>JAFREQ010000073.1:0-710761 GCA_025331565.1 Holacanthus passer | reverse complement strand
TTGAATGACTTGGTGTAATGTGGGTCATATGGCCGTATAGCCTCAAACGCACTGAGCCACTAACTTCCCGGCATGTGAGATATTTTCTCTCTTGCAAGTTTATGACTATTATATGACTGTGGCTGGTCGCTGATGTATGTGCGATCGCTCTATTTCCAGAGTGCAGGGCCACACATGTGGGGATTGGTGATAACACAAGGGCCAACCTGTACACATCAGGTTGGTTTAGCGTGGAAGTTAAAGCAACGTCTGTTCTCCTTCTATAAGCTTTCTCACTTTATGTCACAGAAATGGAAACCCATAAATGTATCCTTAACATTCAGGATTAGAATACCTCCAAAACTAACTGTCCTTGACTACTTTAAAAGGAAAACATAAAAGGCAAGGCATGTCAAGACACACATTCCCCAGCAAAGTGAAAATTCCAGCCTCTTATCTGTTTGATTTTGCACTTAGGGATTTTTTTCTTCATCTTTTTCTCTTCAAACATCAAGTACCAAAGTCATTTACATGTGCTAGGGGCAAGCAGAGTTAAAACAGACATACAACTTACTGCTGTCTAGAGGCAGTCTCTGAAGAAAATAAGGAAGTTGTAAGGGGTGGGTAAAATAAGGAAGTAGAGGAAGGGTAAAATGAAAGGAAAGAGAAAGGAAGGGAGGAGGAGGAGAATGAGGGAAATGAGGATGGCAGGGGGGTGAGACCAGTGAAACACAGAGAGGGTAATTCAATTTGACTAAAACTCTCTGTGGCTTCATACAACTTGGGGATTGGCCTAACCACCGAAATAAATTAAAATTCATGAACTATTGAAGAGTGAGCTGCCTGTAGAAAGTGGATGGCATGATACAGTTTTAAAGCAGGATATTATTTTTTTTTTGTAATTACAAATAAATGAAGCTATTAGTTTACCTTAAATTAAAAGCAGAAGGGTTCCCACAGAGATATCTGATCCCATGTGTAACTCATTTAAGACTGATTTGGGCCCCCATTGAGCTGGCAGGCGAACTGAAATTAGGGTAGCAGAGCATCTCAACTGCATAGTATTGTCTAGCTCCTGCTGGCCCAATGCCTTTTCTTTAGCTTGGAAACAGCTGTAGTTTTTATACTTGAAACCCATATCTGCAAGGTACAATTAGGTAATAAAAAAAACCCCTCCAAATTTCTGGCATGCTAAAGTTTCCCCCATCCAATTTGTAATCTTATACAGATTCATGAACGTCTACTCAGTGGAATCTGGCACAGGAGGAACACACGCAGCCCGTTGTTCGTAATGCCTCCCAAACCAGACGAATCAGAAGAAAATCCAGTGTTTGACTTTCATCCATCCACAATATAAATAACTAATTTATCAATTGTGCTTAAAGAGGCATACAATGGGCAGAACAGAGAACATTGTGTAGCTGGGATAATCCCTTCGAAGATTTATCCTGACGTTGCCTTGAGGGGAATGGTGGGAGCGAGAAGCAGATCCTATTCCTCTCAGTCTCTCTATCGCTCTTTCTCTGGATACATAGTCGCTATCACAGCTCCCGATCAGCCCTGTTTAGTTATATTGCATTGTGTTCTTTGATATTCCAGTTAATCCGTCAAGAAGAGATTTAGCCCAAGATTACAGTGATTCAGTGAACTTTTGATGATACACTACTCGTGTCTGTAGCCCCGAGGCATTTTCCTCATGCACATTTTGCGCATTTGTATGTTTGTGTGTGTTAAGTAAGGTGGCTGTCTTCGTCTCTCGTGTGGGCGACTTTGACTGTTACAAGATAGCGAGAGCGTTGCCATCGATGGTCTGACAGCCCCACAGCTCGCTTCAAGCTACTCAGGAGCAACTGTAGGCGGTTTGGATTCAAAATGTGAATGAAAACACGTAGACATTAACCAGAGGAGCTTGGTTTTTTTTTAATTTAATGTTGTTTTAAGACGGATGTAAAATGGGTTCCAAGACACCTGATTCCCTGTTTAGATGGAACGGAGCCCTAATTGCAGGTTCAGGTTCGAGCCAAATTGCAACCGCCAAGTCATGAGTGGATTAGTTTGTCTGCAGTCTGGATAGTGAACCTGGTGACTCGATCTATAGGCACAAGTCCAACAAACAGACCACAGAAGTGTTAATTGCACCTTCGGACTGGCCAAGCCCGACTTCGAACTTTATTTTGCGTACGATAACCCAAGGTGAGCTGCGTTGCATGGCAAAAAAAAAAAAAAAAAGCCAGCATAGATTTGAATAACATCTGTTTTCAGTTCCTGAATTCTATCAGTGGGAGCGTTTTGTATGTGCAATTACTCGAACCAGTCACATGCAAAAGCTTTTTCAACCTTGAGTGCTGTCACTGGTTATTACAGTGCATGCTGTATTTAGCAAAAGTGCATTTGCAGTTTGAAGAGCATCCCAAGATATTAGTGGCATCTAATTGCATTACCTGAAGGAGACTGATGGCGCCAGTTAAAACGGCTGGCCACTGTTCAGGCTGTGTTGAAGGCAAGTGCTTCTTTACAGGTCATACGTCATGTTTCTGACTGGAATCTTTTGTCGACTAAGTGATTTTCTGACAGCTTTAAGCCTCCGCTCGCCTCACCAAATACCCCCATTCCCTAAGCAATCGTACATCTTACCATTAATCCACTTTCATCCATGCGAAACTAAAACAATGACAGAATGATAATGGCAGCTAATGCAGCCAAATTCTGATTGCACAAGTCAGATTCGATCTCATTAACTTGTTCTCGGTTGATTCATGCATTCATGCTTGTTTACCTAGCAATAGTGTAAAATGTCCCAGCAGTGCAATCCATATTCAAGCAGGCCAGCTGTGAGGATCACTTCAGCACCTGTCCATTTAAGCCCTGAAGAAGACAGATTTCATTTTTTTTTTTGTCTTTTTCCTCATTTGATTGCGTCTAAAAAGGCCACTGATCAAATCTTTACGTCTCTCCACCGATTCATTACACTGATAATATTTTCTGCGTAATAGACAGAAATCTTCATATCGCTCCTCATTGCCAAGGTGACAAAAATGCCACTTTGAAAACGTACAGTTTCCGTAGGAATGAAAAAAAAAAAAAAAAAAGTCATCTCGGCTCAACATCATTTTCCAAAAGCCACAGGCAAATCTTGATGACTGAGAATACAATAAGGTGAAAACTGCCAAGTGACCCTCACTGGATATGTCTCTAGCACCTTCTGTCTTCCACTTCTAGATTTAGTAGGGACTGGAGGGGTTTTTACCTCACAGTCCTCACATAGTCCAGTGGGACTCTCATCTTGGGAATAGCATGCCAGTTTTATTGAGCAGGGAGTGGCAGTGGAGAGAGACGAGGGCCCTCAGAGACGCCTGGATGTTTTCCATATTAAACTGCAGAGAGAGAGGCTTAAGATCTCACTGGTGAAATGACTTTCATTTCAGATATCAAAATGCCACTTAAAGTAGCATAATTATGGAAACCATGACATATCTATCTCTGTTGTTGGTTTGAGATTTTATCCCACGTTTGCTGTCCCACTCCCTCCCCTCCTCTCATTTCACTTCCACCCCACCTACACACTCTTCCTCTTTCACCCTCCCTCTTTCCCCTGCTCCCTCCCTTGCACCAGAACCCTTCTTACTAATTCCCCAACCTCTAACTCCTCCTTTTTTCTGCCTCACTTCCTACGGAGAGTAAAATGTCTATGGGCTTTTATAGTCACATTAATATGAGCAAAGGATGTGGGGTAATAAATCGCTTTCTTTCTCCCAATGAGCCATAAGAAGTGGTGATAAAAACAACTTTTCTGTTGTTGTGCGCTTTTGCCTTGTGAAGTGGAAAAAAAAAAAAAAAGCTGTGTTTGAAGTTCAGATTAGTCTTCAGGGAGTCCCACCTATTGGGACTGTTAACCTTTAGCCATTCAGCTATAAAGCAAGTGAGTTCCATTAAAATACATAATGCATGAAGTGCAGAGATTGCATGCCATTGATCAGCACTTGAATAAATTGAGTTGAAATCCTATTAACATAACCAGTTACACATAAAGTGAGATGAATAAAGTGCAGTATAACACCTGCAAAAAATTAGCCACCATCAGCCCTGGTTTTGTGATGGTTGAAGTGGTCAGGCGAACTGAAGGCAATTTAGAAATAAACACTAATGAACTATAATTCCAGCTATTTGCTAGTTGCCCCCTGCTTGCCCTTGTGTTGTCTTTCTACTCGCGTTTGAGCAGCAGTTCGTTTTCACCACGACAAATATTGGTGTGGATTTGAGATGTTTTCAGTACATTTGCACATCAGGCATCCTCAAGCTCTTTATTATCCGTAGCCTCGAACACTTCCTGTTGTGACCATTTCTTGGATTTAACACAGAACATTTTTTCCAGCATCACACCAGCAAAAGTACATTTCTGCCAAGTAACACTTTTGTGTTATTTTCCCCTTTTCTGTCTAACTAGAATTTTTGTTGTTGTTGTTGATTAGTTATTGTTTCTCCTTTCAGCTGGGGATGAAAACTTGCCATGAGAGACACATAAGAGCAGTTGAGTGTGGCGCTGTAGCATCCAAGGCAGCATCTTGACTCATGGCGCCTGTCTGCTGCAGCGTATGTGCGTGTGTGTGTCTGTGGTATGACCCCCCATCCCCCAACAACCACACTCCACTCTCCAGCGTGAAGCATGTTCATACTCCCCCCTTTTTAAAGCAATTAAGGGTTAACCTGTCAACTTGACAGGTAGCCTCCTTCAATGCATGCGTGCAATACGTTTTTGTGGGACAACAAGACATAGCATTTTTTTTAAAGAATGTTTCTCTGTCTTTAACTCCCCCTCCTCTTGTATCAGGAATAATTAGGGCAATTAATTCAGGTGGATACCCAGAACAACATATGTGTTTTCAGATTGGGTGCAGAGGGGGCTCTGTCACCCGACCCCGCGCAGACTGGGAGATGACCCAAATTAAAGCGTGTTTCCTCCCCACCCATCGCTCCCCCTTCCTCCTTCTCAGATCCCCCCGCCCCCCACCCCCCTCTCTCTCCTGCCACCGCCCTCAGACCGTCACCCCCCCACCCTCCCTTCCGGTGCCGTGCCAGCCTCCCGACAACAATGCCAGAGAACGCCTGCCAATGGTAGCAGCTCCTTAATGAAATAGTAATTGTGACTGTGACTTGCATGCATCAGTTGCCTTCCTGTCCTGTTCTGTTTCATTGCACAGTGCAGAGAAGAGTCTACTGAATTCCAGCTCTGTAATTTCATTAATGCTCAGTGTTGCACCTATTGCGTGGAGTTTGTTTTCATTACAGCTTTACATTAGCCGCGATTGCTTTACCGTGTTGTTCGAGGTCTTAATATCTTAAGAAATGTTGCACAAAGTATACCGCATGCACTGCTAGAATGGTATTTTATAGAGTTACATCCAGTGAGCGAGATGCATGAAGTACATTGAATATTCCCTGAAGAAGATGCGTAACGAGATTTTTGCGTGGTGGCAGTAACAGCTGTTCAGAGAGGCACAAGAGTGTGGAATATTTAAGATCAATATATCATTTATTTCGCTGTGAGTCTATAATGGGCCCGCAATTGTACGCTCCATTACTGGACACAAGGGCCTAGACTGCTGACCAATCCCATCTAATGAAAACAAATGTACTGGCAGGCTGAAGAAAAGAAATACACTACACCACAGTTCATGTTCCAATGTCATTCGGTATGAGCACTGTGGCCCCGGTCTATGCAGAACGGCAGGCTTAACAACTCAAGTGTGTCATTATGTGTGGGCAGGGAGAGGCAAAGCCAAAAAGTGTCCTAATAGCAGACCTCTCCTGACACTGAAAACCAGATTGCAGGCATTTCATAGACAAGTAGCTGTAGTAAATAACACATTTATTACAGTTAACAGTGTTCAAAAGCAAATGTATTGAATACAGTTACTTGACTCTATCTATCTATTTATCTACCTATCTATCTATCCAACTGAATCGCAGACATCTCATTTTGTCACAGCATTAAAAATTCTGGATGTCACGTTGAGATGTTTCAGTGATAGTCTCTTTTATTGCTCTTTCATCAGAGCACAAATGAGATCAGGACTATTATTTCCAAAGTGCCCATGCTGCTCTAACATCAGTTTTAGCTTTAGATCATGCTGAAAATGGAAGGGAAAAAAGGACACATTTAGTGATCCCAGATCAGCACACCTCCTCTGAGAGGAGTTTGATGAGTGCAGCTCCAGATTAGATTAGAGGCCTCGCGCTGATGAATGTAATCCATCATCTTGTAAGCAACGGAAATTTATGACAATTTAGTTTCAGTAACTCTGTCATAAGCCCTTAGCTTTTACTTTTCAGAGTTGCATAACTACAAACAGAATGAAGAAGTACAAACGAAGGCTCGTGGGGCGGCATGTTTCATAAAACTTGGGGGATTTTGATTTGTGGCCATGACAGAGATTGAAAATACATCGTTCTACGTTGAAAGTACCTTTTTTTTTCTATTTCTCGCTTTTTGTTCCTTTGTTTCACCTTTTGCCTTTCCACTGCAGGCAAAACAAAATGTGTGGCGGTTCCATTTCATCAACTAAACTCGGAGATAAAACACGTATAAAGCTGGATGTTTTGTGAACGTCTCACCACTTTATTCCAGTTTGTGAGACGACAACTTCTTTGAACTTGGTTTTTTTCCCCCACGGTGCAGCTACTGTGCAGCCCATGAAGCAAGCCTTCTTACTGGGCACCGAGGGAACGAGCCGATCAGCCTCTCAACACAAATCTTTTGCTTTTGTTATTCGTGTCATATTTCTGTCAGGTGTGGCAGCTCATCAAGCTGAAATAATGAGGCCACGTTCCATGATTAGTGACAAAACTCTTTAGATATTTATGTGATGATAAACTGTTTCTTTTGTCAAACCGTTGGTTCTGGTGATTGTTTTACCAAAGATCCATTTCTTTGCATTGTTTACATTAAGAATGCACAGTAAATTAGAGATGGTTGAACGGCAATACTGTTTTAAAATTACTGGCTTAAAACAGTGAATTAAAAATCTAAAAAGCCAGAATGAATCACTGAAAATTTCTATGCATATACCGTAAAGGTTGAAACCATAAATTCAGCAAACCAGTTCATGGGTGGGCGTTTTAATTTAATTGAGGCAGAATCTGTTGGGTGACATGATAGAGGGATGTGGGTGGGGAGTTTTAGCTGCTTACGAGTTTAAATGTTTATGCTTTTTTGGTATTATGATTCTTAATACCCATTAAGTAACATGAAATAATGTAATTTGACAGAGGAATAACATATTATTTCAATCCAGAGTCTTACTTTCCCCCTGTAGTGTGATTAAGGCATACATGCTCTGCATATATTGTATGTATGGCAATAATACCGTACTACAACTAATCACATTATGCGCCATGATTTATAATACGCTGTTCAGAATTAGACGACTTAGACTAATGTTGATAAATGTTGGTTAGCGTTGCCTCGAACATGAACCACGAACGGGCGTGAGAGGAACAGCCGAGCCACATATCCATTCAAGCGATTCAAAAAAATAAAGTGCAGGTTTGGGATGAACTCTTTGTATGCTGCCTGCACAGACAACAGCTTGACAGTTGGTTTCAAAGAACGTCTCGGCACCTGAAGGGAGGTGCGCAAGGAAGGAGAGAATCACAAAAGTGGTTCAGTCATGCACATCACAACATTCTTGTTTTTATTAATCCCTACTGTACATCTCCGCAGCACTTAAAACAGACTTTAGCTCGCACTCTCAAACTCACATCAAAGTCTACGCTTGTTTGTTGTGTCATCCTCAGAAATAGACATTTGCCCAAACAAACTGACAGCAACACTCCCCTTATTATGCAAATAGGCAGGTAGGAGTTTGCATTGTTCTCAGCACAGGGCAGCACTGGTTTCACATCAGGTTACAGGTGGAGGAAAAGTGATGTAGTGGGTGAATGAGATTATCACTTCCAAAATTTGATTTCCTCACTTCATGCTGACCTAAAAAGTGAAATGAGGTAATGGCAAAGGAGCTGGCCTTGTGTCAGTTTCCGCTGCTGTAATCTGACTACCTGGGCTCCATTGCAGCTCATTTAAAGAGCTGGACTGTGATTGCATGCGAATGCTATTGAAGCAGGCCGTTCTCAATCCGCTCGCATTTGTTTAGATGCACCTTATGCATTGTCTCAATTGTCTTTGCATTTTACGAGACATTGCATCCAAGTGTTTACGCAATTTGACGACGTGTGTCGCCTCCAATTCCAATAATAGTTGATTTGAATCGCATCCCTTCAGTTTTGGTGCACACGTCATTAAAACTTAATTAACTCTCCATCCACCATTATGAGGAGTGTGATGTGAGTCGAATACCGATAACGCACAGTAGGGAGAGCTTTGCAGAGCGCGGCACGCTAAAATCACACTAATTTAAATAATTGACATTATACATGCTGTGTTGAATAAATAATTAAATAAATAAATAACACCTCCAGATCATAGCTTGGGTATCTCATTAGAAGGCAAGCTGTGCAACTCCGTGCTCAGGAATGAAAGTCAAGTGAAGCAATTGCAATAATTACAGCAGCGAGAAAGAGCGTGCGTGCATGTTGGGAGGGGTGGGGGCTTTACGGAAGGCAATGAGGAGGGAGGTGCTGACTGTCTACAGGTGCCTCTGATTAAGGGTAATCTGAGCAGCCCTCCCCTTTCTTATCTCTGCAATGAGCCCCGCCGCCTCTGGATGCCTCCAGCTCCGTGGCTGCCTGCCGTAATGAGCTCCACAGCCACACAGTGGATGCCCTGCAGGACAGTCCCCACAGAGCCGTAATGAGCACTCCAGTGTACCAATTCGTGCTTCCCCCACCAATGTGCCCCCCCAAGCCCGCCTCCCCTCAGACATGGGTGGGCACGTCTCGTTCGCCAAAACCTCCCATAGCCACCCTCCACTTCAGCTCCCTCTCTGAGGTAACGGCTTCCCCTCTGGGTTCAGTGTGATGTCCCTGCGTGTGTGGTAGGAGGGATGGCCCAGAGCCCAGCCTTGGCATCAATCACTTTACATCGAGAGTGAGGCGAAAAAGCAGAGGCGGCGATGGGGATTGAGTTGCAGCAAAGATAGAGGGGAGGCACGGGGCACGGGGACGGTGGAGTGGCGGGCTGAAGAGCGAGGAGCGCTGAAGTAGCCGGGGATGGAAAAAGGTAAATGATGGTAGAGGTATGGAGAGGGTGAGTGAGTGTGAGAGAGGCAACGAAAGATAAATTGTATGAGAGGGAGGAGTGGAGAGAAAGTGAGAGAGAGGAGTATCTGGGTATAATGAGGTCTATGGAGGAGGGTGGGTAATGAGAGGGGGGAGAGTGTCAGAGTCCAAGGTGAGGAAAGATAGTGAGAGAGAGAGAGAGAGAGAGAGAGAGAGAGAGAGAGAGAGGCTCTTTTGCCAAACAGCGGTCCCTCTGTTGGTGCTGGGGTGGATCTGTGTGTTTAAGAAACTGCACTGCTGTGCTTTTGCTCTCTTAAACAACCAGGAGGTGGGTGAGAGGATCGACGGGCCTGACCACGGAGCAGAGCTTTGAAGCTGCCTCACGCTGAGAGAAACTGTATTGGATTTAGAGAGACTGCCTTTCAAATAGCAAAAAGAGGAGAATGCAAGACAAAAAAAAAGAAAGAGAAAAGAGAAATAAAGCGAGCAAATCAAAGAGAAATAAAGGAAATATGCAAAACGCGTGAGCTTCGCATTACTCACACATGTGAATTTTTACTCATCTGTCTTTATCTCTGTTTGAAAGATTAGCATAACAATTAGCATTTTCCACAAGCCTGCATGCAGATAGCAAGATGGAAATCATGAACATGGTGTAGCATTCATTAGGATTATTCGCCATCGTTAATTGTGGTCATGAGCATTTTTCATGGTTCGAAATGATTCCATCTGTTTCTCGAATTGCTTGTCTTTTGCATTAGAAAGGCGAGACATTAAGTGGCGCGTCTTCAGACGTGTGTTCGCCAGCGTTTCGCATTTGTGGATGTGTTTCTCTGCGTGCATGTGTGTGTTCTTAGACTCTTGTGAAGTCCAGGAGTTAAAAAGGCCTTCATCATCTTTCATCTGTGCTGCATTTATTCTACAGTAGCACCACAGCAGCTGTTGCAGCCATATTTTTTACCCTTTTTTTCCCCCTCCCAAATGTTATAAACTCAGTATTCTGAAACTAAAATCTTGTGCTTCTTCAATGGCAGGTAGTCAGATCGCTTGCCGCACCTGCTGGCATGTGAAAAGAATGTATTTTCATTTTGTGAAGAAATACACTTGGGGATAGAGTAAGAGTGCGGCATTGTAT
This sequence comes from Holacanthus passer, assembly GCA_025331565.1. Classification (NCBI taxonomy): domain Eukaryota; kingdom Metazoa; phylum Chordata; class Actinopteri; family Pomacanthidae; genus Holacanthus; species Holacanthus passer. Next base: position 700,473 of record JAFREQ010000073.1, on the reverse strand, counting down.
ACTGATACACAATAGATACAGTAAAATGAGAAACGTTTGCACTACAATAGCTACATCTGTATCACAGAGGATTAGCACGGTGGGTAGGATTGGCCAGTGTGTCTTAATTGCCGTGTGTTTTAAATAACTTCCCATCGCTCTTCTTCTCGAATAGAACCTCTGCAGGGACGAAAACTGTCTTTTCAGAAAATAGTTCCATCTGGGAATAAGGATTACATTATTATTATTATTATCTTGTGAGGGATTAAGGATTTGTCTCAACCAGTGAGTGTTGCCCTGAAAAATACAAGTAAATCACAACACAGTGTCACAAAGTCTATTGTTCAGATCCTAAAAGTGTATAAAAAAAAGAGACATTAAATCCTGAAAAGGAGAGGTTTACATCACTGAACAAGGGCAATGTGGTGTTTTAGCTGTCAGAGAATTGAGGTTTGAAAAAAATAAAAACTGAGTGTTAGAATGATGTTTTGGCAGCAGAGTTCAGCTCCGGCTCCACTAACAGTTTTTATAAAGAAGATATTGAAATTACAAAACCACATTTGGACTCACTTTTTATGTACCCGTGTCACACATGAGTTGATCCCTCATAGATGACAGATGAATAAATTCAGGAAGTTGAAAGCTGGTTAAAAAAAGCTTTCTGACATTTTGTTTTCTCTCTCATCCTTTTTTTTTAATTTTACGTTACATCAGTTTTTATTCTCTCATTGTTAAGTGATAAACAGACAGAAAAGAGGAATATGTATACATATTACCACACCGTAGATCAAGTATATATAAAGAAAATATTCTGTGTCTGTTAGATTCTATATTGAGGACTACTTGTACACAAAATTGGTATCATTACTTGTTTTCACATCTGTCACTTGGCTTCAGTGCAGTATAAACAGAGAGGACACCATAACAAAGCACTGCCCACAGCCACAATTGACCTTTGGGGTTCTGATCCCTTAATGTGTTTCTCTGTGTTGGTGCTGATAAAGCTTTCCTTCGCCTCTGTCCAAATCTATAAAGCTTTTTCCAAAGATGCTGGTAATGCGGAGTGAGAGACACAAATATCCTCCCCATTCCATGGTCATAACCTCTGCCTCTGCCATCGATAGCTCTAATAGGTGTTTAGAAGGCCTTGTATGTGCCCGCGTTTGATGGCCGGCTGATCGTTCGCCATGTCATTCAAAGAAAATGGCTTTGTGTTGAGGGCTGGAGCCGGACCACAATTTTTAGTGGTCGCTGAGGAGGTCTGCAGAATATTATACAAAGCGAATCTAAATTTGCAACAGTGCAGATTTGCATAATTCATGTACATCTACCTGAAACACACACACAGAAAAATAGATTTGCAATTCTATTAACAATCCAGTTATTATGTTAGAAACACGTGGGGATTGATAAGGCAGCCTTAAGCGCTACTGGTTACAGATTGATCCCTGTTCAACACAAGTTATTGACCATGTCTTTAAGACAGCATTTTAGTCCAAATGACTGCACATTGAGTTCACTTCTCTCACAAAATTTCCCAGACCCCAACTGTGCAATACAAAGACATACAGTTCTGATGCAAAAACAAAACACCCTTTTTTACACAAAAACATTCAGCTGTGTTGAAAAAGCCACAATTTAACCTACTGAATTTTTTTTCTTTTCTATAAAATGTATTTCTGACTTCAGCACCCCCCGTTGGTAGCATCAATAAACACACTGTAACAAACAGCCTGGCCATGTTGGACTATAGGTTCAGTCATTTCCATCATGGTTGAGCTGCAGAGCATGATATTATCTTTGTTTAAGGATTGTGGTCATAAATTATGAACACATTTGTAGAATGTGTTTGTGCTGTTTAATCGTATAGCGATTGGTTTAAAAAGCTTTTTCCTTCATGTACACGATAAACTCTGTGTGAAATAGATGGTTAATATTAATCAACCCTGCCTGAAAAAAATGGAAATTTGCTGCTGGGAATGTGAGGTTGAATCTTGCTTGGGCTGTAGAGATTTTCATACCTGAGTTTAAAAGACTGCTGTGAACTATTCTTTTGATATCAACATTTTGTTATGGAGTTAAGAGAGGATGCCATTTCTTTGTGAATAAAAAGTTGAGGGTCATATTATATTAAGACTAGAAATGTGTATTCACAAAAGCAGACATTCTCCTTTTTGGAGTGAGCACCCATCACCAAAAGGATGAATTCTCTGGTTAGAGCTTATTCAATATGAGATGGTGAAGTTGAACTTAAAAACACCTGTCGGTCAATGTTACAGTTTGTAATGTCTGGACGTTTTTGTGCAATAAAAAATAGATTATTAATGATGAATACACAATACATAGGTTTATATGCATGATATATTAACATGTATATATTTATAGAATATGAAAGAATTTCTTTTTTTTTTTCAAGACCAGAGGAATAAAGACTCTTGCTGGTCTTGAGGTTTAAATAATCTTATTGTTTTTCAGAACAAAAGTTTATGCGGAAGAAAAAAAAAATCTTTCAGGTCCAATTTTGTAGCTGGTTCAGAAGAGTTTTATTCAGTGCACAGTGGAGACAGAAGTTCACAACAAAGCTGTAAAATTCTCTCTGACCAGAGTGAGTTCTGGCCTGGATTACATACAGGGTTACAGGAAACAACAGGCTAAACAAAAGATATTGGCTGGGCTAAGTTAATTCTCTGAGAAGGGACAGAAACATTGAAACTACCGAGACTTGTTTTCTGTTTCAGTCCAAGGGAGAGAAAGAGCCAACTCACAAGTCTGAGTAGATTTACATAGACTTAATACATGTCTGTTTCACAAAACAGAATGTGAGTTGAATTTCAGGCTTCCTGGATAAAACAGGTTACACTTCAGTGTTGAAGATTGTTTTTGTGCTGACAAAAGACCAAAAGGGAGAGCGGCTGAGATTCAGGAATGAATTGGCCTCCTGTGATAGTTGAGGTGTGATTGGCCCAAATGAAAAGTCTCACTCCAACCATTTTACTTAAAAAATGGTAAGCCCACTAAAAATAGGTGATTGACACCTTTCTGTTTTTTTCTGGTTCGTCCCGTTTGACGTCGGGAACACGCCAGAAAACAGGGAACAGTAGAAAGCAACGACGATACTTTTTTTCTATATTTCACTTCAGTCTCTCTTTCAAACTCAACACCACAAAATTCAATGTTCGACGTGTGTCATAGCAACAAGCCTCATCAATTAGAGCTGGAGCTGATAAATACCTGCGACGACTGCAGAGTCATTTGACCTGGGGATGAATGAGAATGATTTCATGAATAGTACCACTGAGGACAACAGCCATATGTTAGTGGGTGTTAGTGGGTTTTTTGTCCGGTGTGAATGAGGAAAGAAATCTGTTACTCAAATGTTGTAACACAGAATTGACTCAGGATACGCAAACACAATATCAAGAGAAAAAGTAAAACTAACAGTTTTCTTATGCATTAACTTGTTAGCTGGAACAATCTGAACGGTATTTATTATATATAATTATTTATTGACTTTAAGAAATTCATGACAATATCATCTATCTAGCACAGATAACGTGTCTTAAGTGTGTCTTAATTGCATGCTTTTCCTCAGTAGGAGCACTGGGATTCATAATATTAGCTGCCTACTGTCTTACCCCCTGCCTTCTACACTGGGCTTCAGCAGCCTACCGCTGCTTGGCCAGAAAATCTCTCCACTGAGGTTTAAGGAAACCAATGAGATTATTTCTGCTTGCATAGCAGCTCTGTCTCTGAAAAATGTTTGTATAGCTAAAACCCCAATCTGCCTACATGTCCTGGTTCATGTGTGGCCGTAACTCCCCAGACTGGGGGTTTGGTCGAGGCCTCTCTGCCCGCGAGTAGTGTGGAACACATGCCTGGCACAAGCGGTGCCATGGGGGAATGGCACACAGCTGGTTTGATTGGGCTCTGGCTTTAATCGCCCGTGTCTCTGCCATCAGCTCTCAAGGAGCAGTCACACACATGTTAACTATACTCATACAAGGGAAACTGATTGGAACCTTCCAGATTCATTCCCAATCAAATACTGAATTGCCCTCAGAGAGAAAAAAGGCCGGTGTTGCTCTGTGAGATGGGTATCAATGTCTAACAAGAAAGCTTGGGTTGGGCGTTCGACGAGCTACTTCAAGTCTCGATTCTCATGCAGACGAATGAACGGGTCTATTTGCAGAGAACTGATTGTTGGGTGCGGAATAGTGGGTGACAGTCTAAAGATAAATACATCTACTTCTGTGCAAATGCATTAGCCATGCATGGTTTAATCCTAAAGTAGGAGAGCCATTTCATTCAGAACCCCACCCAAACTGCACACCACCTATCCAGTTACCAGACATCACTTAGACAGACACCATACACGCAGCTAAATAACTCAGTTATCCTTCAGGGTAGCGCACGAAGTGGAATTGGATATCGCGCACTCTCGATTAGGTTGCGTGCAATGTCCACTGGGTGGCAGCGCAGCAAGACTGGATAGGTGGGTGTCAGGTAGCTGGATGTGCGGCATACGGCTCAGGTGGCATTTTCAATGAAACATCTCTCCAAACTTAAACACATTTGCAAAAGGCTGCAACATAAAAAACAGCGAGGTCTGAAAGGTCGATGTTGAGCACCTCCGCTGAGAGGAGAGAAGACTGCTCATCAAAACACAGCAGCTCCTCTGTAATTTGAAAAACAGACTATGATTAGCATAGATGATTGCCAAATCTACCTCCAAATAATGTTACGTTCCTTTGTTCCTCAAATGCACCGTTTTGTGTCACCTAAATCAGCTGCTGAGATATTTATCCTTCCTGACCTCTTATCTGGAAAATGAAATGAAAAGTCATCGAGAGGATTTGCTAATGCATAGCACATGCCCTGGGTAATTTAAGTTGATAAGATGGTATTTACTTTCATTTAACAAAATAAAGTTTTGCCTCACCGTGAGAAGCAGTCAATAACAATGTGCAGCTAATGTAATTTTGAATACACTTAATGCTCTGCTCACCCGACTAGAGAGAGAACTGCAGTAGCAAATTGGTTGACTGTTGCTGATAAGCTTAACAGCAAAGCGGCATCCAAGCATTTGAATGAGGGCATTAATGGTTGTTTAAAACAGGAATAATGAAGTGACAACGACAGTGTTGTGTTGCCTCTTGCTCTTGAGAGGAGCGTCTGCCAATGGAGCAAAATGGTGACTTGTGAAGGAGATCAGCAGAGAAGTAGTAGGTCATCATAACTTAGAGAATACTATAATTGCAAACCAAAAAAAAAAAAAAAAAAAAGCTCAGCCTCATTTCAGGATAATTGTGTCTTTATAAAAAAAAAAAAATCAGCTTCACACGTTCTCACGCATGCACACACACAGATAGATTCAGTCACGCACAAACGCTCGCATATGAATCACACACGCACAGACGTCTCTTAATCTTTCTGGCGCACACACACGCGCGCGGTCACGCACGCGCAAAATACACAAACAAGCACAAATGCAGTGCACAAACACAAAGCAAATGTCCTCACAAAGTAGATGAGCTCCATTCTGTGTCGAATTGAAAGCATCTGCAAAGCCAGTTCCTCTCGGCCGTGGAGGCGTGCATCAGCCGGCAGAAGCGCCTGCTCGGTGTCCCAGAGTGGCTCGCGTAACACTTGGCCTGCTCCCTTGCCACTGCCTGGATCAGAGAGGCCCACTGCTATCATCTAGGCGCTGGCAGCAGTGAGGCTAGGCTTAGAATGACAAATTGGTTAGAGGGAGTGAGTGACGAGAGCAGGCCAAGAAATATACTTTGAAGAGAGAAATGCATTCCGGGTTGTGACAAGCATGCCGCATTATATGGTCAAGTGTACAAGTGTGACTCCCGCCATGTGGATTGATCCGGATCCCAAAGACACTTAAATGAGGCGAGGCTCTCTCATCAAGACAATGCCAAAGTATTTATCTTAGAAAGTCACCCAAAATATTACTGGATTAGAGAGCTTTTCAGCACACAGTCTCTCGCCTCGTGGCCTCAATTTGTATCAAACTGCCCCTCTCCTCCAAACTGTCTGAGCCACAGTGATTTTTGTGGTGTTTGCTCGTGTTTTAGACTGTGACAGCATTGCACTAATCACACATTTCTAAACACACATATAATTACATCCAACTTAATCCAAGGAGACCTCTCTCCTTATAAATCAGGAAAAAACTCATCTGAGACAATTACAGAAATAATCAGCCAAAAATTCACATCATTTTTTTAATACCATGCTAATATGACTCTCACTGATGAATTATTGATTCAGATTACTTGATTCGTTATTTCAACAAACTGATCGCTTCCAAATGATTTTTTTTCTCCCCGATCGTGATCTCTAATTACCGCCAGCAAATGATGATAACTGTTAACGGTTTTGTCTTGAAACAAACTAGGAAAGAAGCACCATGTTTCATAAATGTTTGGTGTTGAGGAAGAGATTGAACTTCAGTAAGACATGAGGTGCAGACATGTGACTTTTGTTGCCAGTCAAATATAAAAATAAATCAAGTCAGTCCCTTTCTCACCTGAAGGCTGTGAGCTGCAGCTGGCAGCACTGAGTGGAAATATGAAAGCCCTTGTTGAGCCACTAAATATGCCTTGCATGTATTAAGGTACCCAGCAGTTCTATTGTTCAATTTAAAACAGTATGAGCATGAGATTTTTTTTTTTCTCGCATGCATTTTTTCTCTCAGTATCAGGTTTCAGAAAACACATTTTCCTAATGTAAAGTGATAGCAGTTGCATAGGCAATAAAAACAACATTAAGCCTCGTCGACATATTATTATAAACCCACCATCATATGAAATCCTGTTCTAGTTAATCCACAGCAATATTACACTTGTAGAAACAATCCATGGTACCAGAGACTGAAAATCACAGGGAAAGAAAAAAGGAAATCTCCGGTGGATGAGGACGGGCGATTGAGTGGATAGTGACTGTCTGCTTAATGTTGGAGGTGCATTGAAATCCAGTCGACCTGAGCAGAATAAAAAGCACTGAACATTTCATATAGGACACACTCAATCATGAAATAATGAATATAAACACATCCAAAATGGCCTCTACGGTTTACGACTGATTTGAGTGTGTAAAAAATTAATAAAATCCTGCCATTATACAGAACATTGAAGCATTACCACATTTTTCAGTCATGCACATTTGGAAGACTGACCGACTCACTCGTGTGCGGTCCTGCTGTATTAAGAGTGAGTTTGTTCCGAACACAGCAGCTTTGTGTGTTGTAATTACATTGTTTTTTCTGCAGGGTTGTTGGCACCTTGGTCAAAGGCAAGCTCCTGTGTGCCTCTAGGACTCCCTCTCATGTAAATTAGGCGCTCTTTCCTTGCCAAAGCAATCATGACATTGCACTGGTGCAATGCTAGGTCTGCAAATAAGCCATGTCAGGAGCACACACACAAGACACCGGATGTAACCCTCTTCAATTCCCTCTCTGAGCAAACTGCAGAGCTGTACCAGTTGGCATCTCTAGAATTTGGTTTGAAGTTGTAGAGTATTTTACTTTTGTTGTCAAATTGCTTTGCAAATGAGGCCCACCCTGGCACATTTTCAAAGAGCTTGTGCTATATGTGCGGCTTCCTCCAGGCGCTAGTTTCTGAACCTTCATCGTTCTGTATGCATATGCACAGCACCGCGCTAAGCTCACATGGAGGACTAGATAAACATGCCAAGCTGGAAGGAAGATGGAATATAGCATGCTTATGTCTCGTCAGCCCGTCTGCATGTTGTTTCTGTGTTCCTCAGCTTGACTGACACGGTCTATCTCACAACATGGCAGGTAGACAGTATGAAAGCCTCGTAGGTTTTTACCCATTAAAATGATATTCAATCATTTTTTGATGGACTTTTTTTTTGCCCCAAACCACGCCTTATAATGATTCAAGATTCGAGTGCCATTCACATTGAAATGTTGTGTTGCTTGAAGCCAGATCAAAATAATTGTTTTGATATGTCCCGTTTTTGTCTTGGCAGTGACATTAATAGGGGGTGATCGTACAATGAGGATAAAGAACATTTTTTGAGGTTTGTTGACTAAATTTGAGCCACGGATCCCCTGGCTCACAGTTATAGGGTTTTAGTCTGGGCATCACGGAAAAGGCAATGCTCTGCGATACAAGTGTTGCACATATTGCGTGTCCCTTTGATTGCATGTCCAAGTCAGCCACTAAATAATAATAATGCAGGGATTGAAACGCTGCAAAATAGCCCAAGGCTCAGAAATTGCTAATGAACAGCAGCGGGGTGCAGTTGGGGGCGCATTGTAGGGGGGGACTGTTGAGGCATCTGAAACCTTCCTGTTTTCAAAGGCAAATAATCTATGGTCACTTTCTTTATACTGAAAGAAATCTGTGCCATTGCCTCAAACAGGGGACAACATTAAATGTATGAGTTGTTCAAAATGTACTGAGAAAACTTACACAAGACACTGAGAACAGTTTTGGGCAAAAATAAATATGCATCTTACTCATCTTAGATGTCATAAAAGTGTTAAACCAACTTCAACACAAGGCATTTTTATCTTGCATAGCATTGTGTTTTACACTTGTTACACTGTCTTCTTTCGCTGCCTGTCTCACACTGCAGAGAACCATCAAGCGAAGGGAAATCCATGGAGAGCGATAGAGACAGAAGGCAAGAAAAAGAGAATATATTTGGTGCTATGTGCTGCAGATCAAAAACATGGCAGTCACATGATCAAAGGCATTTGATAATCCTTGAACTACATTGCTCCTTTAATCCTAGTGAGAGAACTATATTTTATTGGGGGAGGGGGGAAACAATGTCGGGGTGGCAAACAGAGCTGGAAAAGCAGTAACTAGCTTCTGGAAATGCATTTTACTAAATGTAGCATGGCACTTTTGAGGGAGCCGGTGAAGACGAGAGCATAAAGCCTCCTTGTGTGTGTGGAGAATGGAGGCTGAGCTGATGGGGCTGGAAACACAAATGTGCCACAAGTCCCTGTCCACTCAGCACTGAATAGTGCTCTTGTTTTTTTCATGGGGTTTGTTGGGGAAGTTGGCTTGTTGAATGTGACCAGACTACTCTATACTACATCTGGCACATAGAGACGGAGAGGAAGTTACGCAAGGCTTGGGCTCATATTCCTTTTATGCTTCTAAGTTAGTTGCACTGAAGGTTCACCTAAATGTATGTTAGAAAGTACTATAATAAGACATATTTATAGGTTATAATTTACGCTGAAGCAAATAAAGGGTGCAGCAGAAAGGATCTGTGCTAAATCAGCATGTCTCCAAGAAATCAGACAAAGAAACATCATATTTCAGTTATCTTTCCGTTTCCTCAGAAAATACATTTTGTTATATATCATAGCATTGTGCTCTCTGGGCCTTATCAAATTACAATAACCACCCCGAGCACTCTGAAAAGACAAAAACATCAATATGTGGTGTAATCCAAGGCCCACTGTTGCAAGCCTTGTCAATAGTGTTTCCCTATCAGATGCAAAATGTTCCAGACCAAAGGTGAGTTGAAAAATGACAGTTTTTTTTCTCCCCTGCCACATTTTTCTATTTATGGTTTCTCACCTGATCAAATGATCGTCGTCGCATTTGCTTTTCCTGTAAAAACACAGAGTATGAGTTATTGCTCACGGAGCTGTGAGGTTTCCGCTCCGATGAAAAATTAATGATTAATAATTAGTTTCTACGTGTGTGTGTGTGTGTGTGTGTGTGTCACACTGGAGTGTGACAAAGGAACATGGCGCAAATGAAAAGTGATGTTTTGTTCTGCTCAAAGAATAAAATGAGATTGTAATGAAAAAAAAAGAGAGAAAAAAAACAACAACGGTGATTATAGCCTGCGGAGATCTTGCTATGTGTTTGTGTGTGTGTCCAAGAAAGGGAAAGGGATTTAGATTATCTATGGTTGGTATCAAGCTTGAACAGGCCCCTTTATTTATATCAGCTAAAGCACTGAATCCAAGCGGAGTTTTTAGCAACACACTATATTTGTATTTGCAAATATTGTTTCTTCCACACCATTTGCGCTTTCAAATTAAAATGGTTGTTGAAGATGGAACACACATCCTCTTGTTTACTTGCAATTTTAAACAGACTTTGGATAAATCTCTTAAGAAAACATAACATTTCCTGCTCAGTGAATTGAGCATATTTGCCTTCTGATTTTGTACACTGATTACACAGAAGATTTTGACCTTTTGATTTTTTTTTTTTTTTTAATTAGCACCTTAAACTATGCTGGACTGACTGGGAGTTAACTTCATTTGGCACTAGATATGTTTGGTGTGATGTTTTTAAAGCTTTCATTTTCAGAATTTTTACTCTTGATTGACCATCGGTGTTGGTAAAGACCTGAATCATCTGCATATTGTAAAAACTGTGGTCCTTGCCTTAATTAACTGGACTGTCTTCATTAGTTCATCCCTCGCCAGTTAAATCAGCAACTTACTACATAAGTCACAATTTTGAAGGCTTTACTTGAAATCTAGGTCACTCTGTTTTCCCCATCGGATATGATATCATCTATGTCCTTGCGACATACTCAGAAGCAAATTCAATTTCCTGCTTTTATCCCCAAAGAAAATAACTCATGTTTATTTGTCACATCAATTAAGATATCATGATCTTATATAGCCTTCTCAATCTGTGGGGAAAATTTTGTCAACTCATTCCATCGTCCCACTAAGGCCCATTTATCCATTTATATTTCATAACGTGGTGTTTATGCAGTGAAAGCCTGCCTGTTTATTTTCTCCCCCAGTTGCCTCGGCCGGTGAGGTGTTCTCCTTCTACACTGCGATGAAATATAGATGTTAAGAGTCTGGAGAGTTGAGTGTCTCATCTGTCCTGGTGATACCATAAGGCAGCCATTAATAGTGTCAGGGAGCATCAGACATACCACAGGCACATAATTGGATATGAGGGCATAACTGAAAGCACCTGCTTGGAAAATCAACAGGGCCTTCCCAGGAGGCAGGCCCTTGGTAGATTCCCAAAGAAGTTTGCAGAGCCCATCCATGTCCCTGCTGGGTTTGCCTCACCCATTGCTCTTTTCATTTCTCACTGAGGTCAGCTCAAGACGGCTTCTCGTTTCCTGTTTTTATGATGGCATTGTGAGTATGCAAATACTTTGGATCTTTGCATAATCACAAGCAGCGGGACCATCTGTTGTTGGCTTGTTGACTTACCTTGCGTCTGCTTTTTAATGGTGTTTTCTTGTATCGGAGTGATGTATTGGTGTATTAACAATGTGATAATCATTTAACCTCAAAAAATGCATTCGGGCGTGTATGCAAAAGTCTGAACATATGTTCAGTGAAATCTTCTGACAAAGAAGGATTTATAATCTTTGTGGAGGGATAGAAGGAAGGGAAAACGGGAAAACAAAACAAAATGCATCACTATACCCGCTCGCATGATGTACGCTAAGATGATATTGTCAAGATAAAGATTTAAAATGTGACTGTCAACAAAAAGCTGTGGTTTTGGATTAGTGGGCTGCAGAGGCCTGCTTGTTGATTGAGAGTCGCTTAACCCCTCTAAAATATATTGCAAAAATGCTAATGGAAAGGACCAGGAAATAAGCTGTAACTTCTGTCACTGAAGATTTGCTGGGAGATGCCCTCCGCTGAAAACATGTCCCTGATAATGTGTTTTTCTTGTAGAACCTGAGCCAAACACCGGAGAAGTCTTTTAACTCACCGCCCCCCATTTGTCCTCATAAGGTAAGCTCCAGCTTGCTTTCAGGCGGGGAAAAAACAACATTATGTGAAATAATTGCAGATATTTTAAGCAATTAATGTTCTAATTAAGGTTTATTTGTTTGTCCATGTGCATTTCACATTTGCAAATTAGCTCTGCATCACTTTAAGACCCTTCTTTTCTCATATCTGATGCTCCATTCAGCTTTCAAAAGACTCTTTGCCAAATGATGTGCAAATGAATTTGTTGATCAGTGATGCTAAAAAGAAAATGTTCATTCATTCCATAAACACCTTTATTTATATTTATATATATTTATATATAAAGCACACCTTTTCTGTTCCTGTGATCTCTTTCTGTCTGCATTTCATTACGACTCAACGTTTATTTGACATGAGGCGAGAAGGGCAGATTTATTCAATGCTAATTAGCCCTGCACATGCACAGTCAAAGTCATCACTTCCCTCTGATGGTCTCAAGTCATCTCCACGCACTTACTCAAGTAGCTTTCCTCTTCAGTTCCTGCTCCTGGTGCACTGCCTCTTGCAAATGTGATAATGTGCTATGTAGTGAAATTCACACAATTTCAGTTCACTTAGCACCGAACGTGTCAAAAATGCCTGTGTCCTTTTCTGGATGAGTGGCCGGTACGGTGGAGAGTGGCTTATTTCAAGAGTGGACCTTGGTAAAAGGAGCCCAATGGAGGGAAGCCGTCTGACAGCCTGTCATCAACTGTTCAAAACCCAACATGGCTCTGCGTCGCTAATGCACAGCTAGCTGTCTGGAATGACTTTGGTGGCATTGAAAGCTGCAGACGGCGGTAGGACAGTAAATAATAATAAAATATGATACTCCTCCCACCATGTCTGTCAATGTTGGTTTGAAGTCTGTCAGTGCAAAACCACACTGCATGCCCTTTCAGTAGGATCTGTTCATGTCGAGGTTGCACAAGAGATTACAGCTCGGCACAGTCTAGAACAGGACGGGATGTTGCAGAAGTTTCAATACAGGAACACCCATCTGTCTGCGCAGAGCATGTCCGTCTGTGTCTCTTTACATTTCTGTCTCATTCCCTCTTCCTCTGACTTGCTCACTTTCCATTTTCACACAGCTGATCAGGGCTGATGTAATGGGGGGAACACCGTGGGTTTGCGGACAGCGTTATTCACGTTTTAGCTGTTAGCAGCGGAACATAATCTCCCTCTAGTCAGCTCACATTAGTCTCCATGATCCGCACCAACCCAATATGTGCAGCGAATGCAATGGGCCAGCTGGGCTAATTTAGTATGTCAGTCAGCTCAGGAGGCTGGTAAAATGAGTAAATGGCTGGATATGATTTATACGAAAAGAATATTCAGATTATAATGGCTCTCAGAATAGAATATCCTCTGTCTTTTTACACTTCTCTTCATCTGCATTGTGTGCATCCCCCAGATAGATAGTGAAATGAACAGAGGGCTTTTAAACTGACTGCTCTGTGATTATATTAAGAGTGTGAGAGTGAGAGAGCGAGGAAAGAGAAGGGAGGGAGGAGATCGGCTGCCCGAGCACTAAGTATATATAATTGCTTCTTGACACATTGGCCAAATTCTGCAGTGCCAGGATCTGAGCGAAGATGATTAACGGCTGTCCGAGTGGGTGGGCACTGCAGGTCGTGCGGGGCCTTTGGTTTCCATAGTGATCCTAGTATAAAGGCCATATATTGCATATTGCACATCCCAGAGGTCCGCACATTGTTAAACCACAATTATAACTCACAACGAGAGCATTGTCTGTCCACCGCAAAATCTCTTATTCATCTGCCAAAAGGCTTGCTGGGTTTTTTCTCTCTTTCCCTTTATTTTCTCCTCTATTTTTCTTAAACGGTCTCCTCTAGCTGGCGAGAAGATAAAGAGTGAAAATCTTGCATTCTGTGAATAATTGATGAGTGGGCTCACCTCAGAGCATCATTACAGTACAGCCGTCAGGGTAAGAGGTGAGGGTAAGATCATATTTCTGACACAAGGCTTCAGGCGGTAGAAAATTGTGTCAGTTTTTCACAAGGTTCGCTTCTGAATCTACAGCATGAATAACAGTTTCTCATTATGGCACAACTGAACAGGAATGAAAAGTGAAAAGGGGCGTGAGCTTACTGTACATACATGTTTCTGTACGTTCGGATTTGTAGCACAGGTGGTAAACAGATATTTATAAAATATCACTCGCATGCTTATTCCTGTGTTTGGCAAGATAGTTCAGAGTTCATCGCCGTCGGAGGGCAGCGTTCTGGCCGATTGTGTCTGCCTGTTTGTGTGTGTGTAAGGATATGTGTGCTTGCATGCATGCATAAGTACATGTTATGTGTGTATGTGAACAGTGCAATCTAGTTAGGTGACAGATGGAGAGGGCAAGGATGGGGGTGGGGATCAAGCACCTCTGACAGTATGGGACCTGCGCTGCACCCTGTTCCTGCCAGCTCTGAAATTGCTAAGGTAAACTAAAGCAGTGCAACTCCAGGATGCCATTTCACAGTTTTATTTTCCACACAGAATGAGAACCTCTCCTGTGAAATGTCACCTAACAATGGGAAAGTTCAGTGACAAACACGCCGGACAACCTGCTTCTTGAGGCACACTTTATCTTGTTCCACCAGGATGCAAATGTAAACACACTGATTGCCACAGATAAAATGCTTAAGAACCCTGTGCAGCAGCATTTTTAAGCCAAGGAAAGGCCACTGAATAAGCACATCTTAATGATGATTCATTCTGTATAATAAAAGAAAATCCCTCTGGCATCTAAACAAGAGGCTACTCATGCAGCAATTAAGTTTAGTTAAAGGCATCGAGCAGACTATGGCTGGTTAGCGAGGCATCTTCCTGAACGTGGCCGTGCGTCCACATGCGCGTCTTTTGCACACGCAAGCGGCGCACAGACACGCACACGCAATTCATTTGAGGTAAATGTGATCTCAGAAGACAAGCAGCAACAACCCACGGCTCCATCAGGGCGCCCGGGGTTGCATCGGTGGCCATCGTCAAACAAATAATCCTTTGTGACTGAAAAAAAGACAATCCAAAAGGTCATTTGTGACCTCTGGGACAAGTACTGTGCAGCATCTGTCACTAGCAAGCACCACATGTCTGTGTCAAATGGCAAAAGGTATGCGGTGCAGCCAGCCTGCCGTGTAATAAAGGCAGTATGTACGTACATAGCATCACTGCCACACTTGCATTAGCAGGGCTCTCAGGTCTCCTGCCTTATCTGCAGAACAGCCAACATGTCACCCTGTGTACATTACTATTCAGATACCTTGAAGGGCTGGTCACAACATCCCAGTTTTAATATTTTATCGCTTTATAAATATGTATAAATAAATATGATTGCGTTCACATTTCTAGCGCTTATTTGATGGAAAAATCCTGAAATTGTGTTTGACTTCATCAAAGGGCATGTGCAACCGCTTCCAAAGTACTTTTCAATGACATCCCCAAACTGTCAGATTTATGCCGAACATAAAGATGTCTAACAGATTACATTTCATAGACACAATAAGTATTCAGCATATCATTCATTCATGTCTGTTTGCCCTTTCTTACAGTGCTCTTCCTATAATGATTTATGAGGTTGAGGTAATCCTCAGGGGAATCGCTGACAATGACTAGCCTCGGTTTGATGTTATCGCTCTTGTCACACGATTTCCACAACAAGGGTTAATAGCATCAAAAATTCAGGGGATATTGATGAAGGAATATATAATCCATGCCTCCCTGCCAGCTCGCCATGCTCATGTATCTGCATCAGACCACACCTCCATGTGGAACAAATCAATAATATTCCATTTCTAACCAAATTCCTCTTTTTGAATGGTGAAATCCAATCTTCACGGACACACTAACAAATTGGATATCCTGACAGCTGCAGTTTTAAAAGAAACAGAAACACAGAGATGACATGGGTGGCTCTGTAAAAAAAAAAAAAAAAAAAAAAAATCACCATGCATACTGTGTGTAGAAACCTCATATCTCGCAAAATTTCATTCTAAATTCTCTCAAAGTGCAAATGAGGCAGACTTATGTAGTATTTCCCAGATCTCCTGCACACTACTCTCTCTCTCTCTCCCTGCTGGCTGTCCTTTCCTCTCACTTGCCACAGCATATCTCCCCCCTACATCCAGCTAAACCAATCAGGGATTTGAAGGCCTCACTTCCAATCAATTACCACCCAAATCAGTGCAGAGGCCTTTGATATAGAATCATTTGTCAAATCAGTGCAGATGGCTGGGGGCAGGTACCCCTGTGCCATAGGCCATATCCACATGGAAATCTCTGCTCAGGGTGGGCTCTCCCGACGCTCCCCAACCTATTAATGGCAAGTCATTGTGTGCTCCAGGACTGCAGTCCAGCTGCCTGGTCCCCTAGATTGCTCATGTATAAGCATCTTAGCCTGACCGGTGGATAATACCAAGTCCCAGGGTCTACCATAATGATTTGGACTATTTTTAAGGCGGGTGAAATGTGACTTTGGTAGATCCTACCTGAGGTGCTCATATGGATTGCACAAAAGCTGCAGGAGTCGTACCAATGTGCATTTTTCAAACGTGGCATTATCACATTTGACCTGCTGCGATAAAATATACCATGAGTCAATCCACTGAAGCGGAGGACCCGGTAATACCCAACAGAAATTGAGATTTTAATCACGTGAGTGCAGGTGTTCACACCTGTTTTTTTTCTTGTCAAGACTGAACGGAAAACATCCTGACAGAGTTATACATCTGAACTCGAGACATGCAGTGATTAGATATAATGAGTGCGGTGAGGACTGAAAGTAAAAATATGCACACAAAACAAGCTCAAGAGTCACAATGAAACTTCTGAAGCCAAAACCTGAGGAGGAGGTAAACAGTTTAGTAATAGTGTGCGAATTAATTAATTCTAACTATAATTAATGAAATGCCACTGCAGAGATCTAAATAGACAGACCCCCATCTTGAGCAAGGAGAGATATTAAATAGAAAATATGCAAATGATTATAGCAGAGTGACAGATGTAACATAAATAAAGAGTAATGTCAACTTGCATAAGATAAAGATGCAAAACAATTCAACAACATTTTCTCCCTCCACACATTTAGGTGACATGTGTCGATAATATATGAGATATGTCTGTGTAAAAATGAGGCTCTCTGCTTGTTATATTGATGCCATTCATGTGAGAATTACCTTCCTGTGATACTAGTAAAGAGCTGTAAGACTACAGTTATCTCAAAGTCTGTAATCTGCAGGAGGACTGATGTAGTTACATGTGTTGGAATTCACACAGTTAACTCCTAGAAATACCATCAATTAGTCCTCTTCCCTGCCGCTCGCTTCTATTTCAGCTCTCCGCTCGCAAACTGCAACTCGAACGGGGAAAGTTTCCAAACATGGAGCACTCCTCCATAGATTGTGCCATTAATGTGTGATTGGGTCATTCATTAAACAGGCTTGGGAGAAAAGCAATTTGCCACTGTTGATGTAGTGTCGAATAGTGGGAGGAATATTAGACGTAAGCTCTGTTCATATTGTTGCAGTTCTTACCGTAAAAAAATCCAAGTAATTTCATCTAAGTGAAGAAAAAAATGATATGTAGTGTACACTGTGGTCGTGCCCAGTTAATTGAGTGAAGCAACTCTTTCATCTCTCTTTATGACTGAATACACACATGCGTACTGTACATGGAATATAGGCCTTGTACATGTAATGCAATTCATAATGGGATGTTGAGTTACAGTTTTGATGCATGTAACTTACAGTAGGTCCCATTTCTCACACGGACTGATGCTGTGTCAGCTACCCACATTTCACTGAATAAACTTACTGTAGCATTCACTTTTTTTTTTAGGTCAGTGAGGCAAAGCCTGCTCTACATTATTTTTTGTGTTGCATCTCTGGCTCAAGTCTGCAGTTGGATCCTTCTGTTTATCGTCATTGATTTGTTCTAAACTTTAACCAGACCGTGTCACCTATCGCCCACAACCAGGGGCCCATTTGCACAAACAATGCATGCACACAAAAACCCAAGCATGCACCGTTTCCCACACATAAACAGGTATTTTTAAAAGACGGATGTGCAGTGAGAGTGTGCTCACCTCTCGCTGACTTCAGACCAGGTTTTAGTCGAGTTAGCTGCAGGTGATATGATGGTGGACGTGAAATATGAAGCGAGAGATGTAACCTCAGTTTGTTTGCCAGTTTCACTAATTGTGTTATTATTCCTGCAGTCTGCACTTCGTCCAGTAAAACATCACTCAAAGGCACATTTATGAACTTAATTTTAAATGATTTATGAGTGATGGATCTTCTCATTATTTTGTTTACATTTGAGCCATCACCTTCCCGTTAATGAACTTTTAATTTTACCCTTTGTTATTGTAAATCACTTTGTAAAGTCTGCTTCAATATGAGCTTGACAAATTAATCATTGATCATCCTTCTGACGTTTAATAATGCTGACTGAGATATTACCGCCATGACAGTTTACAGGTAGGTTTGCAGGACGCTATAAATAGCCACGCGTAATGACTGTGTGGAATGACAGCTGCTCTAGTGCTGTTTGAGAATGCAGCATAATTGGTAAAAATGCACTTTGTCGTTCTTGTCCTTGAGAGGTCTAATGAATGGTTGGCACAAGTATTGATATGTAAACGGCTGATAAAGGTGATTAAGCTCGTGTGTGTGCTAAGACCAAAACATGTGCATGAAAAATGTTGCAGATGTTCAGTACTACTTGTTCAAACAAATCTTTACCGCAGAAAAATCTTCTTCTTGACAATCTGGACTAACAAGACTGAACCAATGAAAAGCTGAAAGATCATTAAAACTACAGAAAACTTTGTAGTGATCTAAACAAAACCAGCAACAGACTGAACTTATTATTGAAGTGAAGACAGGGAGAAATAGGGCTGAATGTCACCACGGTACATAAGATGTCCACTCACGCTGAAGAAGTGCATTAGGAGAAACAGTGAACAAATTATAGCACATGTACTGGTTTTTAGTGGCTACAGATTTTTGAGCTCAACTGAACAAAACTACTCAAATGAACAATTGTAAATTATAATTTCCACCTCTGAATTCTGAACACTAGTGGCATTTTATGTACTTAGTGTATAAATGTGGGAATACTTCACCCAGCAGCCTGCTATTAAAAAAGTGCAGAGGGAACTATAAACTCAAATGATAAATTGGGAATCAGATCAATAACATTATACAAAAATCAGCCAGTATCTTATTGGCAAGGCTATTTTACCAAGCCTAATATGTGTAGGATGGAGGATCACTTCAGATCAGTTGCAGGTTGGCAAATAATGAAAATAATCACGATCGCATGTATTGCATTTGTCCTTTAATGTAAAGAATGAGGCTGTTACATTGGAAGCATTGATCTAAGATGTAAAGACAAGCTAATTAGAGAATATTGCTTTGTTTAATTTAGGTCCAAATGACTTGTAAGAAAAAACAAATACTTAGTGCTATTATACTGAGGAAGTAGGGGCTTGACTGTTCCACAGAGGCTTGGGGTCATATTTACATATAAACATTAGGTTTTAGATTTAGATTTTTTTTTTTTTATACAGTGATGTAGTATGTTTTCTTCATAAGCTACATAATAGATGTGGGTTGGTATTATTTCAGTATGCAGAAGTTTTTTGTTTTTTCATTTACATATATATCTTTTTTTTTTTTCCAAAATGACCAGTCAAGCCTTTCTAACACATTGACAGCCATGAAATTCCCCTGACTGAAACATAAACAATGCAACTACATTATTTTTCTCTGGCATTAATTTTCCCGGCCAGGTTGTTGTCATGTAATTGTTTTCCATTAAAGAAAACTGTGTAGTTAGATTTCCATGTTTAATGACTTAAACAAAGCCTTCGAGGCTTCATTAGTTTGCACAGTGGTGCAGCCCAAACTAGATTGTCTAAGAAATAGATCTCAAAAGTTAAAGCAAACAAAACTTGTGTCCTCAGGTGATCTGGCCTGTCAAAATGAAAATAAAGCAGTAAATAAGTAAAAACCTAAATAAATATGTACCGTATATAAATGAAAACCTTCGAAATCTAACACCTGTAATTTATAGATGAAGCATTAATCATGAAACGCTCAAGATTCACGGTTATGGCTTAAGTTATAAAAGAGCTTCTTTTAATGATTTTATTCATGAGCAAAGTATTATTCAATACCTTCATGTTTCAGTGATGTATCCTGGCCTCTTATTTTTTCCTCCCTACCATTATAAATCAGTGCGGTGCTGAGGGATGACATGGATGCCAGCCCTTAGTTCTTTGTGCAAGAATAAGGTCTCTGTAGTGTTTGATACACATTCTTTTAGAATCAGTCTTCAGATCAGCACAGCACAACTGTGTCTGTGGCAGACAGAACAAAGATCCCCCAAATTAGAAATGAAAAATAAATCTTAAAAAAAAAAAAAAAAATCCCAAGGAGCCAATGACCGCAAGCATACTAACTGAAACGACCTCAGTGGCCGGTTGATATCTGCAAACACATTCTACCCAAAGCCGTATTTTAGCAGCAATCAACATAATCATCAGCAAGCTGCATTTGCAGATAGCCTGGTGGGTGTGTCGTCTGTTCTCCAAATTCGCTATTTATAGTCATCATACAAGCAACACTTTCACTGCAGATGCTAATCGAGCCGCATTTCTAATTCATGTTAATATGACAAGTGTTTCCCTGAATGTCATCACATCTTTGTTTTATGAAGTGAAGAGGTTATAAACATAAGGAATACATACATGCGCATCAGTCGAATTAACGGCAAACATATAATGTCATGCCAAGAATATCCGAGGTGAATATCCGAGGTGTCTCAATGTGCCTCATTATTTTTCCTCCGTTACTTTGCTTCATTCAGCGCGCTGCACTTCATGCATCATTTCCAGGCTGTTTAGGCAATTGCAAGCATCATCTCCGAGTTTTGCACCAGTTGTAAAGGACACACTTCTTATGTCTTTATTCCGTGACACAGATTTCATGATCTCTGAAATGTCTTGTATTACCTAAGTCAGAAAACAAAAAAAAAAACCCCAAATGGAATAATAAGAGGAAATTGCAGTTTGGAAATGATTACAAGCGCGTAAGCTCTCTAGGCAAGAACATGCTGCATTGCACAGGATATTTTTCTCACCCTCTGCCTTTGAATATTTCACACTGGCGTAGTCTTTGGAGATGTAAGTCATACTGAGAGAATTTGACTCTGCATGCTAAAAAGGCATAAATATGGGAAGAAAAAAAACCCATAACCAGCAGATGACCTTATTACGCTCAGTGTGTACCATGCAGTAGCAATATTGCCTTTATTTGTCATTATTACCACCCGCCATTACTGTGAGTGGGAGGAATATCAATTTGACAAAGAGGGCCTCTGACTAAATGTTAAGGACCCCCCTCCCGTCATGTGAGACACATCCCTACTGTTCTGAGTGGGCAGATATGGCTGTGTTTTACTACTTATGGATATTCAATGGAAGAGCACCGAGCCGATCTTGCAGTAATAAGGCATTTACCAATGCAGAGTAGCACTGTGCACTGTGAGAACATATGTTAATGCACTTGGCTGTGGCCAGAGAAACAGCAAGAGGTTTAGGAAAAAAAAGCACATGGGACTGGCCTCCTGGAGCACACATTTGCCTTCTACAAAGGTATTAATATGACTGGTGCTCAGCAGTGGAAGAGGAGGAAAAATTACCCTGGCAGTGAGGAGAAGTTTGTTTTGGTGATGGTGATGGACCCCAATTGGGTGAGGCAGGCCGGGGGAGAAAGACAGCTCTGTACTCGCCGGCTTTTGAATTACATCAATGGCACACTTTCAACTGACTGCGCTGCCAGAAAAACTGACATCAACATATTTGAGGAAGATATGCATGGAGCAAATGGGGATATGACTGTGAGCCTTGTCTCTGTGCTTTATCAATGTTTTACCAAGACTGTGCCACTGGTGTTGCGAGAAGGATTGTCTGTGTTCCTTCTCAAGAGTTGACAGCTACACTACATATTGGAAAGAAGCTGTCAGTTGAAGGAAAATATTTAATAATGCACGTAGCACAAGTCACCATTAGGGAACGTAGAAGGGAAAATGATTTCCTGACCCAGTATTTAATCTTACTGTCTTTCTTACCAGGTATCCTCTTTAACTTCCAACGTCCGCCAACAATGTGTAGTAGACAAGGATTTGCTGCAACCAAAGATAGCAAGAAATCGTCTTTTACGTTTGCATGGTTCGCCTGAGAAAATATTCATGAACTTGGCATCGGCCTCGGCAGAGATGGCGGATGAGTTGCTGTCCTAAATATTTCTAAATGTTGAGTTTGTTGACGGCAGCAGTGCTCATTTCAACCAGGAGAGACGAGTACGTGAAGAAAGATAATTTATTACAACAAGTGACATGGATGATGATATTGATGTTGAAACTTGACAGAGAGTCTTTGGCGTTTTGGACTCTGGGAGGAGACGTGTTGATTGAAGAATTACTGTCCGAGCCGTCGCTGGATAAACCCCCCGGAGTCCTGACACTGGTGGTGGTGGTGACTGGAGACTGTGAAGCCAGATGGGTGAAGAAGTGGATGATGATTCTGCGAAGGCGAGGTGGAGATGGGGAGGTGGAGGGGCGCGCAAGTCACCGGCATGAAAGAGCTAGGGCAGAGAAAGATCGTATTTTAAACGGAGAGCATGAAGATGATGGGCTAGCGATGAGGGTGTGACACCGTGCTATTGGATGGAAGAGATCAGCTGATGAGTCAGCTGATTACCAGAGACAGCCCCAAACACTGACAGCGGGAAATGAGCGTGAGCATGCGCAGGAGGAGAGATGAGAAATAGCTTGTGATCGAGAAGCATTGTTGTCTTCCTGGCTGAACTTACACTAGAGCTTCATTGCATTCTGGGTGCATTGAATGTAATTAAGCAGCAACTTCTATTTTTTCTTCCTGTGCACAAAGTTGCTTTCTTTAAACGATCATGTCTCTCGTCCTGTTTTGCTGCCTGTTTTTTCTTCTTTCTTTATCTTTATTACCATTTCACCGGTAGACAAATAAGCATATGGCCTTGCCTGGGTGTCACAGACTTTAACAACTTGCACCGTCTCCACTTGTGTTGTCCATAGTAAAGAGCAAATGATTAAAAAGAAAAATAGAGCGCAAAAAAAGATCTCATTTACAATATTAAAAACCTACTGACAGTCACACTCATTTTCTCTCAACAGCGTCATTGAGACTCTCATAATGCACTTGTGAGGTGTGATAAATGCAAAGAAAGGTGCAGATGATAAAAACAGTGATAATCAGTCTAACTGGGCGATTATAGCGTTATACTAAACTTGTATAAGCAGCTTTGCGTCTTTGAAATATCCCTTTCATGGAGCCGTGGTAAGAATAGCTTTCATGATCGCTGCTTGTAAATTGGAAACATAGCAAAGAGCTGTGTGATGATTTATTTATTGAACTGGGCATTTAAAAAAAAAAAAATCTTCTTTATTCTGAGATGCAGTAACATCTTCAGAAGTTCTGGTTGTGATCCGTAGATAACAGCGATTCCAGATTTTTTTTGACTCACAGGAAATGGTTGCACGCGTTTTCAGACGCACAAAAACAACGCGCTTATCTCTTTGATGAGTTTGATCTCTTTAATAAAAATTGATCTCTGTGAAGTGATCAGATTACGTATAACTGGAACAGGAATGAATGCAGTCTTTTCTAAAGTGAGACCCGTCAACACTCAAGACGGCTATTATTCTTAGAGACATTAATAAAGTATTATCGCTTCTTGTTCTGGGGGTTCTCATTGAAATTTATAACAAGGCTGCAGTCGTTTGGATTTTTAATGTGTCACAAGCTTCTTTGTGAAATCCTTATGCTCGTGGTAATGTGTGAAGAATGACAGCGAATACATTTTGAAGCCCAGTTGAAATGAACTGAATGACATCACAGCTAACCGCTTGGCTATCAAATGTGTTTTTAAAATTCAAGTCAGAAGAAACTCCCAGTTTTCAGGAGATCATTTCCATAAATGTTCCGCGAAATCATTAATCAGTATCATCATCGTGCTTCATGTTTGTCAGTGAATGACAGCGAGTCTGGCTCTTTGCTTCAAACATGAGCCTGCGATACAGTATGTCATTGCACACCACAATCTATGGACAATGCCTCTGCCAGTCTCAATGAAGAAACCTGTCAGACGTTTCAATGGGAGAGAGATCAAACGGATGAACAATTCGCATTACTGGCAAATCTTGATAAACTGAAGTTTTGACACATCAAGGGGCTTTTCCGCTCTCTTTTCCGCCATGTTTCCTCTTTGACAGTACGCTTAATGGCCACTTTATTACGCGCACCTCCCCATTAATGCAGCTCACTCCTCCAGACAGTGAGTCAAGCCTTTGTGACTCACGATGCAGGCAGACCGAACATGCAAACAGGGTTGAGAGGTTCACTTACTGTCCGGCTAAAACCTGCAGGCTCCTCGCATGTGTCACCGACATCTACAGTATGTCTAGTTTTATCCCAGTCAAATGCTGCACCGTTTCTTTCTTTACTGATTCTGATGCAAGGCGTCCTAGTTAGTGAAAGGTGTAGTGTCGAGACAGTGTGAAAATCTTAATGCCTGGACATAACACATTGTTGAAGCTTCATTATAGGCACTGAAACTGACTTACATATCCAAATCCTTGTGTCTGTTGCAACATGCAGATGATCAAAACTCAACATGGATGCATCCCCTGTTGTTGAGGTTAGTGGGGTAATGTGGTGGGAAATGTTTTCTTGGCACAATTAGGCCCATAAATATCACATATTCTTCAAGCCGCAGATTACTCAAGTCTTTTTTCTTCAACCCTAATGGCAGCAGAAATGATCAGTGCATAGTGTAATAAAAAAAAAGCCCAAAGCAAATCATCTGTAACGTGATCTGGTAGCATGGGCATTAAAACCTGCAGAAAACCTCCCTTCTGCCGCTGCCAGCCGACCATGTACAGAAAGGTTGTGGGTGTAGCTGAGTGTGTTGTCAGCAAATACTGAGTGTAGCATGTGGATAATATTTTAATGCACTGGGGCCTCGTGAATATACTGTTTCTGAGGCACTTACTTTCTTCCCGTCCATCCGTTCGCTTCTTAGTCGACAGCAACATCCAAGCTGGGTCTTCATTTAACACAGATGCATCTGAACATAGCAAACATATGAAGCATAACACAGCATACAAAATGAATATGTAGCGCTGCATTTGATTGAGGAGGCTTCTTCTGTGTGTGTGTCGTTTCACTTGATTTCTCTGCCCCGTCCAGCTATGGCTGAACAGGAAATGTGTTATTGTATTTATACAGCGGGGACTGTCACTTGTAAAGCCCTGGGTATTGTTACGCATCAGGAAGACTATCATCATCCCTTGTGACAGCTACAGCTGGCATCACCAAACAGGGAACGAATCAAGTCAAGTAAAGATATAGAAGGTGGGATGTGCTAATTGAGGGACTGAATCTGAAAGTGAAAATCATGCCTTTGTGTGTCAACAGGTGTCAACGCCGGAGAACGTGTTGGCATATTCACAAAAGTATGGCAGCTGTTTAGAAGAGTAAAATCTTGTCGCACATATATGTAAAGTAAAACATGAAGCAAAAAGGAAACAGCTGACATATTAAAACACAGGTGATCCTATCGGTAAGATAAGAACTTTATTAATCCCGAAGGAAATTCTTGTGCCAGAGTACTCCATAAATTACAGTAGCAAAAAAAAAACAAAATACAAAATACAACTATAGAGCATCAAAATAAAATAAAAATATACAATGCGAAGTGTCTAATAATAATATACAATGCAAGTGTGCAAATGCAATGCAAGGAAAACATGACATTAACCATAAGAGCAAATATTGCACCTGATACTAAGAGTATTGCACATGATAATGAACATAATATTGCACCTAAAATAGAGAATATAATATAACAAGTTAGTGGTAAGGAAGGCCAAAGTGTTCATTATGCATTTCAAATAATACTTCATATTGTTGGAAACAAACAGCTTGACAGAAAGCAGAAAAAAAAATGCCAGTACTTCTTATGTATGCGGTGGTGAATGTAATTTATTTATGATATTTCTGCTTCTATAAATACAGCCAACATTGTTGCTGACCAGGTGCAGCCCTTTATACCGACAGTGTGTTGTTTTTTTGAAGGGGTTTTCTCACAAGATTATGTTTCGTTGTCTCAAGACGGTGCTCAGGAAATTACTTTACTTTACTCCAATGGTCTGCACAGCCTCCAGATCACAGCCTAATAAAACACTTCAACACGCAGCATTCGCACAACTGAAAAACTGCAAAGACTACGCTGTCAAGTCAGTATAGATCAAAATCCCTATGGAACATTTGTGGCACCTTGTTGAATCAATGCCTCAAAAAAGATTCTGGCTGTTCTGAGGGTCGAAGAGCGGCCTACACTGTAGTAGCAAGGTGTACCTAATAAAATTGTCAATGAGTGTATTTACAATACTGGTAAAGGACTACACTTCACTCAGAGACCTCCGGCTGAAATATTCCTTCCCTTCCTTGGCTTCTTAGCATAGACACCATGACATCCTGAATTTGCATAGTAGTAAAGATCAATGTAGCTCTTGGAGGCTGGTGTGACACTTATTCAAAACAGCTCCCCTTTTTTTCCCTAGTGTAGTCTGGAGCAAAAGGGGGGTGAGCAGGCAGTGAGTGATGTGGGTAAAGAAAGCCAGCCACTTCCTCAGCCGTAGTCAACCTCAAAGAGCATTTTGTCATGTATCTTCACTCGGTAAAGTACCAGCAACCCTCTTCACATCACTGCTGAATCAAGGTCTGTTTCGCACTATTTGATGCTGTTTGATGTCAGTAGAGATATGAAACAGGTGAGAGAAGAGTAAAAAAGCACATCTCTAAAACTGGCATAGCAATTTTTCAGTGTTTTTTTTTTTTTTTTTCTATCTTCATCTTTTAGCACATGAATGATTTTCGGTAAGAGATAATTATTAAGTTAGATGTCACTGCATTATGAAGGATGTCCTTCAAGCCGCGCCTGATTTCAAGGGACAGCTTGACAAAACTCACTTTGAATTTGGTTGAAAGCACGTCTAATTGAATTTTGATACGTAATTAAATCAAGCAATAAATCAGCCCAGATCCCACTGCAACCGACAATTCAACACTCCTGAGCACCACAAGCTAATTATGATGAAGTTATTATCTCAGCCAAAGGGAGTACTCTGAATGGCTCCTTCTGCATCATGTAGAATCTTTTCAACTAGACTGTACTCAACCTTGAGGAAAGGGCATCTCTCATATTAAGGATCCAAAAGATCCTATAAATGTCACTCGCTTGGTTGGTAATGTACCCATGTTGAGACATTGTCCTACTTTAAAGCAGGTGATTACTTAAAAGAATCCCGCTGAAATGTTTTTGACTCACTCGCACGCGTAAACACATTGACGCGCCGACCCAGAAATGATCTGATGTGTTGTAAGTCAGCAATTACAGCTGGTAGTAATTTCTCTCAATAATCCCTTGATGTGTAGGAAGTGGCTATATTGATTTAGCATGGATTTAGAGCATCATCCTCATCATCTGGTTCCCAGTCTCATATGGTTAATCAATTACATTCCCCTGTGATTTAAGTATGCTTCAGATGCCATGCACCGCGCATGTAATCTCATGACATAAGGTATTAAATGAGGCCTAATTATAACTTTGCAGCTATGTGTCATATTATACTCTTTTAATACCTTCACTGAGAAGACAAATTGGTGTGTCAGTGAAGAGGGGTGTAAAACAAAATTTAGAAGTCAGTTATGTCTGTCACATGATCCTAAATAAATACGCATACATGAATAAAATGCGTTTTACTGATCAGCTCGAAGCTCTGAAAGGTTTTACAAATACATAAAGAAGTGGAAAAAGGCACAACTCTCCAACTCCCCAGACAACCTCACAAGATCTGGCTGGTATGGTTTTCGTAAATGAATCCTCTGCAACAATTACTGGAGTAGCCTCCTTCTGCATAATTTGATGAGCAAAGAGAACATTGATGAACTTTTTTAATTATCACACCGCTTGGGATTCTGACACGAGTGCCACAGAGAGGGAGGGGGGTCCACCACTACAGCTGCCAGAGAGCCCCCGCCCCCTCCTTTCTTTCTTTCTTTTCCTCTTCCTACCTCCCTTTTTTTTAATTTACCCAATTTGTCGGTCCAAATGAAACAGCAAAAGGTTAGAGTGTGGAGTAATTAACAGCAGCTAGCCTAATGAAATCAGGAGGGGCCGGTACACTGGGAGGATCAATACCTCTCTAAGAGTGAGGCGAGAGGGGGGATTGTCCAGGGGAAACACACATATACAGACCACTTAATAATAATAAGCTGATGAAAAGGCAACATGTTGTCCACTTGTAAATCAAAATTGGCTCGAACACACTGTGACATTATTGCTGTCTAGTAATTGTGTGAAAGGAAAGTTGTTTCTGGTGCGCACTCAAGAAGTGTACAGGATTTACACCACCTGTGTGGTTTGCTGAGAGGGTTTCCCTTTATTGAATGTCAATAAGTGCATCAATACACTTTGGACAACTGAACACCAATGCAGAGCGAAATGGGGATTCTATTTATCTGAGGCTACACTTAAGTATATTGAAGACTTTATTAGCCCCTTTTGATGAGGAGGTGTTTTGTTTGCAACAGTTTTATCACGCTGTCTAAGACATGCTGCGTTTGCCAGAAATACAAGGGATGTAAACTTGAACTCTGCCCACTGCTTCTTGGCTGAGACATCCGCGTCTCTCTTGTGCCGGCACGCGCGAGCAGATGGCGTCCACGTTCCAAGTTTTCCACTGTGAGTATTTGTTTTATGCGTGCATATGTCTGCACGCGTGTGATTGTGACACGGCCACCTGACGAAGCTGTCATTTTTCTCTTATTGATGAATTCAGCCGCATCCGTCTCCTCCGTGGGGATAAGCACTTGATAGCGGGGGCCGCATGCTTCTCTCTGAACGGCTTAAGTCGTAGACTGTGGCACTGCCCTGGCATTCGCGGAATGCCGAGCAGTCCTGACAAGTCCTGGCCGGCCATTATTTTCATGCAGGGAGACGAGCTGAATTGAACAGCGGCAGCACACCGTAGTGAGCCTCACCAATGAACCCCGCAGCCAGAGTCAAAACAAATGTGAAATACGCAGGGGCGAGCTCTGGCAGCTCATGAGAGTGTGGCCAGCTAACATGCTTGCTGTCGGTTTGCCTCGCTCTGTGCTTCTCCCCACCTTCAAAGGTATTTACACTACGAAATAAACCGTGATGTGTGGAGGCTGTCGAGATGGGAGCAGCAGATCTCGTTAGTGTTAAACTATTAGGAGCACGGGGACTCCAGGGACGAGGGGTTTTAAGCCTTTCAGTGTAGCTTGAAGTTATCACATCATACACTCTATAAATTATTTTCACAAACTGCAACGAGGCGTCTTGAGGCGCCTTTTTTTTTTTTTCAAACTTTGAACTTATTGCTAATGGAAAGACCTCACCAAAGCTTGTATCGCGTTACTGTCCTGTTGCCGAGGTCATCCAGTTCAGTCAGCACATATAAAAATGGTTAAAGCTTTATGATTAAAATATAGTGAAATGTGTCCTTGTGAAGCCAACGGATCATTTTGACACCAGAAATTGTTGAAAATGAAAAACCATGAATGTGATTGTTATTCCTTGGTAATCTCCTGTTAACAGACCTCTGGGTCATCAAGCTCAGAGAAGTCAGGAGAAAATGTGATCAAAGAAATTGGAATAACAAGACCTTGGAAATCCAGAGATAGTTGTTTTTTTTTTTTGATTGGCTATGTGTTTTAAGTTGTCTCTCAGTACCTGTGGCTATTTTTGTTTGGGTACTGTGTTTTTTTAATTGCACTTGAATTCAGAGATTCATGAAACAAGAGCTTCACATCAGCTTTTCATTAGCTGAGACCTCTCTCCAAGGAAAAGCTTGCTGGTACCTCCTCATCATGTACATGCTGTTTGCTTGACCTTTCATTTTTATGAAATCAATTTTATTGCCACATGCTGGTCAAATATAAAGTTGACCTCTACAGTGACTAAACTGAAGCATTACTACAAGGGTTTATTTTCATCCTGATTATGTAGAGTGATAAAGACAGAACCCTTTGGCCTGGTGTTATAAGTTGACACCAGAGTAAACCTTGATTAATTCAGATTCATTTTTATACTCTAAATGTAAAAATGTATGTACTGAGGAAGATTGCGTTACTATGAAGAATAATGAATTTTTTTCTTTTTAATATCAATCACATGCACATTGGACCTTTTCCTCTTGTACACTGAAAGCTCGGTTTCTGCCATAGATGTAATATTAGCTACCCTCCAGTCACCTACGCACAGCTGGAACGCACTCTTACCTACCTTCTGTCTGTGCCTTGTGATTATTACCCAGCCTGTGCCAGCCTGCCGTGCCACAGCTTAGACCCTTGCTGGAGAAAAAGGGTTGTTGCCACGCTCCAACCTGTCTCCGCTTCACACCGGGGAACTCAAACGACGGCACTATTGTCAGAATGTGTTTTGCACGTTACAGTAATATCAAATTCAATTATTTGCATACACGTTGTTAAAACATGTCATACTATATGTGATATATGTTCCTTTCGTTCCCACCTACATTTGTTATTTATTCATTGTGCAGCCACCGTGTCTCAAAACTGGGATACATTTGGATACAGAAACAGAGCACAATAAGGTCTGGTGTTTTTAATCAATTATTTATCCAATATTTTAATGATCAGAGTGCCTGGGGTGATCAAAGGCTCGGTTCGAGCTCCACTGCCTTCGCTCGCTAAGACATCCCTCTGTACTTTGATGTGGTTCACCAACAAATGCACTTATCTTAAGCATAACTCTCTCTCAGGCTTCCATGTGGGTGCTTTGAAAGTGCTAGTTTGAGAGGCGTACATACGGAGAGAAGGTCACTGACCAATCCATACTGAGGAGGGGGGGGAAGAGAGGACTCACACATTTACGGTCTCCAGCAATCAGATGTACAACCACTATTTTGAATGTCATCTAAATAAGAGACAAGCACAGGTCACCTTCTCAGATCCCTCATGTACATTATCATATATTTAATTGGTTGGCAAGGTCTCTAACTTGAAGTATGTGTCACGAGATGTTGAATAAAACATGACTTGGAGAAGAAACAACTGCTTGATGGCAGCCTCAAGTAAAATCCTGCTTTAAATGACCAGTCAGTGGATGCAAATGAGCAACTCCTCAAACAGACCTGTCAAATGTTGGTGTGCTCAAATATGTAAAAAAAAAAAAAAAAAAAAAAAAAAAACTGTAATGTATTTTTCAATTTTCATAAAAAAAATATCCTTTTCAATTAATGTATGGGAGTTAGTGTTATAGCAGTTGTAGTTGTAATGTGGAGTCATAAGTTCAGTATGAGTTTCCTGCTTATGACAAGGTTACAAGATCTATTTAGACATAACCTGTATATGTCTCCATATGCAGAACAGTGGTGTGATAGATTGTGCTTATATGCAATTTTTGCATTATTATCACCAACATTTTGGTAAACAGCTGCCATCTACACATCAAGTAGACACAAAGCAACATTGACATTCATTAGGAGTCATGTTGACAATGTTGACACTAATTTTTGTTCTGTTCTGGAAATAAGTGTCTCTTTAGTTGACAGATACTCTGCTATATATTGTAGAGTGTCATAGATAGATAAATAAAGTACATCTATCTATCTATCTATCATCAGTCTATATTGTGGCCCATAAAACCAAAACAATGAGCTGAAAGCTGCTAAATGCTTCAAAAGACAAACTGCAAAGTCCAGCGATGATTCTTTTGGGACATTGGTCGAGTCATCGCTTTCACATCACACATGTAATTATTTGGTCCATACATATAAATATCAATTATTACAGCTTCTAAAATGAGGCAGAAAGGCAAAAATATTTGTTAATGAAATTATGTGATTCCTCGCTTAATGTAATGTTTTGTAAACGTCTTTTGTTTTAAGGTTGGACAGGATGTGAATTTATTGTCTCGAAGTAAAATTTAGTCCTTAAAATAATTGTTTCAGCACGGCTCTGAAAAAGACATATGCTGTTATAGAGCAGCAGAGCGATGCCGTAATGGCTTTAAGTGCTAAAAATGATAACCTCTATATTACAATGTACACTTATAAAATTCAATCTTGAAAACCGTCAAAGCAGAGACAAGCTGTTGGTGACATACTACCAACTGTGACATACTATTACTGTATTCAGTACGCATGAGTTCAGTTTTAGTTCAGTTCAAATTAGATGATTTGATGCTTACCTGCAAAAATGTCTCCACACAAACTCCATTTATTATAAATCCCAAACAATACAATTGATTTACTGTGTCAGGCCTTTGTTTGTCAGAAGTTTGAAGACTTACTTTTTAATTTAGTTTAGTTGTCCACCACGAAGCCCCGTTTTGTTTTTGATGAATAGCTTCGGGTGTGCTCCTCTATCGCTCAGTCAGTAGCAGCATCCCTCGATGAACAATTATGGCGGGATAATCTGTTGACATGAACTTGTTTCCTGTTCATTGTTTTACCGTTCCACCCCAGCAGTCCTCCCTGCTTCTCCCCTGTCTAAGTGCCTCCTCACTGCCAGATTTCTTCTATTTTCTTTGCAAATCAAGTCATGTACTCAGATTATTATACACAGTACAAAGAAAACAAAATTGGTGATTAAAAATTAAATACTCTTATCTCTCTGTCCCCAGAGAGAGGATGCTATTTTGCAGGCTTGCGGGTGTCTTTTGTTCCCAATTTAGAAGCTTGTCGCTGTTTATTGTTAATTTTTGATGCTTCATTTGATATTCTGTTCACTTTCCTCCCTGACATGCAGAGAAAACATCTTTATCAAAGTGTCAGTTGTATGGCTCGTGTTGTCAGGATGTCAGGTTTGCCCTATTCTTTACATTTCTGTGGAGAGGGTGTGTACTCTGCAGCCCCGGTTTTGCCAGCGTGCCAACCGAAACTCTGCGTCTGAGGGGGAAATCAATATGTATCCTAAATCTCAATTCCAGCTTTAAAAAAGACTTTAAACCCCCAAATCTATGAGGTTGTCAATTGTGAACTCAGACTGACTTTAACAAGACTGGAAAGTTCTCAGTGTAGTTTTCTTTTGTGCGCTCCAAATATCCATTTCCATAGTAAATCCTCTGTAGAGTTACAGTCAGACAATGATGTGAAATGACTGTTCTTCTGTCTTTGCAGGAGGCCTGTCAGCTTGGCAAGATAACCTCCGTGAATGTAAGTCTTACGCACTCCGTTCTCTGCTCCGGCTTGCATGTGCATTTCCATAAGCATCATTTCAGCATGATACTGTGCTTTTTTTTTTACATAAGTTACAATAAATCTGCATGTCACCTCTAATCTTTCTTGCTTGAAATATGCATATTGTTGCATGCATTTGAAAAGCTCAGAGCCACAGCGTGACTGAAAGGTTCTGTTGGTTAAAGGTTCAGAAAAATATTGCAAATATTAGGGATAAAAATTCCTCATTTTTCCTTCAAAAACATAAATATTTGAAGATCCAGCAATGTTTCATCTTGTTCATGACTGGACTACTTTCTTTTTCTATCTTTCTGAGAGATTGCTTTATTACTGTCGTAACCGTATTGTTGCATGAATGTGACTAAAAAGTAGCTTTTTTTAAAGATGCTGTATATTTATTTTTCTTTAAACCTTTCCATTGAGAACAACAGGTAGCCAGAAACAAACACTGAGAGCTTCTTCTCCTCCATGTTTAAGTCAAATATTCATCTCAGCTCAAGGGCATTTCACTCGTAAGACACCTTTAGCACTAAATCCAAGTGTGTAGTGGCATCTGACCATCATACCCTCCGTTTCCTCCTCTGTGTCTCGGTTACTCTTATTATCTTGCAGTTCATGTCTGCGCACTGGCACAGAGTTCACTCGTCTTTGGTCAATGAGAGCAGGACTGTCAGAGTTTGTTCCTGCACTTTGCACAAAAACATGCAACTCAAACTTTTTCAATTTCAGCAGAAAATGTTGCTACTCTGAAATCCTGCAAATCACAACTTTAGTTGTTGGAGTGCAGTGCCACAATTTTCTAATATTGTTTAATATTGGTTGATGTTAAATTATAGTACAACTGCATGTCTAAGCCATTACATTTGTAATTTGACATAATATTTTAGTGCTCAGAAGTGTTTGATCACAGTTAGACCCTGCTTTGCCAGGACTGGGGGATATTACTAATACTGTCATAGTTCATGTTGTACACAGCAGATCATTATAGCAGATGAGTCAGTAGCAGATAGAATTTGTAAAAATTCATTCGATCTGTCAAAAATCACCCAGTAATCTATCAGCCCACTTGCTAGAATCACCTCCTTCTTGCATGTTCCTGCTAACTCATCATTTCACACACAGTGGCATATCACCTCGCACATAATGGGCAGCGCTGGAACAGCGTGTACAAAAAGAACGGACACACCCCGCAAAGTAAAAGCAGATGTTGCACGAGCTTGACATCAAGCTGAATAGGGACATGCGGGATGGCAGTTTTTGGCATATGTTTTTTTTTTTTTGCCATTGCTGTTGTTTTTTTATTCCATTTTTTTCTCCTCCACATAAGACATGTGCGACATGATGAATCACCATCTCCTCTGAACTGATTTATGCAGGTCTAGGTGTGCCCGCGAGCTGATCTTTATCTGAAACGGCAGAGCCAATCTCCCCTGATTCACTCCTAAGTGGTCCCTGTTTATCACTCAAAGTGAGGTGGTTGTCAGCCAAGTCCTTCTCTGTGCAGCACTGACTCCTTTGCTTTTCCTACAGTGTTATTTGGGGAGGGGGAGTATATAAAATAATAAGAGCTGTGGCCTACAGAAGAACAAGGTTGCAGCCTCTTGGCCTCGCCTCCTCTATATCTAAATATAACGGACTTCTAATCCAGTAACCCGTGAATCCAGCCCCATCTGCCTATTGTCTGGGTGGTTACCAGAGGGAGGGTTTTTGGATTGGCTGGCTTGTTATATGGCAGAACTTGGCATGCATCTCTCCTGTTCATTTTATCTCTGTGTACATACTTCTCAAGGCAGTGTTTTATCTGGCTGAACAGGCTTTGTTTGGTCTTGATATCTCTTACCGCACCTTGTCTTTGCTTTATGGATTTCTGGCAGCTTCTTTAAATAAGTGATAATGCCTAGCAAAACACTCACCTTGACTTCTCCGCGAATGTTTGTTTCTGTTTGTCGTGTTTGTCTTTCAGCATTAATGTTTCATCCGCATTAGTCAT
This sequence comes from Holacanthus passer, assembly GCA_025331565.1. Taxonomy (NCBI): domain Eukaryota; kingdom Metazoa; phylum Chordata; class Actinopteri; family Pomacanthidae; genus Holacanthus; species Holacanthus passer. The sequence goes on along the minus strand of JAFREQ010000073.1, from coordinate 665,425 downwards.
TACCACTGAAAGCAAAACTTTTATTTATTTAAGACTCATTAATGGTATTTAATTGTAATTAATATTGTAGCTTGAAACGACTTAGTAGTGAGTGCATCGTGAAATCAAATTAGGCTTTTCTTAACATCTGGCACCAACTTGAATGGGCTAGAATAAACAGCCATCTAAAAATGAAGACACTCCCTCATGCAAAATGATTGTGTCCTAATTGTCGCGGACAGCTGTTTGTTCTAATAGAGTCTGGATGCCATTGTTGGAGCAAGTTTCCAATAATTAGAGTCATGTGGAGAAGAAGCTTGCTTTTTGTAGAGCTGCCAAGCCTCCATAAGTGGGCTCTTTCTTTTGCTGGAACCTGGACTTTGCTTTTTTTTTTTTGCGTGCATCCTCCAGTAATTTGAGAAACAGCTGCCAACGCTGTTTGAGAACAAGTAGATATTTAGACTACTTGAAAGCGTGGGCAAACATGGCGCACAGAACTATACGATTTTGCCAACAAGGTATTCGTCTCCTCTTTGTCTTAGGAAATGAATGAAACCACATGAGGAGAGAGAAAAGCATTTCTTTCCATAGAGAACTTTAGAAAACACCTTGGCAGAGAAAGGTGTCACAGCATATGCAGGAAAACTGGATTCATTTTAAGGAGTCATATAGAAATGAGTGCATGTGAACGGATAAGTCTTTATTTTCCTGATCATTTCTGAGTTGTTTCCTCACACGAGTTGAAAGTTGTGTGTGTTCTTTCACTACATGCATTTTTCCACCCCACTCTTTTTTCTTTTTTCCTTACTAGCGTACACTCACACAAACACTCACTCGCAGCGATTTGTGGCCTCGGGATCTACATGAATCAAGCAAATAGAATCTTTAGCTAGCTGTTTCAACATCACAGCATTGAAAAGCACTCAGTTGTGCTTTCAGGGTGCTAATTGTGTGGATTTAGGTTAGTCAACCCTCTCTGATAGTTTTTAAATGAAGCTTTTTGTGCACTTGGTTTTTGGCAGTTTGTCCTTTATTAGTGCCAGACTTTACTTTGCTCTCCCTCTCTCCTGTTTTCCAAGCCTTATTTAGTCTTATCAAAGAACAATAAGTGCTTTATCTACACGCTATAGTGGCTATGGAAAAATATGTTTGCACAGAGACATCTCCTCCTCCTGAGCTTAAAGGAGCATGTGTTAATGATGTTTTTAATTCAGGACTTGCATATTGCTTTTATTACTATACTGATAAAGGGAATCAAGATAGTCATATGTGCTCCAGTTGTATTCGCTCTCAAGGAAGGGAAAAAAAAAATCTCTTATCAGTTTGAATAATGGGACGAATAAAATTCACCGCAATAACCAAAGCTGAGGGTGTAATTATGTTTTATGTGTTTTATGCCCCTATACAGTCTGATGCAGTATGATGTTACTCAGGGAATCATGTGAAGATGTGAATTCAAGCTACAGTATATATCACTGTGACAGCGCTCAGTTTTACAGATATTACCTCAAAGTCTCCTCACTCCTCAATTTTCTCTTTGTCAAACTCTAAGCAAAGGTTTAAAAAAAAAAAGAAAAAAAAAAAAAAGTAAATAATTAAACCAGTGGTGTCTACAGATTACCCAGTGTGCCTCACAATATAAATGACTGTAACCGTGTGGTTTGTTTTTTCCGGAGGCATCGCTAACATGCAGACATCACCACATAGCAGATGTGTCTTCTTTTTTAGCTCGAAAGAAAGGTCGCAACATGAACTTCTGTGAACCTCCAGAGAAATCAAAGAGGCCCGCACCTTTCAGAAGAAAATGCCCACACTCCTGTGATCCCCAAGACTTTACAAATCAAAGTCTCAGCCTCCACACACATTTCCACTCCTTTTGTGTCTAAACTGGGTGAGGAAGGAAAACTGGGACATAGTTCAACCTGCTAATACACATCCCATCTATTATCAGGCCGGGAAGTCTCAATTATAAATCTTATAGTCAGTTTATTATCTGAAAAGTAATTCGGTAGACTCAACAGACCAGAAATCGTTTTTGGGTTATGAGGTCACTGTTTCAATTAGTCCCCCTGGTGACAGGATGCAATTTTGGCATATTTTCCAACTAAAAGCAGGTAAAGATGATGGATGCAGTATCAGGCATGTAACAACAACACTTGATACAATTAGGCAAGGATTTCCCTTGTAAATGCCATCTCACGGTGCTCATTCACCCATAAAAGAGCATTGTTGTCACCGCTCATGATGATATTAATATTCTCTGTTTGTCAGCAGTGGTGTGCCAAGACTCTCTCTCTTAATACCAAGGTGCACGGGAACAACAGACTTTCTTTAATAGTAGGGTGACAGACTTGTTAAGGATGCAATTTTAAATATTTCTTTGTAGTAAATGTGTCAGTCCTTTGATAAGAAAACCCAAAAAACAGTGTAGTGGTAACTGTGGTCGAGGGTCAAGCTTTCAGTTGAGTGACTCTCTGAGGCTTTGCACAAGGTCAGTCGGTTCACCCAAATTAGTGTCCAGATTTTAAGATGTCTGAGATTCTGCTCTTACCTCAATACAATGGAAGTGAAAAAAAAAATGAAATTGTTTCTCTCAAAGAGTTGAAATGTTCAACCCGTTTTGTGCTAGAAAGCCTTTCTAACATGGGGTTTACATCGTGGAAGAGTTAGTTTGGTTGGGTTGAGTTAGGTTCAGGAAGAGCTTGTTGACTGTTGGTTTCACATTGGACACAAACAGCTGTTCCTCTGGATATTTCATTTGAACCTTCTACTGCACAAATGCTGTTTTCATTGTGGTCTATAGATTATCCAGAGTAACACTTCTGCACAGAAATGTTGCTGTTCTTTAAATGTAGCAAAATTCATCTTCATTTTATTTGGGTTGGAAGCAGAGGATGTGTAGAAACCAGGACGTTTTTTGAATGAGCTGCTCCCTTTTATTAATGAATAATAGACTGAAAATTGCCTTCACCGTCAGAATAGTGAAATTTTTAGAGCCCTTGAAGAAACGTGTCTTAATGATTAAATGATGGAAATGGGCCTTCTCTGTTCTACTATAGTGGCTCTCAGACATGACTTACATTAAACTCTATTTATTCAGTTGACACTTTTATCCAAAGTGACGCCATAACTGCATATGTTTTTTGTTGTTGTTGTTTTGGGGTTTTTTATATTGGCCAAGTCTGAACACATTAGTTTCTGTTGTCCTGATGTCAATGGGGAGCTCGTTCCACCACTGTTGAGTTTGGACAGCAAGCAAATTAATTGTTTATTTCACACTCAGCCACATTACACTGCTCTACCTCCTTGTGTATGGGTATACACTTTTTGGGGATTTTAAACAGAGTTGCTCACAGAACACTTCTTGTTTGTTGGTGTGTTCCAGACCCAGCGCCGTGTGACGTTTCATCTCCCAGACGGCTCCCAGGAGAGCTGCAGCGACAGCGGCCTGGGAGACCCGGAGCCCAGCAGCACGGCCAGCACCACCCAGCCTCTTCCCCTCAGCTTCCCCCAGGACGAGTACTACGAGCAAACCTCACCTAACAGCCGCACCGAGGGAGACGGAAACTCAGACCCTGAATCTAGTGAGTACTGAATTCTGCTCAGGCTGCAGGCAAATCTGCTAATTTTTATTTTTCATTTTTTATTATTTTGGGTGATTTTTGAGGCCGACTTTGCTCTATGTAATTTACCCGTTGCCATCTGTGTTTTTAGACAGTGAAATCATTTACTGAGATTACAGCTGTGATTGTCACAGTAACAACACAGCCTCGCAAACACTTAACAAGAGGCCATTTTCGGTCTCACTAGTAACAATCCAGTTGCACATAAACTGGGGTTGGCTGTACATGCTGTTTTTGTGAGGTCATTCTTAAGACACGTAGGAGAGGTTGAACTACTCACAGGGACATAAACATGATCTCTATCTATTTTTCATGTTGAGATTTCAAACCAAAAACCATCCAGTCTTATTAGATATGCAAATAAATTGATCAAAATGAGCATTTAATCTGTTGTGGGAGTGCAGCCGAACATCGAGGGTGTATCCGGCACAATGGTGCTTTTATTATTGTCGATAAATTTTGTAAGGATGAATTTTGTACATGCTGTCCACTGCTAAGCTGCACAACGTAAGGGGAATTTTACCTCTGAAGTTGGAACTGTGTTGCTGAATTTATTCAAATGATTCACAAGACAGCTGTCACTGCATGGCTTGCTGCCCAATGATGTTCTCCATAAAAAGCCCCATTGAACGCAGGGATGCACGACTCCGTCCTCATACATATACAACAGATTTTTTTTTTTAAATCATTGCTCAAATAACTGGCTGAGGGGAAAAAGAAGAGTGCTTAAGACACACCACGGAGGACCCTGTTTTTTTTTCCACCAGTGGCAGCATAGATCCAAAGCCTGTGCACCAGCAGCATGCCAATGATGCTGCTGAAATGATTTTGCTCCACCTTAACATGAACAAGGCTATTCTGAGTCCCCTATCAATGTGTCCTTGTCACATGCCAACCCCCCCGACTTCAAGCTGGTTATTCTAGTCCAGGTGCATCAGATTTTATTTTTTCTGGAGGTAACCCTGCATCATATATTGAGGACTGGATCGAGGCTCGGATCGGCACGGACCTTCACTCCTCCTGTGGCCCCTGTGTGTCGTTGCCAGAAATGTTTTAGCCATTGCTTGGAGTTAGCTGTCAAAAAAAAAAAAACCTGTCTGTTTTATTTTTTCCATCTAGCAGAGAAAATCAACAGGACAGGTAGAAATAGATTGCCTTGCATACACCTACGTGCAGTATAGCCATTGTGTCATAGCTGTAAGTGAGACAACAGTCCTCGGTACATCTTCCTCCCCAGCAGCTGCGCTGACAGGTCCGGGACCGGGGTGTCAGTGTGAGTGTGATTGTGAATGCATTTGTTAGACATTAGACAAGATGGGTGACATCCTGGCGATGGCTCCCTCTTCATTTACATGCAGAGGTCCGTCCCATTTGTGATTTTTCTATTTTTGATAACAGGATATTGCAAGATGCAAGAAGATGCAAGAGCTTTTATTTATTTATTTTTTTACAAGATAGACTAAGCAGCCGGCCTGCATATTCCCTCACGCACGCACACACACATCTGTACACCAAGCACGCGTATAAACTCCCATACATACATCAAATGATCAAACCTCTCCTTCCCCAGCTGTTCTCTTTAATGTATTCACCATGGTGACAGTGGTGATTCATATATGTGATTCATTCATATACGGAGGCAATTGCTCATCATCTCATTAATATTCAGTGACATAAACATCTCATACTTCATAAACTTACTCAAATACTGCACTTATTACCCACTTTCCCTCTGGGGTAATATTTGTTGAAGTGCATTAGTTTTAAATAGAAGACCATGCTAATGTGGTAAATGCATGTGTACTTTAACAAATTGCTGCATTAAAAATCACAGCTGTGTGAGAGTGTTAACAGAATAAGTGAGAGTGTAATATTGGAGTCTAATATTAGTTGTTGGATATTAGAAAAGTCATTTTAGCTATTTGACCACACAGCCTCTCATTGTAACCTTATCACACCAAATCATATTAAATCCAATGTAATTCTTTCTGATGTTACTGTACAAACAAATAAAAAAGCAAGGACCTGATCATGTTTGAGGTGACTTTGTTAATATTATGATCATATATTCTTCCTATAAATATATGTAGAACTATGCAGAGTTCAGATATTTATTGCTTGCCTTTCTGAGCCTCTAAGAAATACAAGAAGCCCATATTTAATATTTGTATAATTTGATTAAAAATACACTTTCAACCCATCTATTCTCACCTACAATAAAAATTACAAAAGTCCTTTCATTTTCCTTTAGATACTGCTGATTTAACACACGCTTGCACACCCACACACACACACACACACAGACACACACACACTCACATCATTTGCAGACAGAGTGAAAGTCGTCTGACTCATCCGGCTCCATTTTCTCCCTCCAGAAGTTTAAAGATAAACTCTGACTCGGTGCTACTTAGTTCAAAAAGAGAGATGGTTCCTGTGTATGTTGACCGTCTCGGAGATGAGCGCGTTGGTGACAGAGGGGGGCCTAAGATGGATTAGATATGGTTTTATCAATGAGCACCAGGCTGGCATGGCGGTGGCAAACTCTTATCGTGTCGTCTCAATTTGTAAAGCAGAAAGAACAAGGAAAAGTGGAAAGAAGGGAGAGGAGATGGAGTGACTCCAAGTGAAGAGGAAGAAACAGAGCTCAGAGACTTAAGAGAAGGCGGAAAGAGAATTTCAGGAGTCAAACACGATATTGTTTTGTAAAGGTGCTTCGGATTGAACCTGAATGTCAACTTGCACTGAATAATTGTCTGTGCCAAAGGCAAGCCACGTGGCCTTCTTATGACAATGAATTTCTCAACTCCTCTTTAAACCTGCATCTTTATTAGACCACCCACTGTTGAAATAAAGTTCATATGACATTTTATGTTTCTATTATTTATGAGTTAGGCGGCTGTTCGTTTTATGGGCTCTTGCTTCCCCCTCCAGGCTTACTTCACCACCCCGCCATCAGTCTTGTGCTGTCACCTCTTTTGTCACACAGTTCTCCAAAGGTTTTGATATTTCCTCCTCTGTCTCGACAAATAGATAAAAGCCACGAATTAACATCATTAGCATGTGTGTTTTTAGGTCCAACCCCCGTACAGCTGACAGATGGCTCTTACAGAACGACACATCCAGAACAATTAGGCATGATGAATCGTACCTGTCCCTTTTGGCCAAATTGCAACAGTTCATCGAAACATAAAAAATAGCAACACATAATGATATGCAATGCATCTCCTCCCTCGACTAAGAAGGATGCGCGCCGCTCTTTCAGCTGACATTCTCTCATAGAGTGAGTCAGTGCAGAGGCATCCTCACTTTTCAGCACAGTTACAGAGGTTCACCTTCTAGGCTTCACAAGTGACTGACATTTCCTGGAATCACTAAGAACACTTTTTTAAAACGTAGAATACTAAAATGCCCAGTTGATGATAATGTCAGTCGTGACCCATCTTGGCTCAGATGTCGTGTCCTGTGGATTTTGCTGTGTTGTTTTTTTTAACAGTAATGACCAGTGGCCTTGTTCTGAGTGCTGTTGCTTTGTGAAGCTTTGTTGGCATCAAATAATTAAAACCTGTTTTTTTAACATCATGCATTTATTAATTTTGGACAACCTGTGGTGGTTCAGTCGACGTCGGTTGAATGATGTCCTGAAAGGCTTTTGCTGAATGACGGGAATCATCATGTCACGAACAGCCGACGGTGCTAAGCCCTCAGACAGAGTGCAGGAGAGTGGGAGCAAATCCCTGCGTCTAAATCCTTCACATTTTTCAAACAATACACAATTTTGTTCTCTGGACGTTTTGTAATGTACTTATTTCTTTCTCCTGTTGTAGGAGTTGGGGGATTTAAGAGCTTGTGCTTTTGCCCACTTACAAGCAGCTCACTAAAGGCAGTTTTGAAGTAGTGCATTAGTCTCTGGAAGAAACATGAAAAAGCCGTACAGTATAGTGCCGTATCTTAATCTGTGGCATATGGCTTTCAAATGACCAGCTTACACCTTGTCTGTCTAAGATCTAAATCTGCTATTAAGATAAGCCAATCCTTTTTAAACACTGCAAGAATAATAAGATTATAGTTTTAAACGTGCTGCGCAGTGCATTATAAAACTACAGACTTTTTACCAAAGGGAATTGCTTCATCAAATAACAGATTTCAATCAATGATTTTTTTGTTTGGTATTATTTATTTATTTGCTTATTTTCACTTTGTGCAATTTTGTGTTGGAGGCTTTTATAGCACATCACATAATTCCTGATGCCAGTAGACAAATAATCTGATTAAAGGCTTGCTGAGTTCATACTTTGTGAGGGTTAAGTTCTCAACTCTTTGATTTCTGTAGGTCCAACATTTTCATAATAGCTCTCAGACTGAGTTTCCAGTTGACTGATTTACAACTGCCCTTTTTCTTGTCTTTGGAAAAGGCCACTTGACTTGATCTAGTGTGCCAAACACGTTGGGACCACTTGAATTTTTAATACTTCTCAGACCTCCGACTCTAGCCCTGCATGTCTGGCAGCCAATGCCAGGCTTGCACTAAGATTGGAATTCAACTGTCTAGACACAATCTGCCCATGAATAAAGGGATTTCATGAGGAACCGCGAAAAAAAAAAAAAGAAGAAAAAAGTTGGATGGCTGTGATTGGAAGTCTAAGCCGGACCAGCTTTGGCGCAAAACTGCAACCCTGCATTTTGTCATTCATATCAATACTTTAGCACATCATTATGTGACGGCAACAACGCTATAGTGTTCAGTACAGTGAGCTGCATTAATTATTCATATGAGTCCAATCTCAGTTTCACTTTGAGGGTTCTCATATGCAATTAGAAGTAATGAATGTGCTTCTTAATTACATTCATCTGTGCAAATTTCCATTCCCCATTGAATTTTTCTGTGGAAACATTGTGACACTGACCAATGGCATATCATTTGCAATGTGACTAAATCCATTCAGCATAGAACAATTAGCTGTAATTAGTGTTACAATGTCATCAGCGACCAGGGGGAAAGACTAAGCTGACATGCAGTGGAGAAGAGGACCCTTGTTCAGAGAGTTAAAAGTCCAACATTGTTGCAAGATCGGGATAATTGGCTGACCACAGGTTAGAAAGATGATGAACTGCTGTAAGACTGTGAGGCTTGATTTTTTTTTCTTCAACTTTATTCATGTAAAGTTAGCTGAGCAGGCATTCTCTTTGATAGCAATGCCCTTCTCCACATTTACACACTTAGGGGCTGCCAGGGCAACCTTTCGCTTCTGCCAGCCCATCTCATCATCCACCGCTGACAAATGAGCAGCTTCACTAAAGTAATTAAGAATGAAGTGCCTTGCTTAAGGATACGTCGCTGGCGGTTGTTGAAAGATGGGAGGAAGCGTTTCTCATTCATCTCACGTCATGACCTTACATATTGTCATGTTATCAGAGATATTCCGGCTGCTGCGTGTATATTTAATTCATGCCGCACATAAAATGGTAATGCGGCATATTCCTTTTCTTGCAGTTATCCCACAATCTACAAGATAACGTTTTCAAACTCCTTTTTTTTCACATCATTTGCACCAGTTTGCTTCTCGCTATATATTCTCCCTCATATAAATAAATAAAAGCCTTTGTGCCTTCTGGCTCCCAGAACTTTTTACAGCTGCCCCAGTGGGCCTGCAACAGAGCTAAATGAAGCAACAGTGAGTATTAACCTACATAGATTGGACCTTTCCTTTTAAGATGATTTTATTTTTTTTATTTTTCCTCTCTTTTTTTTTTTTGACCGCCGGGGGTCTATAGCTGAGTCAGAAGGGGATTTAGATGGACTCGTCTGTATCCTTCTTTACCGATTGGGATTTGGTGGAAGTGCTCAGTTCTCAGAGGTGAGGTGGAGGGGAACCCTTGTTTTATCTGGTTCAAATGCCACACCAGTTGTCTCGGAGAGAGAGACGAGCTATTGATCTGGAGGAGTCAACTCAGCTCGCAGAAATCTCTCTCCACCCTCCTTCAAACGACTGGAAAGTGTCATGTTAGAAACCTTCTTTTCCAGAGTATTAGGACCCGTCTTTGTTGCTGTGCCAAAGTCTTCTGTGAAGTTGAGACGGGAGCTTTCTGCTACAATCATCCAGATCTCAACAGGACAAGCCCGGGAAAGATATAAAAGAATCTCGGGACAATTAGTGCGTGGCATTTACTGTACAGTTCGTAGCATTGGAAGTGCTTCAATGTCATGACCAGAAGAAAATTGCACACGCAATGAAATTTAAACACAATCTGACAGTGATGAGAGCTGACTCACAAAAAACTAATTGAAGCAGACAAACTGAATTTAGACTGAAAGCATAAAACCAGGAGCACGTTATGAGTGACATATAGGCTACTTAATATTTATTTTTAAATCAGTGCAACAGAAATCTACAAATTAAGCTTTTTTTAATTAACTTGTATTTATTTTGATATTTTGCTCAAGTAGGGATTAAAAAACTTTTTAAATCTGAGACATGTTTTTTGTTGTAATTGCATCCTTTAATGCTTTTATTCTGACATTCGTTAACACTCTAGTGCGTCTTGAGAGATGTGATTTGAATACTCAGAGAGTTCACCTAGATTTTAGAGAAAAAAACAGGAAAGTTGGCTGGATGCACCGTGTTTGACTGTCCAAAAGTTGCTGCTTCAAATTCACTCAGCAGCGCTGTGACTTGAGTGGGCTTTTCAAAGACATGTACAATTAAAATACTCATTCCGCAGTTGTTAACATGTTCAGTAAGTCTTGTGTCTGGTTTGGGAAGGGATCAATAGCTGCCAAGTTTGATCGCGTCTCTGGACAATGTATTCTGAACTCGGCAGGGATAGAGAGAGACTTCAAACAAGGATAGAGGCTCAAAGGCCCCAGCCTGCAATTCACTTTGTTCCATTTCACTGACTCTGTGATTCCTAAACTGGAATATGGCTCGGACTGCATATTAAACCTGTGAAGTGCTCGGTTCGGGAGAGGTGAACCGCTTTGTTCCTTGATCCCATCCAGCTGATATGATCTCAGTAACTTCAAGCATGAATTGCTTAAAACAACAACAGCAGCACATCTGAAATCAAAAATGGGCAAGCTGTTTATTGGATGCTAATGGTATTTGGCATATGGTGCACAAGGCTGTGTGGCAAATATATTTACTGTCATTTAATTTAACATGGCTGAAATCAAGCAGCCAGGAAACGCTATTAAACCTCTATGTCAGTGCTTTATTATTATCAAAGCCAACCAGTCGAGGCAGCTCCCACCTGGAGCCTGGTTCTGCTCGAGCTTTCTGTCTGTTAAAAGGGAGCTTTTCCTCGCCGCTGTCACCAAGCGTTTGCTCATACTGGGGATTGTTGGGTCTCTGTAAATAATATTATAAAGGCTATGATCTAGACTGCGCTATATGAAAAGTTCCCTGGGATAACTTTTTGAGGTTTGGCACTATATAAATAAAATTGAATTGAACTGAAGGGAACAATAACTTGAACTTTTAAACTTTGAAGAAATCTCACCACAGAGCTGGACACCTCAAACCTCCCAACGTTTCTCGAGAATCACGCTGTCCTTTCAGTGTGATGGGCCGAGGTTATACCTGCCTGAAAGAGCAGAAACTTCCACTCCCTTCAGAAGCGGGAGGAAAACATAGGAAGCTATAAAAAATAGATGTGTTAATGTTTTATTCAAGGCCATTTGTTATAGATAGCTTTTTTACAAAAAATCCCACTCCTTTTCATTTTTAGTTTGAGAGCTTGTGTTGGCATTAACATTTTTACCTGCAATTTAAATGCTCCCGTCCCTTCCACCGACCCCACCCTGCTCACACAGCATGGGCACACACACACACACACACACACCATACACACAACGTACACATCTCCCGCTTCCCAGTTCAAGCTTGAACCCAAAGCATTGGATCATGGATCTCATTTCATTTCCAGACATTAAATCAGAATCTTTGCAATGTGGATGGATCTACTTTTTACATTTCAAACAGGCAACATAACATCTGTGCATATAAAAATGTCTGCATACAAAATCTCCTAATTTGAGATTTTTCATTTGTCTATAAATCCTGTCATGAGGTCAGAGGTCGGCCCGCTTCGTATTTCATTAAAGCCATTATGCTCTGGCTCGGAGGTGTTGTATTTCAGAATAACCAATGGTATGGTTTATTGTTAACAACAGCATTAGTGCGGCTGAGACGGGGTTAGAGGAAGTGCATCTCTCTCTCTCTCTCTCCTTTCTCTCTCCCGCACGCTCCCTCTCTCCACTCATCCCTTCTTCCCCCCTTCAAGATATAGCGCCATAGACAGATTAAAATGCATGGTCTCATCCCTTTCTCATTTTTCACATGCAGTCGGTCTCAAGGATAAGGATGGCCTCTGCTCAGAAGGACTTATTGACCAAAATAACTGTGCATCAATATGTCTCCTGAAGGCTGAGCAGACCACAGCATCACAGGGGTTGTATTTTCACCAACTCTCTCAGCCTTTAATGTTATTGACCTGAGTTGTCCTGATATGCTGCAGAACAACATGGCAACCTAGAAACATATAGCAAAGCCATGTTAAAGCCTCATTGTCCTAAAAAGAGCTCATTTATTGATGCATCAGTGTAAAGTGAATGTTACAAGTTATGCTGATGGATCGAAAAGAGGAACAAAAACAAGTGAAATTTCCAATTTGAAAACGGCATGCTGTGACCAGTGTTAAATTACATTGCTGCCTTTCTCTGGCTTATTTTTCAATAAGGAATCACCGCGAGATAAACTGCAGTTTTGATGAGATTCAATTTACAGTGATAGCTGCAGTATTGCCGCAATGACATCAATGATATGATGACAGACGGCTACAACTATGATGCCATCTGTCTATATTTCACGTATTAGCATATTTCAACTAAAATGTGTCATTCACGAGAAATGCAATATTTTCCTGTGAAATCATTAATTTCACAAGCACAGGCATAAAATCGCAATAAATCCCGTGCGTAATGGTTCGCACACACACACACACACCCATAAGCACACACAAACACACACACACTCAATTTCTGATTTAGTTACCAGCAGTTAATTCAATTGGTTGGAATATAATAAAGCATGCAGGTTACAGTATGTTTTTAATCTGCATTCTGAGTTACGGCCGCGATGTAATCCTGGTGTTGAATGCACAAGCATGAACAGGATTACTCCCCATCGTACTGTATAGGACCCTATCCCCACCTGATCAATGTATGCACTGACTGGTTGATAAATTGGTATTCACGGACAAATGGATCACTTCAGAAACCACTCACAGGTTGGTAACTCTGACAAATGGAGTGAGAGTGTGGCAAGGAAAAGAAGAAGGAGTCCTGCTGAACGAGTGCAGGGAGAAAGAGAGGAGGAAGAGGATGAGGAGTTTTCAGATGGGACATGCTGAGGGAGTAGATTTTCAGGTAGGCCCTGCAGGACATGTTTGGCCTAACGGAAAATGACAGGGGGCTTCTGAGGGGCTTGACACCGAACACTTAGACCCGGGTTGTTGTGTACCTTCCTCAGCAAGCGAGCCGAGGCATTCATCACATTCACCGCGGTCAAGTTCGCAAGGCACATCTTCCCGGGCTCTTTGCGAGGCATCTGTGGGGACCTCAAGGCAATGCGGCACTCGTGAGGTCAGTCAGCTGTCTGCCTTTCCATGCAGAAGCGGACCTGGTGCTCGAGCTTCGCCAGGAGCTCTGGCGAGCGGGCAGACAGACTGTGTCCCTTTGTCCCGATTTCCCCAGACACCTGCGTGATTGCATTGATTTGTCCTGATTCCATTCAGCCAGGGGTCCCACTGGATTTCAAGTGTCAAACATCTGCCATACAGAGGCTACCTCATGCTGAGTAATTCACTGAGAGCCAAATCTTCACAAAACTCATTTTGAATATGTCACATGAATTGTATGAACAAATGGAAATTTCCAACAGATGTGAGATGTTTTTTTTTTCTGTTATTAGATTTATAATATATACAAGTACATGCTGACATAACATAACACATAGGAATAATACTGTGGTAAAAAAGCAAGGGAAATGATTTGCTTCCCTTTTTTGACTTAAAAACCTAAGAATATCTACTCCGAGCCTTTTCAAAGTCTCTAAAATATATTTGTAACAGTAGTGGCTGATGTCTTCACAGACATAAATCTGAATTCTTTGGATGTATCCCTCGGTGTTCATTTTAGATAGAATGGCAAGAGAGTGAAAGAAAGACAGCGTTAGACGGAGTGAGTTCAAAGTGTGAGCAGAAAATAGACTGGAACGTCTCCTGAAGCCAGTCGCAGGCAGCAGCGGCAGCAAAGTCTTTGTTATGATAAAATCAGGGACCTCTACGAGCATGCCCTTGATTCTGCAGTTGGCTTAACTCGGCAGGTCACCAAGGGGAGGCAGATGTTGTCTCGAGGCATGTCCCACTGCCTCGGCGAGTGCTCCGGCTGGTGTCGCTGAGCTCACAGGTGCAGAGGGGATGGTGGACGGGGGGATTGGAGGTGCACTAAGCCGTCGCTGAGTCGCCACAGGGCCAGCGCTGGGGATGTTGGAATGAGCAGATATGCTCATTTTGATTCACTGAGGTATAATAATTGATGATCAGCCCTGCTGTCGCATCTGGGAGTCGCTGGTCCGTGCCATAATACACCCTTAATGCAACACATGGTGGTGTGGACAGTAGTGCCATGGGGTCGCATGCGGTCTAAAGAATGATTGAGGGAATACAGGTCCATATAACACATCATAAAAAAAACCTTCTCTTCCATGTTAGTTTTTTATACATGTTGAATATACAGCTGAAATCTTCCCCGAAGGAACTGAATCAATTTGATAACTAAAAGCTTCTCCTTTAAATGTGTTGTTTCCTTGAAGCTTTGTTAGAGCTTTTATTGTCATTATGGCTGTCTAAACATACAATGGAGAGGAAAAGCACAAACAATAAATGTTGAGATGAGGGAAAGTGGAGATAAAGAGTACAAAGGAAGATGCAGCTGCTAAAAATGCAGGAAAATGTCAGTTTGGGATCATTTTAGACTTGAAGTAAAACAAATGCACTTCTGTGAGCAGCTATAGTATAAAACAGAACCTCTGGACCACACATGTTCAGTATTTGTCTAAAAAGAACTTAACTGTTTCCTAATTGTTCATCTTAATGAATCTGTAGAGAATAATGTAGGAATTATTGCAAGGAATGTTCCTTTTTAAAGTCCAACTTCATCATATTTGAAGCTTAAAACCTGACCTACTTTTCTCCCCTCTTCTGTATATCTGCTCTCATTCTATAAAAAAAAATTGAAAAAAATCCTATTTGGTATTTGGTTACTTGATTAATCACCATTATTTCCACAGATGCGCAATGCATGCAGAAACTTCACACACCAGGCACACAAAGAAAACACGCATACACAAGCACATACACCTTGATCTGCATCTCGCTGAACAAACCTCCCACATACAGCTACAGTTAGGATCAGAAATCTCGGCACAAAACACTACCATTGACAACCTAAGGGTCTTTGAAAGCCTCCACTCGCTGATCCTTCTTCAGTGTGGTTCTCCTGCTGCAAGAGATCAAACATGAGCACAGCAGCCCACCACGAGAACGTTCCAAAACTCAGCTCGCATAGTGTCACTGCCTCTTTTCAAAATTAATGTGAAGCGCTGAAAATGTTGGTGTTTCAGAATAAATTCCAAATGGATCAATAAGCTGCCATTTTCCTGGCCACACTGAACAGCATTTAAACCACTGAGGGCCTTTGTCTGTTCAAAAAAAAAAGGAGCTCTGTTCCATGTTTGTTGTCATTGTTGGTCGTCAGTGATACGATCAAATTTTAATACACTATTCAGCCTCATTGATTTCAGTTTACCACAGATTGTGTTGAATGAAATTGTTCTTTTTTTTTCTCCATCAGTGGCAATTACCCAACAATGAGAGCTCGATATCACAGTGTATTAGAAGGCTTGGTGTTTGTGAAATACTGGGTTTGAGCTACTTGTCAGCAGCTGCCTGGATTTGGATATAACTGGCATGCATGCATACATAATCACATGTGCAGCAGACACATGCCTGCGCGCTCTCAAGCAGGCGCTCATTTACTTTAATATACTTATACACCCACACGTCCACCGCTCGCGCTGCAGACAGACAGACAGTCACAGACATCGTAAGCAGTGAAAGGATGTCTTTTCTTATGTTATACTGCTGTATATTGCTCAGAGCAGCAGACCTGTTTTTTCTGTGCTTTATCTTCATGGTTCATGACAAAAGAGACCCTACAGTGGGTACAAACTACAGTCTCTCCATGCTGCACTTTTCTAGACTGTTTTCAGTGTAGAATTTCCTTCAAGGTCGAGAAGGCAAATAAGTCCGAGCCTCTGGTTATTCTAACGATTTGTGCTGACAGAAAATACCCTGAAAATAAACTGTACACGCTGCAATTTAACACTTCTTATCTTGAGGATCTTAAGTTTTTGTTCCTTTATCATTTCCAGCCGGCCGTTATAATTAGCATTGTTGTGTAGTAAATGATTCATATTAATTTTCCCAAAGTGAAAAATGTGCATACTTTCACAGGCAAAATCCATCTGTCTTACCTTTGGAGCATCTGCCATCGCTTACAGGGCCGTCCACCTCACGAGTCACAGGGACTTAGGGACATCTGTCCCAACAGATAGAAAATCAGGATAGGGCCATCCATTCTGTCAACGCTCCACTGAACTCTGCGTTATGTTCACCATAATTTGCTTTTGGTTGCTGCAGCATCCCGGAATATTGCTTTGCAGCGGCTCAGACAAAGTCGGCTGGTTGTAATGTGTCCCTTTTCGGCCATTCTGCAAGCAGATAATTTGATAAACCCCCAGACGTAATGGCTATGCTGCATCCTGATAAATGTGGGTAATATGACAGGGGACAGAGGATTTTCCTAACAATTTCTGAAGAGAAGTTTGGCTATTAGGATGATTTGATATTTTCCTTAGAGAGTACATTTGATCTGAGGGGAATATATTTTGTTGGCGTTCAGTGTAACACTGTATGACTTCTTTTTTTGTTACGGGAATTGATGCATATATTTGTTGTTGTTGTTGCTGTTTTCTTCCCAGGCTTGTTTGTGGATGAGGCTGTCGTATGATTTGTTCAGGCAATATTTCCTGTCACTTGAATAGTTTTTGCAGTTTTAGATACAATACCTGTATTCCAGGGGGGGGAAACATAAAGTAGGGTTACAAATACAAAGTGTTACACTATTTCCTATCCTCTGTTATGGCACCATATGTTCTTTCACTTCTCCCGTGCGAGAACACTGCACTGCACATATTATTCATAATACCCTCTTATAGATTCTTGGAAACACAAATCAGAATAAAGTTAGTGAAAGTGACCATGCAGTGACCCAAAAGCTCACTCAACCATTCCTCCTTCTCTCATCTTGCTTTCTCTCAATCTTCTGAGGGTAAACGCGTCAGCTATTCCTCATATGGTAAAATATGCAATCTGTGCCTGCCAGTCTATGAGCGAGTTTTGGGTTAATCCTCATGAATACGTGACTTTGTCTGCATGAATAAATAAAAACCTGCTCACTGGGTAATTGAGGTGCTGTGCCACTAACAAACGAGGACACAATTTGTAAATGGGATTTTTTTTCCTCCCCCTGATCTAGACCCATGGTGTTTTATATTACATTAAAGCGCTTACCAGAATCATATTGATACACTATATAAAGTAGATGTGACATTGAAATGTTGAATTCTCCCCTGAGGACTCTGGAAAAGTTCTATTATGTTTCTGTTATTTTATCATTTGCTTCAATTTTGCAGAAGCTCAAGTGTAAAAATGTCACAGAGTGTTGATGGCTAAATTTCGTGCCTGGAGGCAGAAAATACTGAATAAGGCATGATGTGAAATTATTTAAGTCTAAATGAATGAATGAAACTCTGATCCAGTATGATTCCACATATACTTAATGCACATATATTGTAATTAAAACAATTATTTAATGTATGTTTTCATTAATATATTCAATATCATATTTATATCATGAGCTCAGTTGGAATGCTGATGTCTTTTAAAATAAAACATCTATAGAAAATTTACTAAGTGCAGGGGAGTTGGAGGAAGAGAGAGAGAGAGAGAGAGAGAGAGAGGCAGACAGAGACAGAGTCGAGGTCACCCATGATTCCATCATGGCTGGTTGCGCTTCAGAAAGTGTTCCATTTTGTATTTAAGTGCTCCCAATTATGGTCAATTTTGTGTTGTGTGCGTAAGGGATTCCATATGTTGATCCCCTTTATAGAAAAAAAAGCTGTCTGTCTAAAGGAGGTTTTGTGACAGAGCACTTTGCAATTTCCCACAGCAGCGCCCCTGGTAATCGAGCCAAAAGCCCAAAAAGGTTTCAACGTGTCACTGAGAACCTCGGCAGCCAGGTTACGTAAACATCTAGAGATGAGTGTAGTTTCGGTAAATTTAAAGCACTTATCAGACGTATATGGTTTGGAAAACAAAGAGCACTAGGATATATGTGTGAAGGTGTTATAATCTAGTTTTGCTCCTGTTTTAAATTTGCAGTTTATCACTAGACAAAGACCTTTAACTCTGTATAATTTGCTCTTCTTCAGATTTAATTTAATCACTTGAATGCTGTCTCCTGGACCCAAAAAAAAAAGCATATAGACATTGTTTTCTTGATCAGCTTTAATATGTTTGATTAAGTGTAGGATAGGATATTCTGCCAGCGGCGTGAAAGCTTGAGGTGATAGTCATTAGGGATGAGAATAACATATTTAACAGTGTCAATATTCCAATAAAACCTTCAGTTGCAGCACATTTCAAATCAACATCAAGACTGCTCATTGTTTCTTAAGCTTGAGAATTATAGTGTGAGAAAGTTATACTGTGTACCTGACCAGGTATTCTCGTCTCTTTCCAGTTACTTTAGCAGAGGATACCCAGTGACATAAAAAAATTAAATTAGATGAGTGTGACCGACCAGAATTTTCAGCCCTATCTCCTGGAAATTACTTATGTAATCTGCAAAGCAAATCTGTTTTGATTGAATTACATTTTCTGTTAACATAATGAGGACGTTTATTATGTTGTTAATTCACGTACTTGACAACTTGTTGTATTATTCAGCTTTTTTATGTTTATGTTTAGGCACTGGAAAGACCATGATCTGTTTTTAGACAGGAAAATTTGGTAGTGACTTGAGTCTGGACCCTGGATTCTGGTTGTGTTGTTTCATTTACCTAAAGAAACTGAATAATAATCCAGACACAGGGTTGGAAAATGACCACATTAGTCAGACAGATCAGTGTCCGGGTTAAAAAGATTTTCTCGTAGTAAATTTTTTGTGTAACTTTGAGATCCTCTGTCTGATCCATTTACACTTGCTGAATGCTTGTTTTCTTTTCCCAAACTGACTGTATTTGCACTGGATTGCTTAAAATGACAATGCTACATGTAATAATAACTGATAAGTCTGCTTTGCTGCAACTAACTAGTCTTTCCCAGTTGACTGACGGCAGTGACCAAATTATAAAAAGAATAATTGCAAATTTATCAAGTTTTAACCAATTAAAAAGCTTTCCAGGTTTTCTCTGAAGGGTCGAGGCTTTCGACTAAATGGCCTTCACTTTTACAAATGAGAACAATGCTAAATCAGCATGTGAGGCCGGCAATAAATGGAGGTCAGACTAAAAATGCAAAAAGTAGATTGGGGTTTTTTTTGCGAGCGTTGTTTGTTTTCCTTCATTATTTTTAATATCCTCGGTAATTGCTGTGAAGGCCGGCTCGTGTTTGCTCAGGGACTTGACAGAACAATTAGCTTCTTTAACACCAGAAAACCAGTGATGTATCATTCCTTCTATCTTGGGAGACAAACGTTGTATAATGGCTGACAATTTGGGTAGCATTTACTGTAACAGCAAAAATACACAACTATTATGATATTTATCTCGCTAGATCTGATGACGGAGGATGCCTTGGGAATGATATAATCAAACTCAGACAGGGCACCTCCAGCTTTTAGCCCATCATTTACCACCACAGTACACTTTTCTGGTGTTCGATATCCCACCAAAGCGAGCCTTGAGAAGTGCATTGATTTCAGTGGGGTCCTCTTCACCAGTCCTGCCCCTCACGCCTCGTGCTTGACCCACTTATTTTCTCATCTTTCCCTGTTTTCTCATGAGACGTATGCTTGCACGCTGCTTTTCCCATTGCAGTGTAAGTGGATGCAGGCCAAGTATGATTGCATTGCATAGTCTGTCTCTCTCTCTCTCTCTCTCTCGCTCATTGTCTCTCTCTGTGACTCACACACACACACACACACATGCACTCTGTCTACCTGAATGAGTTAGGTGATACCAGCTCAGTTAGCCAACAAATAAATCACCAGACAAATTGACATATATGCCACAAGAGAGACCGTCTTTAAAGGAGTCGTTGAACACTGCAAGTGCTATAAGAATTTCAGCCTTGATGGATATTGACAAAGCGCAGCGTTTAAACCAAGGGCTCAAACTGATCCAGCGATTCCACAAAAGTCACAGTCACTGTTTGGGAAGGGGGGCGCTCGCCGTCCATGCCCGATTGAGTGTCGCCGAAAACAAATAGTTTGCAATTTGAATGCATTCATTCAAATCTTAAATAACAAGCCTTCAGGTAGCGGAGAAGCTTGTATACTCAAGGTTTGATCTCCGAGGCTTGTTCCTGTCTGCCTTCACCCTGCAAGAGAGATGCATGCTGGGTAAACAAGGCCACCTGATGGGCAGTAATGTTATATCTATTCATACCTGATTGAATCTCTACATAATTTATCATTAGAAGATACTGCTGCTAAAAAGGAAAATAAATAGTTTAAACAGGGAGCGTATGGTGCAGCAGCAGAAACAGCCTTTAGCCACAGTTCAGTGTTGACGCATCAGCTGTAGATGACGATAACAGAACAACACTGCCAATCAGTCCTCTTTAAAACGGCTAAGAGAAAGGGTGAATTCTGAATTGAGCTTACTGACGCAATTACAGATGAGCCCGATGCTTTTTAAACACAAAATCACCCAAATAGTAAAGTGCACATCTGCAATGCTTTCTGACCCGGTGCGAAGTGTTTGCTGCGTGTCATGAAGTCAGAGTCCCACAATTTGCCCGAGGCAGACGCACGTATATGGCTTCAAGCCTGGCAGAGCACTCTTCTATGCAGCACTGTTTTGGGACTTAGTTTGGTAGTGTGAGAAACCTAAGATCTGTGTTTTTCACCTTGTTGGAGGTGCATGGAGGACCAGAATTTTTAGGCGTTTTGTTGATCTTGTAAATCGTTGTAAAAACTCACTGAAAGATGTCAATTTTGCCTCGTGAGCTCAGGATAACATTCTCAAAACGTGGGATGGGGGGAATCTTATTGTTGCAGAAAAGATCAATTCCATTTAAATTTCGAAACAGTAACGTTTGGTTATGCACCTTACGCTGTGCGAAAGTCTGACAGACGAATCATTAATGATCAATTAGTTATTTGACAGGTGCTATGAGATTTTCATCTTGATACTTCAGCCAGAGAGGATGAGGCCAGAGGAAGGCGTGCATGCAGGCGGCAGAGTTTAAGGCTGGAGGTTAGGTTTCTTTGGAAGGCTGCATAATATTTCTTAATAGGGTTGAAAACGGGCTTGAGGCAGGTCTGTGGAGATTCTCCTTTCCTCTCTCGGATTATCATTTTTAAGCAGCTTCCTTGGGAGCTTCCAGAATGAGCATTATAAAAGCCAGGGTTGAGGGAAAAAAAAATAGACCTTACCAATTTAGTTATTTCTCCAGTTTACTTACAGAAATTACTGCTCACCCTCGTAGCAACCCTTTTGTCCCAAAAGTAAAAGTACAGCTTGTTGTAATACTGCGGCTTTGACATATCTGTTTTCCCATCTGACACATTCAGCCTTGGCACACTGTTGTCACATCTATGCATTTCACGAGGACTGTGCGAGAGCTGTCATCAGAATAATGCAGAGACAATCCTTTGCTCTTGATTTTGTTTTTATTAATGATGAGGGAATAACATAGCAATATCCTACCCAGAGCCGATGCAAAGAAGTATGTTTTCATTTTCTTAAAAAATTCATATAAACTTCAGTTGGGAAAGGAGACCCAGAACTGAATTCATGAGGGTTCAGGAAAGAGGGGGTTTTTTGGAAAAGTGTCAGTGATCTCTCCATAGATTTCATTGCAAATATGAGAGAGGCATCCTATTTTATTGTTTTATGCACTTGTCATCTATTGAGCAATACATATGCAGCATGGCAAATCCTTGAGAGCAAGTTGCAATTTTGCGCTGAAATTACGATTCAGTATTACTATTGATCCTCGGTGGAAGCTGAACTACAAAGGATCCATCATGTGGAGTGGGTGCATTTTCAAGGTACTGTGTCCAGGTCGTACCTGTAAGACAAAGCCGAGCCGCAATTAGACGGAAAATCTGAACTTCTTCAGGTACCTCTTTGTGATTTTCCTCTCACAGCAATAGCATTTGCATTTTTCAACAGAGGCAGGATTTGAGCAAAGAGTGTGATTGCTCTCTTTGCTAGTTAAATGTTTAAAGAAGACATGCAATTTGAATTGCTGCAGAGCTCATCAATATGAAATTGGACTAGTGGAGGGAAACAAAATATAAGGAGGCAGTCTGGCACTCGCTATGCCCAAATCCAACACTCCATTTTCCACCACAGCAACACAGACTTTCAGGGGGAAAAAAAGAAATCCCTCGGCTACTCTACCTTTGGAGGGTTTTCCTTGTTATCAACAGCATAAATACTTGCAATACGTATCAGAACATCTGCAGGGTAAAAAAAAAAAAAAAAAAAATCTGGGAAGAAAGCAGAATGGCTTTTAAGAGACAGAATGAAGGATTAATATATTTAATAAAACATATGCTCAGTTATTAACCAAAACCAATAAATAAAGTGCTTTGAAGGTCTAATGATAATGAATTCATTATGTCAATCAATTGTATTTCCACATTTACAGTCAGGGGATAATGCTGTTTAATGACAGGAATAAACAGGTCTGTTAACTAGCATTGCATTCTCTATCCATCTGGGGAAAACTTCATTGAGCCTCGGAGCTTGTTATCTGTCACTCAAAAAATGATCCAATAGCATTAGTAATGCTGCTAAGGCCCTCCTGTTGTTTTCTGCCCCCAAATCCTGCTGTGCTTGAAGATGTGTTGGCAGCAGCAAATTATTAAATTGTATTTTTCATTCTCGAGGGTTGTCAGCAGCCCTGCAACAAATAGAATTTCCCAATATAATTGTGATTACTAGAGAGAAGGTGAAAAAGAAGAGCTGATGCGAGGTAAACAGGGGGCGCTCCCAGCAAATAAGAGGGCCGAGCCTTTTGACAAGCGTCGCCTCCTTAATGTCAAGCCCGCCCCAAATTTGACTGGCAATCAAGCTCTGTCCTAACACGAACGTTGCTCAACGGAAAGAAGTCATTTGTATGGAGAGACAGTCAGAGTTCAATAGACTTTCTGTCATCGACTCCTTCAGCTGATAAAACACACAAGGCAGCAGGGCGAAAGGGAGCCATTTGCAGAGTTGACAGATCCCATCATGGATGACTTTAGCATACCTGAGCGCTGCTCTTTCCCTGCCTCCTGCGTGCCCTCTGAGAGCGAAAGGGGTGATGAATCAGGCTTTATGGGCCTTCAGAATGCCGGAGAGGTCAATCTGTGCGAATGGCTGTTAAAATCCGACATAACTTGACCAGGCCCTTTTAACAAGCTCGAAGCCATTCTCCACCCACGGTCCAAGCTGAATATTTGTATCCTTCTCTAATATAGTTTGCCCTGATAAGCTGCTCGCTGAGTTCCTGAGTAACAAACTTGGCTGCTACTCTAAGTTGTAGTGGAAAACAAATATTTCTCCCTGCAATTGAGTGCATGATCTGCCCTGATTTGCTCCCTGACTTTTCACTGTTGCTTGCAGATATGGAAGAACAATGGCCTCTGATCTCAGGCTCAATGATGGTGGCTTTTCCTAAAACCACTGTTTAGTTCTTTGGCTGTTAGCCATTATACTGTCCAGCCTCAGATTCTTCCTTCCAATAAAAAGCAGCTGAAAAAAATTAGAGAGAGACAGAGAGGAAATATAATCAAATCACACAACATATTCTTTCCTTATTTCTAATACAGTGGCTGCAACAGGAGGAGAAAATGATGTGCTATCGCATTGTTTCATTATTATCCGAAAGCTGATGAGTTAATCTCTTTGAAGTTGTTTCCCTTTCATTACTAAAGCCCCTAAAGCTCTGCAGGAAAGCAAAATATATACACACACAAATCACAAAGTTGGGAAAATTAAAAATCTGAAAAATGGTAGCTTAATAAAAGGAATTAATCTGACTACCACAGCTGAGCAATATGCATGGAGTAAGTTCACGAGATAACACAAATGAAAAATGAAAAGCTGCTGTTCGACACGTTTCCATCAAAAAAAAAAAAAAAAAAATGTAAGCGATTGTCGATAGCGTTTCTTTTGTATTAAAAAATGTAACTGTTCTGCACTCATATAAACACAAAACACCATTTACAGAAAATATAACACTTTGTTTTGTATAATGTGAATGAGGTTTAATCTGAATAATAATTTGTAGTATAACATATTTTGCAGATTCTACAGAACAGATTCTACCTTTTCCTTTTAAACACAGCCGGCTGCATCCATCTGGTTTATTTCAACACTGCACACTGAATCCTTATTTCTGTCCCCTTTCTCCTCTTTGTTCGCTTTTACAGTGACCTGCTTTGCAGCAGAATCATATTGAGAAATTCTCTGACCCTAAAAGCCTCTTAATTTTTATTTTTATATGTCCATCATGTTGCCTTGACAGCAGACTCTGCTAATCCATAGTGCAAGGAGAACAACTGCTGGGCCATAGAAAAGGGCAGGCCGATGCACAAAAAATGGTAATATCACCTGGAATTGAGTGTCTGATGTCTCTCCACTCTGATCTTCCCTCTGAATATTTTGTTGATGTTGTGAAGTCGCATTTTCACACTGCCTCGCCACGTGCACGTGTGTGGTTTGTGTGTGTGTGTGTGTGTGTGTGCATTTTGCGAGTGGACTGGCAATCATGGGGAATAACACAGCTCCATGATTGCACACTGCCCTTGAAAAAAAATCTATTCCCAGTTGAACTCAAAACAGCCCGAAGCCTTTCTCACCAACTCAATATTTTTCCTGTATACATTCTGCTATAGGTGGACAAGAAACGAGTATTTGTGGCTCCGAATTACACTAGGACGCCTGCAATATAATATGCTCAATTCGCCCACCCACAAAAGAAATTATTCTAATGAAATGAAGTGATTTGCTTTTCCACTGAGTAATTAGAACAAGGCGAAATATACAGAGCATATCAGATCAGGTCAAAACATATTGTATGTATAGAACTAAACTCTTTGTATTGTGAACAAATGTGCCTTTAGTGCATCCCAGGTTAAGTGCTATTTTCATCCACATGTCAGCTGGCTTGGTCTTTTTTTTTTTTTTTTCTGGAAGCATTTTAGATCTGACGTGCTTTTTCTTCTTGCTAAATGTCACTGACAGGTTTTGACATGAAAACTTAAGTTAGCAGTATCCAACCTGTCATACTGTATTTGTAAACAGCTTACGTTTCCTTCTCCGAGCTTAGGGGAGAGGAGGTGAAGCCTGACAGCAGACAAGGGTTTTTAACAAACATCCCCACATGCATACATAATGCCCCATTTCAAAAAAGAGAAAGTTTGCCACTCCATTTAATGCGTAGTATTTCTCTGAGCGCCCAGAGGATACCTTCTGTCCGCAGCGTCTACGGGCTGCGTGCACTATACTTAGCAAGCCCGAAACTTACTGTACGGCAACACAGCTTACCGCTCCTTTATCTATGCATCCAGGGAATGAGTGATTTAGTGTAATGAGATTATGCCTCCCGAGGAATCCGTGTGCCCATGCAGAGTCAAAGTTTCTTGGAATAATCCATCTCGTGATGAATTACCTCGAGTTTTTGCAGGATGAACTTTGGTTCGCTGGACAAACTTTGGACGTCATGCCTCGGCTACATCGGCCGCTACACGCTGTGTCCGTGTTGCGTGGATATTGATTGATGTTGCTCAGTAGTACGATCGCTGTCCTACACAGCGGCAGACGCGGCCGATAGAAATCCTGTGGCTTTCTATGGCTCAAGCGGGTTTAACTCATCAGCAGAATAGGAATCTCTCGGGTCCTCGGGGAGTTGGGCCGGGGGATACATCAAGGGCAGGTGTGAGGAGACAGGTGACCCATGACCTTTGCCTCCCACCACCTGACCTTGGAACGAGTTCAGGCTTAAATCTTCCTCACTAGATCAATTTGATGATGTATAGAGGTTTAGGCAGGAAGCTTGGGATAGAAGCTCAGTATCTAAGTATAAAGAGACACATGGGACATCGTGTATCTGTTAAGTCACCTCTTTGTTTACGGCACATTTTAAATCTGCTTCACTAAGCAAAAAAGAAAAGTGGCGTTGCAGTGGGAAATCTTTGTGGCACATATACAGCAATCAGATCAGTACATCCTCAGATATTATTTGCCTAATGATCCATGTTCAGAATTGGCAGCTTGAATCAGCTGCTTAAAAGTTGACCCAAAAGTGATGTGGAGTTGGGATAGAAAGGTGCTGATTGCTTTACTTAAAAATATGAGCACATTCAGAATTATTGCAACTTTCTACATCCATACAGCTGATTTTGCAGAAACATAGTGGTAGTATTCCAGTAATGCTCTTTCTTTTTTTATGTGGTCATTTTGTCCACCAGCTGAATAAACCAGTGTAATTTGCACACATTCCTAAAGTGTTTTTAAATGTGTTTTATGTTCCCAACCAGTTCATTTTGAAAATCTTCTGAGGTAATAATTATCATCACTTAACTGACTGCACTATAAATCGTCGCACAAGGAAACATAACACACTGTACGAGATCCAGTGTTTTCCAGACAGATCAGATTATTATATTGTTGGTAAACTCGGCTGCCTGCCCCCCCCCAAATGTGCTCACACACACGCACACAGAGAGAAGAAATTTGGTCACATTGACTTGGCAACAGGACGTGACTAAGGATTAAGGATGGCTTGCTTGTCAAAACGCAATCTCCGAACACGGTGATGATCCATAAGCAAGAAGACATCCGTTCAAAGCCTGAGAACTCCTCTCCCTCTGTGAGCAACAACATGAATGACTGGACACATTATGAATGAGCAGAGTGTGAGTGAGCAAGCTTTACATGGTCGCTTGCTTCATTTCAATCCTGCTCTTTCTCTCCTTTAAATAGTCATTTTATTTCTGCGCCATCAAAAGCCAAACATTACTAGTCAGACTGATAAATACGTGTTTGACAAAAAGTGTAACTACGAGAGACACTTTGTTTTCTGGGTGTGTTTTTCATTAGCCACAGATGTGAACCTTGCTGGTTCAAACTTACTGAAGTTTTAAAGGTCCTGGCAGGAGTCAATATCATGCAAGTCTGAATACACTATAAAGTATTTAAGAGCTCTGTTCTGAAGAAATCATGAAGCACATATCTTTCTGATCAGTGCGAAATTCCATAAATGGCTTTGAGACATTATTTTGAGATATTAATGTTAATGCGGGCGGTTTGTGAACTTATAGCTGAACTCTGAATAGTTCATCTAAATGTATAATCTTATTCCATAGTTGAGACAGCATGTGAAATGTTTTTTTTCCTTTCTTTTCTGACTTTGAATTTTGCATAAGAAATATTAGAAAGCAACATTAAAGCAGCAATCTTCAAGATTTTCTTATCACCACTCAGACTATGCAATTTTAATGGCTAAATACGCAGCTAATTATATTCAGCTATTAATGAGTTCTCTTTCTTCATACAAACACTCTGTTTTAACACAGTATGTACATGGGCACTAGTGACTAGGTGGCACGCATGGCTAAAACATCAACCAGGTGGTGGTTTGAAATTTCTCACCTTTGGAAGGAGCGAAAGTAAGCAGATGGCAGGCCTTTAGGGTCCATAGCACATTGTCGACAACGAATTACAGTCCAGAGGGGAATGGGATGGCTGATAACCTCCATCCCATGGTTCCATCTGCTGAATCCTAAGCAAGGACAGTGCATGCAGACATGCAAACCCGACACTGACATCTTGTAAGCCTGATGTAGAATTATACAAAAGGTGAATGGGGAAGAATTGTTAATTGTTTTCATGTGGCTTTCCTGGATAATATGTGTTTCGTTGTGGTCGTGCGGTGCATCATAATGTGACAAAATAATGTTTGAAATTGGGCAGTCACGCTTTTGTTGCAACGTTGTGATAAGTTGTTAATTGTTAAGCGCTAAATTAAATATTCGTTAAATGAAATTTCTGAATAGTGGCACGTATTTTTCTGATCCACAATAACAGTACAAAAGCTCATAATAAAAGAATGATGATGTAACAAACTAAATTAGACGGTCATTCAAAAGGACTCAACCTGGCATTTGTGCCTTCGATACAAAGCAATCGGCTGACTGTTTTCAGGACACCTATTCAAAGCCCCTCTGTATGGCTCTTTGGGGTGATCTAAAAAGAAAAGCCTTAGAAATAGCAAGCCACGCCAGCTGTTAGAAAACACACGCCAAGCCCATCTTTTGTCCTGTTGAAACAAAGTGGTTCGTCATGTTCTGTAGATTCACCAGGTTTCAAAATAGGCTTTCATTACAATGGGACTATCTAAATCCTATTGTGGCAGAACAAGGCAATGTTCTCAGAATCAAACAGAAAAGGAATAATGTTGTGTCTAATTGCAGTTCCTTCACTATATTCTCCAACTGGGTTTAATCTAGCTCCATTCATGCCCATGCTAATCACAACATAGTCTGTGCTGCAGAATAGCGCCAAACATAATTCAGTCTATTATAATTACACAACAGGCGTTGGCAGGGGCCTCAGAAGCCATCAATATGAACTGCATGGATCCAGTCGGTCGTTTCAGTGATGTCTCAATATTTGAAGGTTACAGGGAAGAGTGGACATTAGAATGCTACTTCCTCCAGCTCTATTGAATTTGCAACCGGTGCTGCAGCTCGCTCTCTGCAAAAACCTGCTGCCTCCACAATATTGTTCAGCCTATTTGTATGTGACGGGAGGTCCTCTCTCCTGCCACGCTTCCACGAGGAGCGGGTACAGTAAGAAATCAAAGCCTCTGCCGAAACAACAGCTGTTTCTACTTATGTAATGGCTGCAGGATGACTGTTCATATCCTGGCTCGTTGAAGCTGTCACAAATCATTAATCTAGGGGCCTGTCTGTGGGGCCACGCTGTCAAGTTGTTTTTGGACATCTGTAGCCAGACAGAAGCAGGACACATCATTTAAGCGAGCGCCTCGCACCTTCGCAATCTTACAAGATGGTTTAAAATAATCTGACCTCACCTGCAGCTCTTACTCTGCCAGACTGAAATATGTTAATTAAATGGCATTGAACCTCTTTGTTAGAGCGAGGGTGATAAATGTGAAAAGTGGTCCATGCTACTCAGTGAATGCACCTTTGTAAGAAAATCAACTATATATAAATACATACAGTACATACAGTATATATAGAAAGAGCTCATATATATATATATAATAGTGTTAGTATACTGGTGTATACTAACGCTGTGAGTAAAAAAATATTACACACAAGACATAACCTCTTCTTTTTTTTTTCCTTTTGGGTACTTGACTGTTCAAGGAGGGTTACAAGAAAAAAAAAAATCCACATTCTGACAAGTGAGCACTAAAGAAAGCCATTGCACATTTTTTTTGATGGTGGGGTTTATGTATGTCTGGGTGGATGTATTGCTGGTAGCACAGTGCAACAGAGAGCCCTGCAGAGGTACCTCAGACCGAATAGCACATCAAGGGGCTTAGCTGCAGCATTAGTGAGGTCTTAAGTAACTTTTCAATACAGCCAGACAGTGAAAAGAGACTCTGAGGGAGACTACATGCCCTCTACTGGTGGATAAAAGCAAAGAGGAGAGTTTGGTTGAGACCTCCATATGTGCTCACTTGACATAATGCGCTTAATGTTACTCATTTATTTTGTTTTTATATGGCACAGATATGCAAAAAGTAAATAATGCATTTTGTGTGTGCATGTGAACAGCCATCAGATTTTTTTTTTGTATTAATGTTAGTACATTAATACATGAACTATATCACTAGTAATCACAGGTGTAAATGTCTTACGGGTTAAGTAGATTTCATTACAGCTACGTTGAATGATAATAGGCGTTTGATTTTGAATGGAACGTGGAGATGGAGCCGCGTTGAACAGGTTATAAAGAAAGTGATTTCTTTTTTGATCTACTCATTGCTGATATTTTGCAAACGAGAACAAATGAATTATAAAAGTATTGAACCGTTAAAGTGAGATGTACAGTTTGGCCCAGCTCATAATTGCTTTTTCAAAGACTAGCCTTGGAAGTAATTAGAGGTCGGAGTAAAAACACTAACCATTCAGATAATCAGCCTGCCATTAACACCTTAGGGGCTGTATTCTGTTATCAGCCTGACCCGACATGGAAAATACACTCTCACCGCCTGATTCGCAGACTTTACTCATCAGACACAAAGTGTTTGTCGATTGATTAGTGCAAAGGTCATCATGTAATTCTCGCAGCATATTCGTGGCACAGAAAGCTATTGACTAAACAAAATGGACGGCGTCACACATTTCAGCAACACCGTTGTTTAAGAGCCCCATGTTGAGCAGAGTAAACTCATTAGGCCACCTCTTTTTTTCCCGAAACAAAATCTCCTTTTATTACTTGACCTTTCATGGTGGCCACTGACAAACTTTTGATTGAGTGTGAATTTCATTATGGAGAGAAACTCATCTTTATTGATCAAATTAAGAGGCAGGTTGCAGGAGGGGAGAAAGGGCTGACAGGTGGATTCTGGTGAATGTAATCCCAATCATCGGGCTCAAACCGCCACGTCAACTCCGCGACCTCTCAGTTTTCCATATTTCATTCTGAATTAGCTTTAGTGGACGTACATGGATGAATGCATGTTAATGCTGAATTTGAGTTAGACTAAGAAAAACTGCCTCGAGGATGATATGGATTACATTTTTAAACCATACAAAGACTGTATAACATAACCCTTGTTGATTATTGTCTCATATATTTTAAACAATAAGGTGACATGGAAAGACATTTCACTCCTATGAGACACCTTCTGGTTGTTGCCTCACCATATGGTCAATGTTCATTTGGCAACAGGTTTAAAGTGCAAATAACTGTGAAAAATATAGAGCGTTTGCATGCCAGAGCGTTGACAGCTTTAAAGAAAAACAATACTTTGCTTTCAGCGGGAAGTCATGCAGTTTTATTTATGGTTAATTTAATTTATTTACAGTATTTCAGCTTCAATAATTGATGCACCATCCATGGATCATTCTTTTCACAAGGAGGGAAGACAGCATCCTATTTAATTTTGTTATTTTCCCATTAAAACCTGAGAAAACATCAAAGGCAGAATGATTTAATTAACAATGTGGAGAGTCTGTGTACAGCCGTCTGCATTTTGCAAATTACTCTTTGCTGAGAATAAGAGACTTATCAGGCCCATACAGACATCGCTGCACACCTCAAAAGAAGTTGTGTTGACACAAGGAAGGGGAAAATACATGTCTCCCCCAGACAGAATTATCCACTTCACAGGTATTTTCAGTTTACAGTTTCCAGGTTGGAAAATTAATACCCTTTCTTCTTCTGCCAGTGGAGTTTACAATTCTTTGTTGTGTTCCCTGTGAAGTGCGGGCTGAACGAGGAGTAGACGGGGAGTTAAGTGTCGTATATGGAATATCATTGTGATTTGTTCCTTATAGCGTTTCGGTTCTTGATAATTGTTTTTGACGGCAAAGTGTTTCTAGGAAGCTGTTTTTTAAATGATTATTCCCCTCTTGCCACTTGGGTTTGGGAGCTTTCAGCCTGTTTATCGCTACACATGTGCTAAGATGTACAATATAGTCCGGCGAGCCCGCAGAAGTGCTCTCAACATGTTTAATAGTGAAAATGAATAATATTTCAGATTAAAATGGAAAGAAACACCAGCTGGGGCATGTTAACCACTTAAAATGGTAATTGTCCCACCTTGCTCTTTAAAGACCTATATGAATCAAAGAGCAATTGAAATGAAGGGGATGGGAGCCGACAAAATTCCTCGTCCTCTCTAAGCACCGAACATGTTGTCGAGCTTGTTTCAGCAGCGCAAATAGTTTGTTTAAAGGTCTCTCATACAATATTGTTGCACAGTTTTTTTTCCCCCCAAGATCTCGGTGTTGTCTTAGGTGAGGTGTGATTATATTTCCATAATGAATTATGAATAGAAATGACTGGGGTCACAAGCTTGCAAATTAGAAAATGAGTTTATACTCCGTGTCCAAGAGATGGATGGTTAGCACCCAACCTTCCTTAAGTCTGACTTCGATGTGTTGACTCCCTGTAAAGAAGAGCCACTGTAAATATGAGTGGATGCGTGGGTGAGGAGTGGAAGAAATCTGCTGTAGGAAACCATCACTGGATGATGTCCAATATAAAGTCTCTTCTTTAGGCTGTATCCCATAATGCCTTTTCCCTGTTGTGTGGGCAACTTGCAAGGAAGTTGCCTGATCCAGGTTTAGTACTAAACCTGATGAGATGACAATCAAATCTCAAAAAAAATAAACAGGCAAAAGAAGGCTATGAAAGAAAGAACAACAAGAGGTAAAGACAGACAGAGAGAGCAGGGGCAAAGGCAGAAGGAGGGAGAGAAAATATTATTTTCTTTCGAGGGGTGACACTTGTAGCCAATTCAATATCATACCTATGTTTTGTTGCAGTGTTCCTCCTTCAGCTTGACATTTCTGGGTTAGAAAGTGCCTGTTACAGCTCACCGTCGCCGTGTTTCACATAAATTCACATTAAGACATTTCCACAGAAACGATCGTTTTCGCTGTCGAGGAATGATCTTGTCCTCTTACGTTGGTCACGAGCGGGGGCCGCCGCAGGTGAAGGGAAGGTGGAGCGAGGCTGAATACTGTGGCGACAGAAATGTCACATTCGATGGAATCACTTTAATTACGCGCGTGAACTAAATTGTTCTTCGGCGCCCGTACAACGCGTCGGCCATTGCCGTGCCTTGAATGACATTATGATTCACTAGTTATTATTTCATGGGACAATGAAGAGAAAGCATCTGGTGCTTTATCATTTATTTTCATAATTGTCTTAATTATAGCTTGAATCAATCACGGACGACCTTCAGTAACGTTCCATGAGCAACCAGTTTCTTGCAAAGAGGAACAATAAAGCCATCAAAACATGGTGACAGAGGCTTCAAAGCTACTTCAGAACAATGTTAATCTACTACTACTGGTACTACTCCAACGACTGCTACTACTACGATTACTCCTCCTACTACTAGTACAATGACTATCACTACTACTAATACAACTACTACTGGTAGTAATAAGAATAAGAATAATTTTACCTAGCTTCCATGTTGCTCTTAATTTCCCCTCCTGATTCTTTACTCCCTGACCGTTTATTGCACATAATGCTTGGGAATACTACTCTAACTACTACTACTCCTACTACTAGAACAACAACTCCTCCTCCTACTACTAAGAACAACAATAATAATAATAATAATAATGATAATAATGATTTTACTTAGCTTTCTTATTTCCTCTTGATTTCCCCTCCTGATTACACCCTGTTAATTGCAGGTATTGTTGGGGAGTACTACTCTAACTACGATTACTCCTCCTACTACTAGTACAATGACTATCACTACTGCTAATACAACTACTACTACTAGTAATAAGAATAAGAATAATTTTACCTAGCTTTTGTTGGGGAGTACTACTCTAACTGCTACTCCTACGACTAAAAGAACAAGTACTCCTCCTCCTACTGTATTATTATTATTATTATTATTATTATTATTATTATTATTATTATTATGAATAACAATGATAATAATAATTTTACTTACTCCCTCTTGATTTCCCCTCCTGATTTTTTACACCCTGACTGTTTATTGCAGATAATGCTGGGGAGTGGGTGGGGTAGTGGATGGAGGGGGGGTGAATGTCATCAATCAGCATTAACCATCAGCTCTGAACTATTGACTGATGATTCACCACGGCAGAATCTCCTCTGACTCTAAAATGAAAGGCAGCGGCGGCGGCAGCAATGTGAGGCAGAGACACTCAGTTGATTGGCACCTCATTGAGTCTGGCAGGGGAGTCTTTGATTGCACTAGCTGTCAATATCACGTAATTGTTTTTCTTACATACATGGTGCCCTCTGGTTTTTTTTTTTTGCAGCGAGGTCGACTATTGCATTTACCTTCGTGATATTATGCAGCTACTTCTTTTTTACCTTTTTTAACTTCATTCTGATATATTATTATGAAGCATACACATATTTGCTAACCTAACAGCAGCCATTTTAAGTCTGCATAACCCTCTTCACTTAATTTCATTTTCACTTATTTATTTATTTTTAAGGACAACACACATTAATCAACATTTCTGTAAATGTGCCCGTGTTGGCCAGCTGGCTTATTTTCAGCCGCAGTCCTCTGATGACATGTTTCGAAACCTATAAATCTTCTGCTGATACCGTGAGCAAAGAACAGTATTTGTAAACTACCACCGTCCAATATGTCATCGTAACATCGGTACATTAAGATTCATAACCCATACTAAGACAGCTAGATTAGCTGCATATGGCTGTAAATCTGTCCTTCACAGCTACCCCAGGGTGTATGAGAGTAGCCACTTATGCCTTGAAGCTTTAATTGGGCCCCTTTCAATTATCACATAAAGTGTGTTACTGGAATACATATACTGGCCACACTTCTGTCTTGACAAGGGTGAACTCAGCGTGTATTCTCTGAAGTCAGGCTAAAATTGAGTTTAAATTTCTTCTTAAATGGCACCCATAACTGTTCGGGGCTGGGAGCGCAGCCCCGTTCTCCACCCCAAGGTCGGCGCGAAAGACGAGATTTAATTGAAATTGAAACTGTCTACCTGATAGTTTGAAATAATTAGCAATATCAGAGCGGAGAGAGGAAGAGTCGGGGGTGACGAAAAATAAAGAGGGCATCAGGCTGAGATAAAAATGGCAGACTGGTGGCAAGTCATCAATTGCAGAGAATTGAATGTCAGCGTGATTGACTGGACTTGACTCTGGATGTCACACATGAAACCCAATCAAGTAATGCAAACAAGACATATGATACTGAAACTTTGCCAGAGGCAAGGGTGACCAGCCATTTTTTTTTTTAACTCTCAGATAAGGCAAGTGTATCATTGAGACTAATATGCTTTGACCCAGGGTCTCACGCAATGGCCACTAATTGCTCATGGAAACTGAGCATCTTGTCTCTGGCAAACACATTATTATGGATGCATGGCTCCCAAAATCATCTCCCCTGTACTAGTAGCTTTCTCCTCCCACCCGTAAAACAAACTCTGCCACCCTTCAGCCCTGAAAGACTTCAGAAGTCACTTCTGCGGGGCCCAACATTTCCGCACCAGTTAATAAAGGGGAAATGAATTGTATCAGTGTTGCTGTCTTTGCTCATAGTGAATAGGAAATTATCATAGAGATGGGTATTGGTGCCTTCACACACTGAATTACATAGAGAGCGGGCCTGTTTCTCTCTCTGTCACATATTCACACGCTCGCTCACACACGTGCACACGGGCGTGCACGCGCACACACAAACACTGCAGCTTGAAATAAACTGCACAATGAAATTGGCTATAGTGATGTCACCGGAGCAATGATGGTGGCGGCGGTGGTGAGCCAGAAAGCCCTGGCAATTTTCTCCCGCAATTCTACAAACACCCAGACATGTTAGTGACATTTATGGCATTTTTTTTTTTTTTTGCAAACTTCCTCTCTCTCCATGCTGTCCCCGGGCTCTGCTAAGACATGTCAACATTAGAGTCGATACCAGATGCCAGGCAGAGGAAATGTGACATACCCTTGCCTCTTTGTGGGTGTTTGTCGTGTTAGAGGAGGACGAAACAACTGACACAAAGAGGATGGCACCGCGGGACAATATATACAAGTGTCCTCGGGGCCTGACAGGCACACAAAATCAAAGATGTGGGGTGTTAATATCTGATATTTAGCGCTCTAGGCTAAACAGCATAAAAGACATTGAGGTCAATGGGTTGCTTTCAGTCTCTAGAGCAAAGTAGTCGCGCGGCTATTTTCGCCGTCTCCTCCTCTGTGGACTGTTGAAGCCACTGGAGCATTCTCTTCATCATCACAGACAGAACACAATCAGCGAGCAGACTTTCTGCTCTTGCCCTTTTACTTTATTATAATTTTTTTTTTCTTCTAGTGAGACTGTTTAGAAGCCAAAAAGGAGAGTGTTAGACAATATATTCAGATCAGAAATCTAAAACAATGACAGTGAACTAAGACCAATATATAATAAGCAGGAATAAAATGGATTATTTTTACAGTGGTCCACTCTCTTCAATCTGCATACAAATAACAGAACTTTACTGAATATAGTGCATACACCAGTCCCTCCCATTAACTTCTATGGAGAACAGATGCATCCAAATATCAGGCACAATGTCAGGTGATGTAGTACAAAGAGGGTGTGTAGGGTGGAGGGGGAGGTTGGGGTCGATGGATGGGTTAACAAACACAGTCGTGTCCTGTGTGAAACCAGAAGTTAATGTTGAGATTTTTAAACGTCCTAAAGTTAACAGACATAATGTATTTATAATATATTATACACCATGTGCGCTGCATAGTTTAACATACTTATTGTAACCCAGGCAATTTTTCCTACACGTGACCAAATAGTTTTGTTCCTTAAACCAAAGTGCAATGTGATGATGAAGGTCACCGACCGATCTGACTGTGGGTTTGCTCTCCACACAAGTTAATGGGGAGGATTATCACCCGTATTGCACTGCACACAATTTGAAATTTAAATCCATGTTATTTGTACGTAGATTGAAGAGACCTGGTTGTTTTAAGAACTAGGTATGGACAACTCTTTATCATGATAAGTAATTCAATATCAGATACTGTATGTGTGCAGAGTATGTAAGTAAATCCAGACTGAATCCTATCTGACTGAGCTAAATCCTAATTACATTCAGTTCTAATTATATTTATACTCACATTTAAAAACGTTTCAGTGATAGTATTGAATAAGATCACCACACATCTTTATTATGTGCTACAGTTAATAGCACTGTGTGATACTGGCTGCAGCGTGGATTAATTGTGTTTATGTAAGGGTAATGGTGTTTATGAAGAGACAGCCTTATGGTTATTTGGTCTGAGAGAGAATCTGTAATGAATGGTTTGGTTCGGCAAATTGAGGCTTTTTCCATCCTGGAGTAAATTGAAGTCACTACAGCAACAGTTATTTTAAGTATCAAATTATTTTAAGTATCAAAACTGGGGGTTTTTTTTGTCGCAGATTTTGAAATATGTTCCTGTTTTATTGCATTATTTATGGGCTACACTTTACGTCTCTGTTGCTTATGTTCCGGCAACTGCTCTTTTACACGCTTTCTCCCCCTCCGTGTGTCTGTCTGTATCTGTAGCTCTCGCTGCTGTGAATGTTAGTTGACAATGCCTGCACTCAGCACACCCCAAATAAAGTGCGTAGTGACAGTAACATTAACACAAGCCACTGAGTACCTCTGTGATTTTAGTGAGAGCATATCTGTCAGCGGGGCCCTGAGGAGTAAAAGGCATATATCTGAACTTTCAACGGCTGGTGTTTGGGTGGAGGATTGTGACAGTCAACATCAAAACAGTAAAAGTAAAGCTGTGATTTATTGAATGTGCCGCTTGTGTCTGCTTTCATGTTTGCCAGTGATACATTATATGACTTTTCTTGTGCTTTCAAGAACATGGCGACGCGGATGAATTAAACATGTTAAGCAGGAACAGGTCTTTCTCTGAAAGCCTTACCCTTTTCATGATAACCCCTTTTTAGACATTCAGTGGACTTATCACAGCGTATAAATAGGACGGAATTCATTATTCAGGGGAGGTTTCAGTGAAAAATTAATAGTTGTCCCTGGAGGAGGGTCTGTGGCGCTCCGGAAAAGGAAAACCTTTAAAGTGTACATGCACAGGGGGATGTGGGGAGAGTCTGCCCCTCATACTAAAACCTTTACCATGCTACACTACACACTGATACTGCAAATACAAGTTTGCTCAGCACTAATGACTGTGACTAATACTGTACACAGTCTGCATTCATGCCTAAGCCTTCCTCAAAATATTTAGGAGATGCGGAAAGAAAAGGAAGCAGAAAAGGGAAAGCACGAGTGTCTGCTGCTGACACTGACACCTCATATAGATTACACGTTTTAAGGATTGCCTGGCAGCACAAAACACCGGGACTTGAGCTGTTGACATCTGAAGAGAGACTTTTTTTTTTTTTTTTTTTGTGACTAGACTGAATGATTTCACTTAGAAATACCTCACTGTACAATAAACACACACCCTTGGAAATCACAACAAAAACTGTACAGCAGGTCGTCCTCTCAGCTCTGCCATATAAGAGATTACAATTTTCAGCATGCCCAGATCACTCATGCACTGAAATCATGCCGCCGCCGGTGCTGAGTGGTTTTCAGCCTGCCAGTTATCCGCTGAAAGATGGGCTTCACGATGCCTTTGTATCCACTTCCTATCTGCCCGGCCATGGAGGCAATAACAGTAATGTATGGCTAAGGGAAAACAGAGCTAATCATCAATGACTGCAAGATATATAGCATATGCAGTGGCACCTTGTTTATTACCCTCTCCTCTCCTCCTGCCGAATCCATCGGCTACACAGACGGGCTGCCAGATCCGAGAGCTTCTTCAATGTTAATTTGATTCATTCTTGTTTTCCATAATAATTGGG
This sequence comes from Holacanthus passer, assembly GCA_025331565.1. Classification (NCBI taxonomy): domain Eukaryota; kingdom Metazoa; phylum Chordata; class Actinopteri; family Pomacanthidae; genus Holacanthus; species Holacanthus passer. Next base: position 626,870 of record JAFREQ010000073.1, on the reverse strand, counting down.
GGCAATGGGTCAGCGTGATGAATTTGCTTGTTACATGACACAGGATGTAGCATAGCAGTGGCTGCTGTACAGTTTGTCTCTCCTCCATCATGTGAAGCAGAGGCCTCGTTTTTTTTTTATTTATTTTTTTTTTATTAGCCGTTCTCTGAAAACATCCATCCCGACGCAACAGGTTTCATTCTCCGAGGGCCTACTTATGCTTCAAATCAGCTTCTAATTTGATTTCAAAAGGAAAGCTAAGAGTGTCATAAGTGACATTTACATTTTTAGATCAAAGTCAATTCCCTAAAAATCATGATTGTTTCGATAGTATTCCTGCAGGAACAATCCAATCTCTTTGCAAATATCAGACAGCTTTGTCAGGTCCCACTTAATCAGTCTATTTTCCTTTCTTTCTTAATCCTTCTAAAATATTTTCACTTCCTTTTCATTCCACGCTTTTTTATTTCCATTTCCCAGACCTCACATTATCTACACAATATGGAAATGTTGAGACATCCATCCATGTGCAATGAATTTTAAGGTGGATTCACTTTTTTTTTTAATCTTATAAATATGCATTTATGTATTGCTTCCTTGTCAGTGACAGCACAGCTACAGTACATCCACAGTACCGTCCGGCGATTTTCACAAGTACAGACTCACAAAGGAGAGAATGGATGACTGCATGAGATTTTAAACAGAGAGCAATCTCAGTATGTGTGTGTGGGGGGTTTTCGGGGTTTTTTGTGTGTGTGCGACTACATGAGCATGTCTTGTGTTTCTACCCCCCATAGAAACCCTGTGCCTCCTCTTCTGTGTGTCACTGTGGTGATGAGCGCTGATTGCAGATTGTTATGGTGTTTGCACCTCTCATCTATCTGGCCCATGCTGGGTATTTGGCCAGGCCTGATTGTGTTGATAGTGACACCGGCATCTTGTCCTCGGGAGGGGAGGCCCAATAGCAGTCCAGACATAATGAAGGAGATGTAATCAACCATTGTCACACACAAAAAGTCAAGTGTCAAGAAGAAAGCTGTTTCTGTGTTCTACCTTCCCGACTGTGCTCTCTGTTAATGGAAATCGCACAATTGCGGTTGTTGATGTCGGGGCTTGGTTTTTTGCAAACATTTTATTTTGAGGCAATATGAAAATTTGAGGTGTTTTCTTTTTCTCCCTTCGACAACAAAGGTGACTTTGAGATGAAGGAATTTACATTAAATTAAGTCTGTACATTGTGTTGGTGTTGTATATTCTCAGTGGAGAAATGGGTGCTTCAACCTACAACATACTTTTAATCAATGGCAACAAAAAGAAAGAAGCGAGAGCTTGGCACCGGGTTGTTCAAGAGATCCTTTCTCTCTTTGTGCACTTTGTCCTCTCTCTGTGCTTTGTCATTTGTTTTGGTGTTCTAATCTCAGCCAAGTCAATAATATTCTTTGTTGTCTGAAATTGTGTGTCGGGAACAAAAAGGCCTCCTCCTTTTGTTGAAAGTACCTGTCTGTGACTTTTCACTCTCTCTCAGACTCCCAGATAAAGTAATCATTAGATGTTGTTTTCTGCCTGCAATTACTTTCAGTTACAATGGGTCAAACACTAGGAAAGCAAAAGGGGTCGAGAGTAGACAAGGCTAGATGGATTACAGGCGAGGAACTGTATAGGTCCCACAAGTGCTGATAAATACGTATGTGGCTCAGAGACTCGCCGTGTTCAGCGGCGTCTCAGTAAATGCGTCAAAAGTAATTAGTCTAGAGTATATATGGACAACCTCGCACCCTTCTTATCTGCGTCACATTGTCCTTTTTAAAAAAAGACCATTCATTGCATGTGGCATTATTTGTTTTACAGAGTTGAAAAAGAGGACCGATGACCTTTCCATTCCTTATATCTCGCTTTGTATCAGTTGCTCTCAAATTTAGGTTTCAGTGGAAAAAGCTGCTCATTATTAAAGGTGACTCATTACCATTCGTCAGCAGACCATGACATCACCGATGAGACTGACTGTACGGATGAAGACAAGCTGTATGGTGATATTTCTACATCCTATGATAAAATCTATTTGATAAAGCTCTACAGTAGATGTCTACCTCAGCAGGTCTCCTTATAGATCTTAATACATGTCAGCCTCCTACATGGCACCACTGACCTCTGCAGCACGCTCGATCGCTGTCTTCCAAAGAGCACGCCAAGTTTTTATTGCTACAATGGAATATTTACTTCCTTCTCTGTGCCCTTGTCAGCAGTGACAATGACACCTCTTATTGCCTTCACCAAGGGATTATACTGTACCTCCTCCTGATAAAAGTAAAGAAAACCAAATAGCATTTGAGTCCAACGTGCAGAGAAATTTTTTTATTCTCAGACTCATTGCCACAGAAACGAGATTTTTCCAGAGAAGTCACAGACCTCGTCTCAAAGCCGGCACGTTCTTATTTTATTGTTAAAATAATGTACATGCAGTACTTGTAAGTATTGCATATAGTTGTCCTTCTTTCTGACTCTGACAAGTGTTGCAATATGTGTAGAACACAAATTCATATGTGAGTACACATTATTAGAAATATGAATCAGTCAGAAGCGTGCATTACAAATATGAGCCCAAAGAACGTAGCAAAGATTGTGAAATGCATCAAGCATTTAAGCTTGTTCTGTCGTATTTGTAATTCTGTGAAAGTGAGACATTAGTCTCTCCTTCAAATGATGATTGCCAGAGCTGTGATGAAAGTAATGGCATCTCTCTTTTCAGCGCGACACCAAGGGGTTTTAATAGCGCTATTATTATTAATGACCATCCATTTGCTTATCCAGATTGTACGTTTGGAGTGAGTATAAGGCTGAGTGAAGTGATAAAGTCTTGGTAATTACAAACCCAATTATTTCTACTGAGATTCTATTTGTTTGAAAGAATCTTCTATATTCTTGAGTTTCTGTCTTTTGGTCTCCCTCCAGAAACGAGACACATGCTCGTGTACCCTCTGTGTCTCCTTTCTCTCTTCACTCGCGATCTCATCTCCAATTCACACAAGAACACATAATATGATAATGATAACACTTTTGCACTCGTGATAGCTGTAGTAGTACTCTAGGATGGTGCTATAACCCTTGATGAAAGGCAAGTTCTCCATTGAAACATCTCTTACAGCCAAATATGAGCCTTTTTGCATTTTTGTCTTTTATTTTCTGGCATCATTAAGCCCGTTTAGTCCAAATTAATTGACACTTGAAAGGGCCGGAGCTGTAGGTGATAATACTTTGGGTGGTGAAAAGTTTATTTTCTTGGCAGTTACATTCTGGAATATGTATGAACTTTTGCACTTTTGTAAATGTTGGGTGAGTAGAGAGAAATAAACTTTTGAGCTCTCTAAGTCGTTGCAGAGAATGTTATAAAAGAAAACAACTATGCTGCATAGTGACAGCCCATGTATCACAACCTTGGACAATGAAATGAAAAAAAATACTAGTCCAATAGATAACAAAAAAGTAGATTTACAAGGTTTCAACAGAGGGACCATACGGGACCATTTTAAATACACTATGTACTCATGTGACACATAAAACAACAAATATAATGTACATGTGTCCACACAGTCTGCAGGACATGATAAAGCTTTCATGTGACAATCCATGAATTTGATGCATATACATTTCAGGCTGAAAAAAATTGAAAAGACTGCACCAATTAACATGAGTCAGGGGCCTAGTCCACCTTCCTGATGGCTGTTTGAGGGATTTAATGTCCTAGATGCATGCAATTATCCTTTTAATTAGCAATAATGAGTTTGTGCATGCTGAAATAATAAGTTGAATCGCGATGTGTGCAGACCTTAATGTGAAGCTCATCAAGATGTAACCAGCTCTGTCAGTAAATATCATCAACTGTCATGTTAAATATCTCATACCATTGTTCTGAAAAGCCCTGATCGGCCGGCTAATGTGCATCTTAGCTGCGTGCGTGTGTTTCTGCCTGTCAGAACACGTATTTGCATTTGTGGATTTCATGGCCGTCAGGGGGGAAAAAAACAAGCGAGATTGAATGCGCACCAGTATAATCGGAAGGTAAAATACATTACTTGGATATAAAATGTCAACATTCCAGACATCTGGCTGGTGAGGTAGCACTTCAACAGCCTCTTGGGACTGAGTCTTGCACTGTTTATCATGGCTAAATCAAATCATTACGACATTACCTTGATGCAGAAATGCAACCAATTACCTTTAAATTACAGACTGTTTACAGTAACCCCGCCATTAGCATGCAGCAGCATGGACCTGAAAATTTGAATTACTGCTCATTATTTCAGCATTACAACCTGTATTAATATCCAAAACAAGAATGGCCACACACACAAATATAACCAGAATAATATTACAACACACTGGAGGAAGCGATGGTGAAAAAACTGGTGCAGTTAATTGTGTCAAATCTTCTCCATTATTTTTTTTTCTCTTTGTGGGATGATTCAGTATCAAAGTTGAAAGGACATTATTACGAATGAATCAGCTGCACGCGGGATGACTGGAATATTACAAAATGTGTTTCAATAAGGTGTGGACACAACAAGTGGAACATGTGCAACTTTTGAAGGAGGTTTCACAAAGGTTTTTATTCAGCTTTTCGTAGCCTCATGTTCATTATGTTGAAAGACGTTTATGTGATACTGGTGTTCATATTATTATTTCTTTTTTTTTTTTTTTTTGCCTGCTTACAACAACACTAACTAAAGTCCTGCAATAAATAAATAAATAAAATAAATAAAAGTCAGAATGAAAAGGTAATAGTGAATGGAACTGAACTGAATTGGATTTGATTGCAAAATATTGCAGGCATTCAAGATATTGGACTCAGCGCTCTTGCACTGTATTTCTAAACTAAAAGATTTCAAGTACTCACATTACAGAGACGCATTTGCACTACATTAACCTCAATTTGCAGCTGATGGCATGCTTTAATTTGTGTAGTATTTTTATATGGTGTAAAAACATTTTTTGGCAATCCCTTGCTCGCCATGCAGGATTCTCATACTTCTCTCTTACACGTGTCCAGTGTTTATACAAGCTGTAATGTTTGACCGCGTGAATGGAAGGTCAGCTGAAGGTGGATGCAGCGGTGTTCGATCTGCAGGCCGGCCAAAGGATGTGTTGATGTTGCAGAACAAGATTGCTGTAGGCTACCACTGGTATTGACCTTGCGTATGACCATAAGATCAAGTAGAAACCTAGAACCGTGGCACTGCGGGGTGTCTAGAAATACACAACAAGCACGAGCATGGATAATAGATCATCTCATGACAGAGCAGTCAAATTTAGCCTGCAGGCTGTTTTGAATTGGAACATGAATTGAATACTTCTTAATTTCTGGAGTCAACAGTAGTCGGAGGCTTCAGATTTGGGGAAACTTGTATTGGACGTTCTGTCAACTCTGCACAGTTTTGTTTCAGCCACATCACCACTGCTCAGTGAAGATGAATCATCTCAAATGAGAACAGTAGGTCTGATCCCAGTCGTGCTGTCTATTAAACCCAATTGTTTGCCATTATCCCCACTTGTCTGCCATTCAAATTTCCTTGAAGGAAAGTAGAAAAGAATGTTCTCAGCATCAGGGGATCCGTGGCGTCAGTGATGTGTGATTCCTCCCGAAAGCTCCGCGGGGTACAGTTGTTTCCCCTGAATACAAAAGACAGCGGCATCACAAGCAGGCTGCGGCATACCTCTAGCTGACGAAAGCAGCCAGAGCTGTCAGCGACATCACTCACGCCGTGCTCCCACCCTCCCAAACCCGCCACCGCCTATTCAAACTATCCCTCTGGAATAGAAAATAGTACAGGCCCATGTCTTTTGGAAAGGCTAGATGTGAAATATTGCATACAAAATTTGGAGGCACTGAAGGCTGTTGACACAGAACTGCTGTGAGTTCAAGCTGTGTGAAGTCGCAGTGCCACAGACTACCTTTCATTTGCAAAGTGTGATACGGTAAAGACGGCTTCACCTTTGGCTGCTCTGATCATTTATAGTTGAGGAGGAGAGATGAAATCTGGCAAAGATGCACTTTTGAATGTGTGTGTTTGTGTGAGGACCGGGAACTTTTATTTGTGTGTCCGCGTGCATGCTTGTGGAATGAGAAGTTCATGCTAACAGCATTACCTCATCAAAAACGGCAGCACCCAGAAAAGGCATTACCAACAGCAGAAAAACCCTCGGAGAGAGATTGAGTCAGGGCACGGCCGAGACTTGGCTCGGCCCTATTGTGCTAGCTCAGAGAATGAGAAAGCAGCATCCATTTTTGCCTTAATGAAGTTAGTGACCCTCTGAAAGGTGACACATTTACCGCCCAGGGGATTTATACACTCCTGCTCCAAGGCTCCAGTTCAATATGGAGAGGACAGATTTGACTCCACGTGAGCACTCCAAATATATCCTCACAATTTATACCAGGCGATTCATTTTCAGACACTGCTCTCATAATTAAAGTTGACGCTGTGCTATCCAATGTGCGGTGGCACAGAAATACAAAAAAAAAAAAAAGTGAGTGCATCGAGCCGTTATACGACAGTCTAGATAGTTTTGGGGAGCCGGACTGGTATCACTAACGTAGACTAATCAGAATATTCATTTTAATTTTATAGAGTGCCATAAAACAATAAACAAGGTGGCAAGAAGATTTGCAGATTTCTGTGGATCAGAATTACACAGAGCATGCAGAGGTTGTGTGCATGAAGGAAACAGTCATCCCCATGTACTAGGGTCTGAGACCAATTAATGATTTATAGCATTCTTACTTATGCAAATATACTAAATAATTTCTGCATGACGTCTTGAAGCTGAAGCCTAGAGAAGTGATGTGATGTTTGAATGAGGACCCCTCTTTCCTCTGCGAGGCCTAGGAAGCATAACACTGCGGGCTCCTGGTTGCCTTGGTGCACACTGTTTTACATTCTAATTATCTGGCTTGACAGGCTTTATTGCTGAGGCTCAATGCTGAGGCCTCATCCCAGACTCATTTCACATGTGATGTCAGTGCCGGGATAATGAGATAAGATAGTTTGAGTGCTTAGCCTTGGCCAGTCGCCTCCTCATTCAGTTTTCTTTTTTTTTTCTTCTTCCCTTCCAATGCATGCAACCTAAGTGCTTCCACTATTAACCACGTTTATTAATTGTAACCGAATCTGTAAAGATGCTCACAGGATCCTGGAATAGTGGCATTTTTCTCCCTGTTTGAGTTTCCTTGTTTGACCAGATTTATTTTGGATTCTGAGGGATCAAAAGGGTTTAAGGTGTGCCACATTGACAGTGATTAAAATAAACAATGCTTTGTTAAGACGTTCATGAAATATTTAATATAGCAAAGCCAATGTGAGACACAAACAGCAAGACATTTTTTTTTTCTAACTCTAATTAAGCTACAGGGAATTCCTTGCATATTGTAGGTAAACAGACAGAGTCATGGGAATACGGATGGAAATTAAATGCTCTGCTGGTGTTTTTCTCATTACAAGATGAAATGAAACATTTATCACCAACTTTCATTTTGCTAAAAGGCTGACATTTTGTGGGTCAACCGCTGATAAGGCGACAACTTTCTTCTATTTACATTATGATTCATGAGTTCATTCAGTGCTTTTACAGCAAGCCGGCGAAATCATTGCATTCCAGCTGCACTCTTTGTATCTTCTGACCTGTTGGATTAACTATGTTGTTTTCTTCTCTCACCTGTTTTGCAGCCATCGAGGTGAACCTGCAGAAAGCCTTGGCTGAGGCCTCTGAGACCTGTACCCAAGAGTGTCTGATACTGGGCCACTCCGACAGCTGCTGGATGCCCCCAGCCCTGGCCCAGTTCCAGGGTCCCGGTAGCAACAGTCCGGCCTCCACCCCCACCACCACCGCCATCACTGGTACAATGCCCTCTTTTGGCTTCCAGGAGAGCTTTGCCCGGGGAGCCAAAGCTAACATGGGCAGCATGGGGGTCATGGATGGTCGCCATACCCTGGGCCGCTCTGTGCCCAAAAAAGATGAACTGGACAAAGGGATCAACCGGCCGCAGTTCTACAACACCCTGGATAGACACTGCAGTAGTAAGAAGGAGGACCCCGTCAAGGTCATCCCCCTGGCGAGCTTCTCCTCCCCCGGGCAGCAGACCACTGGCGGGGGCAGCGGCTCTTTCTTACATGAGCACCAGCTGTAAGAGTGAAAGACAGACCTTCATTGCCCTGACATACATGTGACTCTATCCATAGATGGCTTTTTGTCAGTGACTTTACGATCAGTGTGTATGCGGAGGTATGCATCATTTGAATCACTTTGACCAGCTCCGGCTCAGTTTTACTAATGAAGTCATCTGAGAGCGGATTCGATCGTGATGATGCTGTTCAGGCAAAATCATACGGGATCAGCCTGACAGCTAAAGCATCTGAAAGGACATGCGAGTCTTAACATAGCAGGCCCATGTATAATAAATAAAGGTAGTTCTATACCAAAGTAGTTCCATCGCAGAAAAAAAAAAAAAAAAGAACTTCTGCTTTCAGTTTGGTGATGTTTGCTTAGTGAGAGGGCGATGTTACGCTTTAAGCTTGGGCCCAGCTTTGTGGAACTGTGTCCTAAAAGACCATTTCCTCATGCAGAAAATCATGCAAATACAGTGCAAATACAGTACTTTGTGTTGAGTGAGCTAAATTGGGCTAAATGTTAATTATGAGCTCTGGGTGGATGGTGTTTCTGTTCAAGTTCTAGTGAAGTATTGCTCTGTATAACACGCAGCACAAACTCCTTTGGTGGTGGAAGATATTTCTTTTGTCTTGCCTGAACGTGTTTCAGAAGTCTATTTTGGTCAGGGGACTGCAGAAGGATTAAAAAAAAAAAAAAAAAAAAAGTCGAAAGCATAACTAGGCCAATGTAGACAACACCGGTAATCTTTTGCATTCTACATTTTTATAATTGACCAGCATAGAAATTATTACAGCAAAAAAACAAACAAACCTGCATATAGAAACACACACACATACCCAAGATGTTTTCCATATGGTGGCTGCTCCATCTCTGCCAACTCCATTAAGAAAATGTTCACTAACTATCTCAGTCGTTTAGCCTTGAAAGGTGCAGACAGATGCGCTTTGGCAACGTGCTCATTGTTTCCTCGCCTTTGTTTCTGTTTCTTACATTCTGCTGCTCAGAAACACACTCACATGATAACAGCTATGGAGCCAATTATGAAACTCTCAGTCTATTTTACTTTGATATGTGATCTCAGTAATTATCCTCATTGTGGTTAGGAGGTCAGGAATGGTTCTCCTGGCTATCCAGAAACATGCACTGCATGTGGAGAGGCAATGAAAAGGTGAGTCAGGAATAGCAACTTCGTATGCTCCCTCTCCTCCCATCATATCATTAATTTCACCTATTGTTCCTGCGATTACGTGCTCTTCTGTGTTTTCATACAACTCACTTTGGCTGCAAAGTTTCTATTATCAGTTTCTACAATGTGTTCATGCTGGAATAATAGACCAGGGTGCAAGAATTTCTTCAGGGCCCGAACTAAATTATTGATCTCAATGTTATTTTTGCAGTTATCATAAGAATAGGCATGGGCACTATATAAAAAGACCTCCCTGCAGGCTGCCCCTCACCACGGTTTCGTCACACACACACTGAATCACTGCCTGTGTGTTTTAATTGTGCCGATGATGATAACTACTTCAGACTAACTTGCTCCCGTAACAGATTGGGTGCAGTATAATCTATTGCTACAGCCATAAGTGACTTTGCTGATATCCATTTTTCTTTCCAGTAACATCCAAGCCAGGTGTCTACATCATAAGGTATATGATTCATGTGATTCATTTTCTTGTACCATCTTGCAAATTGGGAACAAGCCTAAATCTATAATGCAACGTGGCATTCTCGAGGGAAGGCGCGAGGCAAATTGTGTTTGCATGCTCTTAGCCGCCACACCTATTCTCTGTGATACTTAGGGTCAGGACTCTTATCATTATAAAGAGGATTTATCCGAGACTCAGTGAAATGCTCACTTAATGGAGCAGTGTGTCAAGGACACAGATGGGGCAATTCAATTTCATCAGTTAGGAAATTGAAATTAATTCAAAACAAGCAACTTAAATAAATCTTCCTATAAACATTTGTTGATGAAAATGTCCCTGTTTGGGGATCCAATTTCAGCTCATTTACTTTGTTTTCTCCTCTATCACTTTTCATCTCGTTTCATTGTTATAATCAGACCAAATGGTATGAGCAATACATATTTAATCAAAAGGAGCACATATCAAAAGGAACATACGTCGCGATGTCTCTGAAAATTCAAATTTTGCGTCTGCAAATCCAACACTTGTGACGTGACCCAGAAGTTTCCTCAAAATCCTCCTTTTTTTTTTTTAAATTTTCAGTCTCTGTTTACAATTAGGAGAATAAGTAGGGCAAATAAATTCTTGGTTGGATGTTCAAAAATAAATCTGAAAAATAACTTTTTTTTTTTTTCAAGAAACTTTGCCGTTCATTAACAATGAGAAGTGCAGACGTGATCTGCGTTTGGAGAGTTTATAAATACGGCCCTTCCTCACATCATGGGGGGAGAGAATATCCATGAAATAAATACATACAGGAAAATTCACTGTCACACTGTAATAAAAAATGTGATTGTTTGAAATGATTTATCCAATCACATGTGTACAGTAAGCACAATATTACCTATCTGTAACCCTCACTGTGTTTTAACTTACTCTGCCTACATGACTCCTATGTACTGTAATGTTGCAGCAGCTGCATTAATCGAAAGACAACCTCTAGAGGGAATAGTATAATAACTGCATGAATGTACATCTGTAGGATGTTGCTTTTGATACTAACATGACTTTTTTTGTCTACTGCAGTCCTGTTTTGTTTTACCATATGCCCTTCTCAAGATAAAAGTAGTTTCATTTACTTTATTTTTCAAACACAGAGCATATCATATGAATGTGCGTTCGGCTCCTCTGAGCGAGTACAGTCGCTCTGTGTCAAAGGTTTCCATCTCTTACAAAACACGCGGTGAAATAGACAAAAACGTCGAGACTGATTGCAGGTTTTCACTTTGCATGATTCTGCTCTTACTGTTATTTTCATTTTTTTTTTTCTAATTCCCTCTGCCCTGAAAGTAAAGCTAGTATACTTAAAAACTGAAGATTGCTTTTTATTTTCAAAAATCTTTTCTATTCGAAATGTGTGTCATGATTACCATGTCAACCTGTGTCTTAATTTGCATGAACTGTTTGGACTCCCACAAGGCGTTTTTGACACTTGACTATGTAGTTCATGCATCCATCGTTAGATTCAGTGTCAGTATTGATGTTTACTGCTCTACCTGTTTGTCTGTCTTATGGAACAAAAACAAATGTTACACAGTGTACACATTCAGACTTTGTAAAGTGTGCGTACCACTTATGCCTCTACGAACACACAAATATCTATACTGTCAGGTCAACTGGATTTTAAACTGTACATAGCAGTACCCCTAAGAACTAGTATAATGGTTACAAACTGGTAAGACACATACAGGAAAGACTAACGGCTACAGGCTAAACACTGGAATTCGCGATGTTGATACAAAGGGAAAAAAAGGGAAAACATAAGAAGTGATGAGATGACAATCTCTGTTGTGATGTAAATGGTTAAATATGCATAATATTGATGAGAGCTTGTTTGAATGTGTTTATAGGTGAACTGTGTGTGAAGGAGAGTGCGTGTGTGTCTCCTTGCATGTATGAGTGTGTGTGTGAGTGTGTGCGTGCGTGCACATGTGTGTGTACTGGCATGCACTTTGCCAGAGTATTTTATGTACACAAATGTATCTTGTACAAAAACTATATCAAAATATACAACTTAAGTATAGCCTATGCTTGTAAATTAGTCATCAGTGAGTCAGGTCAAGTTTGCTTTGAGAGAAGGCTTCAGTGCTTGCCAGCAAATCTGTATTGGTCAGTTAAAGCTATACAGTCTGTGTTGTCATGCCTTTGTAAGATATCCCATTTAAATCTATGAAAAAAATGACCTTCCATATGGTGAAATGATTTTTCTTGTCATTGAATTTTACTTGAGCCATTAAATATTGAGTCCTCAAAGTACGCATGGATCACGCTCGTCCTTCACTTTAGATTATTGTTTGGTTCGATTCTTCTGAGGGCATTGTCATAACAGTGATAGATGTGACGTGAGAGCACACTGTCACTGTATTCCAATTATGGCAATTACAAGCTAATGATATAGGACCCATCAAATTGGACATGGCTTTTCACCTTCATCATTTCTGGAAATGAATATCCCCGGGGAAATGATTCAACCTTTGACATATAGAGTATGTGCTTATTTATGGGAAAAAGAAAAAAAAAGTAACAGCTATTAAACACAGAAATACCATGGAGAGTAGGATCACACAGGGTTTTACTTTACATCGCTGCATGTCTCTTTTGATGCACATGTAGTACCTTGTTATAATTACAGCAAACAAAGCATGATTAAATCTGTTATCCTCTGTCTCACACACATGAGCGAGATACCCCGCTGTTCTCCTTTACTTGTTTTTCACACTGACAAGGATGGAAAGAGTACTAGAATATTATACTCAAGTCAAAGTAAAAGTACTTGTGTGAAAGTGTAATTAGGTAAAAGAAAAAAGTAGTTTGGTTAAAATGTGCTCTGAGTAAAAAAAATGTGTGTGTGTGTGTGTGTGTGCAGTAAATGTGAATGTACAAACTGGTGGAACAACACCACCGAGACCTTATGTCCTGACCAACAATAAATTCTGTTTCTATAAACAGCACTTTGCGGCCATTTATAGAGAAGTGATTATCAGTTATAAATATGCAAGCATACTTCAGTGTAGCCTCACTAAAAAAAAACAGAAGAAAAGTCAGGGAATTAAACAAAAATGGAATGAAATAAATGGAAAACGCTGTGAACAAAGCAGAAGGTGCAGCAGACATTATTAAGCCACATAAATGAAATAGCCTGACGTGTCTTATAGAATGAACAGTGGACGTACATATTAAAGCAACAGAGAGTCTGCAGTTTTTATACACATACACACACATGCATAACATGTTGCTGGGCAACACAGTGGCTGTTGGCGTTTTCCTATGGAGAGAGAGAGTCACAACAAGTGCTCGTCATTGTTCTCACCTGTCTCAACATAACTCTGTGAGTCCTGTGTATTCTCTCATCTGTTCATTCTCAATGCATCATATAACCAGTCCACGCTATCCCACTATAACCAGTCCATGCTGTCCCACTATTACCAGTCCACTCAGTCCCACTATAACCAGTCCACTCTGTCCCACTATAACCAGTCCACTCTGTCCCACTATAACCAGTCCACTCTGTCCCACTATTACCAGTCCACTCTGTCCCACTTTAACCAGTCCACTCTGTCCCACTATAATCAGTCCACGCTGTCCCACTATAACCAGTCCACTCTGTCCCACTATTACCAGTCCACTCTGTCCCACTATAACCAGTCCACTCTGTCCCACTTTAACCAGTCCACTCTGTCCCACTTTAACCAGTCCACTCTGTCCCACTATAACCAGTCCACTCTGTCCCACTATAACCAGTCCACTCTGTCCCACTATAACCAGTCCACTCAGTCCACTCTGTCCCACTATAACCAGTCCACTCAGTCGTGCATTAAATCAGTGAATAATTAAGGTAGCTGAGACCTTTTTTTTTTTCTTTTTTTTTAACCAATGCACAATAATGCTAACCTTAACCCATAATGACGTCATCCTTAATTTTATTGCATTGTTTCTCTGTTCACGAACTGCTACCTTGGGTGTAGCCCCGCCCCCACAGCCCTTGACACTCAGCCACTGAACATTCACACTGAACATGCAGTGCATGTTTTTCACAGAATCAGGTGAGTGCAGAGTGTCACCTCTCTGGAGCTCTGCTTATCACCTTGCTTTTGTTCCTTTCTCACAAGGTTTATCGGGACTTTTTTCATGTGACTTGCGACATGCAACTTGAAATGCACCAAATACAATACTTGGGATCAAAAGTACTTAAGTAAAAGTAAAATGATCTCTTTTATAAATGCTCAAAAAAGTACAAATACACAAATGCCATGATGGGCTTAAAGGGTTAAAGCTAAATATTATCAGCTTTGCACTTAATAGAAAATACATATGGAAGTGTTTGAAATGCAAGCAAACACGGATGCCTCAAACCCATAATTCAAAATAGTAAACATAAAGCATTACATTTAAATTGCAATAACACATTTTTTGGCCACTCGGGGGCATAAACTTTGAAGTCCTGTCTCTGGCCACCTGGTGGAACTAAGTCCAATACTCTCCTTTTAACTCTGTTTTTGGTCTCCACCAACTCCTGAGGGAAGCATTAGCTGCTAAACGCTCACCAGCGAGTCCCTAGCTGCGTCTGTCTGCTGTTTGTTGCTGGGCAGGTAGTGTACGGAGCTTTTCTCACTGAGAAAGCTGCCTGCTGCGATCAAAGCAACGCTGATGAGAGCAGCGAGAGAGAACCACAACAGCGAACTGTGGTCTGGAAAACTAAAACAAAGAGCTGAAATGTGCTATAAAACACAAGTAGAGCTCTTGAGAAATGCAGCCAGGTGATCGTTCCCTGTGAGCTCACTGACAAGAAACCACTGTGACATGCAAACAGTCACGTGATCCATTGTTAATATGACAATATTGATTATAGCAGCATTAAATTAAATGCAATTTAATTAGATATTTGTAAGCAGTAACCATTAGAATCATTCATCACTACCTTCCATCCCACATAATGTGAACATGGCATCTAGCTATAAACATATATATTGCTGAGTAAATTGCAAAACAGGTAGTTTTTGCATCATCCATGATATATAGATAGCACTCATGCTCTGGATTTTAGGATGTCCCATGTTTATAATGTAATAAATTTATTTGAATATTTATATTTTTAAAATCACTATAATAAGTCAACTTCTTGAATTATGTATGTCAATATACCTCAAATTTATGTGCTCAAAAAAACAAATGGCTGGGCCTTTAAAATAGCAAGTGGCACCTTTAGAGTCTAAAGGGCACTTTGATGTTTTCTGTTTAGAAAGGGCAGACCACTCATCAATCAATTCCTATATTTTTGATTTGGTCCAACAATACAAATCAATGAGCTTCCCGTCACAAGGTCGCTCCTCTACTCATTAGACTGTCTATCCATTATCATATCAGCATAGGCCATAGACTCTCGGAAGAAGCCTATAAATTTCAGAGGAAAATCAATAGAACACAATAAACCTTAATTTTAGCCTTTTAGATCTGGGGCCAAGAAGTAAATGTAAGGAGTGGAAGTGACAGGAGTGGAAAAAAAGCACCTGCTCATTCGTGTGTCGTGGCTGCTCAGAATGACAACTTTGATTCACTTTATACTCACTGTGCATCATCATCTCTCAGCATCTTCAGTGATACCCGGAGGCTGTCTACACTACCTGTGGCCATTTGGCCTCGTATTCAGTAAAGATGCAGGAAGCTTTTCAGCATTTCAGTTGTGAGTATTTTTTTTTTCTTTTTCAGTCATTGCTTGTACATATACCTGTACTGCATATCTGTTTATCTATGACTGCATCCATCCATCCATGTAACCCATCCATCCATCAATCCATGAATCCATCCATCCATGAATCCTTCCATCCATCTATGAGCTTTGATGCCTCGAAGGCAAACTCTGCAGCAGCTTCGACAATCCCCCTGGGCTACGTGTCCTACCTGAGGCCCTTTTGCCTCAATGCTTTTTCCACTGTTCTCTTATGAATACATACAAGCCCTCAGAGAGGAAACCTCAAGCTTACAGTACGGTGCAGGGGTTGATGTTAACGACAACAGGACAGGACAGGATCTCTCGGCGCTGACTCCTAACTTGCGCGACACAAAGAGCCATGTCATGCATCTCGTAACGCGCCAAAGGCTTACTGGACTGTGTCATCTTGCCTCATCTTCAGCATATGTTCAGTCCCTAATCTCCTTAAGAGAGCCGACTGTGACCTGCCCCATTAGTTTTCCATGGTAATTGGCTAATAATGAGACAGTGACGGTGCAGAGGACGTCCACACTGTCAAAACACATGCATACCCAACTACACCAATCTGCATTTCTAGTAATTACCGCATATTTGAACAGAAAGGACTTTGTGAACTTAACAGTGCTTGTTGTTCCCCCCATCACACACACACACACACACACACCCTCCATCCCCATGTGCTAACAAGCCAACTTATTGTAAGCCTACTTAGTTCTCAAGGTGTCATCTGTTGAAGTGTCAAGAGAACATATAGAGATTGTCAAACAGTACACTCATTTCAAATTGTAATTAAACTGGCCATCAGGTACCTTGAGGCTGTTTAGTCAACAGCAGGGTACTAATTACTATAAGATGACCTTTGGAATAATATCTGGTGAATTATTCATAGTTGTGAAAATTGCTTCGGAGACATGCCAACGACATCCAAGGGACAGCGGAGTGTACACACACAGAAAATTCCTCTCAAAGATTTCAGCCTGGCCATGAAAATGAGGTCAGCAGATGGATGGAACTGCAGCTTTTTTTTCTTCTTTTTTTTGCAATAGAAAATGAGATGGTTGCGATAAGCACTGAAAGACAAAATGAAAAATTTCCCAACACGAAGAAGAATGTTGCCAGCCAGAAAATAGACTGACTCATGTAAAGTTAATGTAAAGGATTTTGGAGAGGGAAGATAGCCTGTCTCAGGGTGGTTTAAGAACCAATATTATCCTGCTGCGCAAGCTGACACTTTTTTTATTATGGACTCAACTCTGAAGACTGCGAAATAAACCTTGTAAGTGACACTTGCACTATCACAACTTACCAAGAAATAAATCATCTTTGAATGAAGTTATATATCATGCATGAGGATGTTAAAAGCACTGAAAACAACTACCCAGAGAAACATAATGGATATTACTTTTTAACCTTTATTTATCTATATTTGAAAGCCCACTGAGATAAAAAAAAATGATCTTTGAGACAACATGAGAAGAGGGAATGTTGATGAAATGCACAATAATATATGAAAGAAAGGAGGATGAGATTAAAGACGAATACAAAAAGAGAAAGACAGATGAAGCAGCGGCAACGCATTTCAACAGATTCATCCTCCTGCGGTGACTTTCAAAACCACTAACAGCATCTACTCCCTCATGCTTTAAATGTTTCTGTGGGGTACTCTGCACAGAGAGGCCTGATGCCCTGAAGAGTTTCCTCCGAATCTCTGCTCAACCTTTAGGGACACTTTGCAGAAATTACTCCCGGGACCTTGCACAAAACTGTCCTCCACATCTCTGTGCGAGATAAATACATAAACAGCAGGAAAACCGGTCCTCAAAGCTGCACCAACACATTGAACTCGAGTGATAACAGATGAACCCGAGTGAAAGAGAAATCTGGGTGATGTGTGGCTAAATTAGTGTTGCATACTGTAAAGCTTTTGCTTTTTTTTTTTTTTTTATCATCTTCCAGACTGACAGTGTCTCTGTTACTGAGGCACAAGTCATCACCCAGTGGACCGAGCACCATGACAATGATATTAACCATATGGCCAGGTCCTCTGAATAACCACATTCAGTGTGATCTCAGTTGAGTATTTATGTGCGGTTTTGAAAGAGGGTCATAGACAGCGCTCTTCACTGCCATCATAGAGGACCCAAATGATTAGTCAAAATTTGGGGTAATTGGCAGTAATTAACATTGACCTTGTACTCTTGGACATTGGAGCAAAGGAAGCCATGCCAGAAATCTCCCCCTGCCATTAGAGAGCAATTACTGATAGACAGTAGAGCAGACAGCAAAATAAAGTCCATGCAGCTGTGTCCGTCTTCATTTCAGAATGCTTATTGCACACTTCTGAAAACCTGATGTGAGATTTATAGTCCACTAAAGGACCACAGATCTCATTTATGCACTTCAAAGACAATAAACTGCAAAAAAATTCTTTTTTTAAAATTTCGTCATGTAATTGATGCTAAGTGTGCACTTCTGTGGTGTTTCTGCACCGCCGTTCCCAGTGATCACAGCATCTGCAGCACAGTGCTGTCTCCTTCTTTGTCCTG
Source organism: Holacanthus passer (assembly GCA_025331565.1). Lineage (NCBI taxonomy): Eukaryota > Metazoa > Chordata > Actinopteri > Pomacanthidae > Holacanthus > Holacanthus passer. The sequence continues at coordinate 608,787 of JAFREQ010000073.1, read as the reverse complement.
TTCTAGGCTTATTGAGTTTGACTTATTAAGTTTTCTTTGTTGGTTTGGTCGCCATCATGTTAACTTGGTCCTCTGTTTACTTCAAAGAAATTCTTAGACAGAAAAACAAAACACTTCATGAGATCAGAGGATGTCTGCTGCTGGGAGTGAGAAGGCTACGGCTGAGGTTGGTGGGGATATTTCTTTTGTATGCATTTGGTAATGTTGGAAAAACTTTCAACTTTGACCCGCTGGTGGCGCTACAAGGAAGGGTCAGAAGATCATCAGCTCATCACTAGTTGCTAAGATATTTCACCCAAAAATGTCAACTCCATGGTGGTGTGAGATGAAAGGTCATGGTATTTAAAGAATTTCCCAGTTTGGGACAAATAAAGTACATCTATCTATCTATCTATCTATCTATCTATCTATCTATCTATCTATCTATCTATCTATCTATTTATCTATCTATCTATCTATCTATCCATTACCAAAGTCAGTAGGATTCATCCTGAGGGGAACATGAATGTCTGTATGAAAACAAAAGTGTTCTGTCTGTCTTGACCAAACCCAATAGACAGACTGTGGTTTCCATCCATAGAACCACACAACAACCACGGCTCAAAAGCAAATAAATAAAAACGCATCCGTGAAGAAAACTAAATTCATTAATAACAATTACCACTCGCTCTACTTCTCTCAGGGCTTTCCTGCCTAAGTAAAAAAAAAAAAAACGATGATACATGTATAGTGTTGGCTTCCCCGATAGGTAATAAAGAGAAACTAAGTTCATATCATGCCCCTTTCGCAGTGAGGAAGTAGATCAGAGAAAGTGCTTTTAGTGCGACTTCTTTGTGCGAATCTAAAGACAGTATCACAGGGCAGCCACTGTGCCTGACAAGTCTGTTCACGTTCAGCACACACGCGGCTTTTCCTGCAGTTAAGGCAGCGAGTCCCTGAAGCTCTTCCTCCGTGGAGTTTATTGTCAGAGCCTCTCCGATGGTAGGACGCCTCTCCCTCCTCTTTGAAATCCGGAAGATCAAACAAAACAACAGTGTTGTTGACACAGGGTGTGTTGTGTTTGTGGTTTGAATATATAATCAATTTCCATGGTTAGGGGTTTTTATTTGTTGTTGCGTTGTTGCTAGATTACTAAATGGATAATGAATGTGATAAAATAAACCCTACTGTGCTGTATGTTGACCTTGCTTATGTGTGCTATCTATCTATCTATCTATCTATCTATCTATCAGATTTTCATTGCTCTCTGTTTCTTTCCCACAAACTTGTGGCAACAATAAACGTTGAGCAAGTTTAAGCCTGAGCAAACTGATTTTCATACAGTAATGACACAGAATCCAATCTTCACCTGGACAGAACAGAAAAATCCAAACTACAATGTGCTTTTGAAATATCAATAACGTGAAATATGTGTGATTTTGGGTCAAAATATGCAAAAGCGACGGTATTGTCCTTTAATCCCTTTCCAAAGCACCATTATTCTCGCCAATCAACCTTTACTTTCAAGAACATCAATGGCGAGCGAAAGCATGGTGGGATGAAAAGAAAGAAGCAACAGGGAAAATCAATATAGCAATTATGTGTGCAGATAATGGACATCAAGGTGTTATTTGGAGTGACCGAAAAGAAGAGGTGACATAAAGCCAATTCAAATAGTGCAAACATTTCATTGTCTCACATCTGGCGCGTCTGACATGGATTTAGTGTCACCGGGCTCTGGAAAAACAACAGAGTTTTTGTTGTTTTCCTGCACGGCCACAGCTGAATTAGAATTTAGCACAACAAACACAGCGATTAGCTAATTGAGATCTTACACAACAAAATGCACACATGCACACACACAAAGAGAGAGTGACACGAGGCAAGCGTGGGAGGAAGAAGGACGGGGAGACAGATAAACGTGCACAGACACACATACACCCCCCCCCTCCATCCTTTTACCTGCTCAAAAGAGGTCACCTCCAGCTCTGTCAAGCTTTGCAGGTGGGTCAGAGATCTGGATTTGATAACTGGAGGGAGTTTAGAGAGCAGACGTTTGACAAGCATGACAATGCTCTGACAGCCCTCGTTGGGACATGATTAATGACTGACATCCCTGTCGCCTGTCTGGTAAAGAATGCAAATGCAGCGCTGGGAGAAAATTACCCTAATGTGGCCCGTAATTGGATGCAGCAAGTATCACGTAAAGCAAGAACGCGATGGGGCTTTTTGCTCCTGAAACAAGGCTTTATTATAGAGAACACTACGGAGATGATGAGAGAGATGCCGCGGTGTGATTGAAAATGACCGCCAGCAAATCCTTCTCATTTGTAGTAACACACTGACATTTAGCAGTGAGTCGATGGATGAGCGGAGTCGATGTTTGGTGTCTTGAGTTGAAAAGTCACTCCCGAGCCGGCTCCCTCACTTCGTGCAATAATCATTTTCCTTTCGCCGCTTCGTCGGATGTTAGTGAGTTAGGGCAGCAGGTTTATATCAGACATTGTGCAACAGACAAGGACGGATTTTGAAAATTAACTCTACTTATACCACATAAAGGCACGAGCACCAAATCTATTAGCATTTTTGCACAGGTTTGACTTTGAGTAGGTGCTCTAGGTGCTCCGTTCAAACAGCTGGCATCAGATTTTAATGAATATGCATAACGGATATCATGCGCTGACATTTGTCGTTGAGTGTTTTGACTGGAAGTTCACTTTACCTTCTCAAGGGCACTGAGTTTTGATGCAATGGCTTTGCTAGACAAGCAGAGGTTTAGAGAATATAAAGTCTGACAAACAAGAACAAAATATCTGGTTTCTACAGAAGCATGAATATATTCTCCACATCCTTGATTCCCACACCCCAGCGCAAAAACATGTCAGTTTTTCTAGATGCTCCTTCACCTTGTCGTGCTACTGTGCTTGGCCCTGATGTGGTTCCATTCGGTTATTCAGCAACGCCTCGCTGAACGCTATATCAAGTGAGCAAGTGCTTTAATGAAAGGAATGAATTAAAAGCACAGCCACTCTTTTCATTTAATGCTGATCGCTCCAAGTGCTTCCACTGAAAGACACACGTCCATTCTGATACAGAGTGTCATCATGAATGTTGTCTCACTCTCCACAGAACATTTGCATTGAGGAAAATAAAAGCCAGCGTTGACGTTTTAAAACATTTTAAGTGGAATCTATTTGTCAGACTTTTGATATAATTTTGTATCCACTGTACATTTTGCGTTTACCAAAAATGACACCAAACAAAACCACGAAGGCAGGAAAATAGTATCAGTGCGATCCTCAGTCATGATATGTCTTTGATCGTCTCATTTGCAATAAAAGAGCAAACTGTGAAGTATGAAAGCCACTGGGAGGAGAAGGGGGGAATAATTGTCACAAAGCGACCCGGTGATGCTGTTTTGGGGGGAGGAGAAGCGGGGGGACACATCCATGACACTCTCCCTCTGGTGGGAATAAGTGCCAAAAAGCAGGACTGCTTTTGAAGGCTGCAGCAATTACAAAGACAAACAATTTAAAGAGCAAATGAAAAACTAAGACTTAAAAAAAAAAAAAAAAAAAAGATGTACAGTAATGAGCAAACTTGATATTCTGTATGTGTTATTGCCAAAAGCAGGCGAGGCTGAATGTCTCTTGTGAAGTTCCTCATTATCCTGATTGTATAATAGATATAATCAAGCAACAATGTCCAATTAGGAGTGCATAGGCATGCCTCTATCTAAAAAAAAATGAGAAGGATAAATGAACAATTGACACTGTGAATTTATTTTTGTGAAACACTGGGGTTGCTCCTTCATCAGAGAGATATTGATAAATTCCAGGGCTTAAAAGAAAAAAAAAAGGAGCTTTGACGTATATCTGTGATATGATGGAGGCTGTGGGATGTGAACAAACAGTCCTTTCCAGGTGGTTTGAGTGATTGCCTAATCCCCTGTAGCTAGATGATTGCAGAGCAAGGTCAGTTTGAAGGCTCAGACTGATTGAGTGCTGTCTGTGGTCGGGGGGTTCGCTCCAGCTTCTGATGCCATTAGATGGACAGCGGCTGAAGATTCGCTCTGGAGTTTTTCAACACTTGAACCGAACCTGTCCAAACTGAAAGACTGGTGTGCCGGTAATCATGAGGGCACAGTGACGGGAACAACATAAACAGCAATCATCAGGACTGTGTTATTGTTAATAATCAGGCAGAGAGAAGGATCATTTTTGAATTGTGATTAAAAAAAAAAAAGAAGAGCACAGATTTGATTGTAGTTCGTGATTGACAACAACATCTGTGTCTATTTCAAATCCTGTCTTACTGTGTTGTTGTCTCCCGGCTTTTTATGTACTTTCTATCACCCCGTCTCGAGCGCCGAGCTGAAAAATACATGATAACCATGTTATCATCCCCAACTGCCTTCTCCTAGTTCTGCCTGATTTTTATTTGCATGGCATCAGATATCAAGCGCTTTCTGCTAAATAAATCCCGTTGTCAGCGTTGTCAAGCTACATCTTGTACCTCATCGACACCCATTTATTTCTCAAGCTGTCATTTTGTTACTAAACTGGGTTTGTGGTATAAAATTCAGCATTTCCTGGGGCTGCAATTGGATCACCCCCCACCGCTATGTACATTCAAATACCGAGGGAAAGTGCTGTTCTGTATATCAAACTCCGCTAGTCTGCAGCAGAAATCTTTTGTGCGGACATCTCTGTGACAGCTCCTTGGCAACTTGTACGCCTGTGTGCCACAAGCTCCCTAAGCTGACTGTTTGGATCAAGTGGGAAGAGGCAGCAATCCCAAAGAGAACAAAATAGCAGATCCCAGCAGCTTTCACAGCCGATGCTATGAGATTTACTCGACTAGAGAGGAGGGTGTGTGTGTGTGTGTGTGTGTGTGTGTGTGTGTGTGTGTGTGTGGTGACGGGGAGGGGCTTAGATGTATTTTGAAATCTTTTGAAATGTCAGACAAATAAGAGTCACAAGAGGCATTATGTTTCCATAATGATGATGCGCTGAAGCTTAAGTGTAGCGTCAACATGCAAATGTGTGAAATAATAAACCGGAGACTTTCTTTTAAAAGGCTTAGGAAATGGATGACAGCCTTTTTTTTCCCCCTTTACCATGCACACTTTGAAGTGTCAACCTTATCAATTGTTGCAAATTACTAATGCATTTGTGCTCAAGGCAAATATCTAATATTGAAAATAAAGTTCAAAGGGTAAATAAGCATGTGACTAATTGATAATCTTTAAAGTTCATTATCTAATCATTACTGTTAGACTTCTTGTATAATTTCCTGGATTCTGAATTTACAAGAAACAAATGTCCTGTAGATGTGCTTTATGATAATTAATATTTGTTGACTAAAAGAAAAAAGTTTTTCCCATTTGACACCCAAACACACATGAAATAAAGATGATTTTGAGCGGACACAGCTTTGTTTACATTTCATTTTTCATCCCCCTTATAATCCCCTAAACCACACAGGGCTCTGCTCTCCATTGCTGATTCTCGGGCAACTGAGCTCTAAAGAAACGGGCAGAATTGGTTCCAGTCCGGTGGACACTCCACATCATTTAATGTATTCCAGTCTATTACCACTTTTGTTCTGACACCTCATTCTTTTCCACCAATATATGAGGGGGTCATTCAATAACTGACACCTCTCTTCCATACCGTAGTCACATCTCTGTTGCTGTTTGAGCATGTGTCACAGCTGAGAGGCCTGAATTTCAAGAGATAGATTTGCTGACAGAGACATCCCATCACTCCTTGGGCTGAGGCTCGCGCAGGAAATGCTGCACTGTAAAGGTGCAGTAGCCTTGTCACTTTCATCTGAGGTAATTGATCACAGCAGACAACAGCTGATGTGTGCAAGTCAATTGTAGGGGGCAAAGGGATGCTGCTTATTCAGATAAAAGATCTCTAGCATCCCCACCAGTCACTTCAGGCAGGAGTCATGATCGACAGGAAATCGACCCGGCGGGAAGTTTCAAATAATCAAATAATGATCATAAATACAGTGCGTTTTTTATTATATATTTCTAACCAGTTAACAATTTAATCTGCCCATTCGGGTGTAAAATCCCTCAACACACACTCGACAAGCTGCCCATATGAGACACTAGACAAGAGGCATCTAGCTGTCATAGTGCAGGTGCACTGGGAAAACTGTTCTGACTTTAAAAAAAAACACAACATACCCTGGGACTTCTCAAATGCCACTTAGCATTCAAGGGCTTTGTGATTCATTAGTGGCCCAACAGACTGGTTAGATGGAAGCATCTGTTATCTGGTTGCAGTCCTTATGCCATCAATGTCACAAATAATCACATACAACAGGTGGTTTTACAGCTACAGGTACTTTAACATCCAGGCTGCCGCATTAGCGTCCATCATTCTGCAGTATTTGTACACAAAGTTGGCCTCATTTTTTGGGGGGGATTTATCGATTTAAAGGCAGGGAATCTGGCACGCTGCCCATGACTTGCAACCAGAACAGTCATTGACAGACAAAGTTTGGATCAATGACGCCTCATCAGGTCTGCAAACAAGTGACTGATGTGTCATTATGGGAGAATATGGCAGTCCATCATAGGCCGGCCTAAAAATAGACAAGATATAATTGGAAATTGCGTAACAGAATACTTTATAGACCCTTTTTTAAAGTCCTGCTTTGTTGTGCCAGAGCAACAAATATGTATTAACCCGGAGATGAAAATAGGTCTCAAACAAATATACTGTTTATTTCTGTTTCAGTGACATTTGCTAAACACTACAATGCCCAGCTATTTTAGGAAATCAGTGAGCCTTTTTAACAAATGGAACTATATGTTGGTGATCCATTTTTAAAGATTTACTTCTTCAATGGGAAGGGTAGGGAGTCAGAAAATACTGGCAGACATTTTTTTTTTTTTTTGGTCTTTTCGTGGGATTTGTTGAACAAGAACAAAAATGTAGGATATTCCCTGCCTTATCCTTTACATGCACGAATCCACAAATGGCTCCACACACTAGGTCATTTGTGCAATGAAGGTGTATTGAAGCACACCTGTATTTTTTAAATTGTTGCACCACCTAATGCAGGGGTTGACGGCTTATCATAAGCACCCCTATAATTTAATGTTATTCAATACAATAACTCTAAAGGTAGTACCTTTATGAAGAGTGTAGCTTATGTGTTGTTTATCCAACAATATCACTATATCACAGTTTTTTTTTACTCTAGCAACAACAGCACAAATGGCCTCAAACACACATGGCCTCAAAATTGAATCAACATCTCGCTAACGCAGTCTAAACAAAAACAGAATATGCAATATAAAATTTAGCAGACGGCATAATTCAACACACACTCTCTGGGTTGTGCTGATTGATGTTGTAATGTTTAATTCTGCATGGTACAACCTTGAAGAAACAAACACATGTCTAAGTTGGAACAGGCGTCGTAGCTTGCAGAGCAGTTTATGGCGTTATTTATTTAATGTTTATTTACACAGGGTGGGTTGGCTGGTCATTCAAGCCCTCTCCCCATCAACGCCCTGCTCCTCAATCTGCGTCACAAACACTCAAGTTTTATGATTAAGTCGCACTGACGATATCTGTCGAGGAGTCGACGCAGACAGCTATAAATAAAAATGTCACGATGAAGACTTTTTTTTCCTATTGTCTGTTCAATGTTTATTGGCCCACGTGTCATTCTGCGTGAGATACTGTCGACTTTTTTCCTTCCTGAAGTAGCCCTGACACAGGTTGAGTTGGAGGCTTCTGACCCATTTCGACACGTCCCCCCCTGCTGTGAAAAGACATCATAATTATTGGAGGCTGTGAACTTGACACTTGTCCCCACTGAATGGGGGAAATGATGGAAGGGCGGATGGATGTGGAAGTCTCCTGTGGACGTAATCACACCATCCTCAGAACCTACAAATTATTGTGAGAACACACAATGGGGAGCATCTGGTAAGGGACAGACAGTTCTGCTGAAACAGGAGGAAGGGATCCATTTTTCACATTAGGTGGATGAGCCATGTTCCTGAGGACTTCAGCTGTTTTATCTAATGAACGAAAGCAGAATGTGTCTCTGTAATTTGGGACATTGGTAAAATTTTAAAATATAATTAATGTTTACTGTATTTTTAGAATAGTCTGTTCAGTTGTCTTTTTTAATGAGATGACCTTTGTCTATGGTTTTGTAACTCGGGTTTTGTTTAATTCATGCTGATCTGCTGCAAGCTTCGCCTTACAGATATCCCCTCATCAATCGTAATTCAGAATATCAGAATTAAATATCTGCTTCGTCCTCCCATCCAAGCTGTTTTCAGTGTTTTCAAAGTGTTTTGAATCATGTATCTAATGTTTAATATACGTCTTAGACACACCTTACCAGCTGTGGGAAAGCTTTTCTCTGAATGTTTTTTTTTCCTTTTGTGATACATATGTGTTAATCAGAATTTATTGCCATATAGGTTTTCACATACGAGGTCTTTTGTGGCGTGACAAGAAAAAAATAAGTAGAGACACATAAAGAAAGATGAAAAAAGTAGTCAAAGCATAAAGGGACAAAAGGAAATTGTTAATAAAATATGAAAAGCTTTTATAGAAGTATGTACAATATGTTGTATACGTGAAAGAGCTGTATAGTTGTTCAGGAATGTGTATTATTTAAGCATTCACCAGGCTACGTGTGAAATTTCACAGTGCAGTACGGCGATATTGGAAATGTGCAAGATAATAGTCCAGAAAAAAGGAGGCTGTTGTCCACAACCATCTCCACTGTCTTTAGAGCCTTGAGCTCCAAGTTGTTCTGCCTGCCAGGATGACGGTATTAAAGGCAGAGCTGAAGTCCACGAACAGGATGAATCCCATCGGGTCCTGAGGAGTCCAGGTGTTACTGGAAGATGTGGAAAGCCGTGATAGCAGCATCTACAGACCTGACTGGAATGACTTCATTACTGGCTCAGTGCCTGGACAGGTCTGTCATTAAGTCTCGTGCTCCTTGTTTTTTGGGGATGGGGCAGAGTGGAGGTCTTGAAGCAGCACGGCAGCTGTTGATTGAAGTGCATCAGTGAGCCAAAATACTGTCCTCCCTCGTCTGGCATTTAGCAAACTGTGTGTGTTTGTGGAGTTCATGGCAGAGACTATACCTTTGTTAAAGAGGAGAGAGCTTGGGTTTGTCCGCTCCACACACAGTATCTGGACGGCGAGCATGCCGCCTCCTGCACATTGGCAGTGGGATGCAGACACCTACTAGTATGAATGAAGCGAACTCACCTCAATTGAAAGGTTTGCAGTTTTTGAAAAATGATTCCAGGTCAGGAGAGCAGTGCTGCAGCTTCACTGCCATATTATTTCACCAGCCGCTGTTATAAGGATAGAAACAGATTCCTTTGATTCCTTGACTGCCCTGTAGATTAACACTTACTTTCCTTATTATATGAAATCATCTTTATATGAATCAAAAATAAATTTCAAGAATGATATATCTTATGTTTGCTTGGAAATTAAAGCAAAGGACATAAATACACACACATTTGAGCCTTATTTCCATAAGACACATTCAGGGGTCGAGGGCAAAATCTGATTCCTCAGTTTTAAATTGCCGTGGACACAATAGCAATTTCAGGGTTGTTCAAGTTGAGACGGAGCAAGAGATCTCTCAGGCTTGTCGACCTTTATCTCAGCAAACATCACAATCCCTATACAAAAAAGCAGAAAATGAGCTATTGATTTTCCGTTTTTCTTTTTCCCCCTCACTTTCTTATTCCCCTCCGGTATTGTCATGCCATAGTCTAAATGAAGGTCAGCATTGGTTTCCTTGTCACTGCCACAGAGATGCACAATAGAAATATAGCAATCCGTGTTTTTGAAAGAAAAAGGTCTTGCAAGACAGGAAGAGGTTGCTTTTGTCTTTAGGGATTAATTGGCTCAATAAAACTCTTTCTCTTTAGAGCAACAGCGTTTTCAGTATGTGTTAGATGTGGGCACACAGCGTATGAGTGCGAGCAACATACAGATGCACGTGCAAACACTGAGAAAAAGAATTGCTATGTTAAAAGAAAAACACCAATCAATGAAAGAATCTGGTTTGATTAGTGACGTTTAAAGTACTGTCTTAACAGGCTCCGTGTTTCTAAAGACTTAAGGGATCTTAACTAACGTGTGAAATCAAAGAAATGAAAGCCTTGACATCTGCCTTTAGCGATGAAAGGATTGATTTTATCAACTGTCATTTCTCTGTACCATGTTTCTAATCCAAGTAAGCTCACTACTATCAGTTTCAAACCAAATCATGATCTGTAACATCGCAGATTAGGGGCAGCAGATACTTCTGTCCTCCGCCTGGCGATGTGAGGAAGCTAAATGTTCTACATACATAACACAGATTGAACTGTCCCAGCAAATCAGGATAAGAGCTGAAACTCAGTGTCATTCCCCTTAGGATGAGCCTCTGTGCTTAAATAATCTTTCATAAGCCATCATATCTATCTGGAGCTACTCCCCAGTAGACATATTGTAAGATAAAATGTTTCTTGCTACCTGTCTTTCGTCTTTTGTCTCGGCGCGTCTGTAATCCTGTAAGCTTTCTTGCCATCTAAATCAAGGCGAGGGAAAATAACTAAATTTGATGTCTCCTTTTACACCCACAGCGCAACCCAATCAACAACATTGTGTTTCATTTGACCCGAGATTGTTTTTCCTGTCATCTAATGGGTGGCGGCAAAGACTCCTGTCATGATGTTCGGTGCATCATCCGGGATCAAACGCTTCCTTAAATCTGCGGTGACATCAGTGTGTTTGACTTGGCGTGCCTCTCTCATCTCAATTCATCACCTCCCCAAGGTGAGCACGCTATCTTGCCAAATCCAACTGAGTGTACAGTGCAGAAGCCTTTTTTGCATATTCTTCACACTTGTTTATGGTTTACTGAGCAGGTCACTTCCCCTGCTTGCTTGAACAGCTGCTTCGGCGATGACCCCCCTCCTTCCTAACAGGGGTTGGAAGACTACTCGTGTGCTGCTCCCTGTCAAGTTCTCCTTTGCTGGTGAGGCCTGCTGGTGACCTCATGCACAGCCTTTACTGGGACCATATGAATAATTTATTCTTTGAATTTAGCCCAACCCTGACATTTCGATGTTTGATGCCCACAGGCTTCGGCTTTAACAATATAGATAGTGCTCCTTTCCTCTGTGCATCATCAGATAAAGTCTGAAAGCACAGCTAGTGCACTTGATATCAAAACCATGGATATCGGGGATGCTGTATGTTCCACAAGCTGAATTCCTCTATTCTATTAACTCTTAGAGCAGTATCTCCACTCATACAATTGGATTTTATATAGGTTGCAGACATTTGAGTTGAAAATATTGTGTTCTGTCAATAGGAAGATAAGATAAGATGGGAATTTAAAATTGCCATGGGGAAGAAAAGAGCAACAGGATACATCAGAGAAGAATATTAATACACACAAATAGAGCAAAAGAAAATAATGTAAGCATACACAAAGGATACAAAATAGGCAATTTCAGCTGGAGAGCAGGTTAAATGCCAGTTCAGTGTATATGAATCAGTGTACCGCGATATATAAAATACAGCAACACGGCAGCAGTAGTTGCACCAGAACTAAGTGAGAGAGGGAGGTGTTGTCTAAGATGAAGTCTTTTTCAGCAATGTTCTAATAAGCCTGTATGTACACCTTTGACTGTAACTCCCAAATTTATAGACACTGAACCACAATGCCCTGGGCTCAGCTGCTGGATCGAACACGAGGAGAAGTGCGTTGCATGGACATAAGCAGTCTGCTCCCTCGTACGGCGCCTCTCTTTTGTCAGACCGGCTCGGGTTTGTTGATGTACACGAGCAGGTACTTGTAGGTCTGCACCGTCTCCACCTCTTCACCCCGAATGATGACAGGTGTCAGTAGCTTCTCGCTCTGTCGGAAATCCACCACCAGCCTCTTGATCTTACTGACATTTAGCTGCAGATGGTTCCCCTTACTCCACCAGACACCCACTATAACGAAATCATCAAAGAACTGCTGGAGGGTGCATGATCCAGAACTGAACCTGAAGTCAAAAGTGCAGCGAGTGAATCATGAAGGAAAGTGACCCTTGTGTATTTAAGTGGGCATTATTTGTTTCTTTGATGATACATATGGCCAAAGAGCCAATTACAGAGCAAAGGATATTTTGAGCATACTGTCAGTCATTAAATTAGCTGCACATGCGACAGTGAAAACACCCCTGAACTTGTTGCATCAGGGCTTTTTTTTCTTAGTTTCATACAGTAGTTTGCTTTAATCTTTTGAAATAATATTTTATTGAAATAATGTAAAAGAGAAAAGGACCATCATTAATCAAAGAATATCCTCAAGTGTTTACTCTTGTCTTTTTAATAGGTTATAAAACTTGAGGCCATGGCGCTGCCCTGCTGCCGACGTGGAGGAGGGCAGTTGTGTAAGCGTTCATTCATCCCTTTGTCAGTTAAATTTATCAATAGGTAACACTCGGATCTCAAGTAACATTAGAAGTACGCCCTCAAATCTTCAGTGCTTTTAGGTGTTTTGGGGTTTTGTTTTACCTCAAGCTAACATTTGTGTTCTTATTAAATCTGCTTTTATTGTAACGTCTGGTTTGACAGCAGTTCCCTTAATCCAAGACCTCTTATTTTCCAATGGAAGAGAATAAAGTAACCTTAACCTTAACTTCTTATTCGCACAATTTATAGATTTGTTAAGCATTTAACTTTGCTTGGAGAAACACAGTACCAAATACTGCATTTTCAGACAAAACCTGGCTGAAAGAAAAGAAAAAAAATTCTCAACCTTCGTCAGAATAAATTCTTTTAAATATTCAGTGCACCTCGCTAAAACCTTGGATGAGTTTTATAAATGAACAATTCACATTACATACCTATTCAGCCTCTTATACAAAGATCAGATTCGACTGACTGAATGCTGTCTCTTAAAACTAGCAAACACTCGGCTAATACAATGAAGAAATTCTACATCAGGTAGCTCATGACAGACTCACGTGGATTATTTTCTTTGTTGTTCTTGATGATATATAATAAAACTCCTCCTCAGTTTACTTTCTGAAAAGACTTTGAGGGACGTTTTCTAAAATGTTGTACTCTGGCATTTTCTCAGATCTGACTTTTTTTCTCCCCAAGGACATCTCCTCCCGCTGCCAAGACCTGTCAGGCAGGAGCATCTCAGAGTAAAGGGGTGAGAGGACACCAATTAGAAAGCCATCCTCGGCCAAGAGAGCCAGCGGCACAGCTTGCCACAGGAAGTGGGATGTCTGACTTCCTGCATGGGGTCACAGCTGTTTGCGGGGAGGTTACCGCTACCAGCCAATACGCGGCACCGTTTAGCGTCTGACGAGGCAGGCCTCATTTGAATAGCAAAGAACCATCTCAATGTCACCAATAAATTTACATGATTTCTTCCCCGCTACAGCTGGGATCAGAGTGGGGACTTTGCTGGAATTAGGGGAGCGTGACAATGTCAAAAGAGCAGGACCAGCTCGTTTCAAGTTGACTAGATTTGAAGTAAAGATTATTACTTCATTTAGCTATAGTTAGGTAGAATTTGTACACATTAAAAAAACCATCTAATCACTCGTGTGTAGATACAGGAACATCATATACCTGTACGTACTGTACTTCTTAGAGAAACTTATTACATTTATTTTTCTCAAAAATTGCACAAGCTTTACAGATGGGCTTTTCTAATGCTTTTACATTCATTTTTCAATATGACAGAGAGACAGGACACACAGGTGGAGGGATGGCATTCAATACATTCAAAAAATAAATACTTGTAAATGTAAATGTATATATTGCAATGTAAATACTTAGAATGGGTATTTGCTTCGCTGTAAAATACATGTAGTTGTATTTGAAATTAAGTTTTACACAGTCTCAGAAAATGCTGATCAATATTACAAACAACATTCAAAATAATACAATGGCTACTCTCTGAAATTTTTGTAAGTAGATCTTCAGAGTGATGATGATAATAATTCTTTTTTCAGTGAAGGTGTTGAGCATTTGAAATAATGGATGTTTGATTTTGGAAAGAATCTCTTCAAACATAAGACAAGTAATCAAGAGAGCCACAGCCAAATCTCAAAGCAGTTTCTCCAGCGCATGAGAGATTCAAGTATCTTTACCTGAGGTGGCGAACAACTGGAAGCGTGGCAGGGATGGGAGTCTGTGATTGGCTCCCGCTATGAGCAGCTGTCTAGAATGCCCATATTTGGGCTCAACCCAATTACATCCTCTGATCCCCAGTCACTGGGCTGATGCAGTCAGAACCATTAATCTCCCTGGCTGAGTACCATGCCATGTGTTAACAGCCAACCCCACCCCCCGCCCCCACCACCACTTCACCGCCAAGCCCCACCACCAAGGTTGAAAGTCATGCCAATCATATTGACTCCTTTGACTCCGATGTCCCGTCGGGCCCCTGGTGATTATGGACAAACCTCTGATGATTGTGGAAAACGCATAATGTACAGTATGCAGGAAGCTCTCCATTCAGCACTGTCAGCCTGGTATTCCTGGACCGAGGTTCAAACAGGAGTCGCGGTGTGTGTTTTCAGATCTGTGATGCAGGTGTGCTGTGCTGTAGAAGGGATGGGAGGAGGAGGAAGAGGAGGAGGTCAAAAACATTTCCGGATCTGGGATGTTAACGACAAAATATCCTGGAGCTGTGTCAGGGACCAATTCCAACAAATCATTTTCAAAAGGGACAGTAGTAAACAGTAGAGGGTTTTTTTTTTTTTTCTTTTTTCTTTTTGTAACTGCCTATTTCAGAGAAACCAAAGGCACCTTCAGCGGACAAAGAGAAAAGGAAAGAACAAAGGAAACAAAACCATTTTTCTCTTTACTTTGGCTTCTCCGAATTCTCTATTTCAATAACAAAGAAAACATTTAATCAAAACCCTGCCTCAACAATAACCAATAAAAAAGCAACCCATCAGATTGTTTTGACCTCTGATTGGCTTGTGTGAGCGTGATTAATGCTCATAACTGGGGGGAATAGAAAGCCAGGCTAATGTAAAATTAGGAGAAGTGGCTTAATCAGGGTCTGAATTACATGGACCCTCAGTTCCAGTTTAGTGAGCCCTTTTTGTTCACAAAGATTAAGGGAGGAGTCAAGCAGTCCTCCATTGTTCCGCTGAGAAAAGAAACTCATTTGCTTTGAACGATAAATGTCTTTCGAGCATAAATCATGTCTCCTAATCCCTTTACCAATGCCACGTAATGCAAATTGTCTCTCATTTACAGATCACACAAAAGAGACAATGAGGGAAGTTTGCACACAGAGCGCGTAGCATTGTCCTTCCTGCTGAGGAGAGATGGACTTTCACCCACTGCTGCAAGATTAAAGTTGTCTGCCGCCTTACATCATGTTGCATCTGTCTTTGTTCTGAATAAACACTCTATCTCAAGTCAATTGCAGCTGAGGCACCAAGGTTGAAATATATTTTTTATGATGAATGATATATGAAAAAAATGTAGGTGTGGTTCTTTTTAATAGGCCAACTACCACCAACTTTAACTGTGGTCCAGCTTGGCTCTATTACACACCTTTCTACTTCAGTCTCCAAGCGCCATATGAGTCATTTACCCAGGGGAGGAGGGTTGACATTTAGCTCTGTGTGTGCTTGTACTCCATTTCTATTCCCATGACAATGGTGACTTTACAAAGCATGCAAGCATCTGAATTTCTAAAGGCAAAAAGGGGATATTAGAAAGGAATAAAAAATAGTCTCCTATGAGCTGCTGCTTCATTAGCAAGAGGCTCCTAAATTCACAGAGTTTTTAGAGCTTGCATGATTTTTAATTCCTAGTTCTGTCTGGTTTTCTTAAAAAAAAAAGAAGAAGAAGAAAAAAAGCACAGTCACGTAGAAAATCAGAGTGCAGCACATCTATAAAACATCACCTTTACGGAATAAGAATTGAGGATATATCCTATAAGATTACATATGACATCAGTGTTCAGGATGTATTTGCTCTATAGGAGCTTGCTGTCTGTAGCATGCTGTGACCTTACCTTTCATGGGCCCACTAAAATAAACAGTACGGGGCACACCGAGCGGGTTTATCGACAGCTCTTCGCCGTGTGATGTCCTCTCTGCTATAGCGGCTCTGAGAATAAAACGCAAACAAATAAAGCTCGGGTGATGTGTGTTTTGCGTGCCAGCAAAATCCCATTGTGTGTCTGCGGCTGTATTTGTGTGTCTGTGCGCTGCAGAAGTATATAAAAGGAGTGTATCCATGTGTGAGTGCGTGTGGCCGACAAGCAGCGGGCACATCCATGTAATATATTAAGATTAGTGCGTGTTAGTCGGTGTTTTGTTTGTGTCTGCCTCTGTGTGTGCTTTAGTTGGTCCTGGAGGATCACATTGTTTTCAGAGGGCCCTGTGTGTGGTGGCAACATCTGCTTTGAGCGGGTGATCCATCTCCTCTTAGCTGCCATATAACAAGTCATGAGGGATTTTATTCAATGAATGCCCAACACAGAGGGCTCCGTCATAAAATTTACCATCTCACAAGGGCATAGTAGCGGCTGCGCTTTTTACATCCTACAACTGAATTTTAATTCAACTGGTGTCTTGGTGTAATTACCGTAAATAATGTATATTCTCTCTCTTGATTAGAAAGAGTTCACGCTATTGTTGTTGTAAAATTCATTGTACGGCAAACAGAAACGACATTTTCGGTTGCTAATAAGAGTCTCAGCGCTGTTGGGTAATAACAAAATATTCCCTGCTGCTTATTATCATTAGTGTCATCTACAGTTGGTGTACATTTCAGCATGTTTGCACAGAACACAGCAACAGTGTCAGCAGTGCACTTTCAACACTGGCAGCATAGCAGGAGTTAAAAGTAAGCTTTCATCCCTTCTTTGGATAGAAGACTGTTTTAAATGCCCCTGGCTTTCTTCCAAGCTCCTAGCCTCAAGCCTATGGGCCTAACAAGCATGATGCTTTGAGGATTGACTTGTGATTCAACCCAAATTTACAAGCTGATTACTATGCAGACACTGAGTCAAGTCGAGTACAAAAAATGTGCCCCTTATTTTTACCAACAATCTTTTGGATGTACAGAGAATTAAATGGTGTGCATGTGTATTTGTATGTTTGTGTGTCTGTGTGAGCATGTATTTAATGGGCACCAGCTGAAACTTTGATGTAATTGATAAAAGAAGCTGTTCCGCTAATCCTAATGGCACAATTCCTTATGATCCTTTATGCACAGACTTGCAGAGGATCAAAGAAACAGAGTTTTGCCCTGGGCGATAAAAGATGTATTAAAAATGAGTTTGAAGGATATATTAACAGGATAAAAATCCGGCAATTTATTCAATTGATAAGTTCGGCATTGCCTGTAGTTCACAGACTATTTTCATCATTCACAAATAAAACTGCTCCAATAACTACTAACCCAACAGTTCGTTCGTTATGGCCAGAAACATACACTTTCTCTGTCTCTAATGAGCTGTTTTTCAAAGTAAAAGACACTGTGGGCGTGAGCTCATTACATCATTTGTCATATGTTCTCAACCGGATGATATATGTGGCGTTCATATATCCCGTACATCAGCATGATTTAGCAACGATCTCTGCATGTGGTGATTTTTTTTAATCTCAGGTCTTTCATCACCCGCGCAGACAAAGAGTGATGTCAGACATCAACCAGCTGAGATCAGTGGTGAATTTCTCACTTGTCTTCTACTAGTCTTCTCTCCAATTAGCACACGCTCATATCAACGGCAAGCAATCCAAATTTACCTTCCCAAGAGTTTTACAAGAGAACACAAAGAAACCAGCGCAATTGTTTCATCAAAGGAAAGTATAAGTCCATGCCTAGAAATTAAAGAAGGGGGGGAAATGTCCAACTCGTGATCAACAATATACTGTGCCCTCAAAACAAGCGGCTCCAGTTAGAACCAAACTGGCTGTGAGGGTGAAAAAAAAAATCACAAAGTCACACAAAAGAGCCGAGTTGTCGTTTTGTCTTGGGTAGAGTGATTCCAGTGGCTGAGGAATAGAGCGAGACAAGTCCCGGTGAAATAGGGTTCTGCTCCCTCACAGGTGATCTATAGTTTGTCAGCACCAATCAGCCTGGAATGGGAGAACAGTCCATTCATCTACTCATGGCTTATTGAAGAGGGTGGGATGCTTTTGAATGCCTCAAGCCCACAGGTCCTTCCAGAGGCACTATTGGATTGAGCCTATTCATCTTCCTCTTTATCAGTTGAGGACGCACTTTTTGATTTATACGTCCATATGATTCTTCTCACTGTGAAGAATTCCCCAACGTGCAGCACCGGGGCCGGAGCTCCTGAGCATGAGAAATAGTTGCAATGAATATGTCTCACTGACATCGAGCAAATATCAACAGGAGGTCTCTGCAAAACAGATGTAAATGGCATCACTTCAGTAGTTCGTCCAGACTTTAGTACAAGTGATTAAGATACGGATGATTTTATACTGAGAAGAAAAATGTGGTGTTTTAGATGCTCTGAAATGGAAACATATGCACATTACTTAGATTTGCATTTAGACAAGGTATCTCAAGGTCAACAGAGGATTCCAGTATTGCATCATAACAGTACACAGTAGTACCAGTAAATGTGTTTCAGAGCCACATGGTTGTAGGTGTAATGTGGATGCACTCCTGGATGTTTTCCATTACATGACCAAAATCTGGTGAATTTCCCTTTTGCCTGAATGCACCAAAGCATCTTTACTCATCTCACTGCGCATTCAGTTAAATAAAGTCATACCTCTCAACACTCATATAATAAAGGACATATTAATGCATCCCCAGTTTTGCTGACTCATAATTTGCGGTTAATACACTGTAATATAATGTGTAGTTTCAGCCAAGTAATTTGGTCAAAGATGCGCTCCAACTGAGCTCGTAATTCCCATAAAGCACAACTGGCCATGCTTTATTGTTTGCCATGCCAATTCTTGTGGAAACCACGGAGCTTGTAAGTAATAATTTTTGTGCTCCCTCTTTTTATATTATGTATGTGTGCTCGTTCAGAGAAATCCTTTCATTTGGAACATGTGTTCAGAACTACTGTATCAAAGTCACACAACTATTTACTGAAGAATAGTCAGTGGCCATATGTATATTTATAGTCACAGTGCTGGCATTTACAGGGAAGAACTTTCTTTGCCGGGCATGAAACCATTCTGGTGTTACCTGGGTATAAGAGCTGCTACCATTTAGAATCCATTTCCAAATTGTTGATAAAAGCAAATTTCTTTCAAATTGTAAAGCAGATTCAGTTGATAAATTCTGATTCAATATAATTCATATATACATCAACCCCAGATGCACCAGTGTAGTTCAGTACCTGAAACACCTTCCTCCTTCCATTGCAAGCAATAATATTCATGGTTACAGCAAAGCTATAGGAAAAGGCAAGAGGTTACAAGAAAGAATTGAAAAAGTAGGAACCTCATAATAACTTGCTTTCTGGAATTGTATGTGGATATGAAGATACAAGCACAATAAAAACATTTTTTAAATTAAAAGTATAGTAAAACAGTGACAACTATAAGACAGCAGGCTATAGTGAAAATTGTCATGGGTGTTGTGTGACCCAGAGCGAAATTGGGAAATTAATTAGCCTATGATTAAACCACTGTCTTGTTAAATATGATATCTGGAGCTAACAGGCAATTGTTAGTTTGTAGGTCTGCACAGAATAACATAAACTGTGAATGCACAGTGCTGGCACTTACATGGACAATTAGATGCAAGCGGACACCAGAATGCAACAAAATGAAAATTACAGGCTAGCTACAAATTAAATGTCACTAATTCTGTTTTGTGTGGTTTTAAAATCACCAGTAATTTATTCACTGGTGTTCCTGTTTCAGCTGTGAAGTAAATCCAGAATAATAATGGTCCAGAGTTCGTGGTGAAATATTCTAAAAGCAGTTGTTTTTGAAAAGCTTATCCAGTGATATTCAGTGAGAGTCAAATGCATATTTCTCTGCAGATTATCCGAATAAAGTCAGCTTACTCTTGCATACTAACCCTTGTAGGACCTATGGAGGTGGCAGCTTTTCCTTTGATTTGTTGTCCACTCAGTTTGGTGTCTAATGCACAGTCTAAAATCATAAATATGTATGCTTTAATGACACTGAAGTCATGATGTGCTGCCAATACGAACCCCAAATCACTTTTAAGAACGCCCTCTCACGTATTAACTGCTGTCCTTTATAAAATCGGCATCATCAGAATGTGTTCATTTAAGACATCAGGCGAAATGTCATCAGCCCTCATCAGTCATTTAAATGAGACTAAGGCACATTATAGTCATCTTTATATCTTATATGTGCGCACTATAGGACGTTTCGAGCCAGAGCGAGGCAGCCAAGGAGTGCTCAAGTTTTTTCAGTGTCATTATTGAGCAGCCATGGTGACAGCTTTTGGAAAGCACCTGAATCCTGTTGTGAAGCTCAACTGCTTTATCAGTTAAATAAATCCCACTGCACCAGAGCTGGCTCCTTCATTCTGCGAATCTGACATTAAACCACACCCCGTCACACCGCATCTTCCAAATTTAGCCCGTGTCCTCTGTGCTGCTCGGCACCAACTTTTTAAAGTAATTCAAGATTTCATCTTAAAAGAGTGGAATTTACTGCATTGCCATAAAAGTGAGCACTACCAGAGAAGCACAATGCATGTTCAATAAAACAATATGAGATCATAAAGGGTGAGCAATAATGCATCTCGGAGGCAGATTAAATGAAAATCAGGGAACCAATAAGGCTTGTAATAATGTACTCTGACAGGCTGGCTATAAAACGGGGCAGACACTCTTACATCTCTGCACAACATACTGTGTTTTTCTCCAGAAAAAGACACAAAGCAGTAATTGAAATGACTTCAGATAGGAAGAGTTAGAGAAGACATACTTTTAAAATCAATAATTGCCAAGGAGTTATTGTTCATTTTTTGAAAAAAAAAAAAAAAATTAACAGAAAGGTGAAGAAATGTTGACACACACTCAAAGTCACCTCATGTGGAGTTATTTGAATTATTCATGATTATTTATAATACTACGCAGGCTCTCTCGGTCGAATAATTGATTTCAGACGCTACAGATAAAGCCAGTGGCGTAGGCCTCAGCAGGGCATAGTGTTTGCAGCACGCACAAGAGTCGTTCCATTCTCTAGCATAAACGCAGACATAACTGAAGAGATGAATAAAAATGATGCTGAAGTTTACATTCAACAGGTTTGAAGGTTTCATCGGAGACAAGTATTTTGATGGCAGCTCTATACACAAGGTGCAGGACTGAGAAGCACATCCATGCAGTGTTTCTCTGTCTTCATCACTCCATGCCCAGAGGTATCAAAGCCTTTCTCTTTGTTGCCATGGAAACTTTTTACCCTTTACATTTCCTATTGTCACTTGTGTTTTTTGTGCTTGTCCATCTCAATGAGACGGAGTTCTGATGGTATTCACCATGAGACACTTACAACAGGGTTGTAACAGCTAATGAATTCAGAGACGTAAATCAAGAAAGCCCTGGTGGGACCTTGGCTTTTGGAATTAAACCTCGATTCAGTGGGAAATTCAATAGCAACGTGGTAAAGGAATATACATTCAGATGGAGAAGGAGTCTGCAAAGATGAGATCTGAAGCACATGCTGATGATAAGAGGTTTAAATAAGATGCAGCAACTAATGCTTCCACCTGAAGCGCGTCTTCTTCAGAGTAAGAAGAGCAATGGAGCAGACGTTTAAAATGCCTGCACACAGCTAACAGCTGTCTCTCGTAGGATGGACAGGTTCTGGCTGCAGCTCACATCTATCCACTGCAATAGTGTCACAGCATACGTAAATATATATCATGAAAATCTAATAAAAACTGTCAAACATCATTGAACAGTCGTATTACGCACAAAGGATTCATTTGTCAGAACATTCACAGAAAACAAGATAAATTAATTATCTCGTATAATCCAAGTGGATCAATTGCGTTCAGTGTATAAATCCAGTAGCTTTCCAAGTGTAACAGTTTGTTTACAATGCCCTCTCTCCCAGGAGATGAAGAATCATTTCAAAACCCTAGAATTTCAGGGTAGAGGCCGAGCCATGATTTGCATTCGCTCACAATGACGTGCCATGGCATACTCAAGATTCCCGCTGCAGATTCTCATGTTCTGCAGCCCTCAGTTTTCGAGCTCGTTTAGTTTGGCTGACACGTGCCAGACCCCAGGGACAGTTCAGTGTATAGATAATTTGAGTGGTGCTGCCGTTAATAAATGACTGGATTTTGAATTTCTTCCCCTTGCGTCTTCCCTTGCATCAGTGCAGTGAGCACTATCTATCTATCCATCTATCTATCTATGTGAATATAACCTCATGGTGACATAACTCTCAATCACAAAGGCTCCCAACAGGGAAGAGTCTCGTTTGGCCCCATTCAGCACAGCTTTGCTTGTTGATCACTGAGTGACTCATCGTTTTGCTGAAAACTGGCCATCGATTTCGGAAGTATCTGTGTGCGTATGCATGTGTTTTTGTCAGTCTTTTGAAGAAAGAAAAAAAGATGTGGGTTTGATATATTTTCAGGTTTACAACATGTTAGTGCCATCTAGGTGTGACTTGTAATAAAGCTGCAAAACAATCAGTGTTCACATACAAATGGGTGGAAATAATCACTGAATACTGAATAACTGAAAGGAAACAATGATGAATCTTATTGCCTGGATTAATAAGTAATAAGTAATAATGATATATGACATGTCCTGAGGCGATATCTCATACTGATTAGACGATGTTAGTTTACAAATTTAAGGAATCATTACATAGATTAATGAAACACCAAATACAAAAACTGTCCAAACTACTGACAGCCAACACCAACTTTGTAAAAAGTGATTCAACAGAGATCAAACAATGACATGTGGAATATTAGTAAATGTGCAAATTTGGCAGATTCATCCATTTAAAAAGGCTGCAATGTCTCTTTTAAGTCTACAGACGTGTGGTTATGGATTTGTTTTACCAAATTGCCCCACTGATCACATCTATCCTTCCATTTTGCCTTAAAGCTGCAAAAAATGGGGAAAAAAATGTATCACTGAAAAATGAATCGAGTGACTTAGTAATGTGAAAAAGCTGCTACTACTGCTTATAAGAATCAACACCCCAACTGGAAGCTTTCAACTCATTGGCGTTTAACATAAAATAGTGTCTGTGTGTAATAATCTACAAGCTCACACAAGTCTCGTTGTATGCTATAGTCAAGCTAAATATAATTTTTCTTAGTAAGTGTAATACTGGACTGAGAGGTAGCCAGAAAGAGGACTCCTACATGAATTTAAAGAGTAAAGTGCTTTTTGCCCGTCGGCAGTCGATCCAGCTTTAACTCAGACAAGTACCACACAGACTTTTTGTAGGACTTGTCTTGATCAACTTCAGCAAGTGTGGCTATCAAATGAGTTTGCTGAAACATATGCAGTAGAAAGATTTCCAGAGTTTTGAAGCCTCCAAAATCACTGTCTTCCCAATTAGAGCTGCAATCCCTTGTTTAAATTAATATCTGGATTTAGGTGAGGGGAAAGGGAAAATGAGATAGCTTTAATGAATTTATGTCAAGAAAAGGAATTTGGCTAAAGTTAAGGCCAAGAATTAAATAATGAAGGACGTTTGAGGATAAGAAGAATCCCTGGATAAGAAACCTCAGGAGTAACGTAATTAGTGAAGCCACTTACCTTCAGCTGGACATCAACCATATTAGACAATGTGTTCCCTCGTTTAACAAAGCAAGTCAGTCACTGTAATAATAATAACAGTAATAATAATAATAATAATAAGAAGAAGAAAGAATAGACAAAGACACAATCGCTCCACATAACATGGACAAAAAGCTCTGCCCCACAGCTGAAGACTGACTTCAACTCTTTCGAAGGCTTTGATGAACTTGTCCTGAAAGCAATAAAAGTAATTAGGTTGAATAAATGAATGTGTAAATAATTGCTTTGTGCATTTTTGTGGCAAGGCCGTCAATAACACACGCGAGTGTTAATATGTGCTGCCTCCAGAGACAGGACACTGCACCCACAACAACAGCTGCATAATGCAATAAAATAACTATTGTCTAATTGATTTAGTGTTGAAGTGGTAAATGTACAGCTGCTCACAATTCTCACTCAAGGAAACAACTTGTTGCGCCGCTGTAAAAGCAATAGAAAAAAAAGAAAGTAATTTAGATGGACTTCAAGCTTATTGACAAGGTGAAGAGCATGTAAACAATACAAACAATCATTGCATAGAACACATAGCAACAATACAGACATGGGCTTAAATGCCTTAGTTAGCAGTGAAAGAGGTATCATTATTGCAGCTTTCTCAGAAGTGCTGAGCAAGACTCAACTGACATGTTTATGCTTATTTCTATGCAGATTTATACATGGCCTCTGCAAAAGAGACACATGCTGTTAATAGGTGGTCACTCCAATGAAAAGAAATTGTCAAAATGTCTATAAAAACGTTTCCAACCTGCAGTTTAAGCCACTTATCCACTGTTTCAGTCATATTTTCACAAAAATATGCCAAAATACACACTTTCATTTGATGCTGAACCTGAATTATCCAGTTACGTTTGCATTGCTAATAGCTAAAGGTGTCAAAGTATGATTGACCATATGGGTGGACAGCAGAGAAGTGGGTTTTTGCTACAAGAGCAGTTTGAAAAGTTTCTACACATTTGAGAATCCAATGTTTAATCCAGCCTGACTAGATCTGCACAAAGGAGCAACTCAGACTGGCTTTCAAGCCCACAGGGGATGAATGTTTGACTTTAAGTTGAAACCCTAAAAATTTTAGACCTGCTTGATTTTGCAATCCCCCTGCATACTGGTGCTCAGAACAGCAGCCACTTTACAACAGAAGCAACTGGCATATCCATTTACAGAGCAACCAAACAAACTCACATTGTTTTAACAGAGAATTTGGTCAATAATAATCATGAGCAGTTTTCCACACAGCAGCAGCGACAGTGTCAGGAGGTGGTGACCTTGCTGAGGAGTTGGATGTGTGCAGCCTGTTGCTCACTGCGGCCGCTCGTTCTCCTTCCATTGCTCCGTGCAATATTTAAAACATGTCCGCCGCCCAAAACACGCCATTGATGAATCATTGCGCTGATGAAGCCACCCCATGTTTCACCAGTTACATGTTTTTAATGGGAAGCAGTGGCAGTTTGCATGAGTACTAACATAATATAGCTCAGATACACCACTAGCACAGGTTATATAAAGTATACTCACAGATATATAAAACAAAAAAACAAGTAACCATGGATTATATACATGGATTGAAAATTTCCCCATTACGGGACGAATAAAGAAAAATATCTTATCTTATTGCATGTGAATCCCTCGTGCACAGGTAGACAGTTTCAACATATGTGAATGGAGGATTCCTCCACTGCAAATAAAAAACAACATATAAAGAGACAGTAACAAAATGTAAATACGTTCAATGGGTATTACAGTATTATAAACAGGCTTTGATTTCATAAAAAAAATAAAAGCCTGAAAGATTTTAAGTTATCTTTAAATATGAATATAGTTTCCTGGGGGAGTATTTCTTTGTATGAGCCAGCTGTCTTTTGGGGTTTGAGTCCAATAGCTACACAATACATCAGGGAATCGTCCGCTCAATCATAACATAAAATAGAAAGCTTGAAGTAAATATTCTATAAACCCCAAAATGCTTCGTCCTGCAATACAGTTGCTCGCTTGTTCAGTACTTTAATCAAACATTGTATTTCAAGTATCTCTTGAAATAAAATGTAATGCTTCAACTTTTAATATAATCTAGCAAACATTTTGAGAACTGTCTGACCTTGCAAAAACGATTTCAAAACGGAGAATTCATTTTGAAGGAAGCAACATTTTTGGCTTAAAGGAAAGTTTGTGCCCGTGGCCAATGGCAAGCACTCTGTATTCAGCTATTTCAACTTCAGACATTTCAGTGAGTTGCTTCAACACAAATGTGCGTCAACACGAGTTCTTTATTATGCAGTGCTGGAGGCAAAATTATCTTTACCTCGATCAAAATGTTTATTCGTCTAAATGGAGTTCATGAAACATCATGCGGTGGCTTGATCTG
Organism: Holacanthus passer; assembly: GCA_025331565.1. Lineage (NCBI taxonomy): Eukaryota > Metazoa > Chordata > Actinopteri > Pomacanthidae > Holacanthus > Holacanthus passer. The sequence continues at coordinate 582,641 of JAFREQ010000073.1, read as the reverse complement.
CTGAGAGCCACAAAGTGGACATTATTAATAAGGACTTAAACATATATGAGCCAATCACTGGTGGTACATGCACATATATTATTATATTACATAAATGATTGTATTATTTTAACTTCAACATTTGTTACTTGATGGCCATTGCCGTTCTTGAAACACAAGTGCCTCTGTTGCAGCTGCTGAAATGTCACCATCCACTCCAGCGACTGTGAGGCAACTATCCATTTCTTCATTTGTAAGTCTGAATGAGACCGAGGTGAATATAGAAACAGGGCTCTACAGATAGAGCTTTGGAGAACTCAGCTGGAGGCTAGATGCGGACCTGGAGATAGGTGCAAGCAGGGGGTCTATTAACGCTTAGGGGAGCCAAACTTGACAGCTCCTTACTCATCTTGGCCCCACAGGGAAGCTTGTTCTCGCTCCGGCACTGTTGTGATGGTCAATACCGGTGCTTCCAGGGACACCTGGATATGGGCTGGGATGTTCGCTCACTGTAACGATACGACTCCATCTGGGATTTGATTCGGTGTAATACTGGACCAGGGCATTAATTTGTACCTCCTCTCTTTTTTTTTTTTCTTTTTTTTTTTTTCTTGCTGAGCACAAACAATGAAGGCAATAGGTCTTTGAATATTCATGTGAAAAACAATGCATGTGAACCTTCACGTAGCTTTCGAGCGCAGCCGAAGCCTCGTGTATGCAAAGCAATATGCAGTAATCATGAGACCATCAAGCACGTTGTTCTCGTTATCCAGACACTGCTGGGGGCTATGGAGCTATCAAGGCAATAATGTCAGTGCATGCTCAGTTTGGCCGTTTTGCTCCGTATGTTACAGATGTGAATCAAGAACAATGAGGCAAGTTCTTGTTAACCGTACAAAACATTATGCTCCTAATGAAAAAGCATTGCCTCCGTGCTCGAGGTGCTATTGCATGAGAGTTTGTTTGTATTTGTTTGTTTGTTTGTTTGTTTGCTGTTTTCCACAGTGACAGTCACTCATAAAACTGATGTCACTTACTGTCATGCTGTAACATATAGCATGACAGTAAGTACAGTGGGTATATACGATCCCATTTTATTTAGCTCATCAAGGTTGGAGATGCTCCCGCTCTTGACAGCTAAGTAACTCAGCTTGTGGATATTTTGTTACATTTTATATCAGAGTGTAGCTTACAGGTACAACAAGCATTTTAATTCACATTTACCTTTGTGTTCCGAATATTTTCACCAGAGAAATGAAACTTACCCAAGTAAATACAATTAGTGTGTCCTTCTTTTTTGTTGCTCAAATGTGGCTCAAAGTTGCTGAAAAAAAACTTGTGGAGTAGGAAATTTCATTATGAATTGCAGTTTCTGAAAAGAGGAATTGTACATTGCTATAAGGAAAAAAGAAAAAAAACACGATGAAAAGATTCTTTTACAACCTATAATTATTCATGAGATTATTTCAAATACCTGATATCATCTAATCTAATATCAATCTATAAAATAAAACACTGTGTATCTATGATCACATCTTTTTCTATTTAAATGTTGCAAAGTCAAATCAGCAAACACACATCCAGACAATCTTCGACTCCACACGTCCATCCTCTAAAGTTCCTCTGCAACGGCACATTTGAAATCCGAGCTGTCACCTCTGTAGAACCAAAGCTGCCACATGACTGAGAAATATATAAATAAGCTTCTCTGTGTGTGGCGAAGTGTGTGCGCGCCGTTCAATATGTGTGTACATGTGTGGGTGATATTTTACCTTGAGCCAATGTGGCAGTTCCCGTCTCACAATGGATTCAAAAGGGAGTTCATCTTTGTGTCATTCCAATCCATCTCGCCGAGCCGTTCCCATAAAACTGATATGCCTATGAATATTTGCTCCCATCCTTATGTAGATGTGTCTTAATGGACTCTGACAGCTGTGTGGCTATTATTGATGTCTCCGCGAAGCATAATGAAAGTGAAATCACTCCTCAACAATAGGTGGCAGCTAAATGGTGAAAATATTCGCCCACTCTGACAGGTTAACATGTATCGAAAAATTGCCCCGCTGTACCTGGACTGGAGTCATTAGCGAACCAGAAACATCAAACTCATTTTTCTCCGAGATGCCTGGTGGAGGTTCCTATCTTGCACATGTAATGACTTACTGCTGTATAATCCTTTGATGATCTTGCCCATGCAGGAGGATTTTAATGGCACATTCCTGGACAGACGCTGGAAATTACGCCTCGCGCTGAATAAAACAATAATGGCAATTTTGTAACGAAAGTTGCTCATTTGTAAATATCCTCCATATTTCTGAGGAATGCAGGTGGCAGGCATTGAAATTCTGGGCATCTCCCAGCTATGGTCATCGTTAATTAAGGCGGCTGTGTTCTGACTTATTGACCCCCGTAGCTCAAGGGATTTTGATGGGTTATGGAGGAGCTCATGGAATCTGGCCCGTGGCCCAAGTTCTTTCCGTTTTGGTCATCCACAGTGTTTGATGCATGGCAATTTAAATCCTCTCGTCTAATTAAATGTGATCTGCACTTGTGCTAAATGACTTTTTTTTCTGCTTGCTGAGAGATATCAGCTGCCTCTCACACAAGGTGACATTCCACTTTTCCATTATGCAGGATTATAACAGGTAGGTAGGACTTGGAGGATATAGTGTATGTAGAGGGCTGCTACCACACTGGAAGTCCCTTTTTATATTTCTGGTGAATAAGTAATGGTGATGAGCAGACTGCCAGCCAGGGGGAATCGAAGGGATTTGGGGCTTAATTCACAGCTTAGCCACCACATCTCTGGTGTCAGCACAATGCAAAGTTCAGTGCTAAATCATTAATAAAATAATGCCATCAGTCAGCCAACAGTCGACGCAAAAATGTTGAATTCTAATACCTTTTGTGGTCAATACTTGAACTGTGGGACGCAGCAGGGGAGAGAGAGGGAGCTGAAGCGTCAGCGCGGTTGACAAATGTGCGAATGATGATACACAAATAAAAAGCAAGATTTACAGCTACATTACAATTTGTGAATAAACTGTTTTTATCTGTAATGCATTGCACTTTATTGATCACAAATGCCTCCAATTTTTAACAAAGGTATAACAATAAAACAGCTCATTAGAGGTCAGCAATCAAATATTATTTCCTAAAGCATATGCATGTGAGCAGACATTGTCATTGGATGTTTGTATGTCTGACAGAGCTCGACAACATATCGACTGCTTATCTTTTTCTTTCAACCCGAAGGCACGGTGTTTTGACTAATGCATGTATTGTATCGGGGAAAAAAGCACTGGAATTCTGCTTAGATGGACTGAATAGCATGTGTTTTCAACCGCACGTCAGCCACATTAAAAAAAAGGAAAGAAAAAGAAGAACTGCGCACATAAATGCAACCAAAGCCACACTTGTCAGGGGATTCATGTGTGTGTGCAGATTCAACACATTGTGAATAAATGCCAAGAAAATTTCACATGTTTAAAATGTAAATTTTTCCTTTATTCTGTAAATAAAGAAAAGCATAAGTGCAAAACTATAAATAATGAATAAATTCATATTGCAATTACTACATAAACCTCCAGCAGGTTGTTCTTTGGAAAGTTTCTCAAGTCCAGAAAAAAAAGATATTTCTTTCAGTAGGTATGAATCTTCTCCTTTTCCCTCTCTCTCATGGTCGCACATGAATGTGTTTAGCTTTGCTGTCAGAAGTGTTGTTAAAAGGTCTATTATCGCCTTTTCTAGTTTAACATCTGGGACCTTGTTTGGGGCCTAATGGTGAATTGTAGTGGTTGCATAATTAATGTGGACTCCTGCCTTCACCTTCTAACAAGGCTTTGGTAGACTTGCTCTCTAATCTGCGCGTGCTTTAATTCTCATGCGTGTTGAGCCAATCAGGAGGTGGCCTGGTGGGCTGCTCCATGTAAATGGGCAGCATTGATGTTGCTCTTTACCCACTTTTCAGCACATGGGACAACTTCATGGTGTTGTTGATGGTGAGACAGGAACACTTTCAACACTACAAAACCCCTTAAAATATAGTTTCTCTTTTTATTGTGTCCAAACATGAGCAGTGGGTTAACCGCCCTACTGAGATCTCTCTCTGTTGGCCTATGGTGCACTGACCTTTCACAGTAAACCTATTCCCGTTGCTCTTATGGTTAAGCTGCTGAGCAGGAAAGAGCAGGCTACCAGGCTTGGCCCGGCTTGCAGAGCTTCTTCTTCCCAAGAAAATCCACACCCAGCTGTACTGAACCATGGCTGGCCCTGTATCGTTGCACCCTGGGGGTGTGAGCAGAACATCACTTCTTATTAAGAAATGTCATTTTGTTTTTTTGTGATGCAGAAAAGAATATGAAAGATTTAAAACAAAATACAAAGTCCTCACTTTTCAAGACAGTTAATTACTGAGGTCAGAGCTGGTGCTATTGGTTAAACTACTCAGGAGTTCATCTGCCTTTGTTTCCATGTGGTGATTGAACCAAAATTAGCATATTTGCTTTACACGTACAGTTAAATGCATGCTGATAGTCCTTTAAACAGGTTTCACCAGAATATTGCTCACTATGCTCAGTCACTGGATAATTATAAAAATGTGTATTACATGTGTATGTCTGACCTAAATAGAGCATTGGTGTAAATACATTTCTATAGATACCACAAGACAACTGGTTGAAACGTTTCTAAAGGCCCATTTTTGTACACGTGTATAGAATAAGTCACGACTTTGTGTTGGCAAAGAGACATTTTCTCTGGCTCTGGGTTTGTTCATCACTATAGATGTCATGTGCTCTTGTGGGAGAAGAAGTACAGCAGTGGGTGTGTCATCAGTAATCCAGTGGCACACTCAAATTTTAGTATCAAGGATCACATTTTATGACCCCTGCCTGCTTAGAACAGGTCAACACCTCACCGAGCGTGGTACTCTCATATTTCACTTTACCTTTCATGTACTATATCTCATGCTTGCCTGTTGTACTTTGTATTTACTTTAAGCAGCAGTGGACAAAAGGCACATGTAGATACTTACATCTTACCAACATCTGCTTGTAGGTCGTATGAAAGCCCTCCTTTTTAGCTAAACGATTCCTTACAATAATCTAAAGGCAGCAGCACTGTTATGTGCATTTAATCTGCAGCCTCTGATTTCAGGTGTGTGCCACGCATTCATTGCTAATACAGTATGAAAAAGGGATTCATAAGTCTCATAAAAATCCAGGTGAATACATTCATTCACCCGCCACCTGTGTCCAAAACTAACCCCACTCGAAACCTGTGCCTCGGTCGGAGTGCCCTGCAGAGGAGGTTGCATGCGTAAACTGACCTTATCACACGTACTGTATGTCTCTTGGAGTCAGCGTAGATTGTTGCATTTGTTAAAGTGCGTCTGTTCCATGAGACGAACAAGCCATGTAAAAGGAAAAAAATGCCTAAAAAACGCAGCTGGTGTGGACTGACCTTTGTGTTTGCATAGAGCTTTTTTTTTCTGTGTTGACTGTGATGATTCCCGGTTCTTGTCTTTCCTGGTTGGATGGATGCAGAGGTATACATTAATATGCGTTTCCATTTAGTAATTTTGCTATTGTTGTCGTTGTAGATAAAGTTTGCTAAGTGGATTAACTGGTGCCTGTCTACTGTGTTGCTGCACTGGTTTTCCAGTTCAAGTCGAATTGTATGCATCAGCGATCCTGTGTTGGCATAAGGAGTTTAGAGAAAGGACGGTCTGTCATGAAGCATTTCATACAGGCTGCTAAGAAATTGCCTGCTGATCGGTTTCTCTGTCCCTCAGTGGGAATTGCCTTTGGTTGCTGAGGTCTTTTCACAATAGCCCTTCAAGCACATTTGGCACACTTCTCAAGTTCGTGACAATTAAGATGGTGTAACTACCGGCTTTGACCTCAACAAAGAGAGTGAGTGATTTGTGTACCTTTCAGCAAACCTGAGCTGCATATCTAAAAGAGCCGATCTGAGTGGTGCCTCAAACACAATCCATCCCTCTTGCCTAAGAACATTTAGCTCTAACGCATCAGCACAATGCACTCAATCCTCCCACACGCAGGGATGACAGGGACAGTGACAGAGAGGTCGCGTAATCTGTCCCGAGAAGATGCCGTATCAAAATGGAAACCTCCTACAGCTGTTTGTGCACATTCTTCAAGAAGCGTTCAGGCATCAAGCCTTGTTCAGCGCAGCCTGGGTGGAAGAGATTTGTGGTTGATTCCCCTGTCGTTTCATCAGATTTACCTGCTGGATGTGTCTGGCTCTTTCTTCAGGGCTGTGTTTAGCATTAAAGGATTCTAGCTTTCCACTTTTTAATACATTTGAAATGAATGAAATAGAGAGACAGTAAAGTGTCTGATGTTGTTGTACCTGCCCACAGCAGTGGAGCAACCGGCTCACGCTGGGGCAACACCGCTCGGACAAACCACACACGGAACTGATCTTAATACTTGATCTACAATTGTGCAGGTGTAGTGTCTATATGTGCCTGTGATAACGAGATGTTAATTTTAGTAATTTTAGTTATTATTGCATTTGCTAGTAATTATTTCAGATGATGCACGCTGGCCTGTCGTAGCATAACAGTTTTCTTTATATATATTTTTTTTATATCAATATACTGGGGGGCATTATGAGCAGATTTCAATATGGATGTGTCCCCCTCCCACAATAAATAATAAAATTCCAGCCCTGCATCAAAGCCTGTTGGAAGCATGAAAAGGTTAGTCTCTGCCTTACAGCACATGTCAGCCGGCTTTAATCCATTTGAAAGAATAGCACATCACAAGACAGCATTTTCAAAAAGACACTAACAAAGCTGTAGTTGACAACACAAAGTCTGCTTTATGATAATGAAACTTAGTATTCTTAGAGTGTGTGGCCCACCTTTCCCTCCCTTCCCTTTGGTTCTCTATGATTGCCCAGTAAAAACTCGCTTATCTTGATCATACTCTCTTTTTCCCAACTTTGCAGGAACAAAGCAGTTCTTTCTTCTCTTAAGGGGATTGAGATGTGCTGTCAGAGACTCGAAAGCTGTAAACCGATGATGTAGCAGGTACCTGATGCACGAGCTCTCTATTGTTATAAAACCAGTCGCACAAAGCGGCGAAAGCGATGCTCACTAAATGGAACGGCAACGTACAACTAACTCAAAGGAGGCACATCAATTGAGTCAGAATGTGTTACTTTTTAGCGGCTGTACATCCGACCAGAAGCACTCGTAGCTTGAAGTGCGCTTAGTGTCGCTGCCAATTTTGAAATGAATACCCTCTCTTAGTGTCCGATACCGACATTAGCAGGCAATTGGCTGGAGTAAATGGGAAAGTGGATAAACATTATCTATCACTTTATGCAAACATAAACAGTCTGTTCGCATCACTGCTGCAATATTTAACAAGATCAGAGCTCATCTGGTGGCAATACTTTTAATATAAAAAAAACAGCACCACTAGACAATAATTTCAAGTGAAAGTGTTAATTCTGCTGCGACTTTGAATGGCTCTTGCTCTTGAGTGGTAACTTGTCAGGTAAACAAAAGGAAATTAATACGATGAACGGTCAGGTTGATTTGAGCAGCACATGATTTCCTCTTAAAACTAAACCTTTGGTTGCTCTCCACATTTTGATTAAACTTGGCTGCCACGTGTGCATACCAATGCGATGAAGTGCCCCGCAGTGTCCACGCCTGATTACAATATGTAGTGTGAATGCCATTACTTTCAATAGATAGCCCTTTGCAATTGAGGGGTGAAGTTGCGTTTGACACGTATTTATGCGATGTTTGGGAGCATTGTTGCACTTAAAAAAAATGATACCAAGACCATTTTGGAAGCAAAGGGTTTGAATCAGCACCAGAGTGCCCGGGGAAACAAAACAAATGGTCCTAATTCTAACAAATTGTTGCAATGCCCGTGGGCTTCTTCCCAGTGGTTCTTTTATAAATTGGGACATAATGCGGCGGTAAGTCAAAGCATCTCTCATTTTTTATGGGACAAACTCGATGATCTGTGTGCCGAGTGCGGGCTGGAAGACACACAGACACGAGTACGCTCAGACTCTCGCGGGCACATCCAGACGCTACACCTGCAGAAACGTAGACCTGGGAGGGGATATAAATGGCCCATAGCGGAACCATTCCCAGCGGACAGATAGCGATAGTCAAGCAAGTTCAAGGTATAATCTCTGTTGGCCCATGAGGGGGACTAATGAGTGACTGGAAGAAGGGGGAGGAAGATGATTATACTTTACATACTAACCTTGGCAACTGGGCCTGTCCTTTAATGACGGCATAATTCAGCGTTCACCTTGGGAGACTGCCATGGGTTTTGGTTTATGAGGTCACCCGGGTAACCTCAATCATTCAAGTGCATGCTCTGTCTTTGCTTCAGTGACTTCCCTCAACACACACAGGCGCGCGCAGACACACACACACACACTGCCCCTGTGTTACAGATAGGCTGCCTGCCACCACCATCACCAGCGGCAGAACAGGTCAGATCACAATCTTCCCCTACTATCCCTCCCTGTTTGAGATCCTTGTGCTGGGCTGTGACTTGCAGTTATGAGTGGATTGATAGATGTGCATATAACTCAGGATTAATCTCCCGGTTTGAGTAACAAGGCAGAGTATTGACTTCGGTATATGGATTGTATATATAACCCATAAAATAACAGTGTTTATTTAGTGTCCTTCCAATTCTGCATGACAAGTTCATCATTTTGTCATCCAGTGACACAATGTTTTCATTAAGGAAAAAACCTAATTGCTGTTTTTATTTTGCAAAGAAAGTCTATAAATGCAGTATTTAGACAGTGCATATAAAATAAAGAATAAGCATTGTGCATGCAAAAGCCCTGTGATTGTGAATAAAGCCACTAATTTTAATTACTGGATTTATTGCTACGCCAGCAATCATTTTGTCCCTGTTGGCCCACCTTTTCAGTAGTTATCTTCTTACTGATGAAAAAGTCTTCATGCACCGAAGATGTGAGTAGAAAACCAGGCAGAGATAATTCCTTTGATCAATAGAGTGGTTATAGCTGAGCCGCAGCATAATGATGCAGTAAATCTAAAGATTTCAATATTCTGCTTTCAAAATGGTACTTTTAAATCTTTACTGCGTGATTTGTTTATTCCTGGCGCTGCAGCGCTTTTACTGCTGCTTTACTTACCTTTAGAGTTGCCATTTTTCTGCTGCTAAATCTCTACCCTCGACCATCACTAATTGATACTAGATCTTATTACATATTGATCAAAAACAGGCTGCGCCACGTCCGAGAACATCCTCTAATTAGATGATGTATATTTCATGTGGCTCTTTTGCAATACAATACAACACGCAGATGTATTAAAATATCCATTATTCATACAGAACGCCAATACATTTGACATATTTATTTTTCAGTCTGCTTTGGCGGCCAAGCTATTTCAGAAGATGCATGCGTTTGACACTAATTTTTGGATGCATTGTGCGGGTGGGGCAAAGTGGCTCTCTTGTCTACATTATTAAAGGCCTCAGATGTGTTTCTCTTGTTTTCAGCTGATGGAAATATATTATCATGAAGCTGTGGAGAGCTGGAGCAGCACAGAAATGTATTAACAGCTCCTGACTTGCTCTGGTGCAAAGTACAGGATGAGTATGCTTGACTCTACAAATATTGCCTCTGCTCCCCGTGTATACCGGAGAGGAGGCGAAGCTTGTGTGTCTGTGTGGTGATCAGAGCAGAGTTTATATTTCAAGTGTGCCAAATCGCCGTCCGCACTTGTTATGTTAACTCTGTTAAGATTGCAGAGCTTCACAAGACCAGAGGGTTAAAATTTAAGGGAAAGAGTAAAAAAAAAAACTACATCTAACGGCAGTCGTGAAATGAGGATTCAACAAAAACATTTTATCAGCTAACAAAGCAGTTTTCAGATGTCGATATTTTTAAGGCACACGAGGCATGCACAAATGAATTAAATGTAAAAAGACACACCAGACCTCTGGCCCAGAGACAGATAACCAGCAGGAGAACTCTTTATCTCTCTTTCTATATTGCCATGATAAACATCTTGTTTGTAGTTTACTGATGCCATCTTACAGATTTTTCAAACAGTCACATCTAGCTGCTCAGAGCCACCTAGAAACGCAGTTCAAGAGTGTAGCTTCTACTCTTAAAATGGAAATGAGTGACCATAAATCAAGACCAATGGGATGCATCATGGCGATCCATAAAAATTATACTGACAGTATTTCCTGACAATGAACATACTGTACAATGACAGTGAATTTCAGACGAAATTACAGCTATTCTATCACTCAATCTTCTGCCATCTCAATTACACTCACTACTTAGTCTTGTCAGATTTAGCCATGCAGAGTCTCTTTAATGACGACTTTCAGCTCCTCTTTAGAATTTACTGAGAGCTTTGATGTGAGTTGCCAACTCAGATTGCATTCAAGCACCTGTCACTTTTCCACATTCGAAAGAGGGGTGATGGGGAGACGTACGGAGAGAGAGACCAGCAGGTGTGTGCTAAGTCTTGCAGTGCAGACAATATACTGTAGCCAGACACAAGGCAGAAAACAGATACAGGCAGCCATCGACAGAGACATTGTTATCATTATTGGCGAGTGCTACTCCTCAACCAGAAGTCCCACTTTTATTTGGCCAAGGTTTGGGCATAACAGTGGAATTGATCTGGAATTGATCAAAACGCTCGTACGGCTCTCTCATCTAAAGGGGATTTCATTGATCTGCCAAAGTCCTTTTCTATAATTGCTTCAGTGAAGTGTAGGAACAGCAGTTTCAGGTGGGTAGGTATCAGAGGAAAGAACACAGCTTGGACAATTTACAGATCCTTAAAGTAAAAAAAAACCAAAAAAAAAACCCTCGCACCGCCACCGCCACCACCACCACCACCACCCACCGCAGCCTCCATCCATTACAACTGCATCGACAAACACTGTGGTCTGCTGAAAAGAAAAAAAAAACTTAACACAGTTGCATCCTGTGCGTATGAAACTACATTTTCAAGTTATTCTTCTCAAAACGTCAAATTATATATTGTGATACAGCTGCAAAACAGCCAAATCTTGTTGAAGCATATTATCGGCTCATCTCTGTGTCTTGATGTATGTATGGAGGCTAATGTCAGCCAATAGGTTTTATGTTACTAGACTGCCACCTAGTGAATGCTCTTAAAAGGTCCCTGTCAGGTTTCCACATGAGAAGGACTGATAGATGGATGCGGCTGCTTTGAACAAGGTGTCTAAGCTTGTCTCCTAGGCACACTTTTGATGGCAGCACACTTAGGCTGGTGCCAGCAGTAAATACAGACAAATTAATTGAGGGTTTATAAAAATCAATAAGAAATCCAAATAGTTGGCTGCTTTGTTAGACATTGAAGATATTATTTTTGAAAAAAAAGGGAGATTTTTTTTTCTAATATTGTAAACCGCGCTGATATAAAGTGGACGATTTGAGAGTCATCATAATATAAGCTAAAGATGCAGAAATCTGTATTTAATAAACAGGATGCTGTTTCAACACCAATTAGAATTGCAGTCCCATCTGTCATGTTCAACTAACTCTCTCTTCCAGCCTTTTTTCACTCTGTACTCTTCCCTCCATCCTTCCAAGGAAGAGGCAAAAATACACTTTCCATTAGTCCAATCCACAGGCAGTGGAAGAGTTGTCTAATGTAAAAAGCACAGGCAGTGGCTGTTGTTAAGCCTTCAAATAAATTGAAATTACTCAGCATAGCTTTTATTAGGTACATAAACCACAGTGAGTTGGCTTCCCAGTGTGCCTGACAGAGACTCATAATAACACAAAAAGGAGGGATCCACCGGAAGAAGAAATGAAAGGAGGGAAGAAATAAAAGGAGGAAATGTACATTGAGGAATAATATCAGGAAGGTCAGAGACCCATTGTACCAGTAAAACAACTGTGACCCTTCCACTGCCTCTGAGCTTTTTGATATGGTGGCAGAACAGAAAATACATCTACAGTTTGTACAAACTAGGATAGTTAGAGCAACTTTTATATATATCCCAAAAAAAAAAAAAGCCAGAAAATCAAAAAGCAAGAAGAAATGAGCGAGACATTGTGAGGATTTTTGTTTCCAGCCTGTCACTGCCACTTGGCAGTCCAAACAAAGATTTTGTGTTTCGTGGCCAACATTTGAGCTTAACTTGACAAGAACTAAGAGAAATAAATAATATGTAGGTGGCTTTAACAAGAGCTGAATCCATTTTCAGTTAGTTTTGATGAATTTGGATCATTTTATGTCTCTTATTCGCCATCGGGAGCCATGAGATTTGGATCTTTTTTTTTTTTTATCAGACTGTACATTACGTCTCCCAAATATGCAGAAGGCGGCTTCTATCTTGTAGAACTGAGTAATGACTAGTCTGGGTAAGTATTGTTAAGGGACTGTTACAGCAAACCCAATGAATTGCACAGCGGGGGCTAATTGAGAGAGAGAGAGACTGAGGCATGATTGTTGCATTCTCCAGAGATGGTTTTGTCTGAGGCCAGGCGAAGGGGAATGCCACCTTATCTCTGCTGTGATTACCACGCGTCACAAGCAGATTACACTCATAAGCATTACTAGGTTACAGACATTATTTATTAAAAAGCGACATTCCTTGGCAACCGGATTAATCTCTTAAGATTAATCAGATTTCTTATTCACTCACAATTCATTTCAGAGTCTAAAATGGATCTAAATAATAGATGAGCTATAGGACAACAGAAAGAAAAGGAGAAAATAACAGTTAACTGTCACGTCGGTTCTGGTTTTTAATGTTGCTGCAGTGATGGGATATTTTCGCAGGCTTAAATGAATTCAAGCGTTTTAAGGGATGAATTACGCAGGATTTTACTGTAAGCATATCTATTGAACAATGGCATTTGTATAGACATAATTTAATGAACATCTGGTTTTCTGAGGATGCCTAATGATTTCGCATTCATCTTCCTCTAAATGGCTAAAGTGCATGCAATTACGTTTTTAATTAGCTGTGAATATGTTTCTGTCAGTTGGAGTGATTCATCTCTTAAACATGAAACGTATCACGTGGTTTCAGAGAGGGTGTGCTGGTTCTGGTTTTGGAACAAGTGCGCGTGGTTTTTAAAGTTCTCTCATTAAAATGTGAGTCTCTCTGAAAAACTGAATCTTTAATCATTCTTGATCTTGCTTTGTTTTCCCCTCTGCGAGAGGAGACGACTGGATTATTTTTAAAGCAATATTCATTCTCTCCCAATTCATGACATCAAACTTTGAATGACAGGAACACAGATTAATCATTGGCCTTCCCAGCCCAGCCGTTAAACCCTGCTGTCTGCCGCTCAAAGCAAATCAAGAAAATCTCCAGGTCCCTAATGAATACTGTTTGGCACTTCCCGGTCTCCGAGACCTTTTGGGCTCCTCAATGCGGTGCTGACAGTCATTTCTTCTGGCCCCGATCACTAATTCCTCATTAGAAATGATGAGCTTCTTCATCACCTCTCTTTGGAAAAGGTTAGGCCTGGGCCCAGAGGAGAGGTGGGGAGTCCTTCACTCCGGACCTGACGGAAGCTTCACAGGCCTGCAGCTATTGATTGGGGGCTTCAGGTTGCCTCTCCACCAATGTAGGGGTCTGCACTGCAGCATACTAAGCTGATGTGTAATCAATGACTCATACCACAGCCGGCCTCTGTGCACAGACCCGTCAAATTATACTGTAGCCATCCAATATCTGACATAGTGTGTTTTTAAAACTGCCTTCCGGAAGAATGACACACACAGTGCACACACACCGACGCGCAAAGGTAAATACACTTTGGAACGCGCACAAGCTGAACGGTATACAAGGATGTGCATACATGTGCGAAGCCTCGCAGAAACTCTCACAAACAACCCACACTCTCCATCTCTCACACACTCAGACACGCACAAACAACTGCTGGGTCCTGCAGGGCTACTTTGATTTTTCTCCCTCTGTCCAGATGAAATGTTTACTGTATCATCTCAAATACTCTGTGAAAAAAAAAAAAGAAAAATACAAGTTATAAAACCCAATCCTTCTTGGAAACGGTTGCCTTTGGAGTCTGGCGAGCGCCAGCTGTGAGACGTGGCCTATCCGCACACTTGGCCTGGCAGCAGCTCCAACGTGCCCTCCTCCTCTTCATGGAGCTTAATGATATGCACAAGCACACTCCGGGGCCAGCTTCCCAGAGCATTTAATCCACAGAGATATGATACTATGCTGGATGTTGTGTCATCCATCACAATCTCTCTCCCCTCTTTCTTTTCTTCCACCCTCTCTCTCTCTCTCTCCCTCCCTCTCCACCATCATACCGTGCTCATATTGTTTGATTAGGTGCTCTGTTATCTATTTATCTGTCTAACTGACCATCTCATCTAGCTACTTTTAATTGATGGAGTAATCCCGCTCCCTTTAAAGTCTAAATTAAATACTTTTTCAAAATGTGTTTTTGTTGTTTTGCTCCTCCGTCTCTGGCGCTCGTTGTTGCTGTGGTGTTGCTGAACTAAGCTCCCTGGAGACGTCCTCTCAATCAAACAGTGTTTAGTTCTGTTGCATCTTTTTACTTTGATTTCCCATTTATAAAGTTTGCGTGTCTGTGTGTGCTGTTCTTTGTTTGGTCTGCCCAACCTTAGCGGGCATCGCTGCTCATTACGGCGACTTATTTCCTCTTGTGTTCAGTTTTTCTTCCAGCAAACAAATGTTGTTGATGGAAAACGCAAAACATCACCTTCTAAGACTTTTGTTTTGAGCACAACATATAAAAGCTTGTTACATACGATGAAAATGTCACAGACTATTACTTGATGTCGACGCAAAAGCTTCGAGCTATTCGTTGTGTAAGTGTTTCATTTGAAAATACTTTTTGCATTTATCAATATAAATTCTCCAGATCAATACTGTTAGTCAACACATGCCCATCAATACAATCCTTTATCCATTACGTGGCCCATTACATTGTCCCTACGGCTTCCCGACAAGCCATTAGGTAACAAAATCTCGTGAAGGAAACCCAATCTTTCACATCGCGGGGCGGTCAGTTTGGAGCCTCCGTCACGATATGTTTCCCCACCTTCCTCTGGGTTTTACTGCACGGTATGGAAGACAAATGGATGGCCATTAGTAGTGTATTAATTACATGTAGGGAATTACTTTGTTCATCAATCAAGCAATTTCTCCCTCCGCTTGTCAAGTGTAATTTGGTGACACAATGAACAAAACCTGGAAGGCCCGTTCTCGTCTGATCTCTGCTGTTAACAGCCTGTGTAGTGTTGACAGACTGGGACACCGAATGCATCTGCCTCTTGTTTCTTCTACAGACGCACACCGCCGCGCCACCCTGCTGAGCAAAGGTTCACGAAAACACCTCGAATAGAACTGACGCAAATTATCATGTCAAGATAGATTAATTGCAAAGATCGCTGAAAGACTAATGATTACCACTGTCGGAACGCATAGACGCGCAGACACAGCAGTATCACCGCTTTTTAGTGGGTATCATATACAATTATCTGTTCTTCTCGGCGAGAATGAATGTCAAAGAAGCAACGTGTCTGAATCCAAATACCACAAATTATTAGAGTGAGCAGACTTTGAGCCGTCATTACAGAAGAATGGGACACTGGTGGGGAAGTATTTCTGAGCTCTTTTTATATTCGATTGAATTACTCATGAAATGATTTATACCACTCTTCCTTGTTGTATAGTGGGTGATGTAATGCATCATCATTAGGCGCATGCAGTATAGAGTTTCTGCTGGTAACAAATATAGATGTAATATAAGTGATTACAGGCTAAATAGTTTTACATAGGGACACATTACACAGATACATACTGTGCGTACACTGATGGCTTGTATCAGTATAAGTGATTAGTGATGTATTTTTGAAGAGGAGGAGATAAAGAAACACAGTAGAGATGGATGGATTAAGAGAGAAAGGAATTTACGTTTTGTACATTTAGTGCATAATCTCAAAATATCCACGTATAAGTGGCTACATTTATATCACCGTGTGACATTTATGTTACTATTTAGTAGCATTAATAAGGCACTATTTATATTCAGCACACCAATAATTGCGTCATCTCTATAAATACAGTTACATTAAGTCTTGTCCCATGACCAGCTTTGCAGAATAGTAAGCAGAATATTGGATTGTCTCTGCAGAGGAATGAGTAGCTCTGGTGTAGGCCCTGAGGCGCTAGTATGACAACAGAGGTAAGAACAAACATTTTTACCTCCTCTGAGCCTCTGCACTGCATCCTTGGCCAGTTTATTGCGTGCAGGGCCCCCTGCAAATACACCGTGTGATACCATTGACACAGATTATGGATTTTACCTTCTTAAAAATATGCTATGTGGGAGCGTGGAAATGTCAGGGAAGGCACCCAGGCTCTGAGATTTACTGGGAATTTATAGATCACCAAATGCTGCTCTCTAAGGAGAAAGGGAGGGAAAGTCCACGCAAGCAGCCTCGTCAGAATGCAACCACTGTTTCCCATTTCACCCCGAGCAAGAACTGATATCTGGCAAATTTGCATATACATGTATTTGCACAGATCCAATCAAACGTCAAGGTGCCGACACAATTCCAAGGATTCAAAGCGGAATACCAACCAGTGTTTCAGCTGTAACTAATACCCACAGCCCAAGGTGGTGGAGGGGGGGGGCTTTATCTTTGGAACAGATAACATTTAAACCACAGAGGGGTTTGAAGCAGACAGCATATAGCAGCACGGGTCAGGTCACTTGTTCTTGTTACAGCTGGAGTGTGTCAAGCAAGTAGAATGGATTAAGGGTGGACAAGCTATGCTGTCATGTACCATTCAGTTCAATAGGGCATCTGTTTATGCACAGTGTTGAATAATTAACTATGTGCAGAAAGCATCACAGGCCAGTACAGTATGTGGCTGATAAACAGGATCCCAGCACATTTTCATGGTAGATGTGTGACCAATTTTGCATCAAATCAAGGTTAGCTGGTAAAGCCTGTGGCCGTATGGAGATAAGAAGTTGTGCTTACATCAACACTTGTATCTGTGAATCTCCGCCTGGAAAATCTCAAACCCTGTGCCGTTCATTTTGTGGGCTTGTGCGGCTTCAAAGACGACTTTTCAGGTTTTTTTCTTTTCTTAGCATATCAGCAGCCAGTGACCACATACTGTAAAACCACAATGCATTGCTTGTTAAAATCATATCAAATCAAAGTGTAATGATTGTTCGAAATCTTTTTATTTTATTTTTTTTCCCTTCGCTGAAATACAGTTAATGAAAGTGGAGGAAGGGAAATGGAACAGAGGTGAGTGAAAGAATATATTAAACATTGAATGGAGAGATAGAGGAAAAATATTCCTCATTCGCAGCCTTCAGAATGTGTTATTAGGGAATGATTTCAACAGGCTCTTAGTAGCTCTCATTAGATGGTGTATCAAACCAGAACAAAACTCACTTCTCCTAACTATGTGGAGGAAGTGGATTGGAAAATTAAATGGGGAGAGGAGAGTGAGGGAGCAGTCTCTGCCACGCTCTTGTCACCGTGCCCCTGCTCCCACTAACAAGTCCGCTCAGTCGACTCGCGCTGAAAGTCATTCACATGGTCTTTAATTTCACTTCATTGATTGGAATTTAAAGCCCCGGAATATAGCAAGGAAGACATTAAGATTATCTATTCCCTAAACCGTGCGCCGAACATTTGTTTTTAAATTGTGGTACAGTATGGCGGAAACCTTGCCTTTTGAGTTTGCAGCCCTAAAAACTTGAGAAACTTTGCAAACTGAGCTCGCACTCAGCGCCGGGTACTATATGAGTGCAATTTCTAAAGAAGTATATATTTATATACTGCATGCTGTAGATCAATAAAAGTAACATTCCATTAATCTTGACATGCTGTTCCTGCTTGATGCCAGATGCTGGGGACACAAGCTGTCGAAACAATAGACATGCTCTTCAGTGCTTACTTTCCCCTTCCTCGTTTTTTCTTTGTTTGCACTTCCAAAGACAGCATTACATCTGTCAGCAAGATATGATTTACATAAACATCAAACTATCCTTCTGAGTATCTGTCAGGGAAACTCTTGAGACTGGCAAAATATTAGCATTTCAAGGTTTGCATTTACACTATGTTCATATCTGTTTTGCATATACTATTTTTGTGTGTTTTTAATTTACGCTCATATTGTTTATTGCTTATGCCTCCGACCAAAGTGTTGAGATTTTAGGCATGGAATTACTGGGTCATTAGATAGCGACGTCAGCTTTGAGCCTGTGAAACAAACAAACAAAAACCGCTGTAAATACTGGATCGAAACAGTCCATAACTTGGCATCTCGTGTGGTAAGATGCAAGAAAAACATTCCAAATTATGCAGTATCCAGCCGGTGATAAGAAAATCAATCGAGAAAAAAAAATATATAAACAGTATTCCAATTCACTTCACTCAGCAACTGCATGCAATCACATCTTGAAATGGAAATTACACCTTGGACAAGTGCATGGCTATTTTATGGATTACTTTTCCGCTGATTGTATACCACTCATGTAGTCCGACAGCTTCTGCATGATGGAATTGCTGTTGACGACAACTGTATGGAAATTTCGTGATGCTTGTCTACAGTATGTATTTTGTGAGTGCACGCCTGTGTTGGTTTTTGCGTAGACGTGTGCGTGTTTGTGTGAAAGTCGGTGTTGTGTGGGCACAGAGTGTCACCTGTGAAAGAGACAAAAGTGGCACTCTCGACGCCATTTGCATGATTAGTTGTTATTGCTAAACAGGGCTGAGCACTGGCCTGGAATTACAGTTGTAGGAGAGAAACAAATGACCGGCTAGATGGATTTTTCTTAAACACCTCAGAATAACACAACAGCTAATTTGTGCCTATTTAAAGCTCTTTCATTCTTTTTTTTTTCCATTTCATTTTTTGTAATCTAGATCGACTTCAATATTCCTCTTTTTTTTTTTTTTCCGGTGTGCAAGCTCTCAAAAAAAAACCCAGCCCTAATGCCTCAACTTTCCCCTCTTTTCCTGTGTCATCTAAAAAAGCCGTTCTGCACAAAGCTTGGAGGTCTTGCACGAGTAATAGCTAAAACCTGAGCAGACCTCCTCTTGGACCCACAATATTGTGGTCTCCTGAACTTATATCTTAAACATCATACTTCAGGTAACTGTATGCATCAATATTGCTTCAATGTGTGGTATTTTACTTTGCTCGAGTGTAAGGATCAATACTCTATGAATTTTTAAGTGCATCTTAGCTTCAGGGATAGCCTGTAACCTGCGGTGCTGACAATCTCATTTGTGCCCTAGGTCCTCTCCAACGCTCCAACTAAGTTTGAAGCACCAAACTTATCTTGACGAGACGCGGGCAGGTGATCCTTGACGTGTCCCCGTAATATCAGAATTATAATTCACCATTGAAATTGTTAAGAATACATTTAAGATGTATTTTGTGTAAATGTGATGGACCACCCTTCTTCTGATTTCGTTGCTGGTTTAAAGCAAATTTCATTCTGTAGATGTAGACTTTCTTTCACAGTATTCATTCTTTAAACTCTTTTTCTGTGCTGTGCTTAGAGTATTACTTCAGGGTCGGGGATGGATCTGTAAGGAAGGCCTAACTCTTCTGTCAATAATAGAAAAATGATGGAGCAGAAGGTTTGATTCAGTTTTACATGTTCTATTCTAGTTACATGTGAGTGGCGATGAATCGCAGGTTTGAGCTTTGCAGAGGATCGGAACAGGGCAGGATTTCCATAACGAACTCGAGGTTAACTCTTCTGTCGGATCCTCTCCTTTGCTGACCGCTGCAAATGTGCCTTAAAATAAAGTTTGTGTGCTGTAACAGTTCACAGACAGCAACTGGCATGCCTGTGATGTATTTTCAACTAACACCAACTTACACAGACTACATAATTGGCTGCTTTGCATTTTCTGGATGGGTTTGACTTTTTTCTATTTCGAGCTGACATCCTCAGCTGGCTTTTTTTTTGTCAAGTTTTTTTTTAAAATGCTGAGCATGTGCGGAGAACATTGCTCTCAACTCTACACGTTGCTTTGGCTGCAGTGGAAGTGGTCAACTAAGTGGTATGACCTTTGATAACCGGGATTCACTCGTCTGAACTGACATGTGCCATAATTTACTGCTGCTGCAAGTGAAGTACCTTCAGTTCTGGGGGGGGGGGGGGAATTTAGATTACTTTAATACGATTAGAAATATTACAGTGTGTGTATAATGTGATTTTTTATTAAAGATAGACTTTATTGTGAACCGATTTCAAAATTATATGAAATTGTTACAGCATTTTTCATCAGTGGAAAGTGAAAAAAACATCTAATCATTAAGGCAAAATGTATTAAATGATATGTCTCCATGCTAAGAAATCCTATGTAAATGTAAAGCGAGGCATAGTTCATTTAATTAATGTAAAAATGCAATTCAGTTGTTGTAATTTTTCATGGAAAAGCCCTCAAGGTATCTCCAGGCATTGGCAGGTGAACCTTTTCATTTTCTTGGAATTAAGGCCAAGAGCTTTTTGCCCCTGGTTTCAAAAGCTACGGGGCAGGAGCTCGAGATGAGTGATTTAAATATTTCTGATGTTCTGCCCAAGTTGAGAGTTAAGCTCCAGCACAGCATGGTTCTGAATACGAATAATTTTGCCTTGATATGGATTTTGGTGGCATTTAAAGGAAAACGTCAACACAGTAAGCCTGTTTTTTTTTTTTTTTTGGTGTTGGGCCACTGAGAGCTAAGAACGAAGAAGAGAGCGAAGAACTTCCTGAACAGCTGAAACAGTGAATTTGGAAAAGCCTCATTTCTGGGAGCTGCAGTTGAAAACTTTTTTACACCAAAGACTAACAAAAGCAAGCAGCACACACTGAGTATTAAGGAACTGATGTCTGACATTGAGGTGGAAATTAAATCTGAAACTTTACAATTTATAAAGTGATCTTCATTTAGGTGGACATATGAACTCCACATAGAATAAAATGCAATTAATGGACTAAAGCATGAATAATCTTAACAAAGACAATTTAGACAAAACATTCAGAAATCTGTCTTCTTATCTGTTGATTACAGATCTGATTGGATCTCCCTCACATGACAGGTAGGAATAGCAGTAGACCCTCTTTTAAGGATTTGGACTACATTATGTACAAGCTCATACTGATCAGTACATGTATTAAATGTCTTTAATATGTACCATGTTTGTACTTATGTTCTATCGTCCTTGAATCACAGATCTAACGTCTTCAACTGTTCATGCAATTTAAAAACTTTAGGCCTCGTCTCAGTTTAATCTGACAAAATCCAAGTAAAATTGAAATTAAAGTCTGATTTTCTTTACACAAAAATCATATTTGGAGAAGACTGTGTTTGAAACCAGTGCAGAGACATCATGGTCAAGAAGTCTTCCATCTGAAGCTCAGTAATTTGATTTGGGGACAATGGACGACACCGGTTTCGTCAAAAATTAGATCCACCTCTCAGAATTTGATGCAGTCTGAATTTCCCGTGACACATGATTTCTAGTTCTTATCATCAGCTCAACCTTTTTTTCAAGTTTCCTTGGCGGAGAGGTAATACACGTTGGGATGGGTTGGACTATAATCCCTGTGGATACAGTGAATCTACATTGGCAAAAGGACAATAGTAATGATATTCACCTAATCTCCCTTGACAGATTCAGGACATGCTTTTCATTAACACAAAAGTGGATAAGAGAGCAATAAGCACTGTTTCAGAGTTTACCTAAATCCTTTCAAGCTAACTGAGATTCACATTCTGGTGTCGCCTGTCTCTGTCTGCTTGGGCTTAAGCCAATGCAGGTACCATATTTACAGAGCTCTTTGACATACTTTTTCAGCTGTATTTTTCAAGGTGTGACTATAAACAATCGCAGGGACAAGGCTGATTTCACGGCCGGCCATGCAAACTTGAACTACACCCAGAGCTGTTAAAATAAGGAAGATGCATGTAAGTAGATGCTGTGCCTCTATTTTTGTACTTTAACGAGTGCTTTTAACTTTCAGTGCAAATGAGAGAAAAAAAAGGTTACTGTAAAATCGTTACTGTTAAGAGGCTGTAGAAAGCTTCTCTTTTTCAAAAGTATTTCACATTTGCTAATGGGCTGAATATAGTCATAAAAGCATCTCTATATAATTGAACAGCTCATGCAGTTGAAGTGTTAAATCCCAAAGCATTATAAACATATTGTGATAAAAAGCAATCATGAGCTGATGATCTCATTAGATTATGATCTTATTCAGTTTAATTAAAATACACAGGCTTGCGTCTGTAAAGCATATCTACCTTGTCAGCAGCATCCTTTATTGTCTGAAAGCAGAAGCATCAGATTGTGCTGTCAGTCATTCTTGTTAAGAACAGGTGTTTTTCAAACACTGCCTATCTCATTTTAAAAAAAACGAAACTTCATTTCTTGATGTTTGGAGGAGAGAATTGGAGGATCCTCAAAAAAAACCAAACCTGTTTCTCTTTCTTTTTATTTTTACATAAAGTGAACGAGTGTCAGTGGAGTTTCCATTCAGATTGCAAAGGAGGTAAGAAGAGGGAGGATAGCACTTATTTTTCTTTTTAATTAGCTTCATCTGAGGAATTATCCAGCACTAATATAATGGCTCGATTCATCTCCCACACCATCTGGTGTGAGAGCGGTGTACCTCTGGAGCTGATTGCTTTCCCCCGGTGCTGTGTCGGGGTAATAGGCTGTTCAAAGGCTGCTCTGGGCTCGGACAGCTGAGCAGAGGTGGGGCAGGAGCAGCTGGCCTTGGCGCCGTCACCTGCTGCCTGTCAGAAGGCTTTCGAATATGGTCCATCCATGCCCTAAGTGTATGTATCCATGTGTGCGTATATGTGTGTGCTTGTGCAACATACTTGAGAGTAAACTTCAGGCAGAGCACGAATTTCATCCTCTTCCTGAGGCACACTGGAGCGAGAGGGAGAGAGTGCGTATCATTAGGACTCTCGTGAACATCTGGGAGAGGTGAGACAGGTGACAAATAAGCAGTAGTGTCTGGAGATGATGGCATTTCAGTTAGTTTGCACTTCTGCGCCTCATGTCAAGTGACAGCCAAGAAGACATATAATTTGTTGTATATAAATTGCTTTTTGGTAAAGCGTTCACAAGCCTGGCTCTCGATAGTTTTTCACACACTCGAGCTACGCCTCAACATCCGTACCTTGTTTTTAATCATGTCACACTCGCTGAAGTTTAGGTTCAAATGCTGTATTTGTTGCAATGGCGAGGGTTCATTTGCCAGTTTGACAACATCTGGAGTCCTCCAAGCCCGTCCCACAGTGCATTGCGCCCGCAGCTTCTCCGCATCGCTGGCACCTGTTGACTGTGACCAGCTCAACAAACTTGTGGTGTAAATCTAGTTCACTGCAGCTTAGAGGAGGATGAAGCCTCTCGTGAATAAAAGCCGATAATAATGATGTTGCCAAAGTTGCAGGACTGAATATTTATATTTTAGATTAACAATGGAAAAGATTACCAAGTGTAATGTGAAAGGTGTTAAACCAACAGAGAATTATCACCTGACACTGCAAGTTTGCAGCAGCAGCTTTCCTGTGAATAAAAGCTCTGATAAACCCACAGTACGCAACTTGCTCAGCACTTAACAGACACGCTAAGTTTGCCACTGGCTGGTGAACACAATGAAGCATCTAGTATATAAAGAGCGAGCTGTTTCCCCAGGGAGTCACTGGAGACCAAAATAGAGATGAACGGAGAGTGACTATTTGGACTTACATTTGTCAGGTCATCTGAATCACTTCTCCAAATGAATACTAAAGTTGCTACATGTCTGCTGCAAGTGTAAATATGTAACTGTTTTCAAATATGAACTTTATAAGGTGAAAATATTCCAGTGCTGCCCCCAAGGCCAAAAAAGTAACAGTTAAGATTTTTGAAATTTTCTTTCAAAACACTTTTGATAAGCCCTCAAACAAGGACACTCCAGGAATCTTTGGTTGAATTAAAAGTTGTTGAGGATATTTTCTTCCTTTTTTTTTCTTGTCCCAACATGTCTTCCTTCATAATATTATACAAGACGTCTAAATCAAGTTCGCTGAAAACTGCAGAGAAGTTTCAGGAGACATCAGGCCAAAATAAAGATTGGATAACTGAGCGAACTAATAACAGAAGCCAATGTTAGCTTATATTTGGGACACACAAGCTCTGATACAACATCCTTGGGACACTCAAACCTCTGCCTTCCTCTTTTATTCCACAGCTCTCAGCTGTTTGGGCTGCTGTGAACTGCATCCCTACAAGATTGGGTGATTACGTACAAGTTAACGGCTCTGAGCTGCTCCTAATTCAGCACAACAAATAGGCCTATTTGTGTAATCTAACATAGGGAACACATGTAATATAAATGAAGACACACTGATTGAACAATGTTAAGTGCAGGATTTGTGTGTGTGTGTGTGTGTCTGTGTAGGGGGATGGGTGTGATAAAGGGGAGGGGTCGGGGATATTGAGGGGATCTTATCTAACAGTTGAGCAGCTTTATGGCTTCTAATAGGCACCCTGTTGGATTGAATTGTAAATATGGAGCGCCATTGTGCATTCAGAGGTGTGTACATCCTCTGCATCATTTACCAGATGCTAAGTCATGACCAACCTGTTTATTACACCGTGCAATCCACAATTAAAATGAGGAGAGGCTCAAAAGGAAAAAGCCATTTACCTTAGCCCAAGCTGCACTTACACACCAGACACAAATTTCACTGTTACTTGAAAACTTTCCATGCATGGAGCACATTATCATTTGATTTCCATCCAGGGTTCTCAATTAAAATTATACAGAGGTTGCATTTCATTACCTGAGCTTGGGGCAATTTGCAGGCCATTAAGCTCCTACCTGTATCAGTGGAGATGTTTTCGAGGTGAACATCTGGGGTTGAGGAGGCAGAGCATGAAATGAAATGCCCCTGGCTCTCTGCTCTGCCTTTTGTCCAAAAAGGGCCAAGGGTATTAGAACGCCATGCATAGTAAAGAGCGCGTGTTTCTACGGGCTGCAACAAATTGGTCTGGGATCTGAATTGAAATAGAAAATCGACCATGAATGTTGGATACCAAGTTTGTCATACAGCCACCGAAAAAGTATTTCAGTATATGCTATTGGATGGAGCTCTAGTGGTCGGATGCAGGAATTATGCTGGTGTTGGTTTTCATCATCATCACTGTCATTATTATTATCATCATCATTATTACTGAGAGGCTTGTCCCGGCATGCATTTGGCTTCAAAACACCTTGAACATGTCACCAGTGAACATTTTTATTTGCTGTCGAAATCCTGAAGACCTGTAAAAATGCAAAGTGTTCCTTGCTGAATTCCCCATAAGGGATCAAGAATCTCTATAAAACTGTAATTGATTTCTGTAATAATAAAGACTTACCATGAAGAAACTACTCTTGTGAGACCTTTTAAGAATCAGACCTCATTATACCTCGGATCTAATGTTTTTCTCTATGATTGATTAAAAAAACAAACTGCAATTATGTTGCCTAATGATATAATGTAATTTGGTTGGTAATGTAATAAAAACTGTGTCTTACGACGATTATTCTCTGGAATTCTCTGATCGAGATCTGATATGTATTCCTCGTGCATATTTTGCTCAGTGTGAGATGGGAATGAAATATGCCCACAGACTGCAGCGGTAGATAAAAATAATCATATCAGATTTTCATTTCAAGTGATTTAAATGCCACAGTGATGTGGGTTGCATGAACTTCTTAGAACAAAATATTATTCTTGTATTGCCTCGACATATTTAGAGAAATTCATTAACCTGATGTGGATGTTTGGCCTCAGTTTCAACAAAGCCGAATTTAATGTTTTGAAGTCGTAAGCGGTGACTCTTTTTTTATCAGTGACTCACTGCGGCACAATATCTCAGGTTTTATGTTTTCTCCAAAAAGCTGACTTTCAGGCAATGTATTCATGTAGTGTGGTGCCTCCACACAGTCTTCATAATTAGTACGACATGCTGAGGTTTTGTATTCATTTATTGAAGAGATCATACAAATGGATTAGAACAATTGAGCAATAATCTCTATATTTCATTGCATCTGATTTAGCATTTCTCATTACATTTGGCAGCATGCTGTCACATTTAAATTGCATTGACTGGTTTCCTTTATGCAAGAAGCAATATCTATGCAAAGAGCTGTTTTATCAAGTGCGCTTGCTATAGAGTACCACTCTTTAATCTTCTGTACTTAAAAGAAGTAAAAAGAATGAAAAGCCAGTCTAATATCTTTGGTGAAAAAATTGAGAAAAAAAAAATTATCAAAACCCCGTAGCAAAACCCATACTTAGTGCAGGGCAGCTTTGGTGTGTCTCTTTTCACACTGTTGTGAATAATAACATTTCTTTGTTGGGGATTATAGGTCCTTGCTACAGGGTGTTCCAAATAATTTTGCTTGTGACAGCCTGAAATGGCTTTCAGTTTGTCAAATAACTGCAGAGTCGCTGTCTAAGTCACGCAGTGAACATTCGAAGATCACTTTCCTCAACACTGCGAAGCGGCTGTGTTAAGAGAGCCCCAACACAAACTAGCTTTTCATTTCTGTTATCATCCTCCAACAGTATGGGGATCTCACTGGAGATTTGTGTGGTACAAGTTGTATTCTAGATGATATGCAGTAATCAGGCCCTTTGAGTCTCCTTCTGTCTTTCTCTCACTCTCACGCTCTCTCCAGTCTGTCTCTCCCTCTTTCCCCTGCCCTCACTAAAGCTGGTGAGCACTCAAGTTTTGCAGTGTTTTAGCATTACATCATTCCACATGGCACACTATTAAGCTTCTGGGAACTGTGAAGACAGCCCAGGCCTTCAGATTTGTCATAGCATTGAGCTCCATTGTTGCACTGAACAGATGAATCGCATGCTGACCAAACCGGCACTAAGCTAGGGGAAATAATTAATGCACAGACCTCTCTTTTCCTCTAATACAGTACATGGACAAGTCATGACACTGAGACTCGTTGTCAGATTTTGTGTCAACACTGGGGACACATTTATCCTGCAAGGGCCATGGCCTCCATCCACCTACCCCTCCATCTGCCCATATGATATTCCGTCCAGGTACGATGTCATGGCGACGCTTAGTTATGCAGTGGAATTTATTGTCTGCACTGCGGCAGATTACCATTGCTTAACATGCCACACAGGAGACTTAAAGAGGCAGCACCTTTTGCAGTGTTGCATCCTGCTGGCAACTATGTTGGACAGCCTGAGGCATGCTGGGAAGCCTGGTCTTTATGCATGGCTTCCTGTGCCGTGAAGGACATAAGGCGTACAATACAGTGCAGGAGAGGAGAAAGGGCGAGAGTGAACATGACACTGTATTCACATTTTTATTTTACTTGCTGGTTTAATCTTTGCTTTTAGTGTTTAGTGTTATTACTTAATTATTTTTTCAGAGACTCTATATGGTGCTATATTGCATACATTGATCTGTTGACTTGAGCTAAACTTGCCATTTTAGTGAAAATTTGCATATGTTGATGGTATCACAAAGAAAGAGGAACCCAAATGCGGAAGACTTGCAGGGATAAGTGGCCTTGAAGCTGGAGAAGCTAGAGAGACCTCAGGTAGATGGCCTGGGGGCAGGGAGAAGTGTGCAGCCACTCTGGAGATTGACCTGGCCAGCAACGTAGGCGGGACTGTTCTAGAGGCCGGCAACGAGGCTGGAGGTCAGGACTGGAGACTGGCAGCTGGAAGACTGACAGGTGAGCCAGTGGAGCCAAGGAAAGAAGAGGAACAGCCAAAGGAGACAGACCGCTGCAGCTCAGCAAGAACAGGTGTCGGCCATCCTGGCGACTGAGTACCAGGAACAGAAGAAGAACAGTCGGACGTGACGAGGCTGGTGGCAGCTCTGTGACACTGGGCAGTTGAGATTGCCCTTTGTGTCCAGATCCATGATGACCTTCTGATGATCTTCATGATCTTCTGTGGCCTCCATGGGACCCTGTGAAAATGGCCCGGCTACATCCCTTAAAAGGTTAATGTCAGGGTGACTCCTCACAGAGTTGACTGCGTGCAGGCTGAGGTGGAAGCTGAAGTGAAGGATGATTGTGGTGGCCTGAATGCTGGAGGTCAGCAGACTGGAGGCTAACTGCCTGGAAGCTAGAAGACTGGTGTGAAGGCTGGAGGCTGGATGGCCACTGGTGGACCAAGAATAGGTTAGGGTTTGAGCTGTGTTCAGGAAAACAGGTCAGTCTTTGCTGGGTCCATGGCTGGTTGAGTCATTCTACAAAGAGAGTGGAGCAGGTGGAACCAGATGCAAGAGGCAGACAGGATCAAAAACAGATCTATTTACTGAAAATAACAAAAATTGTGACACAGGAAGAGGGAAACTGAGCAGACGACTCAACAAAGACTCAGCTTAAAACTGGACTAAAATACAAACAGAATTGACAAGGGGATGAGGTGCAAGTGGAGAGATGGGCGGAGAAACTCAGGTAGGGAGAATTAGGTGATGAAACTGAACAACAAAGGAGCTGATTGGCTGGGGAAAACAGCGGAAACAGGGCAGGGCTAATGAGGCTGATGCAGCGAGAGCAGAGCCGGGAGAGTGGAAAAGGCAGACCATGACCACACAAACAAACACACAGTGAGAGACGGAGGAGCATTGGGAGAGGCAGGAAAAATGGGAAACAGAAAGAAGCACCAGGGGAAACACGGAAGCACGGCCGTGACAGACGCTGACTATTGAGATTATAGTCATTAAAAGCCAGCTCACATGCGCTAGACTTTTGAGAATTTCGTCTCGAGAACACCTTCACCTGCTCAAATGTGATGTGCTTCTTGGCAATCAGGGGGAAACGTTAAGTTATGTAATGATCAGGTGTTCGAACCCGCTGATTACAGGGTCAATATCTCGTATTTAATTCACCCAAGGCAGCCCTCATAGCCTGTAACTTGATACGTCTTAGTATTCCTTCCAACTCCGTTCTATAACAAAATACAGATTCAACCTAAATAATTGAACACCCCTGCACGTCAAACAGGGGTATCAGGCATGAGCCTCAGGATGAATTTGAAGGGAAAGTTCTTTACCAAGCTAAAGGCTATGTAACAAAAGACTTAGGCTACTCTGAGTACAAGCTATTTTCCTGCAAAGAAAATGTGTAGTAAGATGGGAATTAATCTTTTCAAGTTGTTATCTGCGTGCATATGCTATCAGATTCAGACGCCAGGCTATAGGAGGATAAGAGAGGTTCAGTTTTTGTCCACCGTGGGCAATCCTCCTGGCAATATGGCTGCCATGTGGGTTTTGCCTGTGTGATGCTGATCGCCTGGGGTTAAGCAAGAAACAAAATGTTCTAAACATTGATTAAATCAACTCTGCTGTGTCTCTGTTCAGATCCCATCTGTAGGTAGTTATACGCTATCGCCTACAGCTGAAACACTGAAGCGCAAGTGCTCAGTTTTGCATTATGACTTCATTGTACTTGCATATTATTATTGCTGTAGAACTTTCATTTTCTTGTCGCGTTTCATCCACGCACGTGTTACGTCTGTATTGTCTTCAGTGATTTAAAGTAGGTTTGACCCTTGCCTGTCTTCCTCTGTGGGACTTTTGAATTAAGAACATATTACCGCACCGTACATGTGATGGATTTAAAGTGATTTAAAGATTAAAGTAATCCATTACGTTTTTACATAAATGAATTTTCTTTTTGTTGCTCTAATCAGTCGTGTCTGGCAGGACTTTCCTGGGAAAAATCCGTCTCTCGACAGGTCATGATATATTTTGCTTTAAAGGAGAAAGGGATAGCACAAAAGCAGCTTTGGCCGCCACCATTTTTACCCTCCATTACAACACTCATCATTAAAAGCTGAGTCTCTGGGAAGTGATGCACAAA
The DNA here is from genome assembly GCA_025331565.1 of Holacanthus passer. Lineage (NCBI taxonomy): Eukaryota > Metazoa > Chordata > Actinopteri > Pomacanthidae > Holacanthus > Holacanthus passer. The sequence goes on along the minus strand of JAFREQ010000073.1, from coordinate 552,745 downwards.
AACAGGCTGATCCCAAAGATGATTCAAGAAAAAAATCCACAAATATAAATAGATTTTATGACTTATGTCACACAATGACGGCACAAGATGTGTTAATTAGAAGCCAGGCAATCAACAGATCAGTCAGTTTGTCTCATCATCAGCAGCATCAAAGCAGATAACATTAGCTTTCCAAAGTGTTGAGCTTCTGCGAAATTAGTATCATAATATTCATTAGAAAGTTCAGTAATCTAAGAATTACACTTCATTAAGATCAGATTTAATATTAATATGTTCCACTTGAACATTATTTTTAGATTGGATTTGTTATGGTGTTCTGAAATCTTCTGTTGATATTATAAAAGGAAAAATTCTGGCAATAGCAATAACTCAGTCTAACTATAATACTCTCTCTTCTTTTTTTCTTTTCAGTTGAGGATCTGACTGTGTGCCTTAAAGCAGTCCTTCACATTTCACAGGGATTTTTACGCGAACAGAGGCGAAATTAAAGAAGCGGAAAGCAGTATATAGAATTAACTAATAACACCGGAACCAGTTTTCACTACAATTATCTCATATTAGTTTGACAATAGTTTTATGTGGATATAGTGTGGTAAACACATAAGATGTATGCGTCAACATTTGCATATTCCTCCCTATATCCTTATTTTATGGAGGCTGCAACACGCTGCCACTGAAGAAAACACAAATCAAGAAACACATTCACCAATTTCACAACACCTACACAGCATAGAGAGAAATCAAGCAAATTTACAACCAGCATTGTGAGAGTTACTTAAAAAAATTTGATCATGTACTTGTTAGGCTGCTTTACTTTTGTTACTCAGCTGAGGTCTGTCAAAGTTGCCTTTAAACACCTCCAACGGCTCCACAGCCACATATCAAGCCTTCAGTATTTAACACTTAGAAATACAATATGAGACATTATGGTTTAACAAGCAGCCGGCCAACAGTTAAGAGATATTTACTGACCAGTAACAACCAGCTTAACAGCACTCCAGAGATCCCATCATCACATTGAAGCACCTTCCAACTATATGAGCAAAACCCAGACAACTCCTAAATGTGGGCTTACCAGTGGCTTAAGGTAATAAGCCAACTGAGCAGGTACAACATGCAGCGTTAACTGAGACAGTTTTGAGATCAATGGGAGTCACATTTCTCCTCTGATTGGTCGAGGCCAGCTGGCTCCAAACACCTCCATCAGACTAGTGCCACACATTTCATTACAGTGTTACCTGCCAAATGTGTGCAAAATATATTTATGACATTTAAGCAACACTGTTAATGCGATTGTCTGGTGTTCACTCAGTGTCACTGACCCTGCTATGGCTGTAAATACAACTTGTAGTTGGGCTCTAAACTTCTCACAAGACTTCATTTTAACCACTGACTATACAATAAATTAAAAGATTTATATCCATACACAGCGCCCGAATTAAATAACATTTCCTCTGCAAAAAAACAGAATTCAAACAGGTGCAAAAATGAACATATTTTCATACTTGTACGAGTATATTGCTTTATTCTCCATACAATTGACTTATTAAGTTGAAAACCTCGTTTTAAGCCATTATCTGAATATACTGGGTACTTGTTAAAGGCGCTATATGTAAGAATTTTAGTTGACAACATGCAAAAAATAATTCAAATTATCAACATAATGTGAAGAAATAACAGCTTTGATGTTATGTCAAAGACGTCTATGTATAGCATTGCAGAGATATCCATAAAGTTAGCATGCTAACCAGCCACCTCAAGAGGTGATAGGTGCATCTCCTGCCCTGACCTGAACCCACCGTATCCATGTTGTCCTCAGACTCAAAGTTCTAGTTGAAGTCCCTGTCATCAAACTGGCCTTCGTCTTTCATGGAGGCTGCGTTTGATCCCAGTCTGGCCGTGCACTGTTCCGCTGCCCGCTGGCCCGAGCCTGAAAACCTCCTCCTCCCAGCAGTCCAAAGCTCCTGTGCTATCAGTGCAAACATAAACTCCCCTGGTGCTGCCCCCTGTTTGTTTGGAGTATGAGTTTGACAGGGGGCCAATTCTTCATATTGTACCTTTAATGCTTTCAACATATATCACAGCCTTGTATTTAAACTCAAATTCACAGAATTATTTGCGACCAAATAACACACTGATAGTGTTCAATACTTTATACTTTATTTTGTCAGTATAGACTTTATGATACCCGTGCAAAATGGCAACAGTCAGCAACACTGCTCATATCATGCATGAGCTCTGCTATGGCTCTTGACAGTGAACTGGGCTGTAATCATTTTAAGCAATGCAAACTCACATAGCGCTAAGGCATAGCACTGACATGGCCAAGCTGAGAATGCCCTCTGTTGACCCTTTTTCCACATTAGCACAAATACACATACAGCTATCAGTCTTTGGTGCTGTCACTGGCACACAGAGTACAGCAAAACTACAAAGTGTCTATCAGTTTTGATGCAGAAATGCATTGCGAAGGGGTCTATTGAAATCCTTGATGAACCACAGTTGCAAAACAAACAGTAGAGTCAGAAACATCTAATAAGAATTTTTTTTATACCAATTTTTTTGAAGACTATTGACAAGTAGTAGACATATTTATCAGTAGCCCTGAAATTTTCCATTGTGTTGTGTTAGACATTTTTGTTGTCCGTATTTGCAGTAGACCACATATCTCCAGTTTTTCCATAATAATTTCCCCCTGCATCCTTCAGACCTCCCACATGTCTGCATAACCGTGACCCAAAGCATGCACAGCGGTGGACATTTGTTGGCTCTTCATCCATTCCAGGGCTCTCCATTATGGCTCCGGATGACAGATGTAGATACGGCGGTGTTCTCCCTGTGGCTGTAAAGCATGAGGCCTAACCTTCCTTCCAACAGAAGTAATGGTCCACACCTTTAATTGTCGTGGGCTGTTCATCTTCACTAACAATAGCAGTAAGCAATGGGTCTGGGAAAGAAAGGCAGTCGCGTCTGACAAAGGAAGTGATTTAGTTCTGGAGGCAATTCGCAGGCGGGCGTTGCAGGGGCAGCAGTAATGTGCGGAGAGAAAGATCATATGGGGCAAGAGGCGTAGCAGGCACAATATTGGCACACAAGCAACACTAGATTTTTTTTTCCACCCATTGAAAAGATTTATATGGAAAAAAAAGAGGCAGTAAAATGTATATTGTGTGTGTCCTTCGTGGAGCGAGAGCTTGTGTTATTAAGTGGACACGATGTTCTCTGAATTATGGATGCTGCAAAGGCTCAGAAAGTAAGTCGGACAAGAGCAACTTTGTCGTCACGGCTGTATCAGTCAGAAAACAAACAGCAGATCTCATTTAAAGAATTGAGCGGTTTGTGGAGGTGATATTTTTCATGTTTTGATGCTTTGTCATTATTCCACTTGATGTCAAAGCATCATTTGATGCTCAACTTTCAAAAGTCCGCTTTTTCTTATTTCTGTATTTTTTTTTTCGCAGAGCCTTTCAAAGAGGCGAGATTGCTGTGAAAAAAAGTGCCATTGATGGGTCACTAGTTTACTGTCTGAATTAGACATCTAACATAAGGAATAGACAAGTGTAGTTACCAAATTAAAGCATGTTTCCTGGGAAAGTTGAGGCCCATTAAAATGATAGATTGCATGGTGTATGCAAAGGGATGCTTTACACCCGCAAAACAGTCTAATTGCATTCATTCCTGTAAGAAGTCCACAAATGTTGAATCTAGATTCTCAGGCGTATTGGCAGCAAGCTGCTAGATGGCAGATGACTAGCTTCAAACGAGTAGCGAGGGGGAGGGATGTAAAATCTTGACAAACAGTGAGAGCCAGTGTCCACATCATCTCTCGCCCCTGACAGGCTTCCCCATGCATGAATTCAAAGCTGGTAAAACCATGGCTGGATTCATTTTGATCTGACATCCATCATGTAGATCAGTGTTGTGGTTTCACTGTACTGTGTCCACGATAAGATGTTTTGGCAATCGGCCCATGACATCTGTTAAAGCCAGTCAAGAGAAACTGGGACCAATTTGGCATTTCTGTCACAAGTTATTGTTGGCTTTTGGCTTTGAGTGCTATTTATTCATAATAGAATAGACACACAAGTACCAGAAGTATCACTTTATGTAATTGTACTGTGTGTCTAAATTGAAAAAAATCATATAAGCACATATATATGAGCTGCTGTACATGAAGCAAATTCTATTCATCCATGATCATTTTTGAGGTTGAAATTTGTGCTGCCATTGCATCAGATTTTTTTTTTCTTCTATCTTTGCTTTACCCCAGAGAGGGTTTGCAAATTGGAAAATTGGGAGGGACTGCAGATTTTGTTCTCTTTTTATTTGTCAGAAGGAACCAGAAAAAGCCTTGCAGCCAGTTGCCAGGGGGTAAATGGGTTTTGTGTACGAGTTTAAAACCATTAAGAAATAAACTACATGATACGCTGCAATATTAATGACGATATGAGACGCAGACTAGACGCATGTCTAAGACTCGAGGGTTCTTTGATGGTTACAAAAAAAAAAAAAAAAAAAAAACAGCCTCGCATGTACACATCCAATAAAACACAAGTCTGTATTCTCGCAGCGATATTTAACCATGCAGTGATTTAATTCATACCTGCTTAGAAAACCAGTCTCATAGCTGAGTTATAGAATTACAGATAAACCGCTCGCAGTATTTCTGTACCAGCTTGTATGGCTGAGGCATGGCGGCATGTGTGCGGAAGGCGTTAGGCAGATGGGATGTGTCTGATATCTCTCACTCAACATAATGAGACGAGAATGCGCTTCACCAATCTTAGGGCCCATCTGATGGCAAGAGACACAGTGCCCACTCATACGGGAGGGATCTTTCCCCTCTTCAAAGATAATGAGATGACAATGTATTCAACTATCATTAGATAGAGACAGGGTTTGCGGGGAGGGGGGGTGGGGGATGGAGGGAGAAACATTCTACAGCACTTGTCTGCTGCCTTTGATCAGATGAGAAAAGCAACTGTCATTCTTTGTATCAGCGCCGGACTCATGAAAGCGCAGCTAACTACTTTATCACCGTCAGTGTCACTTAAAGGCTATACTTTGCAGCGCAGTTCCTCCGGCAGGTGAGTTCTGGTGTTCACCTGGATTGTTAGCTCTGCGGTTAGATGCAGCCCTGCTACATGTGCGATACGTTAAATCTTTGTCTCTGTCTCTCTCTGAAGTCAGTCACTTGACAAAAAATTGTTGCCGTGTAAAATCAATTTGCCATCACCTGGGAACAGAAGACGGAGCATTTTGCCTGGCATGGCACTCCATTGCAAGATGTCAAAAAGTGCCATGTTAACAGGCTTATTTAAGCAGACTTGACGAGACAATCTTATTCTAAGTTGACAGTTTGTTGTGGCACTTGTAGAGGGATCCATCTTGTCTTTTGTCCCCGTGGTGAAGATGATCCCTCGAATGCTGTTTTCTTCTTTTTTTTCCCATTCTCAGTCTTTCTTAGAACGCAGTGTTTTGACAAATAAACCATCAAAATCATTTTTTTTTTCATTCATTCTTCAGTGAGCATTAGGCCAACTGATCTGTACTGAAGTTCTGAGACAGTATTTTGACAGCAACAATTATGCAGCGTTATCGTTTATCTGGCAGAAGAAAATGTGTTTGGTGCAATCCAAAATTCTTTGACTGTAACATGTTATCTTTGTAATGCAATAATTTGCAATTTGCGAAAACCTCCAATCCTCCTAAATCCAAAAATATATATTAAGAAAGCAACCTTGCACACATACGGTTTGTCTTCACAAGCAACAATCAATACAGTTTGTGTTTGCAACTCGTGCTGTGCTGTTGCATCTTTCTCTCATCACTTTCCATCTCTGTTCACTGTCACACACAAAAAAGGAATAAAATACGAGGGAGAGATTCTCCCTCACTCCTGAAACATGTAGGGGGAAAAAGAAAAAAGGCAAGGAGCAGAGCACAAAAATAAAACAATCTCTCTGCATTTGTCACACAATTATGAGGGATTGTTCAAAGTTTTGTGACGGTAAAATCCCTTTAAAACCTGACAAATCATCTCTCAAGTCAGGACTCATCTTCCTCGTAGGCTTCATGCTTCCTTTAAAACTCAGCAAGATGCTCATTTGAAAGTAAGAGAAGGAGACGCCTTAACATCCAATTTCTCAACATTTCATCATCATGTCTCAATAATTATGCAGGGTTATTAGCTCAAGTATTTGTCCTTGGCATTCTTAATGCCGGTTGACATTTATTATGAACTGTAATAGTATTGGAGATCTTTGATTTGCCGTTTGTGGTGGTTAGTATGGTGTGGCGTGTCCTCTGCAGTGCAACAGCACCCTCTCTTGATAATTTATGATATGATTACATCATCACGAATGCAGCATACAGTATGTGAGCGTGTGATCCTGATGAAAACATACAAAGACCCAAACTGCTAAGATGAGCCAAAATAGATGGATGCATTTAATGGATGCATTTTTTATGGATGGATTTAAATACTTAGTTCAGTACTTACTTATAGTGTCTGAGTTGCAAATTCTTGTTGGGACCTCTGCAGTAAAAAGCTCTTGTCCCATCATTCCCACTTCCTGCGGTACTTTATTCTACATCGCCGGCACAAAAGCCACATCTGTTGCAAAACTTAAAACTGCATTTTCTTAACCATCTGTTTCAATTTGTCTCCATCTCTTCCTTTGTAATGTCTATGGGTATAAAAAGGAAATCACTGAGATCTATTGGATTTTATTCTAATTCATTCAGCATGGAAATATTCACTGTTGAAACCATGAAAAAATACTTCATACTGTCCTCCATACTTTATAATTCAGATTCTATGTGTTGGACTAAATGATCCAAAATATCACATGGTAATTATTCACTTATTCACTTACAGTTCATCAGTGAAGGTGACTCATGGTACAATACAGGAAGTATATTCTGGCCAGCACATTCAATTCTTAGGATTAAATTTAAAGAGGAACTGAGGATCCTCTTTCAAAGTACTACATTTGAATTCAAGTGATTTAGGTCATGTTAAATACCTAAGAAGGTTAAATAATATAATTCTAAGGATCGTGATAGGATTGCTATGTCAGACTTGTTTAACTTCAGCTAAAACAAAGAAGATTTGAGTTAAGTCAATGCTGTACCACCTTAAAGATAATCACTGAATTTTATTGCCAAGGAGTTTAAAAAATGTTCTGTTCAACAATATAATAATGTTGGACTGTGAGATGAAGCATATTTTTCTTGGGCCCTTTAAGCCAGAATCAGACCTGGAAATCTGACAACCTCGAGGCTTGGTGTTGCATCATACTCTCATCACGTGACGCTGACGTTCTCAGAGTTCAGATCACTCTGTGTTTTAAACTGTGGTTACAAACTTACCAACGACAACCAGACTGACAAAACAAGTTCGTCTAACAGATGTGGAATTTAAGATTGAGCAGCAGTGAGTTAACTCTCCAGAGACAGAACAGAAATTAATAGAAAAGACTAAAATGCTGCACATGTGCAACAATCATATCCAGTGCAGGGACAAACTGAATGAAGCTATTTTCATTATCATGGTCTCATGTTTCTGCAGCCATTACATTATGCTCTTGAATTAGCTGGACAGAGACATATTGAGATAACTATTCTAGACGTTGGGGCTTTCAGTAATATTATACTCTGAAGAGGTGAACTTAGGTGAAAGCTGTTATCCTTTATTGATTTCCATTATAAGATCTGACAGGAGGAGATGCAGATAAACAGAAAAAGAAAGTTAGAGAAGGAGATTTATCTTCATATCAGCTGCAGTATGGATTGTGCAAAACGGGGCTCTATCTCAGAATCAGAAAAGATAAAGGTGTGTCCAATATTTTGTGTTTTCTGAAAAAGACCTGCACATTTCTGAATTAAAACTGTACATGTGGGCACATAAGCCCGTATTTTGTATGCAAAAACCATCCAAATCCAAACAAACAAGCAAGAGGAGGGTTGAAACTATTTGGAGGGTAAACAATGAAAAAAAAACCAAAGGCAAGCAAAAGCAGTTGGTCCTCAGTTTGTTGATGAGAGAGCGGGGGGGAACCAGAGCGATATCAGCAAACATGCTTGCTTGATTTAAAAAGCTGCTGCAATGAGAAGAAAACTGAGGTTAATGTTGAAATCAAAGTAGCTTCCAAGTCTGTTTAGTCAAAGAATCAATAGTTAGTTTACTTAAAGCAGAACAACAAGAGAAACCAAAATCCGCCCGCTGAGGGGCCACATTCAGCTCGAAACATGGATTTGAACATGCAGAGAAGACTGAAGTCATTTTATTTATAGGTTTGCATGCTGTACAAAATTATGATAAAAGCATAAAAAGTAACATTTGGCCCCAAAAACATGATATAATTACAGTTACAAATTGTTCTCATTGTGATAAAGTTGGTAATGTTTCACTTTTATGAGCAGAACCAACTACAAATCTAAAAAGTCTAATCAAAGTCGCATTAGTGAGGTTGTCTGGTAATCAGGTTTCTGAGTGCCGCACATGTGAAACGATGCTTGAAATCCTCTCATGGACTCTGGTTTGGGTGCACCTGGTGCCACTTAGCCATAGTTTGCTGTTTCTTCTGTGTTAATCCAGTGGTTGTGTTGGAAATACAATCGTCTACATGACCCAAAAGGCCTCATATCCTCAGAAACACAGAACAGACAGCGATATTGACATATAACTTTGTATAAATCAAATCAAACCTTCGCTCAGCTAGCGTGCCCAGAAGTAAAGACAAAAGAATAATCATATCTGCAGTCACCAGAGCGCACTGGTTTGGGCATGATCCTATCAACACAAATGTAGTTTCCCAAAATTCACAAAAAATTCTGTACAGCAATGTGAAATATCAATATGATATATTTTCTGTAATTCACAATTTTGTAAACTTTTTATTTAATGCGTAACAAGACGTCTAAGACAAGCAAATGACTTTGGTGTTCTGTAGCTACAGGCTCGATAAAAAAACAGAAGAAAACGTCCAAATATATTATTCAGCAAAAAGTTTGATTTCATTTCTCCTCTTCAAACCAGCGTGGACAAGCTCGTCGCCCTCAGTGTTCACAGTGGTCTCCTTCGCTAAAGAGTGAGAATCAGTTCAGACCACCCTCTAAGAGAAGACACTGGTACATCAATGTAATATAACAATTTTCATTTGAGTGGCTATAAAGTTAAATATAAACCCAAAAATATACTGTATGTGATGGCACTGATAAGAAAAGTCTCTGTATAGATGTAAACTAACCTGCAGGCTTTTTTTTCTCAAATTTTACATTTAATCTTACAGACAGACACTGAACTTCTCATAAAACTAGTATAACAAACCAGTACAACAAAGAGCTCGGCTCTTGCTACAGCTTGGCCAAGTCTATGAAAATTCTTGATCGGTTGAGAATGTGGAGAATGTGCAAGTCCTCCCCAGTGGGCAGACGTGTCCACTAATGATAGAAACAATGCTTTATGGGCAAGGCTCTGTCTGCGTTTCCCTCTGAAAAATCTGGAGACCCGAGTTAAAGAAAAAAAAAAAAAGAGAAGAAAACATGACTCTCGAAGGATGTGTCCTTGATCTCTTGTTTTGTTTGTCCACTTTCCTCGCTGCTCCCTCATTTGTTTCCCATGCCGTCGTGAGACAAAACGCTCAAGGCAATTTCACCACCACCACGCAGGCGCCTGCCCTGCCAATGTTGAGAGGGACCTCCTACAGGAAGACAGAGAGGTTAACATGCAGCTTCTCATCTGAGGCCGTCTTCAAAAAAAATCCCATTTTACTTCATGCAGATAAGAGGGTTACAGAGGCAAGATTGGCAAAACATATTGCAAGGAAAAGAAAAGCGAGCTGTAAAATGTTGATAATATTCAGTGACTCCAGCAGATTTCTGCTCCTGATGGGTCATAACTGGAACCCTGCTGTTACTTTCAACTAGTTCTGGCACAAACAAGCCGATTTTACCCATTTTACAGTTCCTGAGAATTTGCATTGTAATATTTTTATTTATATCTAAAACAATATCAGTGCAATGATTAGACTACGTTATGTAGCTGTGATAAATGAGTTTTCCTCGATTACCTCCGTCCACTCATTGTTCTGTGCATCGTAGGACTCGACAGTGCTCAGATATGACTGGCCATCATATCCACCCACAGCATAAAGCCTGTCACCCAGCAGGCAAACACCCACCGCGTCCCGGGGAACGCTGAGGGAGGACACAGTGGTCCACGTGTCCGTCTTTGGGTCATACCTGCAATTCAAATATTTGGTGAAAGGATTGTTTTTGCATTGTGGCCGGTATGATGAAACAAGGCGAAATCATTCATCCAATCAGCCTGAATCTCGAGAGGGAGGCCGTGTCCCATCCCCACTAACTGAGACATCCTTATGTTCGCCCTCTTTAATCACTGATGTCTGAATGGTCACCAGTGGCGGCTCCTTTCGGCGCAGACAGGCAAGCAAATTAAAACTTAAAAGCAAAATTGTCTCTTGAACAGCAGCTGGCGTCCGGAGAGAGCAGAACTCATCAGCGAAGGCAGAAGTTGCTGAATAAAGATTGTTTTTTCACCATGATGACCACTGAGATGAGGAAAACGAGGACAGATTATATGATTTAATTTCAGTGATTTCTGGGTAATTTAAACGTTCAAAAATTCAGTCATGTCTTGCTGACACTTGGTAATGCCAAACTTTGAAGCTGCCTCATGCAGTTTTATATCAGTTTTAAGCCACATCAAATATTAACGTGCCAGAATGTGGTCTGCAATCAGTAAATTGTGATGTATTATGTATAAAAACAGTAGAGGCAACTACGGTACCAGTTACACCGAATGATAAGTGAAACAGCCATAATCTCACAAATGTGACTGAGGAAACGCTGATTTACTATCAATGATATGATATGAGATATTAGTACCGGTGAGTACAAGACTCCATGCAATATATAAGAGATTGATCAACCATAAAAAGCTCAATGCAAATATTTAAAATGCTTTCCAGAGAGAAGTAAAATCCCTGTTTAATTAAAGATCGCTGAGACGTCACATCAACTAAACCTTGAAAAAATGTAGAATCAAACAGCACAGAAGGGATTTATGTTTACACTAATCATCTGTCATTTGAGAAACTAAATGTGCAAATGAAACTTCATATGGTGCAACATATATAGCAACTGTGTTTCCATCCTACAAAAAATAGTTACTTTATTATTATCATTACTAAACCCAATTAACCTACTTCAATTTAGAGCTGCAACAATTAGACAATTAATTGATTAGTTGATTGAAAATAAATATTAACTATTTTTTTAACTACTTTGAAACAAAAATGTTAAATGTGCTGGTTCCAGCTTCTTAAATTTAAGAATTAGCTGCTTTTCATTGTCATTTATGAGAGAAAATGAAGGTTTTGGACTCTTGGACAAAAGAAGCTAATTGAAGACTAAATGATTGTGATTACTAAAAAAAAAGCACTCAGCAGATGAATCAATAAGGAAAATCATCTTTAGTTGCAGCACTTGTTCTATTGGCATAACTTATAAAATAATGACACTGATTAGTTTGATGTTAATCTGAAGGTTGTAGCAGCAATAATAGACTATTTACATTAAATACACAAATAATAGAAAGCAGGTTAGGATTAAATGAAATTTGCAATTTTTTTCAAAAAAGGGAAAAAGTATTCTTAGCATATTACAATTGAAGGTGTTCCTGCGTCACATCAGTTTAAGATTCAGGAGGATATTATGTCCACCAGATGGTGCCAGATACTTTACAATAAAACCATGTGTGGAAACTATGATCTCTTCAATTGAGTATCTTGTATTAGAACACAGACGCGTCTCAAAATGCAGGAAGAAGGTGGGGATTGAATGGAGTTAATGGAGCTTTTGTTCTTGTTCTTGTTCCCTCAACTGTCCCAAAACTGTTTATGCAACAGTTCTGTGTTTGTTTGTTTTCTCCAGAGAAGAAGCGTTTACTGACCTCTCGACACAATCAGAGAGTCGAGAACAGTGGTTGGAGGCGGGGGCGTCGTGTCCGCCTACGGCATACAGGAAGTTGTTGTAGGTCGCCACACCCACTCCTCCTCGCCTCTTGGCCATGGGAGCGCACATGCTCCACTTGTTGGTGTGCGGATCGAAGCACTCCATTGACCTGAGACACGAGCTGCCGTCTCGACCGCCGACTGCAAACAATCTGAGGAGTTGAAGGAAATAGATTCAAAAATCTCAGCCGTCTAAACATGCGCACACGGCAGTGGATGTGGCAGGAGCCGCTCACATCAGCTGTCAGACGTTTGTAAGAAATGATGACAGAACAGTGATAGTGTGACAGGTTTTATAAGACACAGCAGTGAGCAGTGGATTGCATTTTTCAAAGGCTCTTTCCTTGAGAGTCTCCTCTCCCAGAAAGATCACATCAGTGTTTTCAGCGCTTGTAGCTCGTAGGCCCGACAGCAAGAAAGTAGAGGCTAGGGAAACAGTTTCCTTGTTGTCTATTTTTGACCTAGATGCAGAAATAACTCAGCATCGACTTTAACGCTGAATACTGGATGCAGCCGAGCAGCAGCCTCTCTCCTCCTTCGGCACACAAACCGTATTTAAATTAGGATGAGAGCTGGTCTGTTCTTTGCTGAATTTACTTCCAAATGCAAGGCTTTTAATACGTACAAATACTGTACATAAAGCGTTTTGCTTTTATAGAGTCTAGATTGCACTGTATAAATTACCACACTAATCAGAGCTGCTGACTACTTTACAGCCGAGCTGCAGTTTATCTCAGAGACCGCAAAGGTTGATTCTGCATTCAAGAGGTATAATGTTGTCAAACTATTACTGCACTAATACCGCACTTCAGCTTTTCCTGGACCAGCGCACTGCGAGTTACATAACCGTGCCTGTGTTGTTGCGTGCTCTATTCCAAGTTACGTTTTACATTACTGCTGACTGTTTTCCACTGCAAACCATCCTGCAGCGTCGTGGATTTTTTTTGTCTTTATTCGTTTCAGTGCAGTCTGAAGATCAGCTTTCATAATGTTTAATAGCGGTCGTAAACATTTCTTTTTTTTTTTTTTTGTCAAGTCACATTAGTTTTGCATGAAAACTGCAGATGACTCATGGTCAGCACAAATGAAAGTGGACATAATATTCATGGTTAAATTTCAGCTCCATAAATAGGAGAATTTTGTAATGGACTTTGCAAAAAAAAGGCACAGACACTTGATACTGTACGGTCATTTTAACACTGGAATATTCAGCTTTTCTACATTTGAAAACTTATATTTAAAACAGACTGGGCTAACACCATCATTCCTTTTGACTGTAAATGAGTCTCCTCAGCGTCTGTTGTGGCTTTACAGATGCCAGTGACCTTGACCTCAGGCTCCATGATATTTCAAAGCAGCAGAAAGACAACAACACACTTTGCCTCAAAGCCTAATGTTGCACATTTTAGCATCAAGTTTGCATGGTCTGCAGGATCGACGAGGCAACTCACTTTCCGTTGAGAGCCGTGACTCCCATGGTGCTCCTCGGTGTCGACATGCTGGCCACGTAGTTCCACTGTCTGGCCTGCGGGTCCCAGCGCTCCACCGTGTTCAGATAGCTCCAGCCATCGTGGCCTCCCACGGCATACATAGGGCCCTCCAGCACAGCAATACCTACACAGATGAAGACAAGAAATGCATGTCACCCAAAAAAGCCTGCTGTTTTATAACTTATAAGTACTTGTGCTTCATACTTGTGTATTAATGTGTAGTTAGATAAACAAAGTGCATATGTGATCATTATTAGCAGTGCAAGTAAGATAAGATAAGAACTTTATTAATCCCAAAGGAAATTTTTGTTCCAGATTACTCCATAAATTACAGTAGCATCCAAATAAGTTATACAAGTTATACAATGCAAAGTGTCTAAAGATAATTGCAGAGGAACAGCACCTTTGTAAGTACAAAGCCAAACAGACAAAGTAGTGATGGCAATAAATATTGGCAGTGGTACTGAAAGATGATGAAAAAAAGACAATGAATGTAAAGATAGCGCACAATGTTAAATACAATTGTACATGATAGAAGATTTATATCGCACATGGTATTTAAGCATGACTTTAAATGTAATTGCAGGAACATTTTATATTATTTTCTATAGCCATAGTATTTCAAATGAATGTGGATCTCTAACCTTTAACCTTTGGTCTGGTGCTAAATGCTTTCACATAAATCTCAAAGCTAAAGCCACTACATATTAAATCCCTTCCTCCTGAAGATTACTTTCTTTTATAAATGCTCATCATGGAGCACAATGTCAATGCAAGGTTTTTGTGAGCCAAACATTTGAATAATCAATGAACTGACTTTTTCCAAATCACACTTTCCTTCAGCAGTTCTTGGAGAGAGCTGAGGTACATTTCTCATTTTAGAACAGAGCAGAGTGAGTCATACAGCTGACCAAATCTGCTCAGAAAACAGGAAGACTCCAAAACTGCATTGTTGTTCCTCATTCTCAAGTCACAGGGGAAAGCGGCTCTCGCCAGCAACATTGCAGAGGATGTTTTAACACAATGGACTTTTATATTACCACCCTTATTTCCTTTGGTGAGAGTTCAATTATTTTGAGGGAACATGAGGGCAAGACCGCATTCGGAGAACCTCGAATGACAAAAACACCGTCAGACAGAAATGATTCTCGTAGTGAAACTCCTTTTTATTACTGACTGGTGGTTTTTGGAATGAGAAAGAAATATGTTTCTTCTTCTTGTCTTTACCCATAATGCACACAGCAGGCGATGGCTGGGCAGGGATGTTGGTAGACACTAAGCTCAAATATATTCAGACTCAAAATATGCACGCCACAAGCAAAGCAGCGAGAGATATTTGCTACGGGAAAGATCAAAGACGACACAGGTAATCTGTACAGTGTGATCTCCTGGGCTCGCTGATACCTCCGACCACACCGGGCGAGCGAGCTGAACGCTTTGACAAGATCTCCCTGTTCTGTTACCCAGACCTGTTTCAACTGTGAATCAAAACGCTTCTGAAATGAGATTTATTGGGCAGGGAAGGGTAAGGAAGAGCAGGGCCAGCACAGCCTGCCAAGCTTTGATAGGGGAATGGGTAAATATCAAAGGTCTATCTCAAAAAGAAATGTGTGATTTTTTTTTTTTTTTCACGTTTGCACGCCAGCTGTGCATCCTGTGATTTTTTTTTTTATGTTTCATAACACCAGGCAGCCTGACCGAGTTAAAACCTCCAACCTTGAAATAGTTGGAAGAATTGTTGTGTTTTATCGTCAACATCCTCTGGACACGTGAAATAAAGTTAGAAGGAATTTACTTTGAATATTAGAAAAACACACATATCATGACATATAGAATTGAAAAGTTCTTGATTATTTAAATAATTGGTAATCAATGAATTGTTTCATTCATTTATGAAGCAAAAATACCAAACATCCACTGGTTTTGATGATTTTATATTTGATTGTAAACTGAATATATTTTGGTGTAAGACTGTAGGATGGACAACCCAATCAATTTAAATCCATCACGCTGGGCTCCAGGGAATTTTCATTTTACTATTTTGCAACCCTTTATAGACAAACCAAATAATCATTTAATCAAAATAATAATTGGCAGACAAACCAATTGTTAGTTGCAGCCCTTCTGACATTACCTGTCCAAAATTCCTTGTAAGATTTTAAAATTTTGAGTTGAGTTTGAAATGTGACTATATAATTTGGAATGGCAGCATGATGTGACTCTCAGGCCTAAACAAAGCACAGATTCATGTTTGTTAGTATTTGCACTCACCGAGTCCATGTCTGTGCGTCGACATGGGGGGCATGGTGGACCACACTTTATTGACGGGATTGTAGCACTCCACCATGTTGGACGTCTTGAGTCCATCCCTCCCTCCGACCACGTACAGCTTGTTGTCTATCACCGCCACGCCGAACTGCAGCCGGCGTCCGTTCATGACCCCGACCTGGACCCAAGTGTTGGTCCGCAGGTCGTACTTCTCTATGGTGGTGGAGCCTAAAGCCGCAGACGCAGCAGGTGTTATGATTTAAACAAGCAGTGATGCTGTGTATTAACTCCTGTATGGGCCATACCTTTGGTAGCATCCATCCCTCCCACGGCATAAAGTGCACCCACAGTGGACTTTCTGGGTTTGGTTCTTGGGCTCTGAAACATGGGACGTCTCTCAGGCAGGAGATGGTACTTCATGGCCTCCATCAGCAGCTTTTGGCATTCCAGATCATCAGAGAACATCTTGTTGTTTTCCAGATCTGCAAGGAGCTGCATTTCAAGGAATCACATTAATGGGCCACACGATAGAAAGCATGTGTTAGAAATATAAATATGTGTAGAGAAGGTGCCAAATGTTTGCAGTGTTTTTACAGATTATCTGTGAAGGGATGCAATAACATGCCTGTTTATGTAAAACCAGGTTAATCTTGCAAACTTTATGTATGAAATGTTGAGTGAGGAGCATCTTAAATAGCAGGTAAACTCATGTAACACAAAGACCCCTGAACATAAATTCTCATCATCAGATTTGGTAAAGGCAAGTCTTCGTTTTCATAAAACCATTTGTAGTCAACATTGTTGTATTTTGCATCGAAAATATCTCACCTATTTACCTCGTCTTTGTAAAATACCCATTTCTGAGTGTTAAATATTTTACCTCTACTCTATATAACATTGAGCCCACGCTGAAGATTGAAGCAGCTGCTTTTTGAAGAGCACATTTTTTTTTCCCATGTGGTTTTATTGATTATTTCACCACACATTTCATTTTCATGAATGAAGCTTTTGGATGTATTTATTGATCCTGTTCAGCCTGCAAGTAATGTCAGCGACACTACTCCGCTCATCTTTTCTGTGTCTACTAAATACAGCACCAGTTTTGAAACACAGTGATTCATTTCTGCTGTTTATTTGCCTCACAGCAAACGATATCTTAGAAGCCGATGGATGAGATGACTTATTTATCAGATCATATTTTCCACATATTTTTCTTTCATGAAAACATTCATATCATCATTGCTTGCCAACAACAATGCTGTTTTTTTCTGCATCTATTCACCCAATTTAAAGTGAAATATAAAATTCACATGTGCATAATTTAGTTATAGAAAGTCATCTGCGTTCATATAAAAAGGAAGATATTTTCACACCTCACATCTGCCAAAAACTGCTTATCTGGGCTTGATGTTATGTAAATTGAGATGGCACAGTTGTAAAACAACACTGTCTCTCAGATATACAGCATTCATAAAACATGAGTTGCAGTGGTTTCAACAATATTAATTCAAACATAAGCAGGATATTCTTAGCCTGACAATGCATTAAAAAATGTGTAGCTGTCATCTGTCAGTCTGATTTATCACAGAGAGGAAAGAATGTTTTTACTTCAGCCACTAACATAAGCAAAGTGATTATTGACAAAGCAGTAGTTCATTGCCTTTCAGTGGTCAGTTGGAAGAAGGCTGAGGGTTGTCGTGCAGTAAATTTGTGGGACTTAAAGCTGAACGAAGTAGTTGATTATGATTAATGGAATGACGTGACATGAAAATTAATTGTCCCTTTCAGTCATTTTTTAAGCATCGTTCCAGTATCTCAACTGTGAGGATTTGCTGCTTTCTGTTCTGTTCTGTCTTATGTATGATAGCAAACTGACAACCTTTGGATTTAAAACTGTTGCTCAGACAAAACAAGACATTTGAATATGTCATGTTTGGCTCTGGGAAATTGTGTTTCACCATTTCCTGACATTTTACAGACAAAGCAACTGAAATCCTGTGTGAATATCAAGAAAACATTTGGTGGAAAAATTGGATTCATTAATGCAGCAAATTCCACCCGAGCAGACTTAAAGCAGCAAATGACACCTTCTGTTGACTGTGTGGACACTGGAGGGGATGTGACAGCTTAGTTCTCAGCTACAAACTCAAGAAAAAGCACAGTAAATAATCCTTTTCATTCCTTTTTCCTCAGGCCCCACCTCCACCCTTTATCTCACCTGTGGAGGAAGAAGAGGCAGGCGGATGAAGGCGAGAAGCACCCCGAGGTCCTGCTGTCGATGCTGGACATCGTACCGCACCCACATCATCAAAGCCTGAAAGATGGTCTCCTCGTCTGGGACGTTGATGTCATCGCTGGAGAGAAGCTTAACGATCTCAGCCGTGGGGAGCAGCAGGAACTCCTGGTTCTGAATGACCTCCAGGAAGTGTTCCTGGAACACAGAGGAGACGTGGAGGAGACAGATAATCATCAGTCATTAGCTCGAGGGGTGAGAGAGGAGCGGCTTTGTGTGTGGTTGTGTTTGTGTTTCCAGGAGGGCAAAATGGCACAAGGACAGAGAGGTGAAGAAAAATGGATGCAGGTAGATCGACAGCGCCAGTTTAGAAGCCTCTATCGATAATTTATTTTTATAACTGACAGTCTTGAATGAACAGATGAAAGTGTCATCTGTTTCACTTAGCTCACTAAATAAAATGATCCACACAACAGCAGGCTACAAATCAATCTGGCATAAAACATCTCCAAAAAAAAAACAAAAGCCTTTTCGTAAGCTTATAATGCGTTTTAGCTGCTGACCATACAAGACTCCATTAAGCCTTTGCAGATTTTAATGAGAAACAGAAAAGGGCTGCACACCAACATCGCCATCGCACCAACAGTGTCCAGCTCTAAGTTTTGTGGAAGACATTTTCTATTGCCTTCCTAAAGATTGATCTTCCATTTACTGGCCAGAAGCCCAGGCGATATTACAGCACTGCATGGCTACCTCTTCAAGGACGCCGTCTCTGGGCAGTTCCATTAGGGATGATGCTACATAAAACACCCTCCCTCCTCTACTGTGTGTTATATCCAACATTAAAACACATGAAAGACACGCGGAGCAATCCTCGGCCGTAATCACGCTCTCTTTCCTTTTTGAACGAGGCGGCTGAGCATTAATTATTAAGCCGCCAGAGTAACTTTGACAAATCATGCACTCACTGCAGGGTGCATGCTCAACAATTAGGAAAAACAAGCACGCTATTGATCATCAACTTGCAGCAAATTACAGTGTGTTGGTCCAATCTATTATGAGAGCAGGTTTTAAGAGCTTAACACAGACAGCCTTAATGAAATGAGGGACATCTATTGATCTGCTGTGGTAACACTGTGGGTGAAATTCCATCCAACCCTCTGACGTTGCTTTAGACCAATTATTTGTAATTACCAGTCCCGAACAGCTGACAGCTAAATTGAAAGCCCGGCCGAGTTTGTTTCATAACCGTTTAAAAGGACGTGTTTTCAGATGCTGGCAATCTCATTGGTGAGTAAACTGCTCGGAAAACAAGATCAGTGGGAGAGGATACTAATTGATTTAACTACTGCAAAAGAGTAATTGTGTAATAACAGTGTTTTTGTGAGGAGGCGAAACGCTGATGTTTAATCAGATTTAAGCCGGGAGAATTACCTTTCAAGAACTTTCCGATTGCCATGTAATTAACAGAGGCTGGGAAAGACAGACTGCTATTTTTTTCTTTATAATTTGGATTCATTCACAAAATCCAAAATCTGTAGTGTTTATTGAGATATGTGACTGAAACATAGTTTTATTGCTGAAAAGAAACAGTCAGAAACAGTCGTACTCTTCCATAAAGGAAAAAGGATGTCAGAGGCGGATCTCAGCTGCCATCCTCAACCAGGAAAAACAAGCTTATCAAAACACAACGCGCTCCACTCAGAACCCAGAGGATGGACTTCCAGGAAGCCCACAGCTCTCACTGCTCATTACTGACGTGATTGAACAGGAAGTTGGCCCTCTTGTGCAGTTTGATGATTAGATTAACCTCCTGCTCCTGGATGGGGCCTATGTAAACAGGCTGAGCAGATGTCCTTCAGGAGATAAGGGCTGCCTCGCGCTGTCACTTCTGTGCGGCCAGCAAGACGTTATCTGACAAATATGTGCATGAATCTTAATCTAATGCAAATATTCCTCGCAGATATATACTGAATATAGAAATGGCTTTTTCACAACTCTGGCAGTGCACTAATCAACTAGTGACAGCCGTAAAACCAAATTAGATAAAGTGAAAGCATGAAAATATTCAATTTCTATTCAAATGTGCTCATCGCCCTTTTCCCTGCTAACATTAGATGATATAAACAATGAAGACACCAACAGCTTATTCCTTCAGGTTATGACAAGTTATCTAAATTAACCAACTGCAAAAAAGAGGATGGTCACAAATATTCCAATGTGTTATTTACAGTATATGATATTAGTCTATGTCTATGCATACTGCATTCACTGGATGGATTTAGAAAACAATGGTTATTACACAGGCTATAATCAGAGTGGACGTGAGGAAATAAAACTGAGATAAGCACTGAAAAGGGTTCGCAGGAAATCCTGTCAGTGCCTTCGAATATGTGGTGCAGAGTTCATGTGATTCACTGCTTTTCATGTGAAACGTATCATGGTAATTACACTAAATTTTTAAATACTCTTGATACTGTTATAGCTCTCATTACCACAGCTTCCCTTGTGTATTCATGAAGTCACTTTTGAGAGTGCTATCCCTTATTATAAAATAAATAATTTAGCCCACCCGGCCATGTAAATGTGGTCCGGCTCTGTTCGCCCTCCTACCATGGTGTAGTTGTGAGCCACGTTGAGAAGGTCCACGCAGCCCTGGGCGTCGGCGAAGGAGCGTATTCCCAGGCAATTGGAGGGATGGAGCTGTTTCATCAGAAAGTTACAGCAAACCTGGATGACTTGTGAAAGCTGGAGGAGGCAAGCTGCCGCCAATAAACTCTCAATGGTCTCCTCTTTGAGCTCAAGGACGCCTGCAATGTCAGGACAAGCAAAATATGTCACGACCTGAAGTGGCCATAACGTCAAAGGACTGCACTCAATATTTCAATCATATTTAAGTATAAACAGTTTGAGTACATGTAGTGATAAATAGTTGTTCTTACAGCAAAACAAGCTGAATAATCATGTTATTTTATCCTATTTTATCGTAAAATTACTGTGGACACGGATATTCCCGAACAACACCACTTATCAAAGGGGGTTCGTCCTGTAAAATAAAGCAACATTATGTCAAAGTGCTGCCCAGTCAGCCAGCCCAGTGATGAATTGCCTTATTGATCCATTTTAATCACGCCGGATTTCAGAAGTCTCATAACTACTTACAAGAGCTAGTGAATGTCTTTACGAGCACTCACCGGTGTAGGCGAAATGAACCAGGGATCTGAGGGCTTCTGGATCCACTCCCTCCATCTTGATCTCCTCCTGCTTCGCCTCTCTCACGTCGCTGGTGAACATGGCAGCAAAGTAGTCCGACACGGCGCTCAGGACCAGTCTGTCATAAAGATGAACACAGTGAATGAAGCTCTTGCACTGCACATTAGTTGACATGTGTGGGTGGGAGAGCCATACACTGAATATATCTTGAGATTGCATGTCCTCAAATGCTTTGCTTCATAAGAATATTATTACCCTATATTGCATTGCATTGTATTATTGTTGTAATAATTTCATGTTGTACTGTTACAGTGATTTATCCTGCTCATGTGCTTTTACACTTTGCTAGGTCACTATGAGAAATTGAATAAGTTACCGGGCCCCACCACATTCTGTATCACTCTGTCAGCGTATGATAAATGAAATTATCCCACATTCTTCATGTTGCTAATAGCTACACTGGTCAGACTTCTAATTACGTTAACTCATTTGTCTTGCTCGCATAACACACTGGTTGATTCATGAAGGAAAGAGGAGATCATATGGCAATAGAAGGAACAGAGATCGAGTAACACAGTCCAACAATGCACATTTCCATAATGTTGTGGTTTCTAATATTTATGTATATATATATATATATATATATATCCACCACCCCTGCTTTATTTGGATGTGAGCGAATATAAATCCACATTGAGACAGGCAGTCAGAGAGCTGATCATTTCACCCAACTAGGTCAGCGACTGATACTTTTCTCTCTCTCTCTCTCTCCTCTCTGTGGAGCATTCTGTTTCATGAGTCTGTCTGGATGAACTAACAAAATACGCCGGTGGATAGACGTACAAGGACATGCGCTCAGTGAATGCTGCATCTCTCAATATTCGGGACATGTCATGCAATCCGTTCGATTCAGCTGTTCAACCGAGGGCTGGATGCCCAAATATCGACACCTTCATGCATTGGATCAGAGTGTTCCTCCATGTCTCAGATTAATGTGGAAATGAGGAAGGGCAGAGGTGTAATTAGATCACAGCAGTGTATATTATTTTGATGCAAACCAGTGAACAGTTTGCATATCTTTCTTGTCAACTGCCACCTCAACATCAGAAGAATCTTCTTTTGCATTTCAAAGATTATTCATCTATTCCTCACATGGATCAGACTGACAAAACATGTTTCAGCCAACTGAGGTCAAGACCAAAGCCTGAATGTGCACATCAACAACTTAATGAAGTGAAATCAGATCAGCTCCTGTGTCTCTTGACTAAATTCGATGAAGCTGTAATTAATGAAATCAAAGCGGACGGAAGCACAAACACCAACCTGTGAGCTGGTATCTTATGATCCCCCGCTATCAAGAGCACATCACACAGCTGCTTGTGCTGGAGGTAGGTCTCCATCTTGCGGAAAGTCTGTTCTGCATGATTTGTGGCCTGGAAAAACTCATCGGAGGAGTTGGTGTTCATTCTGGAGAAGGTGCTCAGAGCCAACCTGTGTGAAGATGAACAAGGGGGAACGCAGAGAAGAGAGAGATGTTACGTGACAAAAAAAATGGACCAAAGCAATGTAGGAACACAGCATTTTTGGATTCTTTATGAAATTGAGTGAAAGGTTTTGTTGCACTAAGCTGTCCCTTTACTGTCTATTTTGGACACAGACAAATGTAAGAAACAGAAAGTCAGTAAACAATAATGTCACACAACACAGAAAAATAAAAAAATAAATTGCACATTTCAAGTGAAATAAAGAAGAAATTTTCAATTTAGCGAGACAGATTAATGAAACAAATTAATTAATTCACTCGCTGTTTTTCCTCTTACTCTCTATTATCACGAGTATGAAATAAAAAAATAAAAATCAAAAGCTGAACAGAGCAAGATAAGCAGCAAATTATTGGGGACACAAAGGGGCTTATTTGGACACATGGCACTCCTGAATCCTCCATTCCCTGCGGTGCAGCTGCATCTTTCTTGCCTCTCTAAGCTGAAATTAAAACTGTTACGGACTAAACTCAGCGCATAAGTGGATAACTGAGCGCTGCAGTCGAGTGGGACAAACAAGCGCCACAATCTATGCAACAGCCTTCCAGACAGAATTTCCCTGTGTCTGCATGCGTGCATGCCTTTGTGTCTGCTCCTGTGTGCGTCTGCATATCTGTGTGTGCATGTGTGTTTTCCAAAGACGGGGACTTAACAAGTGAGCGAGCCTGTTCCTCGCAGCATTGTGGCGAGGCTGAGTCCCCGTCCCCACAGGCTGCTAGATTACATGCTGTTTTACAGGAATCCAAGTAATCCCTCAGACTCTCTGCAAATAATGCAGCGCGGTCACTCGGTGTCCTTCACAGAGCAAGTCCACTCATTGACATTTAGGTTTGTTTGTCACGCTACATGAACAGGCCCGAGCCACCTCTCCGAGGGAATTTACTGTCATCTCATGGTTCCTCTGCTGTGTAAAGCTCAAGAAAAAATGTCAATGCTATTTAAAGCGACACTTTATGCCCCTACTCATTAGCACTCATACGCTGATATGAGAGCTGCACAAACTAGTAAAATTAGAGATACGTCAATACAAATGAACTGGAAACCCTGTAACACTCTGCAGCACACTGTATCGGCACACACTAAGATTGATAACACAGGAAGGACCGAGGGGGGGCGCGGTGGCTCTTATTGATGTCCTGATTAACACGCTATTACAAAGTTTTTAGCCGAGTGTGTGACTTTCTCTTCTTTGATTACCAAGAGCAACAACATTTTCCCTCCGGGCATTGTTTATATTGCCCTCCGGTCACTGCAGTATCCTACAGTCTAATCTTTATTGGGAGACTTTTCTGCTAAACGCAAGAGTAATTTATTGCCCTGTCACGATAATTCCCCACTGACTCTGGAGTCTTGGAGAGGAACACCAAACAAGACTGAATAAGCAATGGGGCCATAAAAACTGAGATCCATTGCTTTTGTATTGGCTCCAAGGCATGCTGTAAGGATTTTTCATGCCTACCAATCTCTCCGACACTAATTGCTTTGGTATCACAGTCTAGGGAGCAGTAAATTTCTCTGAGGTGTATATTTCGCTTTCAGTTGTGGGTAAGATCATCAGAGGTATAGCCCAATTTTATTGAGGCACTAAAGCCCCAGAACACCTTACTCCAGAGAAACTGCTGTAGGGACATTGCTGTATATCGCATATTACTAAGCAATTCCAGGGCAGCCACAGAGCCTTTAGGGGCCTACAGATTTCTTTTGTGGTCTGCAAACTATTTCAATGTGCCCACTTGCATTCCAGGAATAATGAGAAGGTAAATTAGCCTATATAGAGGAACAGAATATTTGGGCTTCTGTCTCCCATCCCACCTTATCCTACAGCACCTACACATCACCTGAAGTCTCATCATTTGCTCTTCACACCTTCCTGAAGATAGCACGCCACAATGTGACTAATTGGATGTGAGAAAATCAGGAAAAGTCTGCTATTCAGGTGAAGCTGAAGGTGGTTCAAGATTAGAACCCTGTTATAAGGCTTTACATATGTTGTTTTTTGAGCACAAGATACAGACAGGTAAAGTCCGAATATAAAAAAAAGATGTATAATTATAATGAAGAGGAGCTGTTTGAATTTCCCATCCTTCGTTCCATCTGCTGTAATCAGTCTGACTTCTCACTGTGCCAAAGCTGCCCTCCGAGATGAATGGTTGGACGATTCAAGATGTGCTTTCGTCAGCCCAGATTAGCCCCCAGCTGTAAAGGTTGCGAGTCAGACGTGTTGCTCAGGATCTCAGTCTTATTCCAACTAGTGTCAACTCCATCCCTCTACAAGAGGGAAAGTCGTGCCTGCCTGGGCCAAATGGGAAATGTCTCTTTCAAAATGGATTATAACAGCCATTTGCCCCTGAAGGCTGCTGAGTAGCTCAGGTCGGGATGAGAATCCAACAACTGCTACAAAGCCTCATGCAGCATGTGCCAAGTCTATATATTCCATGAGATCTTTATGCCTCTGTGCTCTGACAGTCGGTGTACTGCCATTCGGCTTTGTGTGGAGAGAAATACTGTATATACACCGACTGTAATAACTTGATCCTGGCAGTGAGGCTGACATGATAACTGCAGGAATAGATTTTCCTGCCTGCGCCTTTCCAATCTCACTGAGGCTCGCAGCAGACTTTCTCCCTCTGATGCCATTGTTATATCGGACATACCTGCTTAATATTGATAATGACGGGGGAAATGTAACCGCAAACAAGAAGCATGCCTTTTGAAATCTGTTTTGAATGCGGCCTGTGGGCTCTTTGGTTTAGCGAGTGCAGTGGAAAATTGCCACGGCTGTTAACACAAATGAAATAGTGCCTTCTTATAGCAAAATGACACATGTTGTAAAGAAAAAATGTGGTGGAGAAGTCATGTCAGCACAGTGTCTGCAAACACATAATTAACATCTTAGGTGGGACAGTGATTCCTGTTTTGAGTATTAAGAAACTCGTCAGGGGGAGTTAAATCTTGTGCAGTGAAAATGAAAAATCCTCAGTCAAAGTATCTGTTGGTTTAATAATGAAAATCTGCAGAACTGACTTGCACAAATACATGAGATATCTGTTTGAAGCCAGTGAGGAATAATGTGCCAGGGGCTGAATATATTTCAAATTTGATTTCTTATGTTAAGCACAGCATATTGATACTGGACCTGCCTTGAAAAGGTACAAGTATGGTAAATTTCACTGGCTGGGTAAATTAAGATTTTCATTGTTCATTTCATAACTGTAATTTTAATACTGAGCTCTGTAGTCTGATGCTGAGGAATGAGATGTAAATTGTGTGTGTGTGTGTGTGTGTGTGTGTGTGTGTGCGCGCTTGGGGGTTGGGGGCATCGTGTAAGTGAAAAATGTGCAGATCTTGGCAGAAAGCTCCTCACTGCTTCACTGATGGCAGGTTAAGTCGTATAGTGTATGAGACTGTCATCATTGGTGGATCATTTATTTACATCTGATGTTAGTGGGTAAACAAATTAATCCACATTATTAAAGTGGTGGGTCCTGGGTTGCACGTGGTCTACGTTTTATAACAGATGTTTAGATATTCATACATCTAGGTAGATCTAGATCATATATGCATTTGCAACCAATCTAGCTTAAAAGCTGAAGACTTGAACATCTTAATATTTGAATAAGGGAGCACTAAAACTGACTATTTCATCAATAATTTAATTAGCATTTGAAATTTCAGTCTGGTTTTTTCATTCTGTGAATATATTCTGAAACACCTCTATGCATCTGGATATGATTAAGTTATATATAATGTCTGTAACATCACATTTTCAGCTTGATCACAGTTGTCCATGCCTCTATGATTCTTTTTCAAAGTAAATTACTGGATGTGAGTGCCTCAGGACACCGCTGAACTGAGTCATGACCTCTACTAAAAGCACCCATGTAAAATTCATAGAACGCAGTGTCAGGGATTATTTTCTTTGAATTAGGTCCATTTGGGGAAAAAATGACTGAAACGCATTTGAACTGAAATGAGGGAAATGTGTTCTGCATTTAATGCTGCTGCGTCTCTTCTCACCGCTGTTCAAAGCCTTCCATAAAAGCAAAAAGATGTGCTACTGAAAACTCTGACTCGATCTTTAGCTTCCATCTGAGACGTCCTCTTTGCGCTACAGAATGCTGATTTGGTGAAGTTAAAGAACATTCAGAATCAATTATACGCGATCACAAAATCTCCCAACCCCTGAGGATGTCACTGCGAGATTACAACAGCTATACTGTATTTTGCAATTTACAGCATCTTAAGGACGCCTCCGCTGGATGTGTCACACGCAGACCGAGACCCTATAAGCCTTGTGGTGTTATGAGGCATCCAACAAATATCTGAATTACTGCTGTTGACAGCAGGAGAGGTGGTGGTATTTCTTTTCCAAGGCGGTGGAGAGGGAATTGAGATATCATTCAAACTAAAAGCTCGCTGACTCGAGCCTCTGTTAGTGTTTACGTGGGAGAGGTCAGGGTTTCCATTCCATTCAGGTTAACTTCGGTCATATTTTCTCTGCCAACGATAGGGAGAGGCTGTTTGGATGAGAGTCATGAAGACAGAACAAATATACAGTGTATAGATATGTAAGGGTTTTAGGAGCAAAGGTGGGAAACAACAAGGTATTATATCCTACTTACTCCACTATGTTTGATTTAACAACTCTGTAGCAGTCAGCTGGATGAGAAAGGTTAAGTCAGCTCAGGAGAAAGCTAATAGAAGAAAAATAATGATACCTGCATGGACCACGACATAAATGAGCCACTGACTTTTTGAATTAACTTCTGGCATTCGCACAGATTATTAAGAATGTTCTACGAAATATAATTAACTACATTCAATTTAAAGAGCTTAATGCTAATGTTTCCCATAACCTTCCCGCCACATAAATACCAGTGGATTTCTGTCAGTGTATTAATGCATGATTTATCCTCATTCAACATATTAATGTCAAACATGAAATCTTTCAAATTAATCCTGAATGTATATTTTTACCACATTGTTCCAATAAGGTACAGCCTCAAGTTAGGATGAGCTTCATTGGCTTTGTTAATCGGCTCATTTTGACCACAATTCTAAATATTAATAACAAAAGTGAGAAACCAAATCAATAAAAAAAATGGAAGCATGGGATGTTTTCCTTCAGTACGTGTGAATGAAACTCCTCACTGAGGCGCACGTAGCCCAAAATGACTGACACGTATTTTCCAACTACAGAGGCACAGCTAAAACTTTTGTATTTTTCACAGCCAGCAGATCTCATTTCTACATTCAGCCTGAGGGATTGTGACAAATTATGTGTCAAGGATTTATGATGTGAGACGTAATAGGGCCACCCAGCTGGTGGAGTAAATGAATGTGCATATCTCAGTGACATCCACACATCTGCTTAGCCGCCGATGAACATGCAAGCCGTGGTGTGTCACACAGTCACTGGCCTAATTCTCTGTGCAACCTTGTACATCTACAGACGCACTGCTTGTCCAAACATCATTTCCAGCAACGAATCCTTCACGGTTATCGAGTGACTGCGGTTCCATTAAACACAACTTTGAACGAAAAGTGTCATCATGCAACATGAATGTATTTTCACGATGACTGCTCACGTCAAACTAATTTTTTGCTGCTTTTCTTGCCACTGAATGATAATAAAAACACAGATTATTTGATTTAATGATTATGTAAAACAGCTGCTGACAGGCTGATTTATTACATATATGGAAGGAGGAAGTGATGGAGCTGTCTTGTCAATATTTTAATGACACACAGTGGTTAAGAAAGAAAGATTTATTTTCTGTGTACATTGGTAACAGTTTGGGTGGGAAAGAAATAAACCCATTTTAAAAAAACTTTGAAAGTCAGATTCCATTGCTGCTAATGAAATTCATAAATGGATAACACAGTAATCAAGTACAGCTGAGCCATGGATATATTTTATGGTCCATGGGAGCAGAACCATTTTAATATTTCAGTATCATTGTCAAAATATGATGGCTGTGCTGTATTTTACATGGCCAGCATGAACTCAAGGTCCCCCTGAGAGCTGGAGAGTTACACATTTTTACTGTGAGGCATCTTTTATGTATGCACTTTTCACACACAGGGACCCCAAAACATGAACATCTGCCAATTATGCCAGCGCGGAGAGCAGATCGTCGAAACTGTATCTTAACTCAGAATAATTCATGTTCAGTTCAGGGTACTCAACCATCCACTGCCCGTGGCATTCATTTAATCCACATTAGCACATTTTTGGCTGGAGACAGAGAGTGTGTATTTAGAAAGATCCGTTCAATCACGATGAGCTCTTCATAAAACAAAGGGACAGGTTCACTTTCATTGTTCATTTCATCACCAGGTGCAGGGAACAAAGGCAAGGCAGGAAACGGCAAAGCTTAAGGACCAATCACCTTAGAATGTCACAGACAAGATAAAAGGAGACTTGGTCTTTTCATCCTTCATGTGAGATGCTTTTAGTGTTCTGCCAGACAGCACACACACACACACACACACACACACACACACACCTCTAACCTGTTTACTTCCTGGAAGAAGATGTGGGAACACACGGAAGACAGGGAGGAAAAAAACACGACCTGGAAAAGGGGGTGGGATTTATAGCTGGAAAAAAAACATCTATGACCCTGAGAGTTTGGCATCAAATGAATAAGAATATTTTGGTAGAAAATAAATAACCTGTGCCAGCCAATAGCTATGATAGCTTTTGGCTTCTAAAGTGGTTGTAGTGGCAGTCTAGATAATTCATGTGATTGCACTGCTCCCTCTTTTTATAGGTCCGGTATGTGTTACGCGATGTAATGGCTCTTTCCCGCTATCCACTTTTAACTCTATGAAAGAATGCATTAGTGTAATGTGTAAAAACTGAATCCTCTGAGGAATCAGGCGAAGTCATACAGTGCATGTCATCTGGACCGCAACACAGACGAGGGAACAGAAAAAGCCCCGGCTTTCGGTCTCCTGAATAATTAAAACGGTGCTTTATTGGTTTATCCTGCCTAACATGCTGTGGACAATGAGAGTGAGCTGTCCCCAGGTGAGCCGTGGTGGCAGCTGCAGAGCTTGAGTAAAGTGGAAAATGATAGCTGTGCAGATAATTTAATCCTAGCTTAATTATAGGGTCTACATGCAGAATGGCAGTGCAAATATTGAATCATGTTAAAAAGCTGCAGATATACTCTTCATAACATATTTATGTTTTCAGTCTCAGTCTTGATTTGGAGTGTGACTGTTATGTGCTACGTAAGCAGTTTACTGGATGAAGCAGGGTTGTGCTCATCCTGATCACAACAAAACATTCTGACTTTTAAATCCCGAGGTGCTGCCCCAGGCATCAGACTTTCTCAATTAGATGCAGGTTTTACAGCTATACTTTCAGTTGGAATCATCAGGGAAGCATGTGTTCCCAAAATAGCATCCCATAATCTGGCTTCCACTGAGTGAGTGTATGATATGCAAAGTGACTGATGTGGTGCCACATAATAAATCTGTGTCTCCTAAGTCCAACACCTCATAGCAGTCATACCTCTCTCTGGCCTCCACCTCTGCAGGTTCCTCTGTGCTGTTCTTCACGTCTTCCTGGCCCGTGTTGGCGTCCTCTTTCCTCGTGGTTCCCGGCGAGGAGCTGCTCTTTGAAGATTCCTCGTTGACCTGGAGACCCTGGATGGTGTTCTGCTGATGGTGCCATGATTGATGACCCGCTCTGACATAGACAGGTGTAGGCCCCGGTGTAGGTGCCAAGATGCTGTGGACCGGGCTGTTGGTCTTCCGTAGTCCTCCGACGCCTCTTTCCCGAGAGTGACTCTTCAGCCGGCCCTGGACAGGCGTCACTCTGTGGTCCAGGCCATCCTGCTGGATGTATCCTCCCACACCTCCGACGCCGCCTCCACCGCCGGCCGAACCTTGGGATGAATGGCTGAACCAGCGCCAACGGAGCCTGAGAATCTGCTTCACGTCAAATTCCTTCTTCCCCGACACAGACATCCTCCTCTGGGTTTGGAGACGAAGGCGATGGTACGTTGAGTCCCCAAAATCATGGAGAGCAGAGGAGAGAAGAGCCTTGGTTTCAGTCCTCACTGACTACAATGTTCCTCTTCTCTTCCGTTATTGTCTCACTACTATCATGACCACCCCCTCCTCCTTCTATTACTCCTCCGTTGTTCTTTTAGTGGAAATGGAAAGCAGTCCTCTGCAGCTTTTGTTCCTGTGCCTGAGACTACTACCCTCCCTCCAACTCTCCCTCTCTGTCTTTCTCTCTCTCGCTTTCCCTCCTGTGCTGCTGCTGTTTCTGTTTGCTGCTGCTGCTGCTGCTGCTGCTGTGCCGCTGGAGCTGAGTTAATGCACATGCATGATCCACACTCCCTCCTCTTCGCCTCCCCTGTTTCGCTTTCTCTCTCTCTCCCTCTCTGCTTGTCTCTCCTGTGCACACACACACACACACACACACACTGAGAGATAGACATGTATACTCTGGAAATAAAATGAGAAAATCTCCCAAGCCCTGCCCAGTCCCCTTTGCTGCTGTTGTGTGTGTCCCTGTGTGAGTATCTGTATGTTTGTGTGTGTGTGTGTGTGTGTGTGTGTGTGTGTGTGTGATAACAGGGCTGCCTGCTCTTGCTGCGAGGGGGAGGTGGGGTATCATGGAGCCAGGATGATGAGGTCACACCTTAACAAAGTAAATCACTGCTTGCTCAAGGAGGGAAAGAGGAAGACTACTTACTACACTGCCCTATCAGGATTATTAGGAGGAGCTTCCGATGCATTATAATGTATGCGGATATACAAAACCAGGGAGACATTAATAACTATCTCATAAAAAAACCCACACACATCAGCACACCCTCTTAAAGGCAAGTGAAATTCATCTCACACTAATACACATCTGTGCAGTCTGCTATTCTCACATCAAACAGAGTCCCATGGGGGAATGTCTCAGCATATGTAGCCATGCAGAAAAAATATTCTCCTTCAGTCACTGTCTTGAAAACCCCCTGCGATTACAAGTGAAAAACTACATACTGATGAACCTTCAAGGTCAGTAAGCTGCCTCTTTCCCAGTCTGGGCTTTAGAAAACATTTCAGAAATAGATCCTGCTTCTGCATAAGCTTAGTATTGCGCCATCGCAGGTAATTGAGATACCACAACTTAACTCACACTTCAAAGGCAAAGGGACAAAGGAACGCCGCACAAGGTAATTTGGGGTCACATGCACTGATCATTCACTGCGCACAATGATGCAGGCTATATGCAGAGTTTGTTTTCACATTCATCTGCTGCAGCCTCAAACCTTAAAACAAAAAATCTCCGCAATTGTGATGAAACTTGATGCCTCCAGAGCACGCACACACACACACACACACACTGAGAATGGACTTCTCTGTGAAGTAGGAGACAGCTTGTCTCCAATGCATTTGCATATTCATAGATTCTGGATTTTTGAATGACAAGGAAACCACCACCTCAAAGGACAGCTCTTTGCCAGCTTGCCCGTTCCTATTTTCAAAAAGGTTGAGAACCCTTGCTTTAGGGTACTCTGTCGACACTATTGGATCTGGGTGTTTTAGGTACTTTATTATGATCCAGTTGTCTGAGGAAACTGTTTATGCCCATGAGGCAGGTGGTAATTGGATTTAGAAATGGATTGTGAACCATGAAAGAAGGTGAAACACAGCAAGCCTTATCCTACCTGGTCAAGATTTATGGATATCTATGTTGGAATAACTCAATCAGTGTTAATGTTCTGCCCCTGTGCTCCCTATTAACACAGGTTTTTATGGTTTTTTATCACTACAAGCTTGCACTGATATCATAGGATTGCAGTGAGCTTAACTTTTATTCCTGTAAAATAGATGAAAACTGCTGGTTCCTCATTTTTACTTCCATGACAAAAGGTGAGAGGAGCACTCAAACTGCTGGATTTCAATACTCTACAGTCTTTCATCCGCCTCCACCACCTCTCACTGCAGGTTTGGAGTCCACTAGTATCTACCTAAAACCATAACTGCCCATGTTATTTAATGGGGACAGGCATTGATCTGACCTATATTTAAATATCTTTCACTCACAGACTGCACATCCCCTCCATTCTCTGAATATAAATAACACATTTAAAGCAGAGGATGACACTTTGACACAACCAACACATTGACAGAAACATTTGCGAGTGAGTTACAGCTAACTAGTCCTCCCTGATTCAGTTAAATTAGTCTTTACTTTAACTCTTTGTGTTCTTCACACATACCAAAAAAACATCAAAGTAAAGACAAAGATCATAATTACTAGGAAGACGTCCCATAACTGCTGTAAGATCAAGAAATATACATTAAAAAATGTCCAGGTCAATGCATTATTCAAAATAGACAGTATGATACAAACAACAGGAGGTTGAAAATCTGCAAGTGTTTGGATCATCCTTTGTTTATATCCAAGTGTTTATGGTAATGATACAATAAGAATGGGTTCGCTTCAAACAATATTTCCACAGTCAAGAGGCAAAACACTGAATTATTAATAAGAGCTTTCGCTGCATATGAAATATTTTACATTGTGCTGTGTTATTTTGGACCCCAAAGGGGCCAGTGTTGAGTAACTGGTCCCTCCGGGGAATTCTGATAATTGAAAAGGTTTATACACATGCTTTGAGTTTGTGTGCCCACCACAGCACCAGATCAGATGCTCTGGGGTTTCATTTGTCTGTAAAGGAAGCCATCTTGGTTTGCTGTACCTTGGACCTTCACCTCTTGACATTCACTGTTTCACGACCGGGGTAGTGATCATCTTTAATGGCATAACTAAATTAATGATTTCCATTAAAAGCAGCAGGACCTTTCAGGATGTACAGTATTTACTGATCACAGGTTCACACATTTGCTATGGTGGTGTATTAAGTAATGCTGCGGCCCGGCTCATTTAAGTGCTGTAATAACATGCAATACATTATGTTTGCATGTGCATAAAACTGTGGTGTTACCAACCTCAATCTGCTCTTCCATAACCACAACAGGATACTCTTTACTACAGGTATAAAAATGTAAACACTAATTTTATTGAACTGGAGAAAGGGATGATGAGGAATATTATTGCCCACATTACTGCCCATTTATAACTAAGCAATATAATTGTGTAGTTTCTTGGTGTCATAATAATCCTTTACTAACTACTAAGCAAAGACATTAATCACTAGATGTCATTATCACTGCAGGTAGCATTAAATACACTCATACACTGATGAAATCAGCACTCAGTGAGACTTTAATATCCTCTCTGATTTTGTTATTCTCCTCATGTGTCCCACGTGCATTTATCTCAGTCCAGAAGGCTCTCAACTCTCTTTTGCACTTGATATCTTTCAAAATCCAACATGATATGAAAGCAGCCTTCTACAAAATGATTGTTAAATGAAGCTGCATATTTGCTGTATTGTATCTAAAACGCATTGATTGTAAAAAAAAAAAAAAAAAAATTAAAGTGAACACAAAGGTAATTTCCCTATAATTTATATTATCAGCGAAAACGTACTCATGCTATTTTTTTTTACAATCCTTTTTAGCTTGAATGCATTATCTACCAGTGCATGAAACTGGATTCGAAATGAATGGATTCTTATTAGAATAAATAGGGTATTTTGAGGGCACCGTTTATGTATTTAAGTTTAGGTGTATCATAATAATAAAGGCCCATTAGAATGAGATATGATCTAATGTATAGTAGCAAACCATCACACTGGGTAACCCCTTTTATTCTTGCAGGAGTCAAGGACACCATCTGGCTGCACTCTGCATGACACATGAGATGTCAGATGTCAGACTGGTGTGGTAAACCACATTATCATCAAACATCTGCCTCCTCAGTGAACATACCTATGTGCCTACATGGCTATTCTGTGAGACGGGTAGATATTCTCTGCTTGCACTAGCAATCGAGCTGTAAGTTAAATGCCTTAAATGTCTGCTGTAATCTTAAAAATGATGTGTATTACAAAAAGGGGGTTTTGTTATTCTGTATATTATGGAATGTAAATCAATGAAAAGCCAGGAAACATGTAAGAAAAACTGAAGAGCTACTAAATTCATGCCTTGCTAGAGTTCAGAAAATCTCTAAAGTGATCAGCTCTCTAATTGTCAAGAGCTATTAAATATCTGTGTATATTTTATATTGTACTGACCAGGTTATATTGTGGAGTATTCTGGATGCAATGAATGGGGACCCCCCTCCTCCCCAGCTACAACTGTCAGATCCAAGCAAATATCAACTGAATGCTGCAAGGAAAGATGAAGAAAAGGCCTTGCATGCTAAATTTTATGCTGCGTTAGGCGGTGATATTTCAAATATTATTGACCACTGTCCATATTCATGAGACTAACAAGAGGATATACCATAGCTCAGCAAATAAAAAGCAATGACAAACACAATCACAGACACACTAACACGTGTTCGCATATCCACCAGCACTCACACAGCGTGCACGCTCACACACGCGAGCAGTGATTTGAAATTTCACTGCAATATTAAATACTGCTTTGAAATGTAAGAATGTTTAATTCCTCGCTGTAACATCCCTGACCTGATATGTCCATGACCGGGGCGCAGTAACGAGATGCAGCCTTTCACTCAGTGTGGAGGTCAGGAGGGACAAGTTGAAAATTTATGAGAAAATTACGTTTAATGTTCCATTTATGGCTGAACCAGCAGACGAGGTTACTATATGTCCTGAATCAATAACACACACTGCTTTAGGTGCACCTGAACGCAACCAAGGATGTACCACAACTATGCATAGCAAAAAAGGTTTCTGTTTTTTATGTATATCTTTTTCTGGCAATAATGGCTTCCATGGTAATAAAAAAAATTTCAATGAAAAATGCATCACTACAGTCAGTAATCATTCTTCTTACCTGAGAAATAGACTCTAAGAGTTTCTCCTCACCATTCAAACAGTGGAATAGTCTCCTAAAATGGACCAATGAAGACGACCTGCATGTAATCCAATAACTCACACATCACAACTGTGCAGGACCGTTCCAACTTTTTCTTCTCCAGTGTCCCTCGTTCAGCACAAAAATGTTTGCTTCTCCAAAAAGGAAGGTGGCGCTTTCCTCTTTTAAAGGAAACGCCTGATAAGTTCCTTCCTCTTTGCTACAACAACAATTGCATTCAAGCAACCAGGAACACTGGGATCACATCCTGTGATTGAGCCAAAACACTGCTTTCACAAAACCTTACCCCACAAGCCACGTTACTGGAAAACTTGTGTTAATCTGTTTTAACGTGACCAAGATCTTTGACTGCTGCCTGAAAAAAACATTATTACTAAAATGAGCCAATATCTGTGTTTTGCAAATACTAAGAAGTATTTTGTATTAACTGTGTATTAGGAAGTCACAAATAATAAACAATTAAAAGTTAGAAAACTGCTTGTGACTATGTAGCTGTGTTTGAATGTATGAGTTTGATCAAATATAATGCAGAATTGATTCATTCCAAAAAAAAAAAAAAGGACTGAAGGACTGTCCTTTAACAGCAGTGGTGTACTGTAATTCACCACTGGATGGCGTATTTAACATTTACTATTAAGGAGACCCTACAGCATACTGTATCATTGTCACAGAGGTTGATGAGACTGAGAGAAAGTTTAGTTGCAAGGATCAGGCATTTTAGAGGGTCTTTATTTTGCCAGAATGGTCCAACTATCTATCTACATTCCCAAATTTAAGCCAAATTCGGGTTATATTGTAGATAATGTGAACAGTATAATTTTGTGATATGTGAGTTCATCCACTTTCAAAAATGTTAATAAACGGTAAATCCATATATATAAGTTAACTGGTTTTTTTTCTTCTTCTGTGCAGTATTGTAATATCCTATGTGTCCAGTACAACTGTACAATAAACCATAATTGTCTAATCACGTCAAATACGTCAAAACTTGGATATGTTTTCAGTGTAATTCGGTGAAAAACGATTCACCTCTCCAAGTCAAAGCAAATCCTGTTGGTTGTAGATGTGGGGGGCAAGGTGTCGTTTAAAAAGCGTATCAATGTTAGTTACTTGTAACAATGAAGGTGATGTATCCATGTCCGTGATCGTTCCTTGTAATAACAAATGACAATGTGAAACAATGAGATGATGAAAGGAACGACCTGACATCTGCAGCTTTACAGAGCTTTATGGTGAGTTTCAGCTCATCATTTAGTTGCAGTTTCATAGTTATTTTTTTTCACTTTCACTGCTCTCATAGTGTTGTTTTTGTGTTCACACCTTGTTTTCTCCTTCCCCGAAGTTTAGTTTCAGCTACCTAAAATTAACTATAACTCAATCATAACTCACTCAGCCAACTCACATGAAATGGATTTTTCATAAATGAGGAATTGATATTTAGTTGATATTGGGCATCAAGTCATTGATCTTTGTCCCTAAGTTTAGATTTAGCATTTAGTTTAACCCACCTGATATTCAGCAGGTTAATGTTAGCTATGCAGCAGACAACAGATTTGATGGTTTGATGTAATGAACTGTTCATTGGATTCAATAAATCCCTGAATCCAATGTTAGTTGTTATGCAACTGTACTGAACAATGTAAATTTTTGTTTGTATAAAAATACAAATCACAATGCAAGTTGGATTGATGGATGATTTCTTATGAGTATATGATCATCAAAAATGAGCGATAATAGCTTGGCTAAAATTAGCATAATGTGGAACAAACACAGTTATATATATATACAAACACACAAAGTCATTTCAAATCACATGATTAAGACACTGACAAACATTGATTTAAGAAGCCTTATAAATTCCATAAATCTGTTTATTTGGTTTATTTGGCAGAATGCACACAAAAGAATAGACCCAAATAATGATGCTTTATCTCCATTAACTCTCTATCAACACAGATTTTCTTTGCAAACAAATGACATTAAAAAAGCGACTTTTTGTTTACATAATCATAAGGTGTGTGTGTGTGTGTATACAAAGAGAGAGTGACAGGAAATAAAATACAGAGGACCATAAAACAGTTAAGTATGAAAATGACACAGGATTAGGAAGCAAAACATGTTTAAACCAAATGAAGCAAATGCATATTTTTGGTAAACGGCACAGAATTTAAAGTTGAATAGATTTTCTTAAAAAATGAACAGAAAAGTACTGACAGCACTTTAGAGAGTTGATGTTTCCAAAAAGTGATTGTCTTTGCAATTATGGTATATACAACACCATCACTCTTTAGAATGTGTTATGAAAGGCCAGTTCTACGTTGCGTAAATATGCTTCTGCACTGATTATATAATATCAAAGCTTGAAAATAAAATAATTTCATACATAAAAAAACTGGTAACTGTTTATGTTTGTGTCTCGGTGTATAAACAACATATTCCTTCAAAATAACTATTGTAACTATCTGTTCTGTGCAATAGACCCCTGGATACAAATATACCACACCCATTCATTATCAACATTCATTTAATAGAATGAAATAGGACAAAATGACAAACCCTGTAACAAAATATTGGTGAAAATTTGGTGAGGTGGCATATGTTCAATAAATCTGGACTATTTACAAAAAAACAATATTTATTATTACAATACAAATTAATCTTATTTACAGTTTGAAGGGATTTTAAACAATCTCATGCACTCCTGTCTATTGACTGAAAAAAGGAATTACTCATAGTTAACAACATTGAGATGACCGTGTACGTCACCTGAAGGTTCAAAGAACATAAGTTTGAAGAATTTACCTTATTAGGAGAGGGTATTTGGGCATACATGAGAGGGTTTAATTTGCCTCATAATTAATCATTTTTTGGGTGAAACAGATAGTTCAAGTTTTGGGAACCTGAACCCACCTCTTGAGCCACTGTCACTGCTGGAAGATGAAGACAATCTCGATTTTTTAGAGGGTAGAGAAACACCTGTACTTCCCTCCACTCCTGCTTCACTGTCCTCACCAAGTGTCACTTCATATGAGCCCTTTGACTTTGAACCAAAACCTCCAAAGGTGCCAAACTTCAACTTGCCTTTCTTTCCCTTGACATTGCTTCCTCCTAGGTCTAATGAAATGTTGCCACCCTCTGCTTCTAAGTGAGATGAAGGAGAACTAACTGCAAGCCCCCCCTCATCACTCAGAGAAGAAGACCGATGCCTTGATTTCTTAAATAGATCAAGTGAGGCTGACTTGCCTTTCGTAGACACACTAAGTCCAGGATCGCCCTCTAATTCTAATTTCCCACCCATCCCTTTCCCAGTATGTACGCTTAGATCTTTGGAGACTTTTCCGCTTGCACTCAATTCTACCTCTGATCCTCGAAGGTCACCTGCACTACTGCCCTTTGCTTTTGATTTGCCAAACAATTTTGGCATCTTTACCTTTATTTTGCCTTCACTGTGCCTTAGTTCTGGACTGGGAACCTCAATATTTTGTGAACTGACTTGGACAGATGGAGACTGTATGTTTATGCCTCCACTAGCTGCAAGTTCTGATTCAACATTCCCTCCACTTTGCTGCCCTGCCAACTGAGGCAGAGCAATACCAAATGTTGGTACCTTCATTTTGGGAAATGTTATAGTACCCTCTGGGTAATGAAGGCCACCACTTGCACTTCCCCCTGAAACACCTGCATCAATCTCTGCACCACCTTTCACATTTGACTTTAATTTCACATCTGGTCCTTCCAAACTAACATTTGGACTGTCATTGGTGGTGTTTAAGCCAGCAGATGGCAAATCTACATCAGATGATTTCAATCCCTCTGATAAAGACCCATCACCTTTCAGTTTGGGTGATTTGAGATCTAATTCTACATCAGGAAAATGAAGCTTACCAAAAAGAGGCTTCTTTACCTTTGTTCCTTTGACATGGATACTGGGTGTGTCTACATCCATGTTCATTGTTGGTATTTCTACGTCAACATCAGGTTTCTTTGGCTTTCCTTTCACTTTAGGAAGTTTAAATTTACCTTTTTTCCCCTTTACATTTATATCAACATCAGGGGCATCAAGATTTGCTTCAATATCTGGAAGACTAACTTGGGTTTTGGAACCCTTTGCTCCCACACTTAACATGGTAGATTCAGGCCCCTCCACTTCAGGGGATTTCATTCCAAACTTTGGAGCTTTGAACTTGGGAAATGTAACACCAGTTTTTACAGGATCAATTGACACACCTTCCATTGTGATGGTGGATCCTGGAATGTTAGCATTTGGACCTTTGATATCTCCTTCAAATTTGGGCACTGATGCACCCATCTTTCCTTTGACTTTAGGCCCTTTTGTGTTGATATCGAAACTAGGTGCATTAAAATCAATATTAGTTTTGGGAAGATTAGGCATTTCAAATTCACCCTTGGGCCCTTCAATGTGGACTTCTGGTTTTTTGATGTCAACTTCAGGTGTTTTGATGACTCCCTCTATTTTTGGAACTGACACATCCACATCACCTTTAACTTTTGGACCTTTCAGATTGAAATCCACATCTGGCATGGAAAGAGTCGGTCCAGAAATTTTTGGCATGTTGAATTTGGGTCCTTTGAGTTTTGCATCTGGTCCTTCAATATCAACATCTGGTCCTTCAATGTCCATATCAGGTGCTTTCACATCAATGCTTGCTTTGGGAAGGTTTACATCAACATCTGGACATTCCACTTTTGAACTTTTGATGTTAAATGATGGCATTTTGATTTTTGGCATTTCAAATCCACCCTTTGACCCTTCAATGTCAACCTCTGGACCTTTGATGTCAACTTCAGGTGTTTTGATGTCTCCTTTGATCTTTGGTGCTGACACATCCACATCACCTTTGAGTTTTGGACCTTTCAGATTGAAATCCACATCTGGCATGGAAAGTTTCGGTCCAGTAATGGTTGGCATGTTGAATTTGGGTCCTTTGATTTTACCACTAGGGCTCCCAATGTCCACATCTGGTCCTTCAATGTCCAATTCAGGGCCTGTAATGTCAACGTCAGCTTTGGGAAGGCTCACATCAATGTCTGGCCCTTCAACTTTTGGACCTTTCAACCCAAAGGATGGCATTTTAAACTTGGGCATTTTCAATCCTCCTTTGTGGCCCTCGATGTCAATGTCTGGTCCTTCAATATCAACCTTTGGACCCTTTATGTCACCCTCAACCTTTGGAAGTGACACATCCACATCACCTTTGAGTTTTGGACCTTTCAGATTGAAATCCACATCTGGCATGGAAAGATTTGGTCCAGAAATTTTTGGCATGTTGAATTTGGGTCCTTTGAGTTTTGCATCCGGTCCTTCAATATCAACATCTGGTCCTTTAATGTCCACGTCAGGTGCTTTCACATCAATGTCAGCTTTGGGAAGGTTTATGTCAACATCTGGCCCTTCAACTTTTGGACCTTTCATCCCAAAGGATGGCATTT
Source organism: Holacanthus passer (assembly GCA_025331565.1). Lineage (NCBI taxonomy): Eukaryota > Metazoa > Chordata > Actinopteri > Pomacanthidae > Holacanthus > Holacanthus passer. The sequence continues at coordinate 511,572 of JAFREQ010000073.1, read as the reverse complement.
GAAACTTGGGCATTTTCAATCCTCCTTTGTGGCCCTCGATGTCAACGTCGGGTCCTTCAATGTCAACCTTTGGACCCTTTATGTCACCCTCAACCTTTGGAAGTGACACATCCACATCACCTTTGAGTTTGGGACCTTTCAGATTGAAATCCACATCTGGCATGGAAAGATTTGGTCCAGAAATTTTTGGCATGTTGAATTTGGGTCCTTTGAATTTTGCATCCGGTCCTTCAATATCAATCCCTGGTCCTTTAATGTCCACGTCAGGTGCCTTCACATCAATGTTTCCTTTGGGAAGATTTACATCAACATCTGGACATTCCACTTTTGGACCTTTGATGTTAAATGATGGCATTTTGATTTTTGGCATTTCAAATCCACCCTTTGGCCCTTCAATGTCAACCTCTGGACCTTTGATGTCAACTTCAGGTGTTTTGATGTCTCCCTTGATCTTTGGAACTGACACATCCACATCACCTTTGAGTTTTGGACCTTTCAGATTGAAATCCACATCTGGCAAGGAAAAGTCCGGTCCTGAGATAGTTGGCATTTTCAGTTTTGTTCCTTTAATTTTGGCATCAGGATTCTCAATTGTAACATCTGATCCTTCAATGTTGACCTCAGGAGTTTTTATTTCTATGCTTCCTTTAGGAGGTTTGACATCAAACTCTGGCATTTCAACCTTTGGCCCTTTGAAACCAAATTTTGGGATCTTGAATTTCGATCCTTTAGTTTTGGGGCCAGTCAATCCCAGGTCAATGTCAAGGCCTTCAGAGCTACCAGTTTTACCTTTGATGCTGATATCCCCTTTTTCAATATTCACATTGGTGTCTGGAGCCTTTATCTTTGGCCCTTTGAATCCAAACTTTGGCATTTTGAATTTAGTTTTCTTTGTACCAATTTCTGGAACATTAACTGTGACATCTGGTGCTTCAAGTTCAGCTTTTGGCAGTTGAATGTCCCCTTTCAAATCGCCCTTTGGTTTCGACCCCTTCAAATTGATGTCAACATCTGGCAATGATAATTTCGGTCCAGAAATTTTTGGCATGTTGAATTTGGGTCCTTTGAGTTTTGCATCCGGTCCTTCAATATCAACATCTGGTCCTTTAATGTCCACGTCAGGTGCTTTCACATCAATGCCACCTTTGGGAAGGTTTATGTCAACATCTGGCCCTTCAACTTTTGGACCTTTGATGCCAAATGATGGCATTTTAAACTTGGGCATTTTGAATCCTCCTTTGTGGCCCTCAATGTCAACGTCTGGTCCTTCAATATCAACCTTTGGACCCTTTATGTCACCCTCAACCTTTGGAAGTGACACATCCACATCACCTTTGAGTTTTGGACCTTTCAGATTGAAATCCACATCTGGCATGGAAAGATGCGGTCCAGAAATTTTTGGCATGTTGAATTTGGGTCCTTTGAGTTTTGCATCCGGTCCTTCAATATCAATCCCTGGTCCTTTAATGTCCACGTCAGGTGCTTTCACATCAATGTCAGCTTTGGGAAGGTTTATGTCAACATCTGGCCCTTCAACTTTTGGACCTTTCATCCCAAAGGATGGCATTTGAAACTTGGGCATTTTGAATCCTCCTTTGTGGCCCTCGATGTCAACGTCGGGTCCTTCAATGTCAACCTTTGGACTCTTTATGTCACCCTCAACCTTTGGAAGTGACACATCCACATCACCTTTGAGTTTTGGACCTTTCAGATTGAAATCCACATCTGGCATGGAAAGATTTGGTCCAGAAATTTTTGGCATGTTGAATTTGGGTCCTTTGAATTTTGCATCCGGTCCTTCAATATCAATCCCTGGTCCTTTAATGTCCACGTCAGGTGCCTTCACATCAATGTTTCCTTTGGGCAGGTTTACATCAACATCTGGACATTCCACCTTTGGGAAGGTTTATGTCCTTTGAAACCAAATTTTGGCATTTTGAGTTTTGGCATTTCAAATCCACCCTTTGACCCTTCAATGTCAACCTCTGGACCTTTGATGTCAACTTCAGGTGTTTTGATGTCTCCCTTGATCTTTGGAACTGACACATCCACATCACCTTTGAGTTTTGGACCTTTCAGATTGAAATCCACATCTGGCATGGAAAGATTCGGTCCAGAAATTTTTGGCTCCCAATGTCCACATTGAATTTGGGTCCTTTGAAGGTTTTGTCAACTCCTTTCAACCCAAAGGTCCTTCAATATCAACATCTGGTCCTTCAATGTCCACATCAGGTGCTTTCACATCAATGCTTGCTTTGGGAAGGTTTATGTCAACATCTGGCCCTTCAACTTTTGGACCTTTGATGCCAAATTTTGGCATTTTGATTTTTGGCATTTCAAATCCAGCCTTTGGCCCTTCAATGTCAACCTCTGGACCTTTGATGTCAACTTCAGGTGTTTTGATGTCTCCCTCTATCTTTGGAACTGACACATCCACATCACCTTTGAGTTTTGGACCTTTCAGATTGAAATCCACATCTGGCATGGAAAGAGTCGGTCCAGAAATTTTTGGCATGTTGAATTTGGGTCCTTTGATTTTACCACTAGGGCTCCCAATGTCCACATCTGGTCCTTTGACATCCAATTCAGGGCCTTTAATGTCAATGTCAGCTTTGGGAAGATTCACATCAATGTCTGGCCCTTCAACTTTTGGACCTTTCAACCCAAAGGATGACATTTTAATCTTGGGCATTTTGAATCCTGCTTTGTGGCCCTCAATGTCAACATCTGGTCTTTCAATATCAACATCTGGTCCTTTAACGTCAACGTCAGGTGCCTTCACATCAATGCTTGCTTTGGGAAGGTTTATGTCAACATCTGGCCCTTCAACTTTTGGACCTTTGATGCCAAATGATGGCATTTTGATTTTTGGCATTTCAAATCCACCCTTTGACCCTTCAATGTCAACCTCTGGACCTTTGATGTCAACTTCAGGTGTTTTAATGTCTCCCTCTATCTTTGGAACCGACACATCCACATCACCTTTGAGTTTTGGACCTTTCAGATTGAAATCCACATCTGGCATGGAAAGATTCGGTCCAGAAATTTTTGGCATGTTGAATTTGGGTCCTTTGAGTTTTGCATCCGGTCCTTCAATATCAACATCTCGTCCTTTAATGTCCACGTCAGGTGCCTTCACATCAATGTTTGCTTTGCGAAGGTTTATGTCAACATCTGGACATTCCACTTTTGGGCCTTTGAGGCCCAATGATGACATTTTGATTTTTGGCATTCCAAATCCACCCTTTGGCCCTTCAATGTCAACCTCTCGACTTTTGATGTCAACTTCAGGTGTTTTTATGTCAACCTTTGGAACAGACACATCCACGTCACCTTTGATTTCGGGACCTTTCAGATTGACATCCATATCTGGCATGGAACTTTTCGGTCCAGAAATGGTTGGCATGCTGAATTTGGGTCCTTTCACATCAATGTTTGCTTTGGGAAGGTTTACACCAACATCGGCACATTCCACTTTTGGGCCTTTGTAGCCAAATGATGGCATTTTGATTTTTGGTATGCCAAATCCACCCTTTGACCCTTCAATGTCAACCTCTGGACCTTTGATGTCAACTTCAGGTGTTTTAATGTCTCCCTCTATTTTTCGAACTGACACATCAACATCACCTTTGGGCTTTGGACCTTCAACACTTAAATCTACGTCTGGCATGTGGATTTTTGTTCCTGAAATTGATGGTACTTTGAATTTTGATGCTTTGATATTTCCACTCGTTTCAATGTCAACATCTGGACCTTTGATGTCCACTTCAGGAACTTTTGCTTTAATATCAACTGCAGATGACTTGACATTAATTTCTGGCTTGGTAAGTTTTATGCCAACATCTTGAGCCTCCGCCTTAGGACCTGTCATTTTGATTTTAGGCATCTCAATTCCAACTCCATGCCTTTCAGTGTCAGCTTCTGGTCCTTTGATCAAAACATCAGCTTTGGTTGTATGTCCCTCAATCTCTGGAACTGTGAAATCTACATCTCCTTTTATCTTACTTCTTTTCAGACTGATATCCCATCCTGGCATTGTAGGTCCTGTTTTGGATGGCATCTTAAATTTCAGTCCTTCAGTTTTTGCGTCAGAGCCTCCATCATCAACTTCTTTTGCTTTAATGTCAACCTCAGGAACTTTTACATCAATTTTTGGTCCCTTGGCAGCAAATAATGATGTCTTTATCTGAGGCATTTTGAAATCCCCGTCTTTCCCCTCAATGTTCATAGCTGGTCCTTTAATGTCTGCTTTTGGTGCCTTTATTTTTCCCTCAATCACTGGCACTGTTACCTCAAGATTTCCCTCTACCATGGGACCCTTCAGGTTTACATCTGTATCTGGTCCAGGTAAGGATGGGATTGTAACATTAGACACATCCATTTTGGATTTGCTATCACCTTCTGGTACTTGAATGGCTTGAATGCTAGAGTGGATTTCACATGCTTTTGAGTCACGGGCTTCTTTATGCGTAACAGGTATTGACATATCTGCATCACCACTGAGTTTTACTTCGACACTAGTTCCCTCTTTCTTGATTCCTTTATTTCCAATCGAAGGCATCTTGATTGTTGACATTTTTATGTCACTCACAGTGCCCTCAGTTTCATAGCTAGGAACTCCAGTGTCTATTCCAGATGCTTTTATTCCTACCTTTGTGCTTGGCAGGTTGGCATCAACCTCACCTTTCAACTTTGAACCTGTAAGGCTGACATCCACACCTGCTACTGAAACCTTGCCTGGTGTTAAGGAATATCCTGAGGTAACATTGCCTTGGGTTATTGCCGATCCTCCTATCCTGCCACTTCTCAGTTCAGTATCAATACCTCTGGAACCTCCACCAAATCTGACATTCGGAACATCAATACTGCCTGATCCTTTTGCCTGTGGGTGACTGATGGTACTTTCAGATACATTTATGTTTGTCCTCTCAGTTACACTGGTGTCAACACTTCCCTCCTGTGTTTTATCCGTGGATGAAGTCAAAATCTGTGTGCTTTTTCCTGGTAAAGACAAACTAATTGACCCTCCGTTCTCATTAGTAGAGGTTACCTCTCGACCTCCCAACCCCCCTATTGTAATATACCTACTACCAGTGTTTGTGCTGTCGCTGATTGCCATAGTTGTTCCTGACACCTGAATGCTTCCGTCTCCCTGCTCTCCACTCCCTCTTGAAATCTCAAAGCCCCCTTGGCCTGTACCACCAAATTTAGGCCCTTTGAATCTGAGACCTGCACTTTCTCTTTCTCCCTCTCGAGTAATTGTTGTGGTCTGAATTCCCCCACTGCTCCAGCGTGTCTCTGTGGAGCTTACTTGAGGCCCAGTGTAAGAGACATTGCTTGACTCAAAAACTCCCTCTTCTGCCCCCACTTTACCTGAAGGGCTGCCATGTGAGATTCTGATATGAGGAGAGCCATCTCCAGATTCGTGCCTTAGCCCCTTGAACTCTGGGCTTGAAAGTTCAAGATGCTCACTTATGCCACTTGGCATATCCACAGTGTAGGTAGTGATGCGGCGGGTGATGGTAGTAATTGTGCTGCCATCACTGCTTGTGCTGCTATGCCGCTCTGTGCGAACATCTACTCCCTCTGCAAGGTCTTCAGACTTCAGCCTAGGTTTAATCTTTTTTGTGTATATTCTCTTATAGTCCTCATCATCTCCACTCTGTTGACAGAAAAAGACAGGAAGGCATACAACATGGAAATGTTATTATACCATTTTTTTTGTTCAGTAGCTTCCCAACAAACAAACAAACATATATTTTTTTAAAAAGAACTTACAAGGATGATGTCTGGACTGGAACCTCCAAACCGGGTCTTCCCTTCCCATGTCAGGGTGCCCATAGGTGAGCGGCATGGTGTGCTCAAGGGAGAGCAGAGAGGAGATTTGTCTCCTTTGTTTTGTAGTTTCAGTCCAACCTTGTGGCGGTTCAATGTCTTCAGGAGCTCAGCTGTTTCTTCTGAGCTCATGTTATCAAAGTAGACAGTGGCGCCTACAATCTGGTCACCTATGAATTAAGTAGAGACAGCAGCAGCAAAAAAGTCTGTTAAGAATACTAGAAAGTAGTCATCGTGTAGGTAAGATAAATCTTACTTCAGACTTGATGATTTTAGAAAAAAACAAACAAATTTGCTACCTTCATATACTCTTCCAGACCGTGCTGCAGGTGACTCTCCCTTAACCTCCTTAACAAAGATCTCTCCTCCACTTGTCTGTTCAATGGTCAGGCCAGTTTTGTCTGGACCCTCCCAATCTGGAAAGAGGACTTCCCTGGTTTCCTCTTCTTCAGCCATCTGTAAACATAACCACATAAATAATGGGCTAAAGAGAAAAAACACAAGGTTGCTGGCAAGAACTTACAATATATGCATTTTCACCAAGGTGTAAAGGATGGAAAATGGAAGGTACAAGTACAAGTTACTGTGACGTTTAGTTCATAAAATACCTTGCTTTTGCTTTACTCTATTTAAGCCCTGGTGTGATGGAAAGTCTATGTTGGTTTTCCTGCATAAAAAAAAGATAACCATTAGGACAAAATCATGACCAGCAATGCATCACTTCATTCCGGACAGAATGCTCTTTTTTCACCATTAAGAAAATTCCTATATTTACATGAATTAAACATTTAACTAATGTTAAACTCTCTCAGTTTGTCTTGTTAGACCTAATGGGAACACTAGATGGTGTTAAAACCCTTTTAGAAAACACAGTCTCTACCACCCCCAAACACCTCCCCCTAGGGTGCTCTGTGTTTTGGAAATTTGGTTGGAGTCAGACCACACCCTGCCCTGAGGAAAGCAGCCCAATCCTGTGCCTACACCCCAGCTCCAATGTCAACAGAGAGAACAATGATGGTTAAAGCTTTGTAAGGCCTTGCCTTATGAAAACACACAGAGGTGCAGAAATGCACAGTAACACATACACCAACATGTTAGTGCAGGCCCTCTGTCGTGAACACAAATCCATATCCTCGAACAGTAGTACTTACTCGGTGTGGCAATTAGACTTTACTACATATTGCTGGCCATAACACGGAATCCATTTCAATAAGCAAACAATGATGCAACAATTCACTACATTTCTATCAGCTCATATCAAGCCAATTTACAGGCACTTGTCTGTCTTTATGTGCACTGTCGTAAACACATTTGCAACCTTCACAAGGAAAATATAGTTTGTTTACATCATTCTTAGACCTGCCTCTGAAAATATGCTGACTAGTCCTACCCACTCTCCTTTTTGAAACAGACAACCTATTGTTTCATCAATACCAAACTCTCCACAGCCCACACCTTCAATTGCACAAAGCTGTCTGAGCGATGTGTCTCTATCTACCCAGTTATGGTGTGCATGTTTTTACATTGTATGCATTTGGCAATCATTTGTATCCATAGTGACACTTTCCCCTTATGTATGCACACATGGGGAGCAATTTCAATGTTGCTCAAAGATACTTTGCATGTATTTGAAGACACGTGGACCAAAGAACCAGTCTTACCATTAACAGACAGACAGCCATTTAATGGTTCAATTCACAAATCAACAATTCATTTTCCAGATGACCAGCTAAATACAGAGAATCTAGATAATTATTAGTCGAACTGTATTAGAAAAAGTTGTCTGCTATCCAAAACAGCACAGAATGCCTTTGTAAACTGTTTCCTTTTGAAAGGCAAGGTCATTCAGTGGGCTGTATTTTCATCCAATGCTTGAACATTTGACTCATTCATACCAGCACAACCAGTCAATACTGACACTACTGAATTGTTGCACATCAAATTGTGATCAGTAGGTTTCAGCAAATTTGTCTTTTCGCCTGTAATCAACTGGTATAAATGGCAAAAGCCTATACATGGGATGGCACAAAAGAAGCAGGATATGAGTCATAGTGGTGACTGGGTGCCTGTGTTTTTATGGCATGGACCAGAGACCAGCTTAGAAAGGGGGCGTAAAGAATTTTTACTAGTTGTAGCATTCTGCTTCATACCTACCTACCTACAGAGCATTACAAGGTAAAACATCTTGGTGTTAAACACGGCATATGTGGATGGAGGGAGTGTCAATCATGTCTTTTTCCACTTGACATGCAACTGTCTTCTTTTGTTTGTGTGACTCCCAGGCTGGGGGGATCATTTAATTCACATATACTTGAGTATTTAACAAAATAAGACAACTCATAATACACTGCCTCAACTAGCCACTAATGTGTCGATGGAGACAAATGATGGAAAAATGCATTGTTGTGTTTGTAGTTGTAAAGCTGAATTTCCATGTGATCAGAAACACCAATTAATTCAAAGTTCGAATAAAGACTTTCTCTTTTCAGGAAAACTATGACTGAGAAAATAAAATTAAAATAAATAATTAGAAATGTCATCATCATAATTTTTTATCTATCTGACAGAATGTAGCCTGAGAAATAGTTACTAAAAAAAACACTTAAAAATGTCCATACTATTTTGCACCACTTTGAATAACATGATAATACCAGTTAGCCACAGATCCCTTCCCCATTCACTGAAGCTGCCACCCTGTTCTGCAAGATAACAAGCTGCTGGGAACAAGAGGAACCTGAGGCAAAGATAAAGAAACAGCTGTTTTAAAGGGGTGTCCAACGAACATGACTCGGTCAACGGCCATCTGCAACTCTTGACACACTGCAAATATACAGTATTTTAAATAAATGTTAGAAGACGACACCGATACTTTGGCTAGTTCCCTGTAATTCAAACAATAAGCTGTAAATCTAGGTGGTGCATGTAGTTCTTTGTGTGTGTGTGTGTGTGTGTGAGAGAGAGAGAGAGAGAGAGAGACAGAGGTTAGGTAACATTGCTGTATCTCAACCATTAACATAGCAGATTTTTTGTGAAAATTAGGGTGTGTGAGAAAGCATTAATAAAAAAAACAGCTTGGAATGCAAAGTGATTTGTAAACTGGCCTCCTTAGTTTGCTGGACCCTGTCCAAGGGCACACAACAGGCAGTACACCAATTAACGCAGGTCAATAAATAGACTGGTCCTGCGTGATTGGGAATGCTGGAAAATGCTTGCAATGCTTTGAGGTAATATTAAGCCCTCTCTCTGAAATAGCCTTTTGCAGACTCTCAGAGCTGAATAACAAGGGCCAGGGCCACTGAGAGTGATAATACCAGAGATAGGGATAGTGTTTATGCCAAAGATGACGCCAACCACTCACAGGCATCTACAACCTGACCCCCCTCCGCCATTTCTCTTTCCTCCCCCCTCTTCCTATCTCATTGTCTGTCAGTGTGATTCAACTGAAGGTAGTAACATGAATCTATCAACACCTCAAGCCTTACAGTATCTGCAACGTTATACACATGAAGCACATTTGAAATGTGTGGGCATGGAGGGGAAAAACAAGGCAGATTACCCAATTAACTCATGTAGATCAAATACTGCTCAAGTCAACTGACGCTGCCAGTTATAGCGTCTTAACCAGGCTCTTCTGATCCCAGCCCGGGAGTATTTGGACTGAACTGAAGAATTTGTTCTTTCCCCATGGGTCACAATGCGGCTCATTTTACACATCCACCTCCCCTCTTCATTCAGTCAAGGAAAACAGACAAAAATAGCTGACAAACTTTTCACATGATCTCGGTTCTCTCATTTTTTTTTTATTCCACACGATTCTTAGGGCTTATTAACATTGAACTATTCAGCATTTGAGTCAGAGGACAATATGAAGCATTTTATCTCTCAAACAAGGTGCATATTATTGTTGGCTGGACACATATTTTAGAAAAAACGAGGGAAGGGGAAGGCGACGTCCATGTTTTTGCAAAAATTCCTCAAGAGCAATTGAGAGAGAACAGTTTTCTTTTTCATTTCTCCATCTCTCACTCAAAGGGACAACCTCAGGACACAGCTCTCTCCCTTCTCTCTCCCATCCATCCATCTATTTTCATACATAATTACCTTTCATATTTAAACTTATCCCCCCCCTCATTTTACTCTCGCTCTGAGGCTCTCCATAATCAAGAGTGAACAACTTGAGCTGTCCTTGTTCTCACAGCTTTGACATATTTCTGGCAGCAGGCTGCAGGGAGGAGCCGAGGCTCGCAGCAATATAGGAGGGAAGGAAAGTAAAGAGAGATGGGGGGAGGAGAGAAAAGGAAATGGTAAAAAAAAAAAAGTATAGTGAGCGAGATAGCAACTGTGAAAGGGAGAGGAATGGTTGTGAAACCGCTCCATGGAATGTGGGTCTATGAGGTAACAGTGAAAGGGGAGAAACCGACATGTATGAAAATACAGGGCTTTCATCGAAGACTCTCCCCAGCAGCTTGCAACACCACACTGTGCACAGGGCATCCTGAATATTTCCAGAATCCCCCTTTAGACAAGCTTAGAATATGCCCTAACACAGCATATCCTATTTTAGGACTAGAGCACAGAGGAACAATTAACTTTATCGAGATCATATGATTTGATAGGGATTGTGTTGTAATCACATGCTAAATAAGTAAGCCTCTGTTCTTGGGATCATAAGACAGGGAGGAAGTTTTGTGACTCAAAGCGATCATTCAACATGACAATCAGCCACTTCTCTATTCTTTCCCCTTAATTTCTTTAACATGCCTGAGAGCGGCATTCCAGATATCACATTAAATTTCATTATCAAAAAGACGCCATCAAAAGTATGTCTGAAGGACAAGATAAAATGATTTTTTTCACAAGAAAGGAACCGTGGAGGCAGTGAGGACAAAGGGAAACAGATGAGTGTGTTTATCTATCATGTTTTATTATGGCCTGGTATGTGTGTTGAGAAAGGGGGGACATGGGGACAAGCAGCCAGACAAAAGCGTCTGCTAACTAGAGTGCAACACAGAGACGGACTGGATACGCCTCTCTTATGTCCTGGATCGCCCAGCACACAGTCTGGGTTTGGTGTTGCGTCTTTCTCTAGTTTTCCCTCCAGCTCCTAAGGAATAAATCGTCCACAGCTGCCGACTACAAACAGTTAAAACAGCGTGGGCTTGGCAGGCTTTTGACAGAGCTGTTTCATAAGAAGGGGAAAGGGGTTCGAGCGGAACAGGTGGTGTCTGGGGGGAGGAAGGAGGGGTGCAAAGAGGAGGCGCAGAAGCAGCCAAGTGTCAGGTTTCCACAAGGCAGGCCATTCACAGCTGAATGGCGGTGGCATGACCTTCCAGGTTCAAAGTAAGCATTGCAACAAACATTCCAACAGAGGTTTGGCATCTGGCCACAAAATAGGACGCTGTTCTAAGGTGACACCGACTAGACGGACTTAGAGTGGACTGATGGGTGATGAGAAATTTCGTTTTCTTTCCTTTACGTAACCAGTAGCAGATGTTGTGTGGATCTCCTGCATTACGTCTAAAGACACTTACCTCGGATTGCTCAAGCAAAGCCAAGGGCTATAGTCTGATGCTGTGGTTCTCGTATTCTTGACTTCTGTTGACAGAAAAACATAATGATGATATGATTAGATAAAATACAACTTAAATGACAAGAACAAGAAGTACTTTAATCCTGTAGAGAAGTTGTACTGTTATCATGGGTGGTACAAAAGAAACCTATCTTGAGTTTATCACGCTACTGTCTTATGTAATACCACACCATGTTTCAGTCTTATGAATGACACATAACGCACATATTCCTTACTTGCAAGCCACTGTTGCATGAAAAGGTGTGTCCCAACATGAAAGCCACATATACTGTGGTCACAGTCAGGGTTTACTCATGATATTTTAGTGTGCATGATCAATGGACCTTCCAAGACCAATCAGAGCCTTCAGAGTCTTTAATAATTAACAAACCGACAGTAGCAGTGTTCACCCGAGCAAGAAATACTGCAAAGACTCCCTTTAAGTAAATAAATCCAGCTACTTCTTTGGTGTGGCCCTCACTTCTGCAAATGAGATGATAAGACATTAACTAATCTCTCCAAGATCCAGTTCCAGAAATTTGACATTGAGTGTTAAAAGGAAGCAAATCCAGCTCAATTTAAAAAAGGGAATGAATTTGAATATGTGCTTGTGAATTCCTCTGCTCTAGTTTCATTGCTCGAGTAATGACTGTGAGACAAGACTGCACTGCCAAGGTGGGAACTATAAATCCACTCTAGTATAACAGCAGAAATGGACAGACACATAAGCCAATATAGAAATAAAATAGTGCTGTTGCAAATGTATCCATCACTGAAGTGTCGTTCTGCATTCCAAGTCAATCTTACTTTTACCCGCTGCGACTAGCCCAAAATATTACAGCACTTACTAGGATTATTGCTTCAACCCACCGGCATATTGTGAAACAAAGCCGTCTCTTTGTCAGTCCCAGTACAAACAGAACCAGACTTGATGTGTGTACAGACAGGCATCTACCGGTGGGAACATGTCCTTCAGAAAAATTCTTCTGAGACAGCCTCTCCAACCCCATCATTAACCTCCCCCTCCCCAGTCCCCCTTGTTCAATAAACTAAATTGCTCATTACTTTGGGGAAAAGTCTGCCAAATGACTGTGTTTGTGAGACTCTTAAACCGTTTCTAAAACACTGTGATTTTAAATACCTATGCTAAACAATAAATACAATAGAGAGAACGTGAGTAAACCGGTGACTCTGGTGCAAAGTTTGTAACAGCTTTAAAGTTTTACCTTGCATTGTTGTTGATTGCCTATTTAAACCAGTCTTATACTGAAATAGATGGGAAATAGCTGAGATAAATGCCAGTTAGTACGTGGTTGTCATTATGTTTGTGCAGGGAGACTTGCAGCACAGCAGCTGTGCACACTCTCTAGCCCATACTCTTGTTACAGAGACATATTTATCAGACTGCCATGTCAGGACTCATTCAGGTAAAGGGCTGACTGAAAGACAATGGTACATTTTTCAAAGTCTCAGTCTTAAGGGAATGTGAGATAAAATTTCCCTGGATCACTAAAGCCCAAAGCAGATTAGATAAAGGGTATGTGAGATCTGGCTGCGAAAGAGATGATGTGATTTTGTAAAAAAAAAAAAAAAAAAAAAATCTCATGCAAGTAGTATTTCTTTTTACAACAGCCATATTTGAGCGCACAAACTCAAAAGATAAGACATAGGTTGTCCCATTTTCTGTTCTCAATACCTTGGTGAGAACACACCTGTAAACACACACGCACACACAGGCACGCATGGCACTGTGTGGTCACCAACAGTGCAGAAAGAAAATCAAAACACATGCCGTGTGGACGGGTAGAAATACCACGCCACAGTCCACGAGGCGGATCACGTCGCTTTGCCTCTGTGCTGTGCTTGCAGAGGGAGCAGCTCAGTGTGCAGCCCCACCCAGGCCTCCAGTCACACACATTCCTTGATAGAGCCGTCAGGCCAGCTGGAAGCGAGCCCAGCCTCTCCCCGCGGTGACTAACTCCAAAGAAATGTCCTCTTTCTCTCTGATTCCAGCTCCATTCTATGCCGCCCACCCTGCACCCTGCAGTCAGTCCACCACACCCCCCAACCTCCAGGTTTTGCTCAAATAAACAAGAACACCACATTCACTCAGACATGTACAGTTCCCCCCCGAGACACACTTAGCATAGGATCAGCCTATTTTCATCATCTGTATCACCATCATTCTACTTCATTCTAGTTGACTCCACCTGTGAGACAGGTAGATGCAAAAAACAGTATTCTACATTGCACTGCAAACTCCTTCCACCCTACCCCAGGTGTCTCTGACATGCCTTAGGGGCACATACCTGGATAGTTGACTGACAAGGTTTGTGCTTAAGAAAGTCACAGCGCACTGGAAACTGATCAAAGTGACTTTGGTTAATCCGTTAGGTTAATTGGCAAACCCAATCAATTTTTGAACAGAAAACAGGAGCAGCGTGACAATGATTAAAGCTCAGCCATAAGTGAATCAGGCACAGTGGTGCTGCTGGGTGATAAGATTTGATTATGAACCAATAAAAAGACCTCAGTGCAGAGAGGGAAAGATGGAGAGAGGAGCAGTGACCGAATCAGTCTTGTTGTCACAACAGAATAGACTCCCTGTTCCTCTCCCTCCACTGTAGTTTGAGGCAGCAAGTACGACAAATACAAAAAGAGACACAGCAGGCCGCAGCGTAGGTCCACTCTTCCCTCAAAAACGCAGATAGGACATGCATGTGTGACGCATATAAAAGGAATGCACATCAAAATAAATGGTTCTTTTCTGCGCTCCATAGTCCACATAGCCCTAAACCAAACCACAAGGCCTGCATAAGACCAAAGCCTGCCCACTGACGCCAACTTGGCCTGCTGTTGATTAAACCATTGTGACTTTGGCAGGAGTCATGCACAAAATGGAAAAACTGAAGAAAACGAGATCATAAACAAGACCAGGGGCTGCATTGAGAGTGCATTTTAACTGTCTTCATTTTCGTGTAAGTTATATTTAAGCCTCATGTTCACATAAGGACAGTAACAGAAAGGGTCTATGCTGTATGCAGCAGTAAGTACCAGATAATTCATGCCTCCTGTCATTACTCATTGTTCTCTATTAAAACTCTAGACATCCAAGGAGGGAGGATCTGACTTTGAATTTCCTCTCCCGGGGTTTCATCCATTTTTTCCTTATGTACTAAGGTTTTAAAGGGAGTTCCTCCTTGTATTCTTAGGATCTTAGCCTGAATCTCAAACTGTTGCCATTGCAGGTCCGTAAATCCCGCTGAGACATTATATGTAATACTGGGCTATGCAAAAAAATACACAAGGAAAAAGCGACATTTTTCCAAAAATAAAAGAAAACATTTTGGATGTAGCTGAAGTTCTGAAATGAGAAGTGATCCTGGGGTGTGCCTGCAGGCAGTTTCAGAGCCAAGAATATTGAGCAACTAGCAAAGTAAAAAAAAAAAAATAGGATGAAGAGGAGCAGAGCTGCAGATTAACTGGATGCAATTTTTGAACTGGTATAACTAGTTATAGCAGGGGGAGAGAAAAGGAAAGAAGAACTCTACACAGTTCTGCCACATAGGTATGAGATGACAAGAGGTTTACAGACATCCATTGCAATCTTACAGAGGCCATGTTCAACTTCAACTTAATTTAGTTTGGCTTGGTTAGGGTTTGCTTCAGTCTTCTACAGCTGCTGTTTGAACAAGAACACATGCAAGTCCATTCATGGAGACAAGAAGGTTAAGAGGTGGGCTGCATGGACAACCATAGCAGCAGAATGTATATATAGACATAAGACTTCCTTAGCTGCAGAACTCGAAGCATAAGCACAGCGTTCAGATATGTATTCATACTCAGCACTTAGACCACACCAGTGCAGAGTTGTTTAGAACAAGAGTGAAAGTTGGATTGTGATGCCATCCTTGAGTATCTGGTGCCAGATAAAGGAAACCTAAACAAAGCTGAATGTATTTCTAAATTTACATTCCAAGCCGTGCTGACATTTTGGCTCCCTCACTCCAAATAGAGTTTCTGTAACAGATGCTGCGTGTCATTCCTTGTGCAGGGCAACATAACAGCGTTTGTGGGGGTTGGGGTGCAGGTCAGCAGTCGGGGCGGGGGGCAGGTAGGCTGCGCAGTAGGGCAACATTTTTGTAAGATTTATTGTTTTTGGATGGTTTCGTATCGCAGATGTTTGGCAGAGTAGCAGTGAATGTTATTGACTTATCAGGAAAATGATTCACGCCCTTTTAAAATTCCACCTCGCAAGGGTTCGGCCAAGCTCAGAACTACAATAAACAAGTCTGAATTGCATGCATGTGCATGGGTGTGACTTACAGAGTATTATATGTGACTTTTGATGACTATCTCATGATTCTTCTCAAATCACTGTTTCTCAGTAACAAGGCAAGCAATGCTAATGATAGGCGCTTCCCAGAGCGTACTGAGGACATACTAGAACATTTTAAACCAGCAGTGGATGGTAGAGAAGGGCGTGGCTGCTGGGTGGACTGCCGAGAAACACTGTCTAAAATCGCACACTACAGTCAGAAGTTTATTTGTAGCTGCAGGACATACACGGCTGTGTATTGACAAATTCCCTGAGTTTTATTTAACCAGTCTCTAGAGGTGGACATCAGCGTGCCTGCAGGAAATTCAGGATGTCCGAGAGCTCAGTGATATTTCTAAAAGAAAGCAAAGTGTGAAATAAATAAACAGTTTGATTGCAGTCGCCCTCCCTTCTCACAGCTCACTCATTACACCCACCTCCCTCGTTTCTCCATGCTGTCCCTCCTTCAAACCACCTACTCTACAAGCCCATGAGGAAATGGCAGAGGAAGTGTTCTAGAGACCAGTTTCTTTCCGTTTCACAGTGCCACGGCGGAGAAGCGCCACCCCTCTCATCTGTGCTGCCAGTCAACGGGGCAAGAATATATAGCTGTGCTGGTAGAGTCCTGTGATAAATATCTTAACATGGTCAAGCTAAGACTTCAAACTGTCATGAGGCATGTCCTGTTCTTGGGGCTAGTAAAGATAATGTTTGGCACACGGGTGTGAAGCGCAGCAAAATCAGCATGAGTGGCAAATGTGCACTGCCGATGCCAGCGATGATGACTGTGCAAGATCTGATCAATAAAGCTTTTTCAGAATTTTCACGGTGTGGTTTTTAGAATTCCAAATGCCTTACATTACTTTAGGTTACAACATAATGTAGGCTCTGTACTGCTGGTGGAAAGTGCAAGTATTTAGACAAACAGAATCCACCCCAGGCCAAGATGAGGCCCTATTAATCGACAAACGTTTCAGCTGCAGGCAGTCAGGAACCAGTTCTGTTTCAGCGTTGAAATATACATTCCATATTAATTTTGTTTGAGTCAGTTTACCCTGTTGCTTGCGGCAAAACTCTGCACCTGTACTGGCACATGTAATACAGCACTTTGTGTCGTATCATCGGCAAGTAAAACATGAATTTTTTAAATGCTAAGAACTCTAAACATACAATAGTATAACTGACAACCTACTGACCCACGACCTTTTAGCCCCCTTCAAGCAGCCTGTGTCACAATCAATCACCTCGACAAGAGCAATTTGACAAATGCCAGACATTTACAGCTGTGAGACACTCAGCATGAGTTACGTGCGCATTGTAGGAAAGATAGTGCAGAGCAGAGCAAAAAGCAGCTCTCCCTTACACTCAACGCTGAAATGATTTTTGGGTGTGGCAGGAGGGAGCGGTGGAAGACGGGCGCACACAGTCCACACAGAGAAATCTGACTTTCAACCAACAAAGGATTATGTCTAGACTGGATTCTTTATCTGCCTTTTCCTCAGCTTCAGCAAACATATTATATCAAACACAGACTATGTGAGATGATTCTAGTTTGATCCACACTTGGAAGGATGCCATTTGATGTAAATAAGGCAGAAAAATAAATATTTCTCAACTTTTTTTTTGAGCAGATGAGATATGTTTCTCTCTTTCTCCAAATGTGCGAAGTCTAAGCTCCGTCCTCTTTGCCTCAAACCTGGTTTCAATTAGCTTGTCTTTCCAAACCACTACATTCCATTACTCCCCTCCTCGCCCCCGCCCCGCCCATCCCCCCTCCTCACCAACTCCCTGACTCTCTTTCCCTGTCTTCCCCCCCCCTCCTCTCCTTCTCCTCTCCTTCTCCTCTCCCCCCTCTCTCTCCTCCCCTGCACACCCTGGCCAGGAGCCCAGGTTAAGAGACCGAAGGTAAAAGAAAAAAAAAAAGAGAAATCTCTATCTGCTCAAGACTTTAAAAAGTTGGTCATAAAAAACATACACGCCTTAGTGCGGAGCAGCAGTCATAGTTTCCAACTTTCTGGCTGGAGAGGAGGTACACTTTATTCAAGAACAGATTCATATCCTATTGAAAACTGTCAGGCCACATTCCACAAAAGCTGAATGCGTTAAAAAGGCCCTTATATGAGATTTTCATTGTTCCAAATGACTCGTGAATTTTCAGCACCCTACAACGCAGTCGAGAAAAAGTTCTAATCAGTCTTTTTCTTTTTTGCTAGAAGGACTTTTGTATGTGTTAGTAGGGACCCGCTACGACAACTGTCTGCAGCATGTATGGGTTTTTTTCTTCTTCTTCTTTTTTTTGGCTGTAAAGGGTGTGCCTCTGTGAGGAGACAGCGAAGCAAGAAGGGAGGGAGCAAAAAAAAAAAAAAAGGATGGGGTGGAGGGACGTGAAAGCAAGAGATCCACACCCAAGCCTGTTGCTGCACACTCTCATAGGGAAGTACCTTTACTTTTTAAACTTCCAAGGCTCAGCAAAGGGCGTTGGACAGATAAGAGAAACACCTGAATGATAGCATCAACGCAAACAACAGTTTTTTTTTTCTGTAGCTTCTTCCATTCAACTTTCATCTAGTGGGATATTCCAGTGCTGTAAAAAGTTTGTTATCCCACAGACTAGAGATCGTGTGTATGCAAAGGACATCCACGTTGCACAATAGTCAAATTACTAGACAAACAGATTGTGGGTGTTACCTCTTAGTTCTGAAAGGACTAAAATTATTTGAACATATCCTATATTCTTCCTACAACAGCACTTAAATGCACCTTGGATAACAACCTTTGTGTGCAGTGAAAGCAAAAGTGAAGTGCGCAACTCCAAGTCCTCTGCATTCATGTGGTGGCTGTGGGTACACACCCACTTCTCACAGCCAGGGCTATATAAAATGTGTATTTAAAAGTGATAATGATATTCACACAATCATCACCGCATTAACCCCTTTACAGAAAAACACTGAGGTAATAATAGATGTGTTTTCCTCTTCATACAAAAACTCCCTACAGCAAAACTTCTCTTTAGGAAAAAAACATAGAATACAGGATATAAACACAAGCAATAAAGTAGGACAAAGTCACTGTAATCTTATCACTGATACACACACTCACTCTATTGCCCATTGGAATATCACAGGAAGGTTGGACAGATAACTTTGACACTTTTACAACCGAGTTAACTTTGGCAAAGTTTTTTAAAGGTGATTTGCTAGTTTCCAGCACAATAAAGTTTGAAGCAGCACAGTTGAGAAACACACACAAAAAAGCATTCACTTCTGTCTGAGAAAAGAAAAAAAAAGTGCATCTTTACCTGTGCGCAGTCTTTGCGCCCAAGAAGTCTCACACCAGCTTGAGCATCCTTGAAAACTTGCCTGCTCCCCTTCTCCTCAGCCCAAGAAAAGCACTTCTCTCAGTCACAACTTTTGCTGTCTGTTAGGACTCTGTCACTCTTTTCCTATTTCTCGATCAACCAAGTTTCCAGGGCGTTTTCTCCCCCCTCTCTCCCTCCCTCCTTCTCTTCTCTGAGTTGATTTAAACTTCTTTTTTTCTGTGTGGCTGCTCCTCTGGGCTGAGCAGAGTGGTTGGATAGAGAGCTGGGTAGGGCTCCTGGTTTGCAGAGGGAGGGGTATGCTGAGGAGGGGACGGGTGCGAGGGAGTGGTTCTCAGCAGCCGTGGGACCACCCACTGCTTCACACAGAGGGCTCCAATGACACCCAACAGCAAGACTCACTCCTGCTGCAAAAAATGAAAAGAAATGTTAAATCATATATATAAAACAGTTACATTAAGTGTCCATAACTACATATATTTATCGTCAAGTCGTTGCTTTTGAAACTGCTTTCATCAAAACTTATAGCGTCAAAATGAGCAACTAGCAGTGACGGAGAAGATTTTTCGAGCCATGTATTATTCAAGCCAAAAAAATTCATACTAATGAGATATTAATAACATGGCTTTGCTTCATATTTGCCCTCAATAATATTTTAAAAACTGGAAGATAACGTTTGGACTAATTCAAAGCAAATGACACACTTCACTCAACCCAATTGACGCCCATGCGCAAGAGGCAGCCTTTAACTGTCTTGCATAAGGGCTTACACAATGGTCAGCACAGCAGTCAGGTTTTTTTTTTTCTTAACTTCTTGTCGTGCTATTTAAACAAAATAAACCTGTTTTAAATTGTTTTTCATCAGTTTTTGTTTCACATTTAAGAATAAGAATGACATACGCAGAGCAACACACCACAAAGTGGGTATCATATGATGGACAATGACATAAACATGTTATTACAGCACTTCAGCTCCTGCACACAAACTGACACAGAGTTATCATTAGCAAAGTGACTCAGGAGTGAGTCCTTTACTTGCATACAAAAGCCAAAGTTTGTATTTACAAGACTAGTTTTTTTTTTTTTTTGTTTTAAGAATGCCCACCCCAAATCAAGTCCTGACGAACTGTAATGGGTGCAAATTTTACGTTAAATAACTTTATTCCTGCTTGAGAGTTTAAAAGGCGTTCAAAGTAAAAGCATGCTTCTCGTAGCTTGTTATTTCGCTCCTCCATTTCCTAAGCAGAAAATAGCAATTGTAATAGTAATCTCAGTAATTGTGAGCAGGAAGACCGTTCTCTCTTCCTGCATAATTTTGTAATAGCCAGTGTCACATTTTTTTTGGTGAAAGCTTCTTATTGTCACAGGTGCTGTTCCCCTCGCAGCCTACAGTTATGCCAGGTATTTTAAGAACACTTTAAAGCCTCCAGGTTCTGAATGATGACTCTGTTTTTCTCTCTCACTGTTACTGCGCACTTTTCAGTCCGCACAGTGACACAGGCTTTGTCTCTACAAGCTCTAACGCTGGGTCTGCCAAATTTGACAGGGCTCTGCCTATCGCACCTCCAGTGTTACAGTATATTGTTTTCCACACTCGCTTCTGTTTTAGAAAACACCGCATTGAATTTGTGCTTGTGTTTCAGCGCGGTGCAAAAAGAGTCACGTTGGGTGGTGCCTCGGTCGAATTCAACCTGGGATGACGCATAATATTAGGTCAGCAAACGAGAATTTACAGGTTTATAGATGAAAATATCTGATTAAACGTTAAGAGTTCTGTTCCTGCAAAAATAATTTCAAATAGTGATTCACAACTTT
This sequence comes from Holacanthus passer, assembly GCA_025331565.1. Classification (NCBI taxonomy): domain Eukaryota; kingdom Metazoa; phylum Chordata; class Actinopteri; family Pomacanthidae; genus Holacanthus; species Holacanthus passer. The sequence continues at coordinate 490,719 of JAFREQ010000073.1, read as the reverse complement.
TTTAGTTTTTTGTACCACCACAGCCCTGCCAGATAAACTCCAGTATCCTCTCATGAACTCCGCCCATCATGTTCCAAAAGGGGTTTTTTGAACTGCTTTTAAACTTGATATTATTTAACACTGCTATATATTTGTTATATACAAGTGGATATTGTTACTATTAGTCTTTTCACACAGTTGGGTGTCAATGTTTAGTCCGGTCTGTTCAAGTTTTTATTTATACCAGCTGACGAACACTTGGAGTTTATCCATGTCTATCTGTTTCAACCTGTTGTCCATTACTTTTGGTAAACTATTTCAATTTTTATCCTTTACTTCCAGCTATGTATTTCAAACACTTATTCTTTAGTTGTTTCAACCATTTATCCATAACTTTTAGCTCCATGTTTCAGCCATTTATTCATTATTTTTAGCTCAGTATTTCAAACATTTATCCACTAGTTTTACTTCACTAAACATAACTTTTAAGTGTTTATCCATAACTTCTAGATATATTTCAACAATGTATTCATTTCTTTTATCTAACTAGTTGAAGTGTTTGTGCATCACTTTAAGATTTTAACTTATTTATCCATTGTCTCCATTAACTGAGCTCTCTGCCTGCTTGCTAACTAGCTTTCACACACTCTCAAAAGTAATATTCAGTTGTTAAAGCTGACTCAAAATGGGGATATTTTTGTAATTAAATCATTTAGATTTTCTATTTTTTTCCTAATACAGTTGTTGTAGTAAGTTGCACTACTCTATAGTCTTTCCAGCTGCAGAAGAAACCGCTGCGGTACAAGTCCCCTGGTTGAGAATCGCTGATTTAGGTTATGTGTGTATCCAGTTCTTAAATTATTATGTGATATGTTAATGTATGTGCATGTACAGGTATGTGTTAACATATGTATGTAGTTGTTCATGTCTCGCAGAAATGTTCAGCGTCCTTGAAACACCCCAGCACCACACGTCACACCCATGGTTAGTGAGGTGAAATAGTCGACAACAAACACAGGGGAAGTTACTGCGTGGCTTTGTTGGGATCGAACAGGGCGTGGCACACACAGACATACATGTGCACACAGACATTTCTACTTTAATATTACCACATTGCACCACAATGAGTCAAGAGGGTACTGATTTTGTTTTCTCTCGAAAACAGGGTGCAGCTCTCTGACAAAAAGAAGACCTGGTGTGTGTATGTGTGTGTTTGTGTGCATTTGTCTGTAATGGTGTGCATGCTGAGATAAAAGTGAAGGAGTAATCCCAACCATGTGCAAGATAAGCAGAAAACCCTAAAGAGCTCTGCATGGCATTGCTGTAATGGTGTTTTAAATAAACAGGGCCGTAAATTGTTTCCAAAGTAAAGCACATTATTGCAGTGCTCACAAAGTCCTGAAGACATATTATGTGAATGAGTGGTGGAACAACATGCATTACATCATTTTATTGACTGCAGAGATCAGTTATATTGTCCACATGTTGTCTTTTTCTTGAAGCAACTCTCTTTTGCTTGTCTAAAGAATTAAAAGTTTTAGCTCCTGAGCTGCGCTGCATCATCGGTGAAAAGGATCTTTATCCCTCTTCACAAAGTGTCCTGCTACTGCACCTGTTTGCTCAGCTCCATGCATGTTTGCCTTTTTGCCGCTGAGGTGTGGCTGTTGTTGCCTTTGAAGAACAGTTTCAGCTTAGAGCAATTGCAGCTTCCAGGCAGACAACTCCTATGATGAGCATGCGTGTAAATAGCAGGATGCCTGGCCGAAATTCACGCTGCTCAAGGCCTCTTCTGCAGGTTTTGAGTGTTTATGGTGACATAACAACCCCACAGTAAACAATCGCGCTGCTCTTTTCTACTCACAATCACTATGGTTAAGTACTTTCACTGCTACACAAGAGCTCATTCTTACACTATCGAGGTGAATCCAGATAAAAGCCATTATTTCTTATTGATTAAACTGTATGAGATCTAAATAATCTGCAGCTGGTGTGTGTGATCAAGATAAGCAGATAAAGTCGGAGCTTTGAGACAACTAAAATGTGGATTGTGCAATAAGGATAAAACTTAGGGAGATGTCCTGAATATTTTGCACATCCAGTTCATGTTTTCACAAACTGAATCCCCTCTGACTGTCACCGCTATGTGGCAGATCACTGTAGCTGAATACAAGGATATGTGGGAATGGGTGTGTTTCCTGGTCCTAGGTGTGTCAGCCAGTGTGAACCAGCGCAAATAGCTTGGCTCAGACGAGCGATGACTCACAGCCCATGACTACAATGAAAACAGGGAAGCTCAGACTGTAGAGGGGAGGAAAATCAGAGGATTAGCTAGGGTTGGACAGTTGAATGTGTGTATGTGTGTGTGTGCCCGCTTATGCTTATGTGTGTGAGTGTGAGTGTATGATTAATGTCTCCCACAGGATAAGGGAAGTCACATGGCACTGACCTGAGCAAAACTGTAACTTGTGATACAATTAAAGAAAAGTGATGCCACACCTGAATCTAATGACTTATCTAAATTCAGATTGCCTTGTGCAACTGTTTGGCTCGGTGCACTATAGGCCTAAGAGCCAGATGGGTGGGAGCTGCCCATTTGATTGTGTAACGCAGGTTTAATCAGACACAAAGGACTATCTGAACACATTTCAATAGAGTTTTTAACCAAAAGGAATTTACAATAGTTCTGCAAATAGCTGATAAAGGTTAGGATCTGGTGAAAAGAGAGAACATTCTTGTATTATATTTGCAAAATGTCACAATTATCAACTGAAATTCTTTCCTATATCCAAACAATGCGAGCAGTGTACTTGGCAAATGGCCTGTTTCTGTGAGTCATCAAAATGATTTGTGAGAACATACAAGACAAGAGTTTGATTCCAAAACACATTTGAGAATGTGACACAATGTTTGCTGCCCTTTTTTTTCTTTTCAGCTTTTCCTTTTTTTGTATGTTTACTCGATGACTACTGCTAAATTTACTTTGTAAGTACTGAAATGTAACCAGTCAATAATTCTGTAATTGCATCTGTCACCTTTTCAAAGCGCTGGTGCCTGTGGGATTTAATGATCACCTCTGTTCAGAAACAAAAGCAGCGTAAAGACTACTAAATACTTAAGTATAGCCTTAATTGACTGTAATCTGACACATAATAGTGATTTACATAAACAGCAAACCTGTTCAAAGCATCTTCTTTCGCTGAACGTGATCTTGTTTGCTGCATTTCTGGTCACTTGAAAATGTCAATGCACTTAAAAGTCTTTAAGCTGTCTAGTTTGCTTCTGGAGAAGTCATTGTTAACACACACTACACAAACCATATTGTGTGCAAATAGAAGAGTTCTTTGTGTACCGATTTCATTAGATTTTTTTTTTTACACAATGCAACATTGTCAATATTGTGACAAGTGTCTCTGCAGCCGAGGCCGAAGACACACTCCGATAAACATTGTCAAAGAGGCATTGTCAGCGTGGAAGAATGTCAAAGGAAATGTACTACAGATTCAGCTTGTGTTCTTCATAAATGAATGAAAGCACTATTGTTGAGGATGAGTCAAAAACACTTTCAAAATTAAGCAGCTTAAATAGGAACCTATCATCTTTTCCAACTGCTGTTTCCAGTTTATTAAGACAAAATACAGTCTCTTCTACTTTTTTCCCTTGACATTTACTCTTGGTCTTGTTACCATTGAGTTCAATAGCATTGGACCTTGATTTAAGTTACATTAAGATCAGGATGTCTTTTGCATGGGCAGGTAAACATAAATCAAAGCAAGCAGGCCAAAATAGTGGATTTGCAGAACAGGGTTGTAAAGAAAAAGTGTATAAAGATAGTAATGAATGTAAGTTGTGATCTCTCAGCTCCTGAATCAGGACAATGACTCTCAGTAGGTGAAACAGGACACTTCCTGTGTTAGTGTTATCTTTTATTTCTTGGCTGTATATAATTAATATAACACAGTGGGTTACACACGCAGGTTGAATTTCAGAAGCAAACATTTCTTATCTGCTCTTCGGGGATAAAACGGTTGTTGTTAAGTTGCATCATATTTTCACAGTATTTATTGCATGTAGTATCCTGAAGAGACTTTTTAATGTAATCAACTACAATGCAACTAACATATGAAAGAAAACACTACAAACAACAGGCAGACAATTATAAGTTTCCCAGTTTTTAACAGTGTGTGTCCAGTGAACTGTAGTCCAAGCAAATAGTTTGATGAAGTCTCGTGCAAAAAAAACACAGCCCTGATTCATCAACATCTGAAATACTGCACTGCGCACTTTTCAGAATGGTCATGGCTATTTAGAGAAGTGAAATCTTTTCTTTCTAATCAATGGTGGGTGTGACTAATTCATTCAGTAGCACTCAGTAAATGCCACCAAATGCTGGTTGGATATTTCTACTGTAATTCAGAGGAAAACATTGCACTTTTTACTCTACTACATTTATTTTACAGCTATAGTTTAATAGTTACTTTGCAGATTCAAATTTGACATGTAAAATGCAATCATCTTTATAAATATGATGCTGTGTTATAGATTACACTATCTCAAAGTATAGTAATATGTACTTAATATTTTAACCTGCTACAACAATGAAATGCTGCTTATACATGCATAACGCAGTAATCAGAGTAAATGTGTACATTTACTCAACTACTGTACTTTCAGATTTGAGGCACTTGAACTTTTCCATTTTAAGCAACTTTATACTTCTACTCCACTACAATTAAGAGGCAAATGTTGTAATATTTAATCCATTACATTTGTCTGACAGTTATAGTTACTGTTTACATTTCAGGTTACAATTTTTTCTGTCCAATGACAATCATGTATGTCCAGATTTGCCTATTTTGAATTTGCATTATTTCTGATAAGGATTAAGTGTTACTCAATCAGTAAATGTAAAGTGCAGTAAAAATGTACACACGAATGCAGAAGTACTATTAATCCAATAACATCATACACAGTACTACACTGACAGGGATTTGCATTTTTCTGCATAATGAGTACTTTGACTTGTGATACTTCAATTAATGTTGCTGATTGTAGTTGAATATTTTCACAGCTTGGTATTGATACTTTTACTCAAGTAATGGATCTGAATACTTCTTCCACCATTGTCATAATCCAATAAAATAATATATAATAAAGTAATGCAGAGAGGGGGCATTCTTTTCTTTACTTTTACTCCCTTCATTTCATTTTGCTGGTAACAAACATATTTGCACTAAATTCAAAACCTGAAAACTTGTGTTTGTGTTTGAGATTCTTGGTTGACTGACCGAAAAATCAATGACTTTTCTTCCCATTCTCAATTTGCTCAAACTGAGACCAGTGAAGCATCAAATATAATTGGAAAATTCCTGACTTATAAAATTGCTGTGACAGTGGAGGAATGACCTGGTCCTGTATGTGAATCCAATTTAATTTAACTTAATTCAATCAGCCCCGATAATTGGATTTTCTTTATCTTCTCGGCAAATGAGTTAGACCCTGGAACTGAAAACCAGAGAGATACTGTTCCTGTTCACCTCGTTGTCAAAAGGTTTATCCTTAACTTAATTACCACATGAATCATCACTTGTTGCATTGTATGCAACGCGCTGCCATACATGTGATTTTGTGCTCTCCTGCCCCTGTGAGTAAGCAGACCACAAGCTGGGGCTTCTCAAAACAAAGTGGACCTAAAGTAACCACTGAGAGCAGAGTGTATCCATGGAGAGATTACAACTACAAAGAAATCACAGTCGGCTAATGACAGTGTGCAGCACTGAAGATACACTATCTTGCAACACACAGGTCGCCCCGCCTGATATTTGCAATCACTATAGTAACTCATCATTGGTAATCTGTTTGGAATTCCCCACAGCGCGTGCTGCGTCACACACACACACACACACACACACACAAACACAAACACACACACACACACACACACACACAGTGATGATTCAGAGAGGCGAGTTGTTCCTTTGGTACAGAGAAGAATGTAAAGGGAAAAAGGGGAATGAGAGACAGGCTGAATTGTGGTTTCCACTGCGAGTTGTGAGTCACGAACACGAGGGAGGGACGGAGAGAAAGAAAAAAAGAGAGAGAGAGACTATTCTGGGATGGCTGCTATAGCAACATAATAAGCAAGGGGGCAGGTACTTGCAGGGATGTTTCCATAGCAAAGCCCTGTGTGTGTATGGATAAATATCACATGCAGCTTGTAACGTAGTAATGAACTCTGCACTACTTTGTTGCACAAAGTTTGTAGTTGTATTTTAGAGAAGATGATCCCCCGCCCTTCCTGTTTTTATCAATTTAGCCTCGCAGTCCATTTATGTCTGCACACCAGACTCGTCTAAACAGACTAAGGCTGGGAACACCTCTCACAGGTTCGGTCTTGCCGCTGCCATCACCTTGTGCAGTCAGAGTAATTACGTTACTGAACACTCACATTAGGCGTATTACTGATAGCCAATTGTTTCAACATGTCGGAAGATCTGACCCATTCATGAAGACACAGGCAGCTCTGTGTTTGCATCTGATTAGCCTACTGTGTCATCAATTTGTTTCACAGTCGCTCACTGTTTACTGATCTGAGTTATTAATCCAAGGGAGTGATAAGGGCTTCTGCAAGAGTTTCTCTTCCCTGTGTCTCATCTGTTGTTGCTGAAGCACAAGCAGATACCTTTCCAGAGCTGCACATTCCAGTCATAGCTGTAAACGTTCCAACACTTCAACTCTTTCTTTGGGTGGGATGTAAAAACTGCCAGCAAGTCAATACATGAAACAGTCAATCAATCATTCCGCAATCAGGGTTCGGGTAGCCTATCTGGTTGTTTCAGAGAGCTCCTCCAGGTCTTAACTGCCTCTTTCTCACTGGGATAATGGAAGAAAAAGTCTATTAAACAACTTGAAAAGAACAGAAACAATGCAACTTAGTCTAAACAGTGCTGATTTTAGTTCTTATACCCGGAAAGTGCCTATTTCCAACAAGGGACAGTTGCAATTACGTTTCATGTGAAGATAATGGATAGCCTTGGGCCCATTTCAAGATTGAAGGTTCAGTACACACCCAAACCAGACAGTGGTTGCAAAGTCATTATGACTACCTTTAAAATGTAATATTGCCAATACTCAATGCTGAGCACCATTGGTAAGTAGAGTATCAACTACAAGGATGAACAAAGGGAATCAATTAGCATTATTATATTTTTATTTTGCACATTTTTTTGCTTTTGCATAAGACTGTTTTTCAAGGACAGTGATCAATATTTCTACACTTGGTAGTCGGGGGTAGTGCGTATTAAAGTTTTGCTTTAGTTTGACAACATCACTCCTCGTGCCCCACCTCCAGATTCTGGTAATATGAGCCAGAAGCAACTCTGGGGTTTCATGTCCAAAAGCGCAGGGGCTGTGTGTTTTCCCTCTGCTGTACCTCTCCTCTCTTCCCTCGTGTCACGCACTTTCCTCTCCACTCTCACACTGGCAAACTCTGTTGCAGGGCAATGCAGACTCACTAAGATATAACTGATTGACACTTCTCTGTCCCACTTCAACTTATGGATGTTAACTTGCAGGCACTGTTATGTAGCTACGCCTGCTTGGTCGCTTTGTTATATCATCTTGTCCCTCCCTGCCTTCTCCAGCTATTTTCCCCCCTCAGCATGTTCACCTTTGACCTCCACCATTCCACCGCAGTACTAAATTACTATGCTGCCTTTTAGTGCCACAGAGAAATGTGCAGCCCAGACTCGCTCCAGAACCGAGGTTAAGATATGAAGGTCACCTTTTCTTGCATAATAGGAACAGACACGTGTTTCTGCCACCATTGAAAGTTTGCCTACTTTTCACTGTTCCCCTTTTTTTTTTTTACATGTATTAGTCCTCTCTTGACCTGTTTGAGTCCTGATTTGCCCTCGCTTGAATTCCACTTTAGCATTCACGTCTCCCTGGCCGTACCTCAAATGCAAAGAGGGGACACTCAAGGTGAAGTAGCCCTCGAGTGCTGACTAAGGATCAATTTTCCTGCCCCCATTCCTTTTGCTCAAGTTTTGTGTGTGTGTGTAAGTGGGATTTTAAGCAAGCCCAACCCCAGACTAGAGTCTAAGGAAAACTCCATAAAACTCAGAGGGTGGGACTGCATGTGTGGTGGCTGAGTGTTGTTTCTGTCCGCCTAGAGACGCCCCTATGACCGACTGACAATGCTCGCACGGGCTCGTATTAGCCATTAAGCCCAGGCGCTGTCGCAGAGCTGTAAACATGTCTAAAGGGCAAGAAAATATCTGTTCAAAGACTTTGCATCCACAGCTATCTGCACATTTCACTGTCTAATTATAACTCTCATTTTAGGCATCAAAATGCTCATGTACAAGAAGGCTCTTTAGCAAACGCATCTGCAATGTATTGAAGTTCTTTAGAGAAAACTGTGTTGGATTTCAGCCTCGGACTCCCCGGCGTGAGCGCTTCACCTCGCCGTTCCAAGCCCCCCACCGACCGCCTCACTCTGTTCCAGATGTGCGTCTTGCACCACCAGATGCTCAGCACATGCATACCATGCCTTAAGCTCCTACAGGGGGGCTGACAGCCACACAGGGACCTTGTGTGGTGAAACAATACAGCCTCTCTCTGTGTTCCTCACTGCTGCAACTGCTTTTATGAACCCCTCCTCCCCTCCCTCCCTCCTCGTGCACGAACACAGAAAAATGTCCAGAGAGCAAGGACAGGGAGAGAGGAAGGAAAAAGAAGTAGTGAGTGTGTGGCCAAGAGAGAAATAAAGACCAAGGGGGAGGAAGGTTGGCAGGGCTGGAAGAGAAAATGTTGCTGTTGGCATAAGCCTGCGTATTGTTCTTGTGGCTTTAGCTATTTAACTCTGAAGTTACTAAACACAAATAAGGACCAGGATATTGTATGAAGTTGGTAATGCAGCCACTGCACAGGAAGATTCCCTCACGAGCCCTAAAACTGTGTGTTCTCCTGACATTCATTTCACAATTGGTTGTAAGATGAAAAGGCTTTTGTAACACCACTCCTTCAGCAATCGAAGGGTGGGTCATCAGCGGCGATGTAACTGCTGCGATGCTGTGGGTGAACTTGGGAGTTATTTGCTCAAGTTACAGCCCTCTTCCACCACGATCCACAGGATGGGTGAGTCATGCGTTCAAGGACTTGTGCGCTTCGCTGTTGTGGGAACATTTCCATTTTCTGATTTCCATGAGACCACAGAACAAACTAAAATGGCCTCCCTGATTCGACACTACGGTGGAAGATGGTTGTGCTGAAATTATCTTGAATCACACTTAGCAAGTTGGAAAAAATGACACATCTGACTCACGCTGGGATGTGAGTCCTTCCTTGTGCATCTCACGTGTGTGTGTGTGTGTGTGTGTGACAGAAAAAAAGGGAACCATCCCAGATCTTCTTTAGTTTAGAATTTAACTAACTTAGTGACTAAACTAGGGCTGATTGTGGAAAATACATGACATCACTTCTCCAAACTCCAAAAAATGATGCAAATTCATAATATGAATTAATTATATGGGCTGGTCCAGGTGACCTATTTTACCTGCAGCTACTGTATGTAGAACACACACCGAACAAAAGAGTCAGTTAGAGCACAAGTGGAGCGATAATCCAGACTGCAGGTGTGTGAATGTCAACAACAAATCATCAAAAGTCTTATACAAACTGGTTCAGTATGTCTTATTAAAACAAATGCTCTGTCGTCACAGTCCAACATTAATTCTACCAGGCACAGAAAAAATCCAAACAAACTTTCAGAAACATTTTCCTCAGTCATTAGAAAGAGCAAAGTTATTTATTCTGCAGCTCTAAATGGAAGTCATTTCTTCTTTAATGAAACTAACTTGCACAACCACCATCCGAAACACGACATTTCTGCATTTGAGTAGGGTGTGGTCAAACTGTGCAACAGAGTTTTGTATCAGCCCATCAAGTAAATAATTCACACTCAAATGCTTTTTCAACATACTGCATGTATGTACATCTATTTATAAAAAGAAATTGTAAGTAGAGGATTTGACACTATAACCAGAGATGAGCAATATTTCAATTAAATGCATTTAAAATATGTATTTAATTGCTTCTGAGTGTTTTGTAATTTGTATTTTGCTGGACAGAAAAAAATTACATGTACTTTTTAACAACTGTAAGAGCTTAGATGATCATTCTGGTCACTTTATGATCTTTGCACAACATTTTGCACATCACCTCTACCCCCACTCTACATTATTATTCATAGGATCAGTGGTTTTTTAGGTACTTGTTTGTTGCACTGTATGTTGTTCTGTTGCACTGTATGTTGTTTTTTGCACTGTATGTTGTTTTATGTATGTAGGAATTTCAAAGTTTGGGACAAATAAAGTACATTTATCTATTTATCTATTATTTGTGTCAATTCATTCTCAAGTAGGACACATTTTTATTCCCAGGTTTAAACTGCAGAAAAAACTACTGCATTAGTACAAGTACACTAGTACAATTAGTCTAATCACAGTATTTGTCAAACAACAAGTGAATCACGTGACATGTCCTGTTGGTTTAGGCAAATTGTCACAATATTTCATTTGTGTTCCTCGTGACCAGCTTGAGGAAAGAAGCTGCTTTGGTGTTTGGTGCAAATTTCAAATTATGATATACAATCAATATATGATCTCATGCTAAGGCAAACACACTGAGTGACACTAATATACAACAGAAGAAAAGAGCTATTGGGAAACACATGTACTCTAGAACTGGCAAATATACTTTGTTTTGTGTCTTTTGTACTTGTTCAGTTCACTTTTAAAGTTGGAGATCTTATAAATTTCCTTACTCCACTACACTTATATTTGTCACTCTTGAAAAAGGCATTTACTAAACACCAGTCATCTGAAAGCGCTTACTGTTCAGTTCCCCCAGTTGCATTTCAATATGCTTCAGTCAGTCAGTCAGTGGGCACCTTGACTGACAGTAACCACCCTGCATGTAACCCTAAATTCACAGCCTCCTACCTCCAAGATATTGGTGTGATTGGCCTCTGCAAAACTTTGATGTGGGAAATTAGCAGAGCTCATCTTGTCAGTGTAGGATGAATTAAGGTCAGACCCATTCTGAGGCTACTAAATGTCTAAAATGTGATATCAGTTTGTACAGAACATATTTTTGTATTTAACAATTACAAATTACTTGTATTACACTTGAACACATTTTATAATAGCAGTATTTTGCATTTCATTTTGATAAGTTTGATGAGCAAGTATTTGTAATTTGTAACAAGATACTTTTTGATGTATTTGTGCCCATCTCTGATTCCAACATTCAATATGGAAGACTGAAATTATTTTGCAGTCTTTTATTTCTTTAATGCTGATTTCCACTTTATACAACGAGCATGCAAGTGGCATTAACTTACAGCTTTTTGGTAAAATACAGAGCAAAAGTAAACATTCTGTCTTAACTCAGTGAAACTTAGGAAAAAATGTCACATCAATGACCGTTGGCCTTGTTGATGACATTTTAAGGGGCATTCAAGTTGATGTTCTTTATAAAGATTCCTTTCAGGCTTGCTCTCCTTAGGGAAGCACAAGCAACATCAAAACAAGAACCCAATTTAAAGCAGACAGAATTCTTGTCATAGTTCGAGCAAACCACAGAGAGCAGTACAGTCATTTTTTTCTCTGCTGGATGCTCTCCATTCACCGAGCCCAACAGCTCTCGATGGTCGGTCTCTGTCTGCCCTCTGCAGGGACAAACTAACACTGCAGCTCAGCTCAACCCACAGCCAGCACTGTGCAACACTGAACAGCTGCTCCCCTGGGGACTCTGTTTTCGATGTGTTTCCCCGTGGAGGTGTGCACTACATTTATCCATCCTTTCACATCAACAGTGTAGGTTAAGCCAAACCAGCTTTTATAGTGAGTCCTTAATGTGACTTTATACCAAGGTGAAAAACATTAACTGAACTCTTCTGGTCGAAAAAGTCAACTCATACATGTCCAACCACACCCAGGATTATTATTGGGTGTGGTCTAAAGTGTGCACTGTTGTACTAAACTAAAGAGGTCAAGGTGTTGAATTAGTATCTAGTGGCAAATGGTTCACTTCTACATTTGACTGGGTTAAAGAAAAAAAAAAAAAAAAGACTGCATTTCTCTGCAAATCTTTAGTGATCATGGAATGCACCAAATGAAATGTTTTTTCATCTACAAATGCATTTGTAGGGCAACCACTCAAAACAAAAAAAAAAAAAAAAAAAAAAACAGACTGAAGCCAGACCACAGACATCAAATCCCATAGATGGCATTGTGGAAAATGCTTTATTTCGCAGGTCATACAACAAAAACCCCAGACAAAATTAATTCTTGTCTTCGAACACTGTCATTTCCGAGTCATTCTTGCAGTAAAGTAAGCACGTGGTGGCTGAAAGTCCATAGGTTTTAAGTGCTGGAAAGCAGAAGCGCAGAGTGCTTTCGTTCACTGTCCCAGTGTCCTCTCACTTGAAGATCTTGCCCTGGTTGAATGCTTTACCCACGTGCTTGAATTCTCCCTCCCAGGCAAAGTACTCCTTTACCATGGTCTTGCACTCCTCGCTGTCTGGATCCAGCTTGCGCCAGTCATATGATTCATAGTCGATCTGCCAGTCTGGTGACAGCTGGGAGGGGAGTAAAAACAGTGAGTTGTGTGAATTACCTTCAGGTTTGATGCACCGATAACGTACTAAATGAGATTATCCAGTAGAGAAAACTTGGACCATCACAGTGTGCATTGAAATAGACCGAAAGCTGCGTCTGTATGCTTACCAAAGAAAATTGCCCCACACAACTACAAAAGCACATTCAACATTTAAAAGTACATTTTAGATCTTGAGCTTTGATATTGTTTGTGCCCATAGCATGAACCAGCCTTTTACTCACTGAAACAGAGATGACTGGGATGAATATGGTCTAAAGTTTTTCTTCCCCTGTCAGATTAAGACTTGGTGCCATAATTGGACACTGCCTTGCCCAATGACAGGGGAATGTCCACTAACTGTGAGATGATGAGATCATCAACCAACAATTTGTCTCTAAGGAAACGTCTGTTTAATGTCCAAGCATTTCATAGTGACACACCCACATGAATGACTGTCCGTATCACTTTGTCAAAAACAGTAAAGTCTGAGGGTGCGGATGTTATCGAAAGAGGACATTTGTGGAAAATGTGTTCACCCTTTTAAATACTTACAGTGAAGGCCAAATCCTGGCCTCTGAAGACCCAGATGCCAGAGATGCTGCTGTCGTTGTTGCCGCCAAACAAGAGGACACTGGCGAAGGCATTCTTTCTGAGTTTGTCCAGACGTTGGAACATACCTGTAAACAACATGGACAGGTTTGAGACGGTGTATTTTAGCAATTGAAAGAAACAAAAATAACTACTTACAATGTAATATCATTTGTACCTATACATTGACCAATGCTGTCATGTTGGTCACCAAGATTTGTTTTAAAGGATTTCATTTGAACACTTGACACAAGAATTTTATCTGGATGATTCACATCAACCTTTTCAGATATGGTCACTGAAAGGCCAAAATTAAGAACACCTGTCCAGTGGTTCCATCTTACACAGCATTTCATTATCTTAGCCTAAGATCAGTTTCTTTATTGTGCCCACAGCATGAACCAGCCTTTTACTCACTGAAAGCAGAGATGACTGGGATGAATATGGTCTCAAATTTCTCTTCCCCTGTCAGATTAAGACTTAGTGCCATGATTGGACACTGCCTTGCCCAATGACAGGGGACCACCCGTTTTCCCCAAAGAGGGGTAACTCCTGATTGAAATATAGGTCTGTTTCTGCCCAAGAACTATTGAGAAGGAGCTGCTATGGTTGTAAAATGCCATTAATCCCAAAGAAGCTCTGGCTTGAGCAGCAACCAAATCTCATTTACCTATCCTTAAAGCCCTGAATTTTGATTTTAATACACAAATGAGGCCTTTGAGGTTGTAGAATACAAAGAAAACAAATTCTTGTTTTGATAAGTTTTAAAAGAGGGACAACACACATCATGCTTTTTTCAGTTTTCGCCAGCACATTTGCAAGTAGTTATACCACAGTTGAAGTAAAAGTCCTGCACTGACATTGTGAAGTTAACGAACAAAAGGTATTAGCATCCAAATACACCTAAAGTACCAATAGAAAGTACTCACTTTGCAAAATGGCCAATTTCGGAATAATATACATCATAGTATTGTAACTGATGCAATAATGCATTCACCACTTTCATATTGCAGCTGGTAAACATGGAGCAAATTTTATTTTATAAATTTTACATACTGCCGGGTAGCCTGTGAATTTCCCCAGTGGAGTAGTGGAATAAAAGTATAAAGCACCAGAAAATAGAAATACTTGAGTACAAGTACCTCAAATTTGCACCAAAGTAGAATACTTTTGTAAATGTACTTTCCACCACTAGTAACTTGAGACCACTAGTAAGTTAGGAAATGCCATGAAGTTAGCTAATGCTAGCTAGTTAAGCTAACATTATCAGGGAGGTGGCTCTCCTTATGTTGTTTTGTAAGGCAGTAGCTACTGTGCCATTACTAGCACTTTATTTGCTCAGGCTGCAGGTAATCAAACCTGACTCACTGCAAACTCTCACATGGTGCAGACAATCGGTCTTGCATAATTCATGTCAGCTTAAGCAAATAAAGTGCTGCACTGCAGCCTCCAAGCATGACAAGAGTAACAATGCATGTGAACGTTGACGATGAAAATAAAGGCTTATCTCAAGTTTTGATAAGCCACATCAGCCAGAATACTATACAACCCCTGAAGTTGTTCTTTCATAGATCAATGTGTAGGGAAGAGTGCCAGCTGCTGAATCTCACCTGTGATAAGGTTGCAGCTCTTGAAGGTAAGTGTAAGCTCCTCGGGGTATTTGTAATGGCTGAACCAGATTGAGTAGCCCTCACGGTCAAAGTTCTCCCAGAAGTGAGGAAGGGCTACTGTCAGGGTGTCCTCGTTGGAATACTTTCTCTTGAACTCGTCCATGACAAATGTGCTAAAAGAAAAATATACGATAAAAAAAATAAAGCTAGGAACAGTTGCTGGTCGCCCGCTGCCTTTAGGATCACGTTAAAGGAGCTGGAAGTCTACAAACCAAACAGACTACTGACACAACTTGACCGATCTTACAGTTAGATTTCCACACCCCAAAATTTTATTGTGCCCACAGCATGAACCAGCCTTTTACTCACTGAAACAGAGATGACTGGGATGAATATGGTCTCAAGTTTCTCTTCCCCTGTCAGATTAAGACTTTGTGCCATGATTGGACACCGCCTTGCCCAATGACAAGGGAATACCCGTTTTCCCCAAAGAGGGGGGGGGTTTCGTGATTTGTGTACAAGCCTGTGACAGTCTAACAGGGTCACAATAGTATGAGATTTTCATGGTACTGTAACCGTCTCAGAAAATATCACAGTAAACAAATGTACATGTATGATAACCATCAATTTTCATATCATCATATACAGTACTGTATACCCACTGAAAGCTCCCCTTCCTATTGACTCTCCATGACACAATGACCACAGCTGATTTGAAAGTCTATAAATTGTAACCTAAAGATGTGGGAAAAAATTAGATAAATGAATACCTAAACAAATACTTTCAACAAGGAAAGCATAACGATCCTTCTACCTCTTTGGCAGGTGTGCGAAGGGGTCCTTGGCTTTGGGCTCAGCAGCCAAAGCAGCATCACAGTCATCCATTTCCTCTTCTGGGCTGGGCTTCTTCTCTTCCTTTTTCTTTTCCTTCTTCTCCTGGGGCTTGGCTGCCTCTTTTCCTGCCTTCTCTTTCTTAGGAGGGGTCTCTTTTTTGGGCTGCATCTCAGCAAACTTCTTGGCTGGAGGAACAGAATAAAACAATGAAAAACATGTTTTCTGTTAAATGTTCCATGATCCAATTTTCGTTTTGCTCTCTCTGGAACCACTCTGGCTAGGACTTTGGAGAGGAACTGTGAAATATTGCAGGCAATTTGACATTTGTTTAAAAGGGGAGTTTTCTGAGCCTGACAAGAAATTCAGTATTTCATTTAAATTATTGTAACACTTCAACAAATAACAGTAAATAAATGTGTTCACGCAGTGTTTGTCAAATGACCTAGTTATTTTCTGTTATGCAATCCTTAACCACAACCATTTATCTTCCTCAGATTTGAGAACACAACTCTAACTTCATTTTCTGGAGGAGACACTTAAATAGTTTACAGTCTTTTTAGGAGTGAGTCAACACAGCAGCAGAAGGTGTTGTTTAAACAATTTAGGGCATTCAGAAGGCAAGGTTTACAGAAACCCTGGTCATGTAGCGGATAAGTCCCCCAGCTATTTAATTTCATATCATTTTAGAGACTTCAGCTGAACAATTAAGAATTCAGTGACAGAAGGCAAGTACATGTCGAATTTCATCCTTTAAATTACATGCTCCAGCAGCATGCTCAGTATGTGTGCCGTCTGATCTTGTTTCTGGTGACTCACCATCAAACTGGGCCATCTTTTCACACAGCTTAACCTCTCCAAGGACAGCCTTGAACTGGGGCTGGTTGACACAGGTGACGAACCAGCGAGTCACGTTGGAGTAAGGCTGACGGAAAGAAGGCTCAAGGACCTACAGGGAACACACAGGAGTAAGGGCCTTCTCGAGAGAGTCTTGATTCAAATTTCATTACAGAGATCAAGTGTTGCTCAAGAAGTGTCAAATTAATGAACAAAGTGTGTAACTTGTCTGCTGTGTGTATGTCTAACCTGTTTGTAGAGCCAGAGCATGGAGCAGGCCACAGTGATGTCAGCGAGACTGACTCTCTCTCCCACCAGGAAGGTACGGGTGTTCAGGTGTTGGTTCAGCATTGTAAGGGCCCTCTTCACATCCTCCTTGGCCTGCTCTGTGGCCTGCACAGATCCAGACAGAAGAATGACTACACAGAATTACCAAAGATATACACACTCTACAACATGGTCAAGCGCCAAGTCTCAGCTAGAGTGTTGCACTCTAGCCAGCTGAAACTGAAACCAACCTTCAACCACAGCTACCATGTAATAATTTAAGTCTTTAGATTGACCAGAAAATGCTGAGCTGCAAACCTGCTTGTTGAACTGCATGATTCCCAGAGTGGGGAAGACCCATGCGCTGGCTGGAGGGACGATCTCTGAGTCAGCGAAGCTCACCCACTGCAGCACCTGGGCTGCGGCTTGGGGAGTGGCACCACGCAGGGCATCATTGCTCACTGTAGTTAACAGATGGAAAGCGATTATCTTAAGCAATCAATAAGAAACCTTGAGTCATCATTTCATTCTATACTATGAAAAGGTGTCATCACATTAACTACTGTATTTCAGTATTAGTGTAATCCCTTTAAAAGCATGCAAGAAAAACTATTACATTTCTCACAGACATTTCTGATGAACATTTCTGCTGACTAACATCTACTGTATTAAAAAGTGACCGGTGATTTTATCAATTTAATAATGATTTGCTGATGTCCAAAAGGGGCCAAACTCAGTCTTAGAGAACATTTTAGTGCCCGAAGATCAGTCTCTTTACTGTGGCCACAGCATGAACCAGCCTTTTACTCACTGAAACAGAGATGACTGGGATGAATATGGTCTCAAGTTTCTCTTCCCCTGTCAGATTAAGACTTTGTGCCATGACTGGACACTGCCTTGCCCAAAGACAGGGGACCACCTGTTCTCTGTAGAGAGGGGTGACTCCTGGCTAACACCATAACAAGTGTTCATGGAGAATCTGCTAAACCTACTGGCATTCACTCCACTTCCTTTAAGACTAGCCAATCTATAAATACATAGACATAAACTTTTAGAATGAACACACAAACTGATGATGCATAAGACAATTCGTAAATGTGAGACTTACAGTAGTGAGCAATGGCATTACTCTCAAACAGACAGAAGCCGTCATCTCCCTGGTAGGCAGGTACCTACAAACAATGGCAAAAATTTAAAAACCTGATGAGCACATGATGAAACATTTTGCAATAGTCAAACCAGTTTCAGTCCCTCTACTTAATTACATTGATTATTGGTTAATTGACTTCATACTTGCAGTAACCAATTCACCACATTCATTGTTGACACAGAAACAAAAGCTACTGTGGGGAAAGAAGAAGCTCTCCAAGCAGAGTATAACTGCACAACTGGAGCAATCCCATTCAACAAAGTCAACCACATGCACTAACCTTGCCCAGAGGGAAGTTGTTGAGGAAGGCAGGAGTACGGTTTGTCTGCCCGAAGGTGAAGGCAGGGGGGCTGCTGGCGAGTTTGAGGCGAGCACCACTGTACTGGGCTGCAATTTGGGCCTTGAACGCCCGCCAGTTCTCTGGGTACGTGTACAGAGTCTGGAGAGAGGAGAGAGAATGCATTTACTGAACAATCAAAAACACTTCCTTTGCACATACAAGTATCACATTTCTGCTGGCAGGTTAGCGGAAAGTTAAGTCAACATAAGGATGTTCTCATGGTATCTCAGTAAGGTAGCACAAATCATGCAATTGTCTCTGTAGCGCTATTTATTTCTTTAAATTACACTATGGAATATCTGGGAAAAGATCCAGTCAGAGTGACATAAACTAGATCTTGTAGTGTTCTTGACACAGGTTAATGATGCCATATCAGGATGCCGGACCATTTAAATGAACTAGGCATGAATGGGATAAGGTGAAGCTGTGCCATACTAGACAAAACTGCCACCTAACACAGCAAAGTGTACCATGATAGCCCGCTACAAGCAAGAATTAAGTTATTATCACGTGGCTTTCAGCTTCCTTAAAATGCTAACTAATGCTAGCTAACCATAACCTGCACTATAACGTTAACCAGATCAGTCACCGGGCAGTCTCCGTATACTTTAAACATTTATGTCAAATACAAGTGAGCTTCAGGACAACAATAACTGAATATAAGCACCGATGTTAAGCGAAAACATCTTGAAATTGAAAGCAAATTTTAACAGCTTGAAACTAGCTAATGTAACGTGGCACAAGTCAGGGCCAGAGAGGGGCGTCATTCAGTCTCAATGCTACATCAGGATAGCAAAAAGCTAACCTCAGTTACAATGAACACTCAATGAAATTCCTCTTAAATAAACCCAATATCGGCTACCTAACAGGTCGATGTAAGAGTTTACGAGTAAAGGTGATCAGTAAGAGTTCAGATGAGTCTGATTGTCGGCGGATTGCAACAGGAAAGTTAATCGAAAGCGCCATAAGTGTCCACCTCTCCATCTTACTCACCCCTGCCGCCATCTTCAGGACGAGAGAAAGAAAGAGCGAGAGCGCGCTGACGTATTTACGGCCCCAAGACGTGCGCGCCCTTTAAGTTTCCGCGTTCACGTGTGGCCTCTTTTGTGTAGACAGAGTGACGCTTTATACATTTCAAAGTATCTGATTTTAAATGATTATTAAGGACAGATCGAGACAAATTCTGCACATAAAGAGAGAAAAATACTCTGATAAGATTTGAACATTTTGTGGTATTTAAAACAGAAAAAAAACAAAGATATATGAATGAATAAAAATACTTTATTATAGTCCACGTACAAAACAAAACAAAAAACAATATATATAGTTCAGATGGAAATTATAATTCTACACGAAAGAAACTGTAAATTATTAATATGAAATACTTCTGCATTGTATTGCTACAACATTTTTTTTTAGTCATACACAGCTCCAATAACAACCTAGAAATGGAGGCTGTAGGCCCACAACATAAAATGGTGTAGCTATCGCTTAAGCACCATACCTTATCAAACAGTGTAGAAAAATATTCATTTTAACAAAGGAATAACTAGACTACTACATAAGATGTCCCATGTGAAATGTACTCCCTCTGGGGCCAATCAGCTCACAAGACCTGGAAATGAAGTACAGAAGTTCAATGATCAATCACAAAACAGAAAAAACATTTTATAAATACAGCAAAAATGTTCCTTTGCAACCACAGTAACTACATTGAAGCAATGAAAAACCTACTGTATCAATCTATGAACCACACTTTCCATATTGTGCAGATTAATATAACATAAAGTAAATCCATTTAAGGCATTTTATCAATTCAAGCCCATCTAACAAGCAGATCTACCACCTCCTGTATATGACAATGTTTTGTGTAATACTTACCGAGATAATCATCCATAAGAGACCCAATGGCAAACTGAAAAACAAGGGGAAAGCATTTTAACTTACTGTAAATTAACATACAGTACATTGCTTCTATAAATGACTATACAACATCTGAGATAGTAGTAGCACACTTTTTCTTGACATTTTCACCTTATGGCAAGGTGGAATAGATGGTTATGATATTTTTTTTGAAAATAAAAAGAAGAAAATTCTTACAATATCATTCTTGTCCACTCTTGTTCCAACAATCTTTAGCCGAATCTCATCATCTTGCTGGATTACAATGTCCTTGAAAAGAAGAGAAGAAAAGATCCTTAAATGCAAGACTCTACTTATGGCACTTGCTTGTTTTCTTAGGTTTTGTGAAAAGTAGCTTATTTCACCACTGTAACTATAATTACCTGGACGTTAACATATACTCATTTAATCAATTGGTGGACATTTATTTTATTAAACACTTTTATGTAATAAATTACAATGAATACTCTTACCTCATCAACTGTCTTATAACAAGGAGGATTCGAGTTGGGGTCAAACTCCATTTCTGAGGGGATGGACTGCAAAAACAAAGTTTCTCATCAGATGAAGCTAATATAAATAAAAAAGTGTATTAAAGGCAACCAATTCAGTCCATATCTATAGATGGTAAGCTGACTCACATGGCGAGAGATGAAGCAAGACATAGGACCAATTTCTGTAAACAATCCAACCTGCATGAAACCGAGAAAAATATAATTTAGATAAGGCACAAAAGAACATTTTCCATTATTAGTTATTCATCACTTCATATGCAACACATCAACCACTAAAGTGCCATAAACTCTTTACTGGAAGCACAATTACTATAATAAAGTGAAAAGTTGTGCGCTTCAAACAGTAGAGATTTTTGTTAGACTTACACATGAGCCAATATAAAATACAGATATGTCTTATACAGTTATTTCAGCCACGTTATCTTTATAATAAATAAAATTTATACCAACTGCATAATTAATTCGAAAACACATGTAAAACGTTTGTTTGGCCATAACTAGTTATAATACTGGTTATAATAAAAATACAGATAATATATTTATAGGAAATTAATGCACATGTTTTTGACATAAGACAAAATATTAGCAGCGCAGAGTCAAGATGACAGGGAGGGGTGGGGATGAGCCTTGGAGACAGACCACATAAGGAATTAATACTGTCTTCATCATACAACCCTCACCTTGTTAACCTGAGTGACCACAGCATCCACCACCTCTCCTTTAAATGGGCGGAACACAATGGCCTTGTACTTGACTGGATAGAGGACAAACCCCCTCCCCGGCTGGATTACACCTGCTCCGATATTGTCAATGGTGGTGACAGCAATGACAAAGCCATACCTGGAGGGGAAACATGAGTATATAAATAACACAGACAATCTGTAGACAAATCATACCAGAATAGTTTAAGTCATTTGTTACTTGATAGTTTATCGTCTATGAAGGAGATGAAGGAGCCTATTTGTTGGTGTACACACACCTCTGCATTTGCTTGAGAGTAATTGCACTTTAGTAGCATCTGATCCATCCTACTATATGTAACATATGTCACTAAAGTGGCAAATTAACTCTGTACCATTTAACAAAGAAGTTCAGAACAAAAACAACTTCTCTGATGTCACTTCACATCATTGAGTCTTGCAGCCACTCACTTGCCAGTGCAGGTACCCTCCACTTCCGTGAAAAGCTTCTGCTTCACGGTGTTGAGGAGGTTGGGACCAAAATACCTCGGGTGAAGTAAGATTTCATGCTCCAAAGAAATCTGTGAACATACAAAATAGTGATTTATACGACAGTGATAAAATGGGCATTTTACTATTTGAAGTTATTGTGAAGTTGATCCTGCGGGTCTCGGTTCTTCTAATCAAAGGCAAGAGAAAAACTGGTGGTATTTCTACATCGATATAAAACAACAACGCTAATCAAAGCTGTGAGGATTTGGAAAAGTTTTGTTTCGCTAACGTTACATTAGCAATGCTAACAAGCCTGCAATCATGTCAGGCACACATTGATGAACAAACACTGCTATTAGCCGGCTCACATACAGAGAATAACACACATACTTACATGGTAAAACATTTCTGCTGTAATGTTCAATCCCTACTCGATTATATTTCTTGTTTCGATAAATTATCCAAGATCTCTTTCACTTTATGAATGAAAACCAGCCACTCGTTGGCGACTAAATCATTTCCGGGTCACAGGGTTGAGCTGGACTTTTCTTTCCCTGATTTCTGCCTCGGTCTGCGGATTAAATCAGAGGCTCTGGGTAATACTGAGAGACAACACACACTAATGTCCCGCAACCGGAGCTCTTTTCATCTCAGTCTTAAATCAAACAACTTGTCTGTGCGGCTTGTTGGCTGTAAACTACATTAAATTCAAGTATGATCCCGGGCCGGAAACAATCGCAACACCGTTAGTCCACCGCACGCACAGTCTGACCCCTGGCGGTGAGGAGGCAGAGTGCACGGGGGCGGGGACAGACAGCAGGCGTGAACTATTACTGCTCTGTGATTGGATTGTTCCACAGGCTTGTTCGCGGCTGATATCGGTGTTGCCAGATTTGGAGGTTATCCCGCCCAGTTGGGATGTTTTGGGTTGCATATGCCTGATAAAATATTGATATGAAATCATTTTTATTTATGTTGCTGAGAGGCTATATGAGTTGCCTTTATTACCACCTGCGGCTCACCCAGAAAAACACAGGAGCTGTAGTGTCTTTCTGTATCTGTATTTTCATTATATCATAAACCTCTGTGCTTGCAATATTACAGCATAATATTATTGGCTTTTTGATATCATTGGATTGTATAAACTTCTCTCTCTCGCACCACATTTTAAGTTGTCACACTGTCATGGTTTGTAGCAGTTTACCAAGTTAGATAAAACATATATTTCAGTTATTTGAGTTGTCCCTTATTTTTTCTATATTTTTAAGGCAGAGGACAGAAATGGAAAATAGTTTAATAGCCTCCTATTTGTGTTCTAGTGCACTTGTGAACCGTTGAATTTTATTATTATCATATTGAAAAGTTATGATTAAGGACAATACTGTTGCCATTGTTTAATTTGTAGTGTTTATTATAGATAAAGTTTGGGTGTGTTTGAGCAATTATTGGGATGAACGACAACACTATTGCTATCCTTGATTAATTCATTTGAATTGTTTATTATAGAAATTATTTGGGCTTTTTTAAAATAATTTCGGGCGGATTTTGAGCAACTGTTGGGCTGGAAACCATCAAACCAATCTGGCAACACTATCTGACATATGAACGCGGATTTTGACAACAACATTAGAGATCTCGACACGGTGTCTTGATTGTTACAATATAAAGCTGTAGTCTTCCAATATAACCCTTCACACAGAGACTAACTTTAACTGCACAACAATGTCAGACTGTTAACATCTTTAATTTTCCTACATTAGCCGCAGAAAGTCTACCTCACTAGTATTTCCTGACTTCCTCGATCCTTTCTGGAAACTGGAAACTATCTGACCGACATGGCGAACAACCTGGTCCTGAAGCTGTTTCGTCCCCCTGTGATCGCACAGCTTGTGAGTTGTTCCTTACTTTGTCTCGTCTTCAGTCCTGGTTCCTGTCTCACCCATGTTGTGTCTCTCTCCTGTCCCCCGACCAGGCGGCTCTCCGGCCCGGGTGCGTGTTCCGGGGAGGGCGGCGAGCTCCAGGCTTTTCTCCAGCGACCCACCGGAGAGAATCAGCCGCTATCCGGTCCCTTATAAGAAGGACCTTCCTTATGATATAGTGGAGCTGATGGAGGAAGTTGAGTCTAAGGTAAAAATTAATAAAAATGATAATAATAATAATTATAATAATAATGAAGTGTTTTGTGGTGTCAGATTTTATCATCTGCTGAACTTTTCTTTACAGTCAGGCTTTTTGCCCAATGTCTTCAAAGTCCTGTCTCACAGACCCGCAGAGTTCAGAGCCTTCTTCGCCTACTACAATGAACTCATGAACAAAGAGACAGGTGTGTGTTTGTTGTTGCTGCTCTGTGTTTTGTTGTTGTTTTGTTTTTGTTCAGAGGTGGTGCTAGAAATTATCCTGAGGGCACCACCTGGGCCCCTGAAACACTGTAAACATTTGATTCCTGGCATCTGACCCCAATGAATCAGTCACATTTTACCCTTCATTCAGTGGCTGCAAGCACAGACGACTCATCATCCACCACTTGAATAAGCCAAGATTTATGTGTGTTGCATTGTGCAGTGCAGGTGGTGCGCGAGGAGGCAGGTGTGACATCAAATCTGTTTCAGCTGAGGATCTGTAGATCTAAGGTCTGGTAGAGACAGGTGAATATCAGGTGGGGAAACATAACAGATGAGCTGTTGTTCAGGATGAGCAGCATGTGTTGTTTTCTGTGCACAATTCATGTGAAATTAAAACTTGCTAGGTTTAGCACAGAGTTGCCAACGCTGTTCACAGATAGGGTGAGATCGCGTCATCATGGTGAGGGGGCCATAATAAAACTAAAGTAGTTATTATAGCAGGAGATCTGTGGAACATGTTAGGTATTCAGATTTTTTTTGTTGCTATGCCTTTTATTTTATTGGGTTCATTGACACTTTGATTTGCTGTCATTTTGTGAAATATAATTTAATGAGAGTTCAGTTAGCCTATGTGTGAACCGTGACTCATCGAGTAAGGAGAGATGTGGCCCCTGAGGCCTTTTAAGAACCAGTGGTTTGAATATGGACAGAGCACTTCTTTTATCAGGTTACAGCTTTTCAGAAATGACTGATTTAAAAAAAAAATACCTTAATGAGAAGACATTAAGATGCAATGTGGAACAGAAGCAAGCCTCCACTTTGATTAATATTTGACTTCATCAAACCAAACTATTGTCAAACTCAGCTGTGTGTTGTTATTTGATAACCTCAGTCTGGCTTTTGTTTTAAATGTGTTTAACCATGTTGGTGTTAACCACTCCACCTTTGAGCACTTACATACACACCATCTCTACTAAAATGAACATTAGAAGCTTCTTCTGACATGAAATTGTACTGGTGTGTTTGGTGTGTTGGGCACTACCTAAATATCAGGGGCCTTTTTGAAGATGCAGGTTTTCTCATTTATCTGTATAACTTTGTTGACTAAAACCTTGACTAGCACCTCCTCAAATCTGGAATTGAAAAAAAACTTGTTGTACTCAGTAAAGTAGCCTCCCTTATTGCCACACTGTGGCCTCTGGTTTAAGAAAGCATGCTGAGTTTCCCAACTAGAACTCTTTTCCAAGATTCCAGATTCTGAGTTGCAAGTAAACACAGCAAGCTTACTAAAAACATCTCATCTCAGAAAGTGATGTATGATTATCTCCACTGTTTTTTTTTTAGGTGAACAAAAGCTTTGTGTGTTTAGGCCACACCGGCCTCTGATGCTATGTGCTATTTCTTTTATTGTTGTTGTGTGAATGTGTGTTATTTTTTTCCAGATTCAACATTTATTTCATGTTTCATGTCTCCCAGGCGGATTAACTAAGGCAGATCGTGAGCTGATTGTAGTGGCTACCAGTAGCCACAACAAGTGTCTTTACTGTGTGATATCCCACAGTGCACTGCAACGCATCTACTCCAAGAATCCCATTCTTTCCGATCAGGTACTGTCTTGAATTGATTTTCACTACTTTGCTTATTATAATACACAATTACTGAAGTCACAGCATAGATGTAGTTAAGTTATACTAGTCATTTTAATCAGAAATCTCATTATGTGATGTATGAGAAATGTAAATTACAGTATATGATGAGAGTGGACAGTTGCTGCTTGCCAAATGCTCAACAGATTCAGGATATTTCAGAAGATGATCATACTGTTACAGAGATCACTGGGCTATTTTTATCACATTGACGTATGATCAAAACAAACAGAAGAGCCGTGTACATTCCAATTCATGAATGACAATGAAAATAAAACAAAAAAGTATTAAATCACATACATTTCTGCTACACATTTTTATCCAGGTCAATGTTAACTATGAGAGTGCAGATCTGTCACCTCGGCAGCGAGCCATGCTGGACTTTGCAATGGCTGTGTGTCGCTGCGACACCATCACAGAGCAGCATTTCCAGTCTTTGGAAGAAGTAGGCTTTGACCGTGAGGATGCCTGGGATATTGGTGCCATTGCTGCTTTCTTTGCCATGTCCAACCGGCTCGCCCACTTCACCGACATGAAGCCAAACTTAGAATTTTATAACATGGGTCGTGTGCCGCGGGACAAGAGCAAGGACGCAGGCCAAGCGAAAAAGTAGTAGTGTCACAGACAAGATTATCTGAGGTCAAAGGCCATATGTGACACTGCAATTAAAAGTATGTTGGTCTTGATTTTTTATTTTTTTTCTCCCTCTCATATGAACAATCAGATGTTTTCTAATTTAGGTTGAAATGAGGTGCAATATCAGATCTACAGGTACGCAACCTGACAGCAATTAAATTTGAACGTTAACACTGGAATAAGTGTGTGTGTCCTGAGATCATAATATTGGTTACATACAAGAGAAGACAGGCATTTAAAATGTGGTCTTTGAAGTTGAAACCCTGCAGCTTGAATACTCTCTGTGAAATGAAGGATTTTCTAAAGATCCCAAAATTCACTTTGTAATCCTTGCAAATGTACAATATATGTGTTCATTTAGATGTACCTTCCTGTGTGTTTTTTGTTGGCCCGGACATGGTTTAATGGTGACTTAAAGTTAATCATCTACCGTTATGTCTAACTTCAGCCAGCATGTCCGCTTATTTACCTTCAGTTGATCAAATATTGTTGTTGCAAATTTCCCCACTGAGGGACAAATAAAGGTTTATCTTATCTTATCTTCATTGGACACTTGCCATGTGGTGTGGGAAAAGTTACTATTTTGAGCCTAGTTGTAGATAAAATTTAACCTCACAATTTTAAAGTAGTCTTGTGATTGCCATAAAAAGAGTTTGTCATTGTTTGTTTCCTTGTTCATCACTTGAAAGGGCTCTGTGCTACGACGTGTTGCTCAATGCACTGTGAATGTCTCTGCCACCAAGATCACAGATATGTTACTGGCATTGCAATGTAAGCTTGTGTTTTAAAGTTTTGCAATGAAAACTTCTTCTCTAATCCTTTATCTTCTAAATAAACCAATATTTTTCTTTATATTATGTCAGATCCAACATTTTTTTTCTGACTTTACCTCTTAACTTTCATTGAATCATAATGAATCACCTATATCACAGTTGCACTGAAGAAATCATCAAATCTTGGTGAAGGACTGTGTCACCACCAGATGGCACAACATCCCTACTCATATTGAAATTGATCAAATTTACACTGCTGGACTAGAGGTAAAAGATCAATGTGGTCTTACAGTATACCTCATTAGAGCTGCACATGTGAGTGATATTAGCCAACACAACTTTAAAAATAGTCTCTGATTCCACCAACATGATCATGAGTGCAAATCTGAGCTCCAATTCTTTCACTGGAGACTGCTCCTAATCTAAATTCCGTCTATTTTTTTCTCTGAGTTTATTTTTCTGGCAACCTACTTTTTTTGTAATACAAGTCAAACAGGCGTCACCAGAAGATTTACTCCGGCATGCATGTGTGAGTGACGTTAGAGTTACAAACACCGGGGTGCAATGAGAGCATCTATGCAAATTGTCTTTCTGGTGTGCATTCGAAAAACCGACTTCCTCACCTGAATATTTAGGAGATATTCACAATCGAGAAAACCAATTTGGCTACAGAGCTCTGTGTGAATGACTGATTTCAGCCCAACGAATCACAAATGATGTATCAGTACTAGCATGTTGAGTGACAATCTGAAAGTCATCAAAAGTTTGAAGGTCATCCACGCTGGATATTTACCTCAGTGGAGTGGGACCGTTCAGGTACCCACACACCCAAATTCCTCTGACAGAGCTTGACACGTATTGTTAAAAGGTGTGATAGTGAATCTGTTGACATTAGTAAAGGTCATTCCCTCCCAGGGCGTCTCCTGTTGTGTCCTGTCCTTGATTAAGTGTCATATGTCTCAGGAAGTGCTCATGTACTATTACAGTTCCTCATTAAGCACCAGCCCTCCTGACCCTCCTGTTAGTTTTAAAAGGAGGCTCCAGACAAGGCTAATTTATGGTCTGTGGCTGCCCCGTCACTCTTCTTGTAACTCGTCTAATAGAAGTGAATAGAACAGAAAAGAATATGAGGATTTCTGGCATCTTCTGTTTGTGGTGATTGATCACGTGAAAACAAGGTTAACAGCTTTCAGATGGAGGCTTTCAGCCGTTTCTTATTGTAGCCTGTTGTTGCATTGACGGACAAATCAATACGATTTTATTCCTGCTGCAAACTGGATGGGGACTTGGCTCTGTGTCTTTATTCTCCCGTGGCAGATAAAACAAGTCACAGTGCAAACATGTCAAATGAGCAGGAGACAAGAGAGTTGGTCGTAGAGCAAGCGAGAGGAGAGGTGAGGATGTGGGTCAAGTAGAAAAAAGACTGGTGAACACCATTGAGCTATTATCATTATGAAGCTTAAATTCCATGTGGATGTATTATTGTAAATTAAAGAGCATCAGCAACAGGTTGAAGAATTGAAATTACAGCAATTTCTGAGGGGATTTTATGTACAAATTGTTTCACCCGACCCAGTTCCATAAAAATGACCCCAAAATCAAAATATATTCACTTCACTACTCAGAGGTTTCACTCACACCACATTAGAGCCATTATCTAGAGTGAATGTGCACAGTGGTGGATAAAGTATTCACATCCCAAGTAAAGTATAAAGTAAAAGTACTATCAGCAAAATGTACTTGAAAAATTCAAAGTAAAAGCACTCATTGTGCAGCAAAATTGTCCCTGTCAATGTTTTATTATTATATATGATGTTTTTGGATGTGTGTATGTTGCATTTAATTGCTGGATGTATTTAACTTTAGCTACTTGATATACTATTGGGTAGTTTAATGTACAGCATGGCATCATATCGCATATCTCTAAAAAAAAAAAAACAACTTTTCTTATAACCTTTCACACATCTTCTCTTGAACCAGCCAGTGTGACAGAAACCTGACTTTCTTCCTGTAATTCATCCTGCGTTCTTTGATGTGAATCTGCCATATCTTTACGCTTGTGCACAGTCTCCAGGCTTCCCACAGTTAGGAATAGGTCAACCCACATAGCTTGAGAAGAGATAAGAAGGGGGAGCTTTTGGAAGAAGCGCTTCTCATCTTTTATGCCTCCGCTGGGTGTTGAGGCAGACTTGTCCACTTCGATTTAACACAACTTTGAGAGCTGTCAGGCGACTCTTCCATTCTTTCACACTTGCAGAGGAGAGGAGCCAGAGTGGGTTGTTAAAATGGGAAAAATTAGCTCAGGGAAAAATATTGAGGGATATTCCGCCCCAAAAATGCACATTCAGCTTTTTCTCTTTATTTTGTTGTGGTTCAAACTGTGCTTATGATCTGTGCATTATTTTCTGTTCAACCCACCAACTGTGGCATCAAATTCAAAGCCAACACAAAACCTTATGCCAGATCTTCAACAGTGCACTGTATTACTGGGATGTGAGGGCACAAGGTGTGAAACTAATGATGTGGTGTAATCAGAAATGAGCTATCAGGACTCGAGATAAGAAGCAGCAACATTCACAGTGTGAATTCCAGCTGTATCGGTGCAGTGGGCATTTGAGTGGCAAGTGAGGAAAGATTATAGAAATCTTTTACTAGATTAGAAAGAGTAACGCTACACGTCGATAAAATCATGTTATTCAATACGAAATGCTAAAATTCCTTTAGTATCCGAGAAAACACTTATATCTTAAAAGGTCAAATGAACTTCAGACATTGTGTTATATGAAATTAAATTCTTGACTTTAGCTGTTTTTTCCTCCATATAACATATTTATACAGCCAATATTCAATATCCTGTAATGTGTGTTTTGAATTTTGATGTTGTTTATATGTTGTTCTTCTGGGTAATGTAACGTGATGTCTTGCACCTGTATTTCCAGGCAGACATTTGAATCTCTCCTGCAGTAGTTTCAATACACCAGAACGCAATATAGTCAGTTATAGTCAACATCGTCAATAAAAAACACTGGGTACTACCCTGATCACAGTCATGCTCCAATGCACACAATTTCATATCCACCTACCTACAGTCATTGTGCGCACATAAGACACCTATTTATTTAAATCATCATCTGAGCTGAAGCCCACAGGACACACTGAAATTTATTCTAGGAAATTAAATCACTGACTTAACTAGAATTTGATAAAGCATTAAAAAACACATTCCACATTAAAACACAGGGAATAATCGAACGTAGTGGCTGTTACAAACTGATTATATGAGTAATTCTATTTTAAGATAGCTTTTTCCTTTAACTGAGATGCTCTATTTACACATGTGAGATGCTCTCACACTTTATGACTCATTGAAGAGAATGCAAACAGGCATAACAGCTGAATTCAAAGCAAGCAGGCACATATGGGACATTAGCAAATGGACATACACAAGAATGAGACCATTATCTTCCCTGTTAAGAATGTGAGTGAGCATGCATGTGTGCAAGCCTGCATATGCACTGTATGTACTCAGTCATTTATATTCTCCAGCAAAGTGTGTGTGTGTTGACTATGTTCTGTGAGCATTTGCAGCTGAGGCCATTTGCATTAATTTGGTTTGATGGAATTTCACATGTAACAGAGCGGCTACTTGTCTAGTGTAATCCCCACAGACTGCATCAGAGATAGAACATGCAGTCAGTCACAGCTGTGACACAGACAGGACGAGTGGCAAAAAGGCAACAAAGCTTTGAAAATGGACTGTCGCTGTAAAACAGTGCTCCAATTGTTGGTGATGTGCATGGGAGAAAGAAACACTGTAGGTACTGGGGACATGTTGTCTTAGCATTGCTATGCAGTTAAAAGGTTGGTTGCAATGATTCTAGGATTTAAAACATCAAAATGTTTTTTGGTGTCAGGGCTTCTGCCTGGAACAGAATGCAGTGTATTAAAGAGATGTAACTGAGACAGGGACAAGAGTCTCTCTGTTAATGGAACAAGAATAAGAGTCTCTGTGAGACTGCACTTTGGTACAATGGTGCTTTGAGCTAATGTTAACAGCCTGCAAAAAACTTTGTTTACTACGTTCATTATCTTTGTTCAGCCTATTTAGCTACTAACATGAGCTAATTAACACAGATGAGGCTTACAAGCTACTAGATGGAAACTTAAAGGATCATCAAAGTTATCATAATAATTTGATGATAATCTTTCCATTTTTTAGACATTTCACTCAAAAGCCCAAATGTCAACCTCTCACCCAACTTTCATCCATTCAATAGTTATATTGACTATTTCAGTCTGAACCAAAGTGGTGGACTGACGGAGAACAGTCATCTAAAAACTCCCTGTCCATGTCTGAATATGCCAAAGCTCCTAATTCTCCAGGTTTGCCTCACAGATTGCGCTGGTGTACAGAGTGGGCGCAGTGATGAGCTGATGGTATACAGGTGCGCAGGTAGAGCCAGGAGCCAGGAAGAGGAGGGACCACTCCCACATCATATGACAGACAGACAGAGAGAGCGAGAGAGAGAGAGAGAGAGAGAGAGAGAGAGAGAAAGACAGACAGGGGAACATAATATTGAACACAATATCCACTTGACACACAAGGTCAAGGACAAAAAGAGAGTTATGATGCAAAAGAGCACTATCTCCTCGATCCTTTAAAATGAACTTAAACTATAGTAGTTATCAGCTCTGACAACTAAAGGTCCTTCAGGAAAAAGCGGCAGCACATTTAAAAGCTTTTGGTTGTCTTGCAATGCTTTTAAATCAGAATACCATTATATGTTCATTGATATCACTGATGTGTAGGTATTATAACAGAAAATTAAATTTGCACCTCCTAAATCTAATTCAATGTGCTGGTAGACCTGCCATAGCAGCTGTCACATGATGCATCATGATGGTGAAAGTAACACACCAGCAGCCAATGAGAAGAGGAACAAGTAACATGCTCAATATCTACGAACAGAAGAGGCAAAGTCAGGACTAGAACTAAAGTTACCCACAAAGTTAACTTAAACTGCTGCAGCAGATATTATCTATCTTAAGATGTACAACTAATGGTCTGCACCTGCTGCTCGGGCCTCAAAGCTCAGCGACCTGATCTTCTACTACTTATCATCCTGGCAACGCTGAGGCAAAAGCTGCGTCTCCACATGGCTGAAGCTCTTTCATGACCCCTCAATCAACCACTTTGAGAAGTGTTTCAGATTAGACTGTTCCAGACTGATAATCCAAATGCACATTCGCTCAGATTACTTCATGCCTGCGGATTATGGGCCGGGCATCATCTCATATTGGCCGCAGAAAGAGAGAGATTTGTTGGGGTTTTTTGTTCATTCATTTGTGTCTGCTGTTTAAACAATATTTTTTCTATTACACAATAAAAGAGCAGTTCGGTTCCTGTCATCCAAAGTGTGACCTGCAGCCTGTCCTCTGAGTTCCGGAGCACAGTTGAACTTATAACTTCAATATTAGATGGAAGATTGTTTCATCGCAGTGATGTGATTGGTTTTGGCATCAGTCCCAGTTTAAAGTTCAAAGTTGTTTTATTTTTTTTTCACAGTGTTTAGGTTTCGGATTAAGCTTGAATCTAGGTTGCAATACTCTTAATAATGATTTCAGAAATCTGCTGTCTCTCCGGTCGTCCTTGAAACTTGGCAGACTCTATTGTACATGTTTGTAAATGCTCTGCCCATTTGTTTGTGTGTGCCATGAATATGAATATGATTTGACTCATTTAATAGCTGCCACATCTCTTCAGGGGGATTTACACGTTTCCAGCCTGTTTTGTTTCCAGCCTGCAGCCGGAGCCAACTAGTTATCCAGACCTCTGGCCCACAGAGAGCAGGAAAGGCTCTGCTCTGTCGGGAAAACCACGAGGAAAGTGAGAGGAGACAAGACTGATGGATGACAGGAGTCCCCATCCAGCCATCCCTGCTGCTGCGCTCTCATTTGGCGATGCGTCACATTAGCATTCAGGCTGTCCCTTCACCCCATCCACCGAAATGAATCACAGCTTATTACTGTAATGAAAGTGTCACGACAGAATTGATTAAATAATGCCTTAATGAATTACTGAAACAAAACAGCACGGCAACGACAGAATACAATAAAGAAAATAGAAACAGATAATAAAAGAGAAGAGAACAAGACAGAGAAGTATCCAATAGACCTTAAAGTGAACATCAGCATGCTATAATATTCACTGTGAGGTTAACATGCTGATGTTTAGCAGGTTAAATGTTCACCATCTTAATTTGGCGTGTTAAAATGCTAAGATGTGCTAACTGGCCCAAAACACATAGAACATATAAAGCTGATCCCAATGTCATTAGCTTTTCAGGTATTTAGTCATAAATCAATAGTGGCTAGATGAAAAATTAGGGGATGAGCAAAATTATAATACAATCATTTATCCTGAGAGGGGAATGTCAACAAGACATTAAGATAGGCACACTGAAGCATTTTCTGATCGGGTGGTTGGAGAAATATCACAAGCATTTAGTTGGTTCAAAACTTTTAAAGGTTAAGAGATCTTCGTCATGATGGTTATAATTAGTATGTTGTTGTGGTTTGTCGAGAATTGCGGTTGTGGCTGGAAAGAAAACCAGAAAAGACTTGTTGCTTCACAATAACATCACTTGACTCATGGTTTTGCTTGATTAAAAATCAGCAAAGTCAGTTAGCTTCATCGTCTGGGGACCATGAATGTCTGTACAAAATATCACACAATCTAATAGTTGTTGAGTTATTTCAGTCTGAGCCAAAGTGGTGGACGGCCAGATCAACGCATCGCTAGAAAGTAAAGCCACAAATAAACAGAATAGAATAACAACAGGAAGTGATCTAGACGACGCACTCTATGGAGCAGGATAGCGTGTGGAGGTGAGAGACTGTTTGGACCTGACGGCCGGACAGGTGGCCGGGCAACTTGCAGGGCAAGGAGGGGAAAGACGATCATCTGGTGCGGCAGCAGTGTCCAGCAGGGTTGTTCCTCCACTCCGACCCCCAGGGGATTGTGGGAGGGGTGGATTAATTGGGCCTGGAATGAGAAAACGTGAAGAGGGAGCAAGAGAGGAGGTAAAGGCTCGGGGGTGACATCCAGCATCTCTGCTGCAGAGATGACGCGTGAGTTGAGGGAGGAATAGCATTTGGCTGCCGAAACCCAGCGACCGACCGTAAACACTTGCAAACCGCCCGCCACACACAGCGAGGGCTTCATTTTTCTTTTAACTAATAATGCTGGGCCAGCAGTTCAGCAGGCAGAGGTTGCTGCCATATTGGAGGGTAATAAGATTGAGCTTCAACCCATAACTTTTTCATGGATTTCATTACTTTCCTACCCTTTCCTCACTTTGCTATATAGCTCCCTTGACCTGTTTATGATTTCAAAATAATTTACTTACAGTATATCACCCACTGTAGTCGCTCAGATTAGATTTTAATCTGTATTCCCAGAGGAAAAGGAAAGCGCCTTAGTTTCGGTTCATAACTTTTTGATTCCCTGTGCGGCGTACAACAGCTGCACGCTGAGCTCAGCAGTCTGACCGTTTGACACTCTCTGAACATGCAATCTGGTCTCGCTCAGGCACCCACCGTGCACAGTGTGTGTGAATGTGTTTACGTTCATGGTGTGCAAGCATGTTTGTGTTTGTGTGCGACTGCGTATAACTGGTGGTGGCAGCTGCATGTGTGTGTGAGACATCCAGACACCCAGTCTTGCACTTTGCCATGTTACCACTTAGACTCTATATCATCACACGTCAGAGCCTCCTGCTGCCGCCCTGACGTAAAACAACAAGAACAAACACAAGAGCAACAACAACAACACTTGTTTACATGTTAACATTTCAGAAGCCTCTTGACTGTGGAGGTCTGGCTGAATATTTCAAGCACAAGTCTGGCAGCTGAGCTGTTCTTCCTCACAGGGGGTTTGCTTTGTATACCAGGCAGTGTTGATGAGATCGCACTACACGCATCTGTTCCAATGGTTTGTTTTACCCAAGACGGTTATCTCATTTTGATAACGTAAGACATAATATAAGAATGTGTGGGGAAGGATGAAAAAGTTCCCAAATTCTGGAGACCAGGAGAAAAAAATTATTTGCATTTGCTTCCAGCAGCTTAGATGAAAAGCCAACAAAGGCCATTTTCCTCCAGGATTTTTCTGTATTTTGCTGCATTGTTTTATCTCCTACCTTCACAAGTCTTCCAGGACCTTAACCTGGCAAAGAATACTTTATATTTACATATAATGAATTATACATTTAACTCGTGCATACCGATTCATTTGACCAAATATTAAAATACCTTTTATGATATGGTGATTGATGTGTTTCACATGGTGTGTACTTGAACGTGTACATTATGTTTTAGTCCAGTGTTCACTGAGTCTCCACCTTCTCACCACTGTTGTGCTCTGATCCCTGATGAAATTCTCACATACGTCTCAGAAGAATATAAGAAGGGACGTGTTTCTAATTAAACTGTGTATAACGAGGTGAATGGCTGCTGTGTAGTCCCCAAATTTCTGAATAATTACAAGGTTAAATAAGGTTAAATTACAAGGTTGATTCAGAACATCTGACTTTTCCACCACCATGTTCAGGTGGTCATACAAAATCAATGTCTGCCATGTTTTTACAGCCTGAACGCAATCCAGAATTTAGCTTTTCAAGATACTGTAGATATTTTATCCATATTTATCAAATAATTCTTGCTCTCTTATGTTTGCTTGTGATTTCTATGTTTATGTTGCATTGAGAGGGTGTTGTGTTGTATTTATGAGGTTTAGGTGGAGGGGTAAGGGCCCACAGTACATTCTTGGTGCAGAGCCTCCTCTGTCATATTGTGGAAAGTAGGAGAGAGAAACAGGGAGAAACAGATGCATTGACAGGTGCACACACAAACACACACACACACACACACACACACCAGATATAATATGCATTTTTCACCCATAAGATCTCAGATAACATCAACAACGTATTTTTCACTCAGGATGCTTCCTCCCTCCTGCGTCGCTCACTTGGTGTTTCTGTGACTGTTTACTTTTACAGTTTTTTTTTTCTATTTTGGTTCAAACATGATCCCTGGTGTAATTTTAAAGTGTGTCAGTGCTTGTACTGATATACAGCAGATAATTTCACGCATTTAAAATGGGTAATATTTTGTAATCGTGAGGCCTTAAAGAGTCACAAACCTTTTGGTCACAGTCATAGTAGCGAGAATCAAAGTGCATGTGCCAGAGCTTTTCCTTACCATGTTTACTATGTGTGGAATACATCCAGGTATAAAACACGATTGTCAGACTTTGTGTGTGTTTCCTTCTCCTTTCAGGTTGTGGCTGCAGTTTGGGTGTCTGTGACTCTTCCTGCCTGCAGTGATAGTTGTTGTTCATGTGTACGAAGATGACAGTAACCTTCCTTCCACTTTGCTTTATTCTGACAACAGTAATGAAGGTGAACATGGAAGAGTTAATAACATCTGACAAATACAAACATTTTAAGTTAGATTTAAAACTATTGTTATTAACGCCATAAAGGAGGGGATGGTTTTAGTCTCACTTGTCTGTTTGTTAGTAAAAGCAGATTTAATAAAGTTTGATTGAAACTTAGAAAGGAATTATTAGTTTTAGTAGCCAGTATTGTCACTGTATATTTTGAAAAACTTTATGTTTTGCTGTACTATACTGCCAAATACTTGTATGCATTAACAGAAAATAATTCCTAAACACATTGTGTAATTGCAACAAAGTTTACATGTTTGAGCTCTCCTGCAAAATTGCATTCTGTCCATCTCACTGGTGAAAAATCTAACTTCCTTTAGATTTTGTCTGATCCATCCTTGTACAAAGTCTCGATTTGCTGCACAAACACTGGGGTCAGTTTGTTGTTCTGCACAAACACTATCACACACACGCACACACACACACACACACACCAAAAACTCAAGGTGAGCTAAGGTAAGCAGAAGAAAACAGGAGGAAACAGAGAGAGAGGGATTAACCTTTAACACAGTATATACAGAGAGGCTGCTTGTCTTGCAGCCAAAGTACATTGAGAGGCTTCAGACACCACGTACACACACAGACGTGCACACAGTCGTGTTTCCATCACTCCAGAGGACATTTCATTGACTTACCTTCACTTCCTGGATACTTACCCTAACTATAATCATAACCAGTCTTGCCTGACCTTAACCCTATCCATAAGCCAAGCCTTCACCCAAAATGTAATGATTACATTATGGGGACATTTTCTCCCCAAAGGGAAGATGAGTCCCCACAATGTGAATGTGTAAACAGATTAATGTCCACACAACATGAGTAATATATATTCAGATACAAGAACATATGAACTGCCAGAGTTCACTCTTTATCATGAACTTAACATTTCTATCCTTAACCTATAATCTAGCTTGGATCCTTGGTTTATCCTCAGTTATGTAATATTCTTTATGTGTGGCATACTGACTGGATTACTACCCTCAAATCAAATCCCACTCTCTCTCTTTCCATTTAAACAGACCAGTGAAACCACACACAAGTCACGCTCCAAAATTTTACTCTGTTCTTCTGAATGAGTATAAGGGAATGATCACATCAGATTTGGATTTGTCACTTTGCTTTTTGCCATCACCCCCCTCCTGAAATCTCTTAACTGTTTATTCTTTTCTTCTTTGACTTCTCATCCATTAGGATCCATTAGGATACTGTGTACTTAATGCAGCTGCTCATCTATTTAAAGTATGATCAGGCCAAATCACAACTAGTGTATCTATTACCTAATGTCTGATCATACAGTTTGATGTCTGGTAGATCTATCTCTGACAGCTTGTAAATTTTCTCCTGAATCTCTGTTAAAAAAAAGTTTGTTCAAAGTGCTGCGTATCCCTCTGCTGCAGTACTTTCATCTGCCTCCGTCATGGACTGTTTCACTCATTTTTATTCCCATGCCCCTTTAATAAATGATTAGAATACTGACACAGTGCAGGAGGAGGAGTGCTCAGCACTTTGGTGTCCCAGTGTGTACACACACCCACACAAACACACAACATCCAGGGGTCCCACCGTACTATGATGTCTTCCAGGTATTTTTCTCTTAGCCCGTTAACCAAAATGTTGATTTAGTATTTTCCAAGATGAATAAATTCCACCCCTGTAAAGTAAAACTGCCTCCATAGCTCACTCACTAATTGTATCTCAGATATTTGCCTGCCTTAGTCACACAAACCCTGAGCAAGCACATAGTGAATTAAGTTTCATTAAAAAAAAAAAAAAAAAATTATGACTATGGTACTCAAGCTGATGCCAATGTAATGGATCTTCGAATTCCACTGGTAATAGTTTCAAATATATTTTTGAGATGATTAGACGACACAGCCGATTCTTGGAGGTTTTTGATAGATGAAACTTGGTATCTCTTCAAGGAATAAATGCACCAAGCATCCCGCCCCAAAATGTGGGCCCTTCCTTGTTGATTGGAGTTCATCCACAAAACATCAAACAAAAGGAAGTTGAGAGGGAGCCTTTGTTGGCCACACAAAAAAAGAAATCAGAGCATATTTCCTAGACCACAGAAGGAAAACATGCCCCACATTCTTTGTCTTGCGTGAATTTTTGGCATATTGAAGCTAAGAGTTCTGTTTGATTTCTTCTCCTATTCAATTTTCTATTTCCCTTTATTTCCCTTATTTTTGTCTTGTCCTGTCCAGATTCTTTGACTATTTGACATGTCTAAAATGTTCAAAGTTCAGGCAAATGACTCCTGGATGAATTTGACTTTGCCTTCCTATCAAGGTTAACACGTCCCATCTAATTAGCATGATGGCACAGAGGATACATCACTGTGATAAAAGCTGGAGATTTAGAGCCCTCTGTGACACAAACACCAGACACTTTAATGTCTCATTACTCTCCCTAATAATCACTGAGGACACTGATGATGACATTTATGCTATTACTGCAACTGTTTTACATCCACTTAAATTACTTTCTCCTATTTACTTTCACATTATCCTTTTTAATTTTGCACATCAGACATCTGGTTGATCTGTTTTCTTGCAACTTGATAACTCACAGTAAAGCAGCATGAACTCTTATTTAACTTGAAATTAACTTTCGGCCAAGTTATGCAAAAGTCTGTGGTCGGTTTCTTTAACCCAGCAGCTGTACAGAGAACAGTCTTGAAAGAAGTAGCAGCTATTATTTGTGTACCTGAATGTTATTGTACTTTATGATCTATAGTTTCTGTGTTGAATTTTCCAGAAACAAACTACTGATTTCTCATCCCCCTCTCTCCACAGATCAATCCAGAGCCTGTTATACGGAGAATAAATAAACGTTTATTGACACAGAGAGCGACAATCTCACACTTGGATTAACAGAGAAAGAGATAAAGAGACCAATGACTGCAGCTACGACAAAGACGTGGCTGGAAGGTGGAGGTTGAACTAAACACGTTAACAACTTTGCTGTGTGAATCAGTCACTCGGCTCCTTCCACAAAACACAGACGAAGATTACTGACACCTGGGCCTTTTATAAATCTACAGTATATTCTCCAGTGATATGGGGGCAATGGGGTTGTGAAGTTTTCCTCTCTCTGTCCAAGTCAAAAGTCACGTTCCTCTTCCTCTTCAGTGACCATTTATGTACAGTGAAGTTCAACAAGTACAAATCCCTGCTATTTTTCTTTAAGGTACATGAATACGTGTATTTTTACAGCCATTAGACATTTTTACATATTTTTCCTACTGTTAAATCAATGACTTGGTTAAAAGACATACTATACAGTTCAACATACAGTTTTGCCTGCACTTAAGAAAGACGCGCCCACATTTTGTGTTACTGGTCGACAGTGCTTCTTTATACAATATACTGGACTTTTCATTACACTGTTTCAAACTGTTTCTACCGGCTAAAATAAAACAATCAAGTGAAAAGTGATCCTACATAAGCATTCCTACTGCCTTGAGTTGTGTCCAGTGCTCTGTTGATCAAAAAAGAAAGCAAAAAAAAAAATCACAGTGAAACATCTCATTTTAGCAACTAACCAAACATCATTACAGTGAAAAGTGTGCGACTTCCTTATCAAGAGTTCAGAAGGTGAGCAGTTGGCGTATGAGCTCAGACTGAAGCGCTATTTGTACACATGTGTTTGTACATACAGGATGTTTGGGATGATTGAAATGAACTCAGAAGCAGTGAGGAGGTGCTGTATGTGTCACTGTACAGTAAATGAAGCTGGTATTTAAATGAATAGTGCAGATAAAACAATATTTACACTGTTTTCAGGGTAAAGAGGAACAGACACATTATCTTGTCCTCATTGATATCTTACTCAATATAATAAAAAAAAAAAAATCTGTACAGTGCTCTCGTCTACTGCCCCAGTGATTTCCAACCTTTTGCCACTAGTCTCCCCAGTCTGCTTGACCTATTTTCCTCCTCTAGATGTGAACAATTTGTCTCTGACATCCAGACACAGTGGGACAATGAATCAATGTTAAATTCTTAATGAGCTAATGTGACATAATAATGTTTTTGTATTTACTTGTTCATCAATATGATCATTTTGCTTCCTGATTGGTTCACTACATGATTCAGCAGCTTGGCACAGCTGCAACGCTCTATTTACTTTCTTTAGTTTCCAGAGATGCTATAATTTTTCTCTTAAACTGCTGTGTGGCCCTTCTCCTCTGTCCAGACTGTAGGTTGGGGACCACATACTGCACTTTTCAATGTTTCCTTCCCCCAAATCTATTTTCTCTCTTAATCTCTTCTTTATCCCCAACCTCTCTGCTGCTGCTGCAAACAGCTATGTGAAGTCCTTTGAAACAGCCTCTATGAAGTTGGGTGCTGACATGAGGATGGTGAAGGTGCAAATGATGGAGAAGAGGGAGAAGGCCACCAGGCACAGCCGATCCACCACCGCCGCTGCAAACTTCCATTCGCTGCAGATGGCTTCGGCCTCGTCCTGGTCCCGGAACCGCTGGGCGATGTACGACACCTCCTCCAAGATGCGCTGGATCTCTGGTGGGGGGATGCTGACGCCCATCCCGCCTCCGACTCCCATCCCCAGGCCCCCGACGCTGCCGACTCCTCCAGGCGGCTCGGCCTCATCGCTGGGGGAGCCGTGGGCACGTCCCCCCAGTGCCACCCCCGAGTCGCTAGAGGGCGGGCAGTGTGAGCTCTCTATGGGGTGGTAATTGCTGAAGTAGAGGCTCATGGAACCGTTGGAGGTGCCTGTGGGACAGGGTGGGCAGGAAGTCTGAGAGAGGGGCACACTGAGGCTTGGCACAGTGCCCATCTCTATGGAGCTGGTGCTGGAGTGGTGCTGGGAGGCGTGACGGTACTTGTAACCAGGACGCTTGCGCTCATCGCC
The DNA here is from genome assembly GCA_025331565.1 of Holacanthus passer. Lineage (NCBI taxonomy): Eukaryota > Metazoa > Chordata > Actinopteri > Pomacanthidae > Holacanthus > Holacanthus passer. Next base: position 449,079 of record JAFREQ010000073.1, on the reverse strand, counting down.
AGGTTGTTTCATACGAAGAAACCAGGCGCACCAGTTCAACAGAACCACACGAACCTGAGAGGAGAGTGTGTCAGTGGCGCACACACGATAACACATCCATACAAACATGTGCTTTTGTACTAAAACAAAGACAATAGTGATGATTATCTGCTTAAATCAGTCACTCACCCACTTGGGCATCTTGCCTCCCTGAGGGTCATGATGGTGAAACTGCAGGACTATGACTGTCACCACCACAGACATTCCCACTATCATCATGGTGCTGGCAAAGTACTGGGCTGCAGAGTACACAAAAACAGGCTTTTAGTTTCTGCATTTTATAACTTGTTGGAGTGTTTTTCCCTTTTCAACCCCTCTTAAACTACCCCATGGTCATTTAATGAGCACATACTAACACGTACAAAATGGGCTGATTTCACACCCTAACATGAAAGGAAAGCGAGTCTGATCAATCTATGCAATAGGTTATATTGCCAAGGGGAGAAGTTGCACACTTGCACTCAAACAGGGGAAATAAAATCTGTGCAAAAACTGAAACAAAACTGAAAATAGGGGTAAACAAGAAAAAAAACAGTAGAGGAGAGAGAGAGATTAGTGCTGGTTCTGGAGGGATGTTTTCACCCACACGAGGGAACAGTAAGAGAGGAGGGGAGCATTAACTCAACTGTGCTCTTTCCCTGCATGCACACACACACACACACACACACACACACACAGTATATCTGAGGGCCTGCCCTCCTTTCTCTTGTTTGTTAGTGACTGTGAACAAAGAGGAACTAACAGCTTAACACGACTCCAGCTACTGCAGTGCCAAGCAAAGTCAAGCTTCACACGACTTCATGAGGTCAAGACCCTATTTGTTAGGGTCAAGGAAAGAAAGATGGAAAGAAATGGGGAAGGGACGCTTAAGTGAGAGGAGAAGTAGAGAAAATGATAAAACAAAGAGGGGAGGAGAGAGATGAGTGTTGTGACTGCTTTACAGTCAATCACTGATCACTTTGGTTTTTCTCTATCGAAGAAGAGTCAGAAGAAGACGGCCAACAGATATGAGGGATAGTACGTAAAAACATAATTGTGGGACCTTCAGTCACGAAACACATTGATCATTGCTGAACTAATTTAAAAATGAATTAAAATTAAAATGAACCGAGCCAAATGGTCCCAGATAAGAGAGGTCTACCTAAATTAACTCAAATGAAATGAACACACTGTGCTTATCTGGTGATTAAGGGCTGATGATAAAAGACTTGTGGCCTGATTCTGGCAGCACTTGCTTTATGTATTTACAGTCGAGTTCAAGCAGCTACAATAGCTCATAGCAACATTCGGCCACTGTCGTAAAGCGGCATGAGTCATTTTTAACAAGGCTACTAAAAGTGTTCCAGTTGGCCTTGTGTTGAGATCATGGGAGATATAAAAAAAAACAGATTAATCACACTAATGATGAAGTATTTATCAAGCTTTTCTTCAACGAGGGCCGTTATCATCGCACTGATGTAGTGGCAGCCACGACTTACACTCACATAATGTACAGTTGATATATAGAACATATTTCAATTGGCCGAGTGAAACCGATGTGACACATTACAGGTTTCGCAGTCATAATTCAAAGCATGTAAACACACTCTCTCACACACGGACAAGACAAAAAGACACATTTCTTCCCGGCCCGGCGTGCTCACAGTGATGAATTAGAAGTGTTAACCCCGCTAACAAGTCTGCCTCTTCGCTTGATCCAAAAAGCCTTTGAAGTCTTTCTATCTGAGAACTTTAGCCCTTGGCCTCTTCCTCCCTTCATCCATTATTTCTTCTTCTATCCTCCTTTCCGTTCTTGCCTCCCCCAGTGGAGAATCAGACATTTCACAGCCTATTAATGGTACTGACAGATTTAGTTCTGGCCACCAAATTTACTCCACTCACCATCCAGGGGCTCTGTGAATGATGTATAGACGCCCTTGGGCTACTCAGACCACAGCCCAGCCACACACGGACATAGGCTTTTATTTATTACTTCTTCAAAAGAGCGTATATGCTATATAGAGAGAGGTCAGGCAATTGCCTCAATTGAAATTGCTCCATAAGTAATGTGTGTTTTATATTACTTGTGTTTACTGGAAGTGCAAGAAATACTCAGAGGGATAGTAAAGTTGTTACTGTGGAGTGGTCACTAATGTCTGTGTGTTGATATACTGAATCAATCGTCACTTTGATTAGACCGTTTTCTAATTCAACCTTTGTTCTTCCGTTTGGTGAAGCTAAAGAAGAAGTACAGTATCAGGTATAGCTCCTGTTAGATGTATCGCTTCTGTTCAAAAATTTATGTCTGTCTGGAAAAATGTTCTATCTGCAATGACGACGTCCCTTCTCAGGCGTGTCGATGTCGCTTCCTCCTGGTGATTCCACATTTATACACACCTCAATATGTCACATGTGGACACATAAATAAAACCCACCAATGAGAGGAACAGAGTCGGACGTGGCGGGCATGATCTCTGCGACCAGGAGCATGAAGACGGTTAGCGAGAGGAGCACGGTGATGCCTTGAGACAGAGACAGAGAGAGAACATGAGCATAAATATAATGATGTGATCAGGGTCACTGGTGTATGAAATCAGTCCTGTAATTACTTATGTATGTAATCAGTTATGTTCTCTTGACTACATCCATTTATCAGCTGCTGGCTCGTCAGTCTTGTCCAAGGTAGGTTACAGCTCCTGAAATCCCCCCAACAGTCTGACTGTGTAACTGGTGGCTGCTCATCCACAGACGGCTATTCATCAAAACTCACCGGCTCTGATAGAATTCCAAAGTGGATTTGGTGGCATGGCTCTTATTTTGAAATTCAATTATTCCAAGGTGATTTGACATGCATGTATTCATGGCTCACTATATGATTCATAAGGACATTGTTGTAGACAAATATGCATGCACAAATATGTGAGTGTGTTTATGTATTAGTGTACAGTGACAGTATTTGTATAAGCTTGAACACCTTCACACAAATATTTGCACATTTTGCATCTTCTATCTTTCTTCCGTAGATTACATATAACACATATTTAAGTGTTCTGCAAAGTTAAGACATTTCAAAAAGGCATTTTCATGTCGAGAAAATGTTTATTTCTGTTTAAGCCCCCCCTCACCCAGAGAAATCTTCTCCCCAGAGTCTGCAGGTAGCAGGAAGACCAGCAGGGCCAAGCCAGAGATCAGCACACAGGGGATGAGCAAATTGAGGCCGTAATATAACGTCCTGCGGCGCATGGTGACCGTGAATGTTACATCAGGGTACGGCTCCTTACAGCAATCATAGTACAGCTCATTGCGCTTGGCTGGCACACCTAAGAGAGAAAACACACACATACAGGTCAGGTCTGTCAATAGGGTGGATGAAAAGAGGATGGATCTGAGTGGGACCAGGCTTGGAACTTTGCTCTGCCTTTATTTTATCATCATATTCGTAGTCAAAACATTCAGCAAGCTAAAATGTTTTTTTTTATTTTCTCACCTTGAACTCCACCTCTTGGGGTTATGGTGCGATGCTCTCACATATGGCCTGGCTACACACTTGCCAATGTGTCAAACATTCCTATTGCATGCCATCTGGTGCCGTCTGACACCCATTTGCAGCTAACCGTCACCCCAGGGGTACAGGCACTGCTGCTCTGTCCCAGCTGGAAACACCCCGCTTGGGAGGTCTTCCAAAAATTCTCCCCTCTCCATTTCATCCAGCTACGACCATCCAAATAATGTCCCATTGTGAAGTCATTCATAAAAAGTAATACATTTGATTCAAGCACTCAGAAAATTGGCTTGTCCTGATCCCATTGGGGGGAAAGCAAAATTAAAGGGTCTTTGACAATTGTATCTGAATATTTAGGCTTTGTCAAATATTTTAAAATCATAAAAATGTTAATTTAAGGAGGCAAGTAAAAGGATTATTCCACTTCTATCCTACTTCAAAGTTTGTTCTCATCTCATCTCAGGATTCAGATGGAGAAATCCCAGGAGACAACTAGAGAAATTGGTTTCATGTTAAAATATACTTACTGAATTATAGAATTACACTGGACTCCAGAGAATAACAGAATGTCTGTCTTACCCACAAGGTCCCACTCTCCATTGGGTATATAGGTGGATGTGTCCACGTCCAGCATCTGGAGGTCGAGCAGCCAGCCGTTGTGCGTCCAGGAGCCAAACTTCAAGTCACACTTCTGCACGTCAAAGGGGAACCAGCGCACGTCGATGTAGCAGGTGCTCTTCAAGATACCAGGAGGGATGTACTGACAGTAACCTGATGCATTCACCAGCACGTTGGTGTGGAAGGTGGCGTCAAACCGCTCGTCCGCACTGTGGAGGGAATAACAGAGAGCGATGTGTGTGTGCACAACATTTCATCTTCATCTTGCTGTGAGCTAAAGCTCTGGCTTGCTGAAATCTCTTATCTGCCTTTTTAATTGTTTTTGACATCATTCTTGGAGACCACAACCAGGCAATAACTTTGAAATGGGTTTTGTCAATTGGTTCTATCACAGAGAGACAAAGAGAAGAGGACATACTAAGGAATAAGAAAGACATTAAGTTAGATGCAGTGGACATTCATTTGAAAACAGTAACAGATTTGTATGTATTTGTATACCTATTTAAGTGTGCCAGTCTCTTCAACCTGCCACAGCAGTGAGCAGTGAAGTGATATTCATCTATCCAACCATCTGTGGAGCAACATCCTGCTGCTCCACTATTTCAACCCACACACACAGTTAAAACCCAGGTGAAATCCAGGGTGCAGCAAAATTAAATATTCACCTCCACTGCTACCAAATATGCAATAACAGGAACCAAATCAGTGACATGAACAAACACCACAGATGCCTCGTTCAAAGCTCTGCAACTCCCAACCTGCTGGGATGGTACAAGAGCAGCCCTGAACAGGCTTTGTCTAAATTAGGTCTCAAATATTTAAAGTTTGAGGCGGATTAGGCTTCACCTGCCAGACTCTCAAACACCACAAAAAGCCAATGCAAACACTGAAAAAGTAAAGACAGCATTCTCTAAAAGTCGAGTAGCAAACACTACCTTCGAGGGCAGGCACTTAGAGTAAAGAAAATGCCTCGACCACATAACCTTAGATCCACTCCAGCTCTGGCACTCCACTTGAACTCTAATTAAGCATTAAAGAGTAGCTCCTCTGGTGTCATTTAGAGTGTGAACTCTTAAATAAAGTGCCAGTGGGAAAGTCTGAACTTTCAGAGAATTTCCGCAGTGTCTTCTGATTCCATTCTTTTCGCAGTATGTGGCCAAATTTTCTGTTCTCATACAAACTGATTGTGTCGCAACAAGCTGGAAAGAAGCGTCTCCTCTTTTCCTCTTCATCGCTTTTTATTATAACATGCTGGCAGCTTAAGAGAATAAAAGTTTTGTAGTCAGCTTAGAGCCATGGATATTATGACATTTTTGAATGAATACAATTTGTCATTGTGCTATATTTGTTGTGGATTATCCTTTTTCCTCTGACAGATAAACTAATGGTTTTAATTGAGTGTCTTAGTTAAAATTCATCTGGATTTACATGCCCCCATTTACAGTTACATAACCAGTTTTTATCTATTTTCATCTTCAGCCTGACAGTGGCTTTTGTAGTTTCACTCAGTTGTTCCACTCAGAAGACGTGTTTACTGATAGGAGACTTTTTTCTCACTTGTTGACAGCCAGCATGGAGAGAACTAAATTTCAGCTTTCTGAACTAAAATAAATCAAAACCCAGGTTTGGATTTGTGACCACACTTTGGTTGAAAAAGCAATAAAAGAGAACAATGCAAAGTTTGCAAAACATTGTCCAAAAGTCATATAGTTTTAAGTTGAACATCATGAATGTCACTTAAAATTAAAAATGAGGAGGGAAATAATCAGCAGCCTTTAATCCATTCACATTATTGTTATGAGTATGATCACATTTGAATGTTAATAGCATCTTGCCTCAGGCTGCTGTCAGTGATTAATGGGTGACTAACAGCACACTGTGAATGAAAGGAATGTGGTCTGAAAACAACTAAATGAATAAGGACAGCTTTGAGCAGTGGAAATTGGTCAAATGCAACTATAGCAGTAGAGCAAAAAAACATAACAGTAAAAAAGGAAACCACTGATATTGTAGGAAATTCACCAACAAGAAGAAGAGTCAGAGTCAGGAGTCAGAAAGAATAACAAATATTAGTGTAAAGTAGTGCAGAGTTTTTATTCAGTACATGAAATGCCCCAAACAAACACACACATACACACATTCCTGTCAGCCCAGTCCTCACAAAAGCCCACTGTAGAGCTGACAGTTCTTTTCACTTTGCAATCCACACATCCCACACACTGAACTCTGTATACATATACAGTATAAAGGCACACACAATACACCTGTACATGCACACACAAATCAGCACACACACAATGCAATCCCCAGCGAGCGAGATAACGTCAGTGTGTCTGAAACATCCTGGAGCCTCATTCAACACTGACAAAAGGACGCGATGTGCATCTTAACAGAATTTGTGGATGGGCCCATTTTATTTGTCCCCTGCCTTTGCTCAGATTGAGTGATTTACCTTTTTGAGGGGGGTTAAGTGTTGTAATTTATTTCTCTTCTGTGTGTATGTGTGTGTGTGTGTGTGTTGCTGTCAGCCGTGACTCCGAGCGCTGGGGAAGGGATGTGTGGTTTAGCCAAGGCGGAGCTATGCAATGAATTATTCAAGCTTTGACCTCACTTTATCTGAAGGTGCGCACAGTCCTGCAATCAGCGCTTGCATATACGTGCATCACAGCAGGGCACGTCCCGGACTGTGTGTGTGTGTGTGTGTGTGTATTGGAGAGTACAGATTGTTCAAGTTATGTATGCACAGAAAAAAAGAGATGTGCAGAACAATACAAAATACTTAAAGTTATCAAAGAGGATAAATTAGATCAAGCAAACAAAGACACGTTATCTCATTCAGGTACTGTTTTAAAAAATGTCTTCTTTCTTGTAGCTTGCTTCAAAAATTGCACTGAAAGCAAGTGTGTCTGATCTAATCACAGATTTTCTTTTTCATTACCCTTAGAGACAAACTATTCTAAGATTCTGAAACAAAATACTTTGGGAATAATGGACTTTTTGCAATGTATATGTTTGAATTATTACATATGCATACAACTGGACAAGTGATAGGCCTGGGAGCATAGGAAGGGGTCTTATTTGTACAATGCACCCTCACACACACACATATACACAAAGGGTCTTGTGGACATGTGAGAGTGGGGCAAGGTGGAAACATGAGTGACCGATAATGACAATGGTGGAAGTGACAGGATTCTGCACCATGGGACATGAGTCACCAAGGTTTCCTCTCACTCACTCAACACGTGCTGCTGTCCTCACACACACACAACACACACACACACACACCAATGACAAAAAGGCAGAAAGACGGCCGTGCAGGGTGGAATAAATTACCATGTACTGTTAAAAATATGTACAACGCACTGATCTTTTAAGTGAGATCTCACACCTTAAAGATTTCAAAATAATATATGATACAAAAATATTATGTGACTTTAAAGTCATGATTTGACTTACATGCATTTTGTTGATGTCATCAGGTTGCACAGGGTAAAAGAGTCAACAAGGAGAACTACAATATATTTTGTTCCTATTAGCTTTGACACGCGATCAGCGCCTACTCGGACTGCATTAAGCAAAGACCCATCATGATCCATGCACATTATGTCATATCCCAGGAATACAGCATTCAACTAAACAGCCTGAGGGAGTCCTGACATTAGGCACTCTGTCTGACAGCCTGGAGGCTCTGTGGTTAACTAGGTGGTGAAGGAAGCTGCAGGCAAGAAGTACAGTACATTTCTAATTTACAGTGGGACGTTTATTCCTATAGAGGCTGAGCGTATATATATACATAACCCATGATGCACATCTTCATCGTCATCTTAAAGAGGGAATAGAAGGTGAATCATTATGCTAATTGTTGTTACTTTTTTCCTTTTGTTTGTGAACCACTTTAGCATTTAAATGAATGTTATGCTGCTAATTAAAGAGTAATTATGGCTGATTAGCAGTAAGGCTTTTAGAGTTCATCAGACACTCCACCGTCTCTTTGGCTCCTGGGTGCTCACCTTCTCCAATAATCCATAGGATGGTGCCGACACCTTGTGCAGGCTCTAATCATGTTGTCGTCAGCTCACTGATTTGTTTCTAATTCAGGCTGGTTTTTTTATAGAAAAATCAGGTTTGACCTCATTCACAAATTCACAGAAAAATGGTTCAACTGTCACATCTTCTTTTCAGTGTGTATATTCATTTAAGTGATCACAGAAAAGTCATCAAATCCGTCCATCAAAAAAAAAAGAACAACAAAAAAAAATCCCTCAGTATCCATTTATTCGATTGATTCCCCTTTCATGTTTACAGCCTGTCACTGTCTTCTGTCTGCGTTGTACATCTACCCTCCCTGCTGGCAGAATTAGGATTCTGTCTGTGGTTTACCTGAGTTGGACGTCCTTCGTGTGCCTCATCGATCCCCAGTCAAGTGAGACCATTGACTTTTCCCTCTAATGAAAGAGGAGGTCAACGGCTTACATAGCTGTTTTAGATCAGGATATTCTTTAGACAAACACAATCACATGCGCAGCCAATTCGTGCTAGTCTGGCATACGCGCTCGGAACAAACACACACACTCAGCACGCAGGCTGTTATGGCAGACTAGACGGAGCCAACATAAAGTTTACAGCTTCACTGTAAACATGCATCTCCGGCTCAGTGGAGGTCAAGTGCATTTGTCCTTTTGTCATAATCTTCTTTTGGATGTTAGAATATTCAATTTCTGTATATTAAATAAAATAAAAATAGTTTAAAAAAAGTTAAAGCGTTACTAATTAGTCTGAGCCTTGTTGTCAGCAATTGGACGCACAGAAATTTTAACTCTTATGATTTGAATTGGAGGACGTCAGCTGCCAATCACAAAACAAAACATATGCAAATATGATGAATAACGCAATAGTTTCCCAAGGTGTTTTGCATAGATATGGTCTGGATGGTAAATCCATGACTCACTGTATGGATTATCCATGCGTGAAACATCGTCGTGCGACAGCGTGAGTCAGTGTGAGCACAATGATCTGAAAATTTGAAAAGCAATATGAGAAAGATATGAGAGATTTCAGGCTGGGATGGTACGAGCTGAATGACTCATTTTTCTATCTCACTCTTCTGTGAACACATTACATCTCGAGATGGCATCTGACCTCGGCACTCCTAAACATCATTAACTTCATATTAAAATAACAGACGTGAAAGAATAGATTTACAGCGAGCACTCGTCTTAGCAGCATGCTAATAAGCCTTAATGCATCTGCTCTTCAACACAGTAAGACTAGCGTGTTATTGGCTGCACACTGATGGCCCACTGTGTAATGGCGTGTGTTGTGCCATTACTGTCTGTAATTGTGTGACAGAGTGGATGTGTGTGTATGTGGTGAAGAGTGTGTCTGTTTGCAACATGCGTGCACAGATATTTACTGTGTATTAGTGAGATGAGTGTTTAGAGGTGTGCGGTGTAATTAGTTACGTGCACATGTGTTTGCGTGTTTCCAGCAGCGATCCATATTATTGCTGAAAACTGTAAATTCTCATCTCACCTCAGGGGGCGTGTAAACCTTATGGCTCAGCTGTAAACTGAATTTCCCCTTCAGCTTCAACTCACCGTTCGTCTTTTCAAACTTCAACAAGGTAAGCAATGGTCTTAGGCTAAAAATCAGCAACATCAGCAGTGGGTTTTTTTCAGTTACCCAAACTGATGCAGACATGTATTGCTGTTTTTAACAGGTTACGATGAATATATGTTTTAAACCCTGTCTTATTACAATTAGGTTTATATACAACTGAGTGCCGACCATCTGTTAATATATTTTCCCTACAGCGTCCAATCCTACCAACTGAGGCATGATGTTTAATGGTTGTGTTTAGGCAACTTAGAGTATTTTGTTAAGCTTCAGGAAAGGTGTGGTTAAATATTGAAGAAGTCATTGATGACTTGAATGGCAAGGTTGGTCGCTTTGGTCCAGACTGAAATAACTTAACAACTTTTGGTGGATTTCCATGAAATTTGGTACAAGTATTCATGGTCTACAGAGGATGAATCCTAGTGACTTTTCTTCTAGTGTCACCAGCACATCAAAGAGTTCATTTATGCAGTGAAATCTGCTCGATGGGCCGGCACAAAATATTGTACAGATTTTCATGGTTCCCCTCAGGATGACCTGTAATAAGTTTGGTGATCCCCTGACTTTCAGCTTGGGCCATCACCACTCAAACATTTAATTGTCATGTACTCTGACCAAATACCTGCAAAACTAATTGCATTTCAAAGTTATTTTGAATAACTAAATAAGAATGTTAGCACACTAACAAAGTAAATTATGATGGTAAACATGCTCAACCTACCTACTAAATAAGCATGTCAGCATTGTCAGCGTGAGCATGTAAGCATACAGTAACATTATTCAACTCGAGCACCGCTGTGCCTAAACACAGCCCCACAGAGTAACTGGCCTTGGTCAGTATTTAACCCAACTCTAACCAAGTGATTTTGAATACTAAACCTAACAGCAATGGGACGCAAGACACAAACTCAGATCCTCTGTGTCAAAGTCCTGTGCTTTGTACATCCAACCTTCAAACACGACCTCTTCCTTATGACTCCTGTACAGTACATGTTTCCTGGATTAGATAAAATAAGTGATCATAATCTGGACAGCAATTATTTTAACTCATACTGTGTTTGACAAAGCAAATTATTGCTAAACAAAAGTATATTTCTTAGAAAACAGTGTCTGCGTTTTCTGGTGGGAACAGATTTGAGTAGGTAGCAGATGAACACGCAGCACAAGAGAAGGCAGCCAAGATACTGGCGAGATGTAAACAGGTAGACTGTGAGGAGAGGGGGAGAGAAACATGCTGACACCTTGACAGACAGAGACAGGCAGATGGGATGATTTATAAAGAGGAGTCTGTGAAGGCTGGCAACGATAAAATATGGAGAGAAAGGGTTGACTGAATAGAGTGAATTATAGTGAGACAGTGAGTTATGAAAGAGAGACGGAGGGAGACACAAATAGAATGAGATGAGGAGAAAGATGGTGGGATGGATGATGGAGGGAGGAGTGGAGGCAGAGAGGAGGAGAAACAGGGGTGAGAGCAGTGAGATTAGGATGGGTAATCCTGGCAGGTCTAAAAGCTGAGCTTTTAAAATTTGGGTTAATACCCCCAAACCTTTGTTTAGTCCCATTTCCTGTGACGTGCGTGTCTGTGTGTATCCGTATGACTGAAGACTAGTTAACTGGGGACAGCCGATGCATTGGGGATAGGACTGTGTCCTCAATTGGAAAATGCTGATTTTTGGGTTAGTGGTTAAGGTTAGGGTTAGATAAGGGTGTGTGTGTGAGTGTGTGTTTTTTTTGTTTTTATATCCCGATGGGGACTTTAACCTGACTACACACCAACCCATGGGTCCAGACTATTTTTTGAGGGTTAAGGTTACAATTAGATTAAGGTTAGGGTTAGGGACTGGGGAATGCTTTATGTCAATGTGTGCGTGTGTGTGTGTGTGTGTGTGTGTGTGTGTGTGTGTGTGTGTGTGTGTGTGTGAAATTATGGGCATGAAACATCTGAGGCTCTTCTCTCTCCATCCACTTGATGACATCAGTGAAGAAAGCTGCCTGTCTATTGTTCTCCACACATTGTATCTGTGCCATTGTCTTGACTCCATCCATCTTTTCATCTTTGTTCCCCCTCACTTTAAGACCGGATTGTCTGTCTCGCACTCAAGCATGCAAACGCAATGCAATTAGTTGTTTTGGAGGAAAACAACTGGCCTACATTTCTAATTGACTTGAGAAAGCCTCGCAGAGAAGCGTGAAGAACAGCGGATAAGCAAACAGCAGCAGCCTGACCTGAATCAAAAAATGTGTTGAGCTCACTCTACCTCATTTATTATTCATTTTTTTGACCTCAGCCCTTATATCTCCATTTTTGTTTTCATGTATTCAAAGATGACCTGCAGCATTTTTGATATCAGCAGCTCTTTATCAGCTTTAATTTTATGACATCAGTATCTTTATTGTTAACAAGGAGTGTAAACTTCCAACATATTAATTCTATTTCAGTGCATTTCAATCTGGCATATTAATTTTAAAAGTGGTCGTTCCCTTTATGCACCTATTTTCTTTCCTAAAATAATGCTATTAGAGCAAATGTCCATAAGTGGAGAAGTTAGAATAATTGAATGTAGCAGAAATGTTGTCTAAGTTTATTTAATGATCCATCTCATCCTACCTCCGTCTGTGTCACTGGAGTTTTGTGTTTGATTGGGTGTGATTGTTTATCACATTGGCTTAAAGTAACTCCTGATACTGCTTTGGTTTGTGGAGATTAAAGACAGAATTTAATAAAAAAAAAGTGGCATATCAGAAGGATTAGACTGATATTAAGATCCAACAAACCTACCCAAAAATAAAAATGGCAAGAAAACATGACAGGTGTGTTTATCTGCTGCAGGGGACTGACAGTGGTGGATTACAACACCTATTTTTGACAGCAAGGGAAAAAATGAAATTCTTCTAAACTACAACAAAAAGAGGACAACATTTAAAAAGAGAAGGTCACAACTTTTCAAAGTTAAACCTGCAAGAACAGTTTCTTTCTTCTTCTTCTGTTCCCCCCAAAAAATATGAACACAGCACTGACATGACAAGTTGATACGGCAAACTTGTTAGTTGCGTATTTGTACATTCAGTAATTCATTCATTTTTTTTTGAATGTAAGTCCAATATTAACTCCTTGTTTTTGGTCTCCACCAAATCCTGAGGGAAACATCTGGTTCTTTAATCGCTCCACTATGTTCACCAGCTAGTCTCTAATGTGTCTGTCTGTTGTTTGGTGCTGAGCAGGTAGTGTACTGTGGGTTTTTAGAGCTTTTTCACTGAAAAAGACATCTTGAGAGTCAGTGAACCAAAACAGTTGTTGTGTGCCAGACAGTGAAACAATGAGCCCAAACTCATTATAAAGCTCCATAAAGCTGAGGACAGCAGCAGGTTCAGGAGATAATGCTCTGTAGGTTCATCACTACCAGCGACCCCTTTAACATTGCCACATTGATTTCATGTTGTCATTTGATGCATTGTTAGGGTAAAATATTGGTTATGGACACTTTAAGGAAAGTGGTGAGTAGAAGAAAGCAGCTCTGACCTGTTGTAAAGAAGGATGTCGGGGGTCCAGACCTGGTCTGAAGGGAATCGAAGGTTCTGGACACCGGGGTAGTTTTCTGGATTCCAGCTCAGGTAGATGTCAGTCCAGTACTGAGAGAAAGAGAGATCTTCATTTAAGACTTTGATATTTTGTAAAAATGGGTGCAATAACTCTCATCCTCAGCAAAACCCAAAATGTCCAATGTCTAGTTGAACTAATCTAATTAAACTTTTGCAAGAAAATGACACATTCCATAGAAATGAGATGGGCTGAATCTTGCCTGGAAGGAAATGAAAGTGGAAGGCTAAAATGATTCTTGTAGTAACGTTTTCAAAATTAAAGAGCAATTCAGAAGCTCTCGAGAAAGGGAAGAAAAGATTATTCCTGTAAACATGTTTCTAACAGGCAGGCAGACCTGATGGCTTCAGAAATGTAGCAGCCTATAACAATTTTCAGCTGCTGTGGGTCTCATGTTCAGGCAAAAACAGGAACAGGAAACACCTTAAAATGACAGCACGACTGGATAACAAGCAAGAGATGGTTCTTCTCTCTGCTGCTTGGAAACTTGTCTACTTCTCAATGCATCAAGTCAAGATTTCTGCTGTACTGAACAGTGAGCAGCAACCTGTGTCCTATAACTATAACTGTTGCACAGACTAATGTGGCCCTCGGCTACGAATCTATCTGTGGATTTTTTCACCTGCTGGCATGAAGTCCATTAACAATCAAGTTGACTGCCACTTAAATATGCCTCACTCTTCCTCCCTCTTCATCCTCCTCCCCTTTGTCGTGCTTTTTTCCTGACTATGCTGATGCAAGCATTGAGCATGGACACACACAAAAGCGAGTCTCTCGCTCTCACTTGGTCAGCAACAACTGGTGGCTGAGTTCCAGTATTGAGGATGATGTTTATAACAGAGTCTTATACGAAACTATGAGCTGTGAAAATAGTTGCAAATAGTTTAAAAATACTTGGATGCATGAGATAATCCTTAATTAATTAATATGAACTGGACATACAGTAAATATTATATTATCAATTTTGCTTTTAGATTGTGAGCAAGTACAAAGAATGAATCGAGGAAATCATTTGTATCTCTGGATGTGGACTATTAAAATTCAATATCATGAGCAAGCACTTAATGTAGTGGTGCTAGTAATTTGAGAAACACAGTCACAGTGACAGGTCATTGTGTACTAAAATCCTAAAATACAATTAAAGCACATTAAGTTGACAGTTTCTCAAAGTTGGACTCACCAGCTGCAGCCATGCGTTGGTCATCAGCACTTGGTTCTTCTCATCCTGAGAGAGAGGGCAAAAGAGAATAAGTTTTTCTTTTGTGGAGGAGAGGACAAACAGGACAATCCATAATCAACAAAGTGGAAAAGGGGCTTCGTCATCAGCAAGTCGGTGCATTTGTTTTGCACATCCAAAGAAGAACACACCACGCAATGTAAAACTGTGGAAAACCTAGGTTTATGTAACCAAGTTAGTTTTCACAGTGGGGCCGTCTAACAAATGAACCCCTTTAAAACAGCTAAAATACTGTCGGTCCAGGTGGATTTTAGAAATGGAGGGCGATTCAAAATGTCATACTTACTCCAAACAATAACACAAATAAAATCTTAATCATAATTATTAAAAGCTATTGTTAACAAAAGCAATCACTGTAAAGTTCAGCTTCCAAATAATGTATTATTGTCCAAAATAAACACAATAAAGATAAAGACAAAACTAAACATGGAAACGATGCAGACTGAAGCCTTTACCAAGAATGAACTTTCAAAATGTTTTCAACATGTACATATAGCATTTGTTATTGTGTTGCTCATATTCTCGCTGCAAGGTGAAATTTGCATTTCTATAAGCATCACAATTTCTGCTCCAAGTGAAAAAGTCAGAACAGGAATGAACACAGTGAGGATGGGAAGGCTGAATAGGATCAAAGAAGTTTCCCATTTTCAACGCACTGCAGTTATTTATCCGTTTATCTGTAGCTCTCGCTTTTTGCTCTTTTTCTGAGCGTGGAGCTAAAAATGTTTGCACACACTGTATAGCAAACCCTTCTATAATGTCTTTCCTAAAAAGGGGATGACCCAGAGGTTTGAGCAGAAGTCACAGCTGAAAGTAATAATTGGAAATAATGTATCTGTCTCTTCAGAGATTTCAAATCCCCCGGTGGTTTGTGTGTGTGCGTGTGTTTGCAATTTGTTGAAATGATGAAAATAGAATTGAGGATAGTATAAAATTTATAACCTGAAAATATTAACTTCACTAACCTATTCAAGGTCAGAAAACCAAAATGCCTGCAGCGCTCTGTGAATAGTGAGCATACATTCAATACACACACTGACAGTCTGAGCTTGTGATTCACTGGCACTTACTTCTTATTGTCTTCTGGCTACAAAGTAGTTTTTAAAAAAAACAATGCATCATCAACTTTTAGCGGGCAGCCTTAACAATATGCAGACTAATTGTCTTTTTCGATCTTATTCTTATGTTCCTTCCGATAAAAGACCCGTAAACACTTTTTAACTTTAATCTTCTCTTTCAACATGAACATGAGCGCTTCTTTTGTTGTGTGTCTGCATGTTTCTGAGTGTCTGTATGGACCTAGAAAAACCTGGAACCTGACCTAGAAACATGCGAGCACCAGTCAGTCAACACTGTTTACTTTAAAGCTGATGAATAAATGAGTTGAATGACCATCTGTGTTTTTATGGCAGTAAAGTTACAGCGTACCTCTGGCTCTGAGTACAGCAATTACTGCTACATCACAGAAATAAATCCCACGTACATAAGTAGATGGAAGGTGACTTTTTTTTTAACTGAAATTCAGTCTCTCTTGTAGAATGAACAGACATATCCAAATCAGAAATCTAGTTTTCCCTATATAAGCATCTAAAGCTGGCTGGACTGAATCAAATTTAAGTTTACTGCATTGTTTTAGTGTCAGGCACAACAGTAAAATCCTCTCATTTCACTCCCTGCCACATTTTCAGAACCATTCAGAGGATCCTCCTCTTACACCACAAAGGCCTCGTGAACACAGTTTATAAATGAGGTTACTTGTCCTATTGACTTGTCTCTTTAGAAGCTCTAGAGAATCTGAGTAAAACGTCCATCACTCTTTCATCCTCCTCCTCTAAGACAGATGAGACTTCCAGAAACAAGTAACCCTAAAATTGTGTGTGAAAAGCACGAGGCGTTGTTGGAAGAACACGCTCAGACATAAAAAAAAAAAAAAAAAAGCTATTTTACATCTGTGTGTTTTGACATGAGAGCAGACATAAGAAACACATTAACACTTCCCTAAACTGTCTCCTCTGTGTGGACGGCCTGATTGACTGAAATGCACATACAGCCTGCAAAGTGTCTCACAGGTTTCTGCTCCTCTCTGGTGGTTAACTGATTCAATTTGAAGGCCCCCTGCTACTCTGAGGAGAATTTTTACAGTTTGAAATATCATTAAAGATTGTAGACCTGGATTGATTTCTGGGTCACGGGCTGGAGGGCAGAGGAAGGAATGGTAATGTTCAGAAATTGGGAATGTGTCAGGAGTGTCAAACTCAGGTCGATGGAAAACACACCGTCAGGACAGTGGCCCCTCTGGGAGCGTTTGACACCTCTTATCTACAGTGCAACACAACATGAGAAAATGTGGATGAGCAATGCAATAAGCAATGTTAACCCTCTTAAGGAGCAAGATACTCAGCAGATTCAGACAGAACAGCCCAGTGTTAAATCAACATTTGTGGGGGAGTGTTGTGATATATGATTCAGGAAGGCTTATCAGACACCAAAACACTGCTAAATGGTTTATGAAACTCACAGACAGGGTTTTATAGCTCTGGAAAGTATCAAAGCAGCACCTTTTTTTATCTTATATCTCATCTTTCTTATCACGGCAATTGCGAGATAAACAGTGTAAAAATGGCATTCACGCTCCAAAGTTATCTACAAAAGTTATCTACATTTGCATGCTTTTATTGGCGGACAACCCCCACATCATTTAATGCAGGGCGCTTGAGGGTCTGAACACAGTCAACACTCGGTTTCAATAGAGCAGCAAGATGAGGCTCGGCCAGCTGTCTCAGCCAGATGTCAAGGTTGAAAACGATGGATCATTGGTGTGAAAGAGTAATGACGACATGCAGGTTGCAGACTTTCAGGTAAAAAGTCAACCCGTGAACACTGCAGAACAATGTATGAAAGCTGTAATTATTAGCGTCCCAGTGCAGAGGACGTCTGAAGAGTAGAAGTGAATTACCTCCACCAATATTTAGCACTGTTCCATAAGCACAAACCTGCTGCTGGATGTAGATTAGACATATACACACCAGATGAAAACACACTCACAAAACACTGAACACTTATAATAGCTCACATCACCTGTGGGTAATATAATACAAATGTAGCTATAGGTAAGACATTAAAAGCATATTTCCCTTTGCAGACATTACTTCTCTGTTTCCACTTTTCTTTTTCAAGCATTTTCTCTCATTTTTTCTTGGATTCTCAATCATACATTATCATTCAGAGATACATGAATATTGGGCTTCTGATCCCTTGCTAGTGGTGAATTGTGATGATATTGTTAGGCCTTTTAAACCACTTTTACAGTTACTGTCATGTTAAACCTCAGATAAACACCTGCAATGTAAATTTTGCAAGTCACGGCATAGTGGCATAATTTCACCTCAGATTTCCATTGAACTACACACTGTGTGCCCAACAAAACACACTTCCTATGTTCGACACTGCCCAAAGTAAAGACCATGCCACACAGACAAACACACACACACACACTGTCTTTCTCACCACGTCTATGATCTGCAGCAGGGTCAGGCCCAGCTCCACCAGGATGGCAGCTGAGTCATTGACCACAGGTCTCTCAAGTCGGTTGTAGTTCGCCAGCAGCTCCTTGTACAGCCTCCTCTGGTGCTCTCCCTGCAGGGATCCTGAGGGAAAGCAAAGGAAACAAGAGGAAGCATATGATGGTTATTTTAAACATGAACCATCATCTGCACTAAAAGTTCAAGACTAACATGTCAACTCAAAGGTCTTTAGTCCGATAAGACTAGGAAGTGGGTTTTTAAGATTATTTTGTCACACATAACCACCATCAGTTGCCACATATTTCAGAGTTGAAGACACCGCTTCAGTCCCTACAGATAGTTTCTGAAGGTCACTCCTTGATTTAGAGGTGTGTAGGTGTGCAGTCTGTTGGTTTGCATTTTAAACCATAAATCTAGTGCTGGATTGATGTTCCAGATCAGGATTTGTCAAAAAAAAAAAAAAAAAAAGCCCTCAGTGTTTTGGCTTGGGCTACCCCTTTCCTGCAAATTGTACTTTGGAACATATTCTTGTGTACCGAGGCTGAATTTTAATCCAGAAAGTAGCTTTAATGGCCTTACTAACCTTTTACCCTTCCTTTGCTGGCACCAGCCTGCAGCCAGATTATAATTTACCTGGTGGCGTTTCAAACACGCTGCCATATACTGTCCCTACTGAGTCTGTACAGTTTGTGCCAAGACGTCCCTGATTCCTACAGTGAACGTGCCTTTGGTATGAACACTGTATAAGAGGAAAGTCTGTTGTTCAGCTGAAGGTTTTGATGAATAATGTATAGATATACACATGTGCTGACATCCGCAAATACATCCGCACACTGTAACACACACACACACACACACAGGGGCGGGACTGTGAGTTGGTGTAGTCTTGAGGTCCAGGGTGATTAAAATGATGTGTTTGTTGGCCTGACTCTCATCACCATTATTGATCGTCTCATCCTCACCTTCCACACCCATTTAGCACTATACGTTTGTCCCAAAATAAAGGGAGACAGAGGCACAACAGCACTGACGCGCACACACACATACACAATCAGTCCACATTGTTAATGACCTTGGAGTCACTGATCTCAGTATAGTGTGTTTTAGAAACAAAAGACATAGGTGCAACAGCGTAAAAAAATCATATTACAAAAACCATTCATATAAACAAGTCATTAGTGGTAGTTTCATATTCATACCTCACACACTCGTTGGCTCAGCGGTTTGTGCTCACACTGTGTTCACACTGCAGGAAAAATCAAGCTAATCAGTTTGTTTCCTTCTCATGTGACACATCTGTTTTAATAATGAGGAGCTGCACCATCAAAACAAAGAGCCTTAAAATGTCCAGCTATGAGTGAGTGGATCTGTGATAATGGCAGCACACACAATGAGCTGGTCTCTATTCTTTTTGGAGACCTCTCAAGTATTGCACATGTGCACATGGGGGTCAGTTCAGAAGAATTATTTTTCAGACTTGTTTTGGAGACAATGATGAACATTTTAGAAGTAAACAGTAGCAGGACTGAGCATGTTTGGGAATACATTCTGTTTATGATCTATCATCTATGCATACCCTGCCTCTAAAACAAATGTCAGAAATTGAGCTCAACATTGTATTTTACACTGACCAAGTGTTTTGAAAGGGTTTGGTTGCGGCAACAGGTTGGAAGATTTTCTTAAAATGACAGATATGAAATTTTGAAAATCACATACATAAGTCAGTGGTATGCATGTTAACCAGGAGTAAACACACTTCAGCAAGTGAACACACTCTTAGAAAACAACACACAGGTTTGTATAACACTCACACACTTCCAATGCACACATAGTGTTATAGATGGACATGTACAAATATAGTTGCTAACAGGCACACACATGAAAAAAACATGAAGCAATCAATCACTCGCTATCACACAGTACACACACAACCTGTCAGTGATAAGATATGCTCAAGAGGTCTCCCCATGTGCAGATGCTATGATGACTACCTCACAGAAACATACAGTGGACAATCCACTGAGAAATGGAGAGAATAGAGAGCAAAAAAAAGACAGAGAAAGACATGTAGCCTGGATGAGAAATATGGAGAGAGGATCACAGAGAAGGAGGGATGTGAGCTCTACAGCCCTGTGAAGCTGTGAACACTGGAGGAGTGCGCCTTTGGCCCAGCACGGTGCTGATTGGCCCATTAAGGCTGTAATGAGGAGAGTTATGGCAGGACTGAGCCTCAGGTCAGAGACGGAGGCTCTACGAGAAGCTGCTCAGCACAGCACAATCTCCTTCACTGCTGCTGAGGAGCCACACACGCTTTATCACATCAGACCATCTCTGTCCATGCATCCGTCTATCCCACCTCCAGTAGCTTATGTGCGAGACGAATTGAACACAATCACACCCACAGATGTGGATACGGACATATTTTTTCACCATATTGTCTTTCTGTCTGTTAACATGCTGGAATGGGCACCCCGGCAAGTACTCTGATGGCTGTTGCGCTCATGGCTTCTGCAAAGATAAAAACACAATCTCAATAAATCAGTACACAGCACGACAAAAGCCATAAATCTGCGCATCTATGCACAATATAATTTGCATACGCGCGTGCACTCAAATTTAACTACGGCCTCGTCTGCAGCTGCTATCCTGCTAACCTCCCTCCTGTGTTTTATTACTGCGAAATGTGAACTGAGGTCCAAACATAACTAAACTAATAAAGTCAGTGAAGAAGAAGAATTGAAAGCTCAGTCTCCGTAGCTGCTTGTCTCATAAAACCGTGTTAGGAAGGGATTAAAATAATCAAATAAAATAAACCATTGTGCCAACTTTAATTCACAAACAAACGTGTGCAGCGTACACCAGGGATGAAGGGATACATCCATTAGTTGGTGTTCGTTTTTTTAACCATCTCACTAATGAAGCTGATATGAGAAGTTGGCAAGAAGACATAATTTTCCAAACACAGCAAGAGGCCTCATCAAACACACTCCAGCAGAGGGAGGGAATGAGAGTGGGGGGGAGCTGGAGGATTTGTTCTTCATCAACCTCTTTCTTTATCTCCCTGTTCTCCACCTTTGTCCTTTTCTTTAAAGAGCATGATGGAAAACCCTCTGAAGAGGAGTTCCTCCTCTGGATGAAAGGAAATCAATTGTCAAGAAGCCGTATTTATTGTAATGTTATCAGATACATCTTTGCTTTTAGAGGATTTAGGCCAATAACACAGCGCATACATACAGTAAATGTGTGTGATGTACAAACTGCAAGTGAGAATTTAATCGACTGTTTTACCAATTAAGGTTGAACATAAGCGAAAGAAAAATATCCAATACATAACATTTAAAAATGACCATGAAGAAATAATAAGGCATTTTAATGATGCATTTAACCTTTGACCCTGTGACCCTGTGACCTTTTTGACACTAAACTGAATCTCTATTTTCAGTCTTTATTAAATGTCACCTTTTAGTGTCTTTACTACCGTACTACTATTAACCTGACTTCCTTGATAGGGAGTGTGTGTTAAACTCACAAACTCAAACTGACATGCCAACAAGGAGCAACTACACCAGATCAATACTCCATCAGTCTAACACCATGGTGGTCATTACAGGAAATGTCAGGGGTCACCACTGTGTCTTGTTCGGGTCTGTGAGACGGTCACTGATTAATGGGGTTATCCAAATGATCAATTATGACAAAAACACGTCCATTATTTCTAAATATCTCATATGTCTTTCTTATTTCAGTCAGAGACACATGAAGGAATTTTTGCAAATGGTCATAAAGTGATACTGTTTGTTAAATCAAAACTATAGCATATAAGGCGGAGGGAGCCGTGTCAGCATTCAGCATTGACAAGAGCTTCAGGTTTGATCAGATTTTACCAATCAGCTGACAGTCACACATCAGCCAGTGAAGTGAAGACTCCACTGAACTCCACTGATCAAAGCCAATCTCCAATGAGGAGTTACCAGCAATTTATTTTTTCTCCCAAGAATTTCACCTTTCCTAAACATCCTTCCCTTGAACTTTGTGAGCACCGAATGTCTGAAAGGAACAAAAGAAGAGGTCAGTACGACTGGCACTGCAGATAGCACATTATGCAAATGACCCACTTCAAATATTATATAAATATATTATGTAGAATTGCTCTTAATTATTACATTTAACTGCATTTTTTTTAAAGTAAGAATAAGTTCCATGCAAGTTTTTCAATGTAATTGCCTTTGTGGAACTTAAATTTACTTGAAAATTTAGTTGTGTTATCTATGTCAAACTCAATATCTCAAAACGACTCAGATTACAGGAAGAGCCTCAAGTTCACACAGTGCCACAGGATTTAGACACACATACACAAACACATTCAGAAATAACTACTGCCCTTCTTCTCCTCCTCTGTGCACATTTGAACTTCAAGACAAAAGGTAAATACATGTTTTTGACATTGTGTGTGTGTGTGTGTGTTTGCGTTCAACACTGACGTGTACATGTTAACCTGAACTCACTGCTCCCGCGCACTGAGGTCGCCCCAGAGCTCCAGGACGTCTGCATATAGAATTAGTTCTAGTTTAATAAGCAGAGCCAGGCTGCTTCCGGGCACCTCAGGGACCCCGAGGCCATCAGCACCCAAGGGGACCTTTTATTTCAGCTCGGCAGAACCCCACAAAATATTAATACAATCCACATATTCACAGAGTCTCCTTTGAGACCGAGCCAATTTTCTCTTTGTGTGTGTTTCCTCAACATCAATGTTTATTGGAAGAATATTGGAGGAGAGAACTATCTATAGAGAACTAGATTACTGTGATGGAGAATCCAAACAAAATGAAAAATGTGAAATGTGAACAGATGTAAATTTGGTGTGTATGTGGTTATGCTTTGTGTTGGTGAGACAAGCTGTCCACCACTGTGTCACCCTGCCTTTCAATCAGAATATACTGGACTCCATGAAGTCAAGTTTCAGAGCCAAATGCTAAGGACATAAATAATGTTGTCTGTGATTTTGGATAGGATTACATTAAGAATTGACAACATCAGGACAGAGGGATCATTTGAAAAATTCATATTGACAACAATGGCTACTACTGAGGCAGGACGGGACAGCAGCGGCCACCAATCTGTCAGAATACTAATCAAGGATCATTTCCTTTGCATCAGCTTTCTGTGTGCAAGGTGAGCAGAGAATCAAATTTCAGACACACAAACACACACAAATGTGAAAGACGGGAAGAAGAAAAATAGACCGATAACATGTTCAAGACTGTTGTGTATCGCAATTGTTTGGTGAAAAGAAACTACGTCACAGTCCAGATGCTTTTAAGCTTTGTATTACACACTTAAACATTTCAAGTTCAACCAGCTCAAGGTCAGCTTACTACTTTTTACCAGACCTCTACTAAAATCTGAGTCTTCACATTCTCCTTTGAAGGATGAAAGTTCTAAAAAAAGATATCTGTTATAAGTGGACCTTGAATTAGGACTTTTGTTTCCAAGGTCCAGAATGAACCTCAATGCTTCACCTTTGCAAATTTGTACATTTTGGTTGTTGCACATGTTATGGCTGCTTGCTTATGGCAAATGTCATAATCATTGAACACTACTAATTTACTTTGGAAACATGCACTTATTGAACTTAATACTTAATAGTCTTTTTACCAGTGGATTTCCTTAAACTTTAAAGATGATCCAACAGATAAACAAATAAAAATATAACTGTAATATGTAGAGAAGCATCACAGGCTTCACTGCGTCCTTTTATTCAGTTCTATCTTTGTGATACTGTGTGTGAGTTTTCTCTGACTCATTCAGTATTGAACATTGGTGTCCATCAGCTCTGTGCATGTGTTTCTGGACCATCACAGTGTGTAATGACCATCCCTGTCTGCTCTTCCAACACAAGCTCATTGTGTATGAGTGCGTGTGTGTGTGTCCGCTTGCTGTGCACACCAGTGTGCCATGTGATTCTTCCCGTGCAACGGCTGAATTGGTTTTCCCTTTCTTGTTCTCCTTCACAGCTGACAGCTTAACAATTATCCATCATGTCATGTTGAGAAATCAAGGATCTGCAGGGGTGACCCAAACCGAATCAGCTGAATGTTTGCAAATCTGAGTTCACAAGCTGTGACCTGAATGTACAAACTTTGTGATATTAACTTAAATTGACAGGCACTGTTTTTTGATGTGTTTACTATTTAAAATTGTATTGTATAAGTTACAATTAGGTTAAACTTGCACAGCATAGATTTTCTAGCTTATTTCACTATCATAGGGTTGAAGCTCTAATCTAACCCTTTAACTGATAGCTCACGACTGAACAGATGGCTGGGTGCGTTGTGTATATTCACACATACAGCACACAATGCAGCATTAATATGCAAATAACTATATGGGGGAAAGTCAGATGCACATTCTTCCCGTCCTTTCTCCCTCGAGCTTTCCACCTCTAATCTTCATTCTTCACACCTTTCATTTCCGTTTCCCTTCCAGTTTTTGGAATACCCCCCTCTTTTGCTATTCTACTGTAAATTTTTCATCCTTCTCTATTTTGACTGCACCTCTCTCCCTCCATCAGTGGCTTCATCCTTTTATCGGCCTTTCCAAATCTTGTGATATCCCCTCGTTTGATCCCTCTCTCTCTCTCTCTCTCTCTCTCTCTCTATATATATATATGTATATATGCCTCTCTCTTCTTACATCTGTTCCTCCTGCCTTTTCCTGAATGTACTTGTTTTTCTTTCAGTGTTTTTTGCTCTGATTTTCCATGAATGAGCACATTTTAGAGCCGATTAGGTTGTGAGGAGATAAAAAGAGCTGTAAAAAACGATCGTCATGATGAGAGCTGTCACCAGTTACTTAGCATCATCTGCATCATCTTAGCATCATCTGCAAACAAATGGAGGGATTTTAATAGAAAGTCACTTAAGATAGAGGACAAGTGAGGCCTGATGTGTGTGAACCAGGAAGCCGAAAATATAGGTTTTCATTTGGTGGCAACTGAGAATACAAGAACCATGTAAATACACTGAGCACATTGTTATTCGCTCTCTCGCTCTGTCACATACTCTCTCTCACACACACACACACACACACACACACACACACACACACACATTAACACATACCGAGAATTTCAGCTAGGCGATTCTGTCTTATCTGAATATTTTTTACTGGGTCAATGCGTTCAGATGAGGATTCCAAACACTCATCAGACACAGACTATCCAAACACAGATGGCCCGAGGGACTCATTTCACTCTCTCTCTTTCACACACACACACACACACACACACACACACACACACACACACACACACAAACTAGCTATTTTAGGCAGAGTACTAAATGACCACCTCTTACATCAGGGTGTTTTAGTGAGTCTGATGAGCCCAGATAAACCCATCCAGTCTGAGCCACTGTGCAACACACACACACACACTTTCAGCTGGCAGGATGAAAGCAGAGGAATGATCATGGCTTTGTTCCTCAGTCTCTTTCTGCCAAGATAATCCACTGTGCTTATGTATATCAAGTAATCTATTATCATATAAGACAGGGTTTTATCACTATTATGCTTTTGGGAATCCCAGAAATAATGTCACCAGACTTTAGGCCTTAGTAAAATAACTACTTTGAAATTACTGAAACGATTAGTTGATGGCATATACAATACACTTATCACATATAGTGTGTATTGTGTGGTGTGTAATATTAATTAAAATAAGCAGCAATCACAACAGCTGAAAGGTTCCTGATTTTCTAGTCTGTCTTAAAACTCATGCGTCCATTTGTACGGCGAAAGAGTTATTTGTCATTTTGATCACTGCTGTCCATACGAGGGATCCCTTATAGTGCAATGCCATTGTAAGAGAGGACAACACCCCCCATCTTTTAGTTCAACCAAAGCTGATATGAAGGTTCAGCTGTTTGACAAATCGAGTGCACATCTTCTGAAGACTTTGTTACTATCCTTCCACTGCTGCTGGAAAAAGAGAAACAGTGTCCAGGAAAACCTATTCATTCTTTCATGAAGACACTTGGTCTTTAAGGTAGGTTTGCTTGATTGACAGGTGTCAGGTGTGCTGCCGTTCGCTGCAGGTTTTAAAAGGTCCATGAAGTGTAACTGGGCTCAGCCACTGTTTTTCACTCCAACAATCTTGACTGCTAGACAGACTCTGTAGACAGGGTTAACATGGGGCCTCGAGTGTCGCTGGGGCCCCTGAGCTTCCCAATGATGTAATTTGAATCCTGATGAATAAACAGTGAGAAAACTACAGAGCTGCGGTGACAAAAGGGTGGAGAAGAGAAGTAATGCGCTTTAAAGAAGACATGCTATTCTGTCCATTTCACGTCAGATTAGCTCAACATTAATTTACATGCTGACAGCAAGTTCTTCCTCATGAGGCTTATCCCTACAAAAAAAAGTACACAAAATGCAAACACAAAAACCACGCTGTTGTGAAACAAACTCTGCATTATTTGGAGTAATCTTCTTTCATACAGTGGCAAATATGCTTGGTAAACCTCAAAAACTGATGCAAGGAGCCAAGACTATTATCCGGTCTGGAACATAACAGGGCTCTGATCCCAGAATTCTCTGAGACAGAAGGACCAGAGTCCTGAACCTGGAGGGAGGATACCGCTGCACAAAGAAGCCGCTGACAGACCAACACTCCCCGAGGGCCCGGACAGTCGGCACCACGGCAAATGCTACACATCTACAGCCATTATGATGCAAATATCTTGTGAGTGTGTATGGGAGAAAGTGAAAGAGAAAAATAAATAGCACTGCATACACACAATCCACTGATAATGTGGAAGGAGTGATATGACTTAGGCCAAACTCCCACAATGAAATTTGTTTGTCTGAAGCTATGTTACGTTTGCCGTATATAATTTCTGCTTTGAAGCTGGAACAATACACACACCAGAACAGGATGTTGATGGATGTTACTGTATGAACTCAGATTAGGGCATTACAATCTGCTGTTCATTTACAATCATGATTACCATACAAACGTGACAGAGAGTGTACACATGAGAAACAAAACTGACACTTAGATGAATTTATCCTCATTCCATTGAGAATGTTTATTAGATTAAAAACAGCAGCAGATAAAACTTAGAAACACTCACGTACTGACGTTTATAAAATTTCACTGGTCAGAGTGACACGATTGCATCTGACAGAAATCAAGCATGTTAGATACAGATTAAACTCATGCAGCAGTTGCTCTAGAACAGGGGTCTCCAATCAGACAAAGCTTGGAAAAGGTGCCACCTCACTCCCTCTTAGCTTACTTGCTTAATTTTGCTCAATTCCTGAATACCTATGAGATCATTATTATGTTATTTTATCCCATAGACACTCAACAATTGAGCCAAGATATTGGCGTTTGACAACTTCAGACTATACCAAATACATTTTCTGTCCTAAGGCACTTATTAGTTTCCGACTGAAAAACAGTACAATTCCCCAAATCTACTTTATTCCTGAACTATCTCTTGAACCAAATCGCATGTTTATGTGATCTCATATTGATAATTAATGTAATAACCAATTCTTCGGTTCCATTCACTGAGCCTCCCTCGAAACTGTTTGGAGACCCACCTCCTACTTTGGAAAAAATCTGCTGGAATATATTGGACAACCATACATTATCCTGCCAAGGGAATATGACACTTCCTTTCTCAGACCTGTAAATGGGTGTCCACCTGAGCAGATGCCATCTATCTCTCCTTCAGATTATGGCCAAGACCTTGAAAACTGCCATTTAACTGACTGGACGGAAAACACCCCAAGGTGAAGAAATAATGGGACTCAACATCAAAGTGTGTGTCTATGTCTGTGCACATGCATGTGTCTTGTATGCTTTCGAGAAACAAGCGTCCTTCAAAAGACACAAAACCTAAGAGAATACTTGTCTTGGCTCCACTGTCTGGATTTGTATGTGTATGCACTTACACGTGTGTGTAGTTTACACACCATTCTGCCTCTAAAACTAACCAAGCGTGCGCTGATTTAAATTAAGGTCACTTTTCAATGGTCTAGCACCTCATTATTTCACTATCATTTTGTCGGGGAATGAGTCAGGGAGGTCAGCAGTGAAGCATCCAGATGTTCGGCAGCTGTAAGCCTACGTGTTAACCTAGGTGGCTAGTTTATTGCCTATCCTCTTTAAAAACACAGACAGAGAGAGATGGAGAGGTAGAGCGAGCCAGTGAAAAGAGAGATGACGATAACAGGAGGCACTAAAATGAGGTGGGTTTAATGAAAGTAACTGTAAAGGAAGGGCAGGGAGGAGAGGGAGGTGAAAATGAGGTGATGGGCATCCATCCACATGCCCTGAAAATTCTATAGAGCCGTAAAAAGTCCCTTTAATCACATTACATAGCTTCCAAACATGAGCTTTACATCTTGCATCAAAGCAGGGTTGTGGAGTAAGAACACAAGAGTTAATACTTTGTATGTTTTCATTCATTAAGTACTGAAAAGAAGACTGGCTGTAGTGATATTCACACATGTTGATTAAATTAGTACAGGACATTTTTAATATATCAAACATGCTGTTTAATTATTCTGAGCCATTTAATATAGAACTAGAATTTAGTTTTGACTTTGATTTGCAACAAGGGG
Organism: Holacanthus passer; assembly: GCA_025331565.1. NCBI lineage: Eukaryota > Metazoa > Chordata > Actinopteri > Pomacanthidae > Holacanthus > Holacanthus passer. The sequence goes on along the minus strand of JAFREQ010000073.1, from coordinate 420,328 downwards.
GAAGGAGGGCAAAGGGAGAAGAGTAAAGGAGACCACGTGGATAAAAGTAATCAGATCAATTCTACAGAAACAGTTTTATCCGTCTTCACTTTCTGCAGCTGTCTGATAACATTATGCATGTTTTTCACTTCTTTGTGCGACTGTGTCTCTTCCTGCTCTTCTCCATAAATAAGTAGGTTTCCATGTGCATGTGCTCGTGCCCTTTGCCACTGTATGTGTTAGATGCTTAAAGCAACTGATGAGCAATGCATCCATCCATTAACACATCATTTCCAGCATTATATGACAATCTACAGTGGCGAGCAGGGATCCCAGCGTATGGTGTTGTGTGTTAATGGCGTTTTGGATGGATGGATTCATATAGGAGAGATTTATAATCTATGGCCCAGAGCTCAGCGCCCTAAAACCACTGGATGTTTAATCCTAATCCAGGAGCTAAGACCTTTGCTGGGTTGCAACACTGAGTGCTTGGCCACATCCACATCCTTCACACATGCTGAAACAACCATGCCATCCTTCTAGAACTAAAACTAAAGACAGACGGCTATCAGGAAGTGTTAGATATATTAGTTAAGGGCGTCCATATACAGCTCCACAGTTTTAAACTTTTGAGGTAAATTGAAGGCAGGTGCAGCTATCGACCATTTTAACATTATCAGTGAATGAGCAGCAGCACTTACGCCACCTTAACACATGACTGAAATGCTGAACAAGGGCATAAAAAGTCTATTTTAAATAAACTTCATGATTAAACACCGTAGAATCTGGCAACGTGGCGAGTATTGCTGAGCATGACAAAAGTAAGAGGCAGGCAGACTGTGGAAGAGTCTGCAAGGGAGAATGAGACTAAATGAAAGAGACAGAGGAAGAGATGAGGCGTTGCATTGAAATCAAGCAGATATTATTACAGCATCTGTGCCAGGAAACTTCACTCTTACCAGTCTCTCAACCTCTGAGTCAGGGTCAGGAAAATAAATTAATTGGAGGGCATGTGTATTGTACTTTTGGTGCACCTGAATAAGGAGATGTTAACCAAAAAAAATGGCTATTGCCTGAGGAGTAAACTTCACAATTTATCTGCAATTACAGATGTGAATCTACTTTTGCAACACTGAGTCTAATTCACTCCATTATCGGTCTCAACAGCTGTGAGGAGCTCAAACTGACACAAAAACACATTTCTCTTTCATGGAAACTAAATTCCCTTGACAGACTAAAGCTGCTTATCAATGGTGCAGTGAATGCGAACATACAAGGCCTACAAGTGGCAACCGGTTCTTTAACCCCCCCGTGCCCAAAGACTCATGAGCAATTCTCCTGCCAACAGCCAAACAGGACTCATACATCCATCCTTTCCATAGTTCTTTAAAAGTAAGTGACTCTTTTGCTTCTTGTCCCTCCAGAACTTGGACAGCAGACGGGACACATGTTGAACACCAACATTGTCTCTGCATGAGACAGCAACACTGTCCATGAAGGACAATGGAGGCCCCCGGCCGTGGTTTAGCGTGCAATCTATCCTCTTCATCCCTCCCTTCAGTCTTTGTGTCGGTCATTAAAGTAATTCCTCCCCCCACTACCTCCCAACAAGATGATCACTGAGCTGACTGGATATACAGAGGTGAGGACAGTGAAAGGTGGCAGGTTAGATGTTTGCACATGGTGGACACACGCACATTCACACACACACACACACACACACACACACACGTACATACATGTGAGGGTTTGAAAGCAGATCTCCAGCAAAGCCGCTGTGTCACAAACTGGTAAGTAAACAACCCAGATGTTGCAGATGATGATGCTGATGGTGATGATGATGGGATGGGGCTTAGGAGAGAATTAGAGCCAAGCATGCACATCTCATTGCACACGAATGGGCAAACATTAATGCACACTCTTAGCACACACACACACACACACACACAAATGCAGGCAGACATGCACACAATGTTTAAAAATAACTCTTAGTGTAATAAGAGAAGTACATTCAGGATGGAGAAAATACTTTTTTGTCAAATTCACATTCACACAGATTTCAGCAGAACATTTGGAGACTCAGTGAAACAAGTTGCACTGATTGAGTCCAGTGAGAACAATCTCATTCGGGTTGAAGTGTTGCCTTTAATTTTTATAGTTTCAAATGCAAAAGAACAAACACAAAAGCTCATTAGTGCCTTTAGAAATAACAGATAAAAGATCATATAAACTCAAAACACATGCTGCAGGAATATGAAGGGTTTTTCCGTCAAAATCTTAATTCATCTGAACAGACTCATGCACTCACTGAAAGAAGTGCATCAAAAGAAAAAAACTATCTTCCTCCTCCTGAACCTTACCTTTGAAAAGCATGGCAGCACAAATATAAAATCCAACCGAACACGGTCCCCAGAACTTGTGGCAGCGCATCCTGGCACCGCTCAGTGGACTCCGGCGGCCCCGGGCTGCGGGCTCTCTGCGGCGGCTAGACGGGGCAGCTGCTCCGGCTCGGCGGCGGTGTGAACATGAGGCTGGAGAGAGAGAGAGAGAGACGAAGAGGAGGCAGACAAGAGTGTGTGAGATTTTAAAAAAAAAATGAGAGAGAGAGAGAGAGAGAGAGAGACTGAGAATGAGTGTGGAGTTGAGATCGGCGCGTTCACGCTGCTTCGCTGAGATCTGCTCGGGGACGCGCGTGAGTGCTGGAGTCAGGAATATGAGCGCAGGTAACTTTACAGGCGACCTATGATGATGATGATGATGATGAAGTGAGGTTTCTGTAATGTCACGACTGTTATAAGGTGGAGTGGGTTTTTTTTTTATCAATGTTATAATTTATTATTGTGTTAAATTAATTAAGGCCTCATCATCCAGCTTCATTTATTTAAATCTTGAAATTGTTTTTGTTTGAATCACAGTTTCCAAGATTTTTTTTTTTAGATAAGCAACATTAGTGTCTAGTTAAGTATCTAATTAAGCTCTACTAACCTTATAAAGTCAGCTGTCTTATGTCTCTTGCACTCACCTATAGGCTGTGCTCACCTGCATTTAAAACAGTAGCAGTGTGTGTGTGTGTGTGTGTGTGTGTGTGCACTTTGTTTACGTGTTCACAAACTGCACCATGTCCTTTATAAATTGTCCGTTTATTACGTGAAATACAGATTTAGTATCATCATTATTAGATTTGTTTTTGGAACCCTTGTGCCTCCGGTCAGTGATGTCAGAACAGTTATCATCTGTGCGGAAGTTTTCTAATTTATTATATGATTCAAAGTTGATTTAAACAATCTTTCTAGTATATTAAATCACTGTGAAGTTATTTCTTCTCTAATCAATATTTTTATCATTACAATGGTTCAAATGGCTATAGGATGTAAAAGGTGTCACTTGTGATGAACCCATGGGAAAAGATTGTCAAACTCTGAGGAGCTTTTTATTATCTTTCATTTCATTGTTCAGCATCGTTTCCAGCTGCGACAGACAGACAGACAGACAGACAGACAGATGCCAACTCAGCACCAAACAGAAGACATTTCAGGGAAAACAGACCAAAAGGAGAATATTTATTGGATTCATCATGTGGACAGAGACACAACTTCAAATGAATGCTAATGTTGCTCTGTGTCTGCGTGATTTGTAAATAAGAAATGCTTCACTAACACATTCTCCATATCAACTTTATTGATCATGTGTTGTGTGTACAGCTTGTTGAGCTTCCACCGAGCGGCCACGGAGTCACGACTCATCTCTTCTCTCCTCAGCGCTGGACACGACCGGGCCGGAAACTGTGGCACACAGAGGAGTCACAGATCTCAACCCTCCTTCTCCCACAGCTGTAGACTATCATTTATGAATGTGGTCCGTATCACGCTGCAATTTCCCACTTCCTGATGGCACAAAGGGGTTCATCAACTGCATGTTTGTCGTATTTGTCACCTTTGTGTGCAAAGCCTGGCTCATAATCAAATGACCTATTTATTCCAGTCCATAAATAATTCCAGTCGGAAATAGGATCCGACAGGCGATGAGGGGGAGCGCTGCACATTTCTGCAAATGTTCTCGCCGCCTGGCTCCATTTTTTCCCCCTCTCTTCCTCTCAATGGAACAGGGACGTATCATCTAAGAAGCAGTCCTGTGCCAGTGGTATTAGACCAGTTCTTGCTATTTTTTTATACCCCACATGTCTTCTAAGTCTGGAGCTCCATCAGAGAAGATTTATGCTGTTAGATGTGATTTGGTACGGAATCACATATCTGTCTTTGCTGTAGGTGGACCGACAGCCACAGTGGGCTCAGCGAAACCTCACAACCTTCATCCTCGTACTCGCTCTCACCGGGCAAACGTCTAGTCAGTCACGAGGCAGCGATGTTAAACTAATCCCCATTTTACCAAGGAAAAGTTATTGAGCCAACTGTGAACTAAAAGCTAAAAAAGTTTGTTAAAACTACCAATAACTTTTACTGAGGTGAAATGTGTTACCATAAGTAATACACAGATGTGAAATGGTATCAGAGTTATCAAACAAGAAAACTACCATGAAGCAATCCAACATTCTTTAAAACTTCACATGATATACACAGGACATGTAAAATGCTGCTTGCTGAAACTGATGTGGAAATGAAACATCAGCACACGAAAAAGCAATTTTTTTGTTTATTAACCCTGTTAACCCGGTTTTGATAAACTTTGATAAACTTGATCTTGCAGCTCAAAACGAATCTGACATTTGTAGCCATGAGTTGCAAGTGTCAGATTTACTTTGTCATATATGACACAAAAAGAGATAAGGTCCGTTCGAACCACAAAACTCTGACATTTTGAGATGTAAAGAGCTGCTGTCGCTGCTGTTGTTTGAAGATAGATCACATTCACATTATAACTCCCACTGGATGTACATCTGCAGTGTGCAAACATTGTAAATACATTTCTGAGTGTGTTTTTACACAGTGAGTCTGGGAATCTGTGTCACCAGGAATATAAATTTTCTACCCATGTGTTGCCACCTCCTGTGCTCTCGACATTATTTTACCCCATTTCGGGAGGGGGGTTGCAAACACTTACTACACTGAAAAAAGAACATGTAGGATTTACTTGATTCAATAGTGGACATTGGTTGCACACAGATGTTTTGCTTTGGCAGCAACTTAAACAATCAAGTTAAATTAACACAAGTTATTCATATTCAATAAACCTGTGTATTTTGTGTTGATAAAGTGTGATTAAAACATGTTTTGATGAAGTAATTGAAGTAGAAGTAAATTTTAATCCTTCACAATTTAATCACTTTATTCCAACACTATTTGGTCACTTAAATACTACACATTATTTTCATACTACATGTTAGTTTTATATTCTAGTGTCAAATACAAAATTTTCCAATGGAGGCCTTAAAACAGATTGTTTGTATTGTTCTCCTCCAAGATGGTTGCCTGTAACCACTAGTAACCTTTCAAAACAAAATGTCTAATTTCACTGCAGTGACAGTAGATAAAGAGTTGAACTGACATTACTGCTCTACTGAAATACAAATCAACAGTGAATAAGTAATGTCAGTTTTTCAGTGTTTTATCGACTCAGTCACGGCATAGAAATGCGACCTTTTCTTTTGAAAAAGGTTGCAGGCAACCATATTGGAATAGAACAATACAAACATTGTTTAAGGCCTCCATTGTCAAGATTAAAATAAATAACAATTGTAATTCTAAACAATTTGATGTAACTATTGAACTGATTTGAAATGCAAAAACATTAGTTACCACAGATATTAAAATAAATGCTAGAATGGCAAACACCTTTCTATTAACTTTCTTAATCATTATCATTACCCACTTTTACCCATATTAAAAATAAAAATGAACAGTAGCAGGTCAAAACCTTTATTCAAGAGCAACAGGATGAACAGCGATACAGTGAGTGTCAAAAATTCTTGCTTCAAAACAGCATCCTCGGAAGTATTCAAAATTCTTTATTCCAACTGAAATACATTAAACATTCCGTTTCACACGGCCCTGATGGTACTATTTAGAATGTGTACAGTTCTAAATTTCTTCACTTGTAAATACAAAAACAAAAACCTAAAATTGAAGAATGCTGGCAATATGAGAACTAGCAGCAGAGAGGAAAAACTGAGGGAGGGAAAAAACTGGCCCTGTCAACAAGGCAGCAAAGCAACAGCTACAATGAACGCTGTAGTTTGTTGTGGGTTGCTCATCTTTTTATCTGGAAAATTTAACCTCCAAAACGCAGCAGAGCTAGTGTGAGATTTAAATGTCCTCTTACCTGGAGCTAACCATCTCACGTGCAGAACAACAGTGTGCTCTCCTTACTGGAGCAGTTTTGTCTTTAGGTTTTGGGCTTTTCTGGAGAGTTGAGTCGCATCCAAATCCATCACCACCTTCTGAATCACCTCGAAAGTGTAGCGGAGCTGCGATGGGTAACTCATGTTCAATGAGTAAAAAAGTCCAAACAGCATGGCTGTTGCAAGGGCCACATTGTCCAGATCCTGAAGAACCACCACACCCTCGATGATGATGCCAACATCAGAAAAGTCATTGCCTGGCGTCTCTCTGGTGACACAGATTCCCACTGTCGTGTTCTCGATGGCACTCAGTGTAGTGGCCTCAGTCATGTCCTGGTTAAAGATAAAACATTTCTTGAAGATTTCTTTTTAAAACTGATCTCTTTTGAATGCAGCAATTCTAATTCTATAGTTTATTTAAACCCATGTAAGCAGCATAGTAGATTACTGTAGCCAAAGATTACCCTGCCATGCTGCCATTCATGGTCCATTTCTGAGAGAAAACAAACAGAGACATAACAACTTCTAGATCAAATGAAGAGATGCCTTCAAGCTTTACATTAGTTTTTGTTAGAAAGACATTGGCCCACCAGAAGCCAGGTTATGCCACTTAGAAGACTGACTGGAAAAAGCTGGCTGCATCTCTTTCAGCTTCACAATTTGGATAGTCTGCTTCTGTTGGGCTAATTTCTTACAAAAAAAAAAAATAATGTAAAGATTGAAATCTCCTCTTCATTTTTTCTGGAAGGTTTTTTTATGTTCCTGCATGATTTTTTTATCATTAACCTGGACTTATACTATATATATTTATCCTCCAGGGCTGTATCACAGTCCCTTGTCAGATGAGGGTCAGCACAGTGTGGGAAGATGGTGGAATTTTCCTTATTGCACTAGAATCACAAATTTCAAGTGTTTTCAAACTGGTGTTACCCCTAATGCAAGAGAAACAATTTTTTTCCACTCTGTGGCAGAGAGGTCAAATGGGTGGTTTTTCATTTTCACAATAGGGGGGGCTATGGAGAAAAAGTGGACTGGATCCTGTGTGACAAGTGTAACTTTTTGTTTTAATCTTAGCACTGGGATCACTTTGCCAAATTAATAAAGAGGGCAAGTGGACCTAAACAATCCAAATAGGATCACAGGCTTAACTGAATAACTGAATATATAATAATATACTGAAATGTAGCAAAACCACAATTTACTCATAAAACACTCACCGTGTACTCCTGCACCAAGATGTCGGGATTCTCATTCAGATAGATTGAGAGTCCTTTGATGAGGGACTCCCTTCTAGCATCAATGTCATCCTTAAGAATGATAACAAAGAAAATATAAAATATAAAAATATAAATATTTGAACTCAACTTTTTAGTAGCACAGAAGAAAATGATCAAAGACAAAAACTCTGACTTTTGGAACCAGTCAGCATGTGACACCAGCATCTACAAAACAACATTAAAACTACCTGTTTTGACCTGACCTTTATGGACTGGACTTTATGTCATCTCCAGAGATTATAGAAAAAGATAAATTTCTCAGTGGGACAGTGAATGCATGATAAAAATGACGGTTCCTTTCAGTGGAATCAGCACTCACAGGTAAAGGAAACTGAGCTTTGCAATGGATGCATATAAATCTTTGACTGACCTAATGCAATGCATATACACTTCATAGTCAAATAATTTAAAAGTTCTTACTGTCATCATGGCAGCTATATCTTTCAGCTTTTTGCCCTGCTCCCCCGATTTCTTTGCAAACACTCTCAGCAGACTTTCAGAGAGAAGGTCAAGCTGCGACAGAAACCTTGACTGTAGAGGCATGGTTGTGATGCGCTTGAACTCCGCGTTTATCTGAAACATGAAATTATTTTTAAATAATGACACAGACCACAGATTTTAGAAGACATTTCAAACCTCAAAACTACACCTGCCTGCCATATCATGGCATGCACTGTGCATGGTTAGTCATCTGGGCTCTGCTATGGAATATTTGGAAACACATCCTAATGAAGTCAAGCATTACTTTCACACATGAACACATTATCTATGATACAACTAGTCAGGGCATCATTTTTTAAATTACCTCTCCTGCATCAAAAAGAGCTGGCCATCTCTCTTGTACATTGCTGATCATGGGAGCATCACAAATTACTTCTTGTCTTCTTAATGCAAATGTTCTGTTCATTTTAGCCCTAATTGTCTCTCTGTTGTTGCGCTTCTTGACATCTGAAAGGAGTTCGATCCTCATCTTCTCAAGGGACTGGTGACTTTCTCCAAGTGGAAAAGAGGGGTAGTAATCCACTTCACCCCTCTTTGGTCTCTTAACGTCAAAAGCAGGGGAACATTTCTCGGCTGGTTTATATTTCAAAGAGTTCACACATACTTCAGGACATCCTACTTTCCGGAGATGTGTGCGGTAGTTTGACAACTTGTATTTGAGGCTCATCTTCCATCCTGCATAGCCACTGCGCGAGCCTTTTTCTTTTAAACATGGATGCCTCAGGATGAGTGCCTCTGCAACTTGCTCAAACTTACTGTCTGTGAGATAGACTGTGTGCTTGACTACCTCCTGGATCAGCCCCTCCAATATATCGGACTTCAGCTTTGGATCAGGGATCAGCAGCATTCCATTTTCTTTGAAAGCTACACCGGCCTTCTCAAGCTTAATTTCTGCATCATATGTGAAACGAGGAACGCAGAACAAATCTGGCCATGAAGACCGTGATGACGCAGACTCTGGAGATGAAAGAATCACGGTGCTGTCACTAAAACCGGATGAGGTGTCATGAGGAGCACTGGTTGATGAAAAGGAGAAACTGTCTTCATCTTGGTCTTGAGGTTGGCAGGATGTGTATATAACTTTGAGTGTTGCTTTGTCTTGTATTTCTTCCATTGAAGTTAAGTTGACAAACTCGTTGCCAAAAAGTGTGTCCATGAACTGCAGTCGGAAGGGTTCCATTATTTTACACTGAGTCTTTATCTCAGTCTCCATTTCAGCCACAGTTGAAGGCAGACCAGCAGAAATCATGACCCTTTGACTACTGTCTGGTCCAAGGATAACTCTGAGAATAGCTTGAGCTGTCATGGTCTCACTTCACTGTCTGTTAGGAAAGAATAAGAAAATGTAATTAAAATCGGTTTTATAACAAAAGGTATTGTTAATCACCCAATCTTATCTTTTACTGTTACGACACTAATACTTTTAAGAATCTGTCAACTTAACTCTAAAAAAACAGACATGCCAACATCAACTTGTCAAAAGTGTGCAAGAAATTGAGTTAATAACAAAAACAAAAAACACCTGTTAGTGTGTCCAGGGTTTCCCATGCACATTAGTATGTGACAGCAGAGCAATGATTTTTTTTTTTATTAACACGCTTTACACTTTTAGAACACAGTCCTTCCATTCCTTTCATCACAGTCATGAGTGCATGATGTTGCCAATACCATCACCATTTCCCACACAAACAAGGTTAAACACAGAGGTGCAACAAACATATCCCTGTAATATTCAGAGGCTGAGGCAAGCACAGGACAATACCAGAGGAAGTGCACTACAGGCTCAAAACAAAATTGAAAAAGAGTGTCTCCAGGGTTTCCATACATTAATTTTTGACACTTTTCCATAATATTTATTCAATTTCCTTGATTTACTTTGAATACTTTATAACAGATCTTTTTAGTGATCATAGAGAACAAAATTAAGGTTCTTATTGGAGCAGTAGAAGAAAAAGAGGAAAGAGATGAGAGGAAGGGAGTGGAAATAAGAAGAGATGAGCAGAGAGAAGCAAAAGAAGGATGAGGAATAAAGAGATGAAGAGGGGAAGAGAGGCAAGAACAGATGGAACGGAGACAGAGAGAAGACAACAGGAGGCTGAGGAGGAAAGAGATGGAGGGAGGGAGAGATGGGATCAGCAGAAAGAAAGGGGGAAAGATAACAAGGAAAGAGATGAGGAGAGGAGATGAGAAGGGAGGAGCAGAACAGGAGGAAACCATTTCAAAATCTAGAATTTTTTTTTTATTTTTTTTTACAAGTTAATAGCTTTAGCTGGAATTGTGTGTCCATGAGAACCCTGGGCCTCCTCTTAAAGACTGTATGCACCTGTAGGCACAATGATTTTTACGTTATCTTACCTAAAGACACAGATTGATCTCTTCAAGGTCACCATCCGCACACCCCCAACTACATAGGCAGCCAGTGGATACTCATCAACCAGTTCAGAGACTTCCACAAGAGCAAGTTCTCGAGCCGGAGATGGAGTCAGCTGAAAGGCTCCATAATGCTCACAATACCATCCACACAGCAGTTTCAACACAAAAAATAGTCTCTGCTGCAAAATGCATATTTGATGGATTTCCCCAAATTCAGGCAAGCCACCCTCAGAACCATATGCCACTATCATACCTGGTCTGTAGTGTATTCCCTTGCTCCAAACGTTTTTTGCAAGGTTTATTTCAGATACAGAAGGATTTCTCTGTTTAAAAGCTTGAGCTAGCTCTTCCCTCAAAACATCTAATGAGACAGTGGATACATCTGACACATCCAGCACTGGTTTATCAATATTTGGAGAGGACAAGTGGTAACCAATCATAAACTGATGTTTCACAGCCAGAGACAGAGGCACGTTTTTAAAGCAACTGGTGTGTTTCATAACTTTTTTAAAGAAACTGTGCTTTGCCTCAAACCTGATGGTCCAAAGTCCCACGAGAGGCCCAAAACGCTGTATTAGTTGAGGGTAATGTTCTATGTAGTGGTGTTTGGGCAGCAATGTTTTGTTAGGAAACACCTCTTGATATCTTTGTCGATGATCCGAAATTTTGCTCTCAAGGTAAGCGATAGACTCATCACTGTGAACTGGGGCAACCACTAACTCAACAATCTGTTTTAGATCCAACAAGACCTGCCATACTGGCTCATGTTCAGGAATCTTGGAGCCAATCAGAAATGGGAGCAATCTTAACAAGCACCAATTTTCATGGGCATTGCCCCCTATGGTTTTCCTGCTTGAAAGATTTTGTGGCAAAGTATGAGGCTTATTGGTTTTGTCTGTCCACTTGTATGGGAAATGCAGAATGGAACTGTTTATATCATCGAGGGTAATATACTTCTTTGATATCAGTAATGTGAGGCAATGTGCTATTTCAACAGGCACAATGCCTTCAAAAAGATCATGAGCAACATCAGGAGGGTAGCCACTGACAACATGAAAATGAGAAAGTGCTCCAGTAAAAGGACAGGCTCTTTTAACTCCAAAAAAGCTACTGCCACTCTCTAGGGCTGCTCTGACATGGGTTTCATGTGTTTCTTTTGTTCTGAGGCTGAAGGTTCCTGACCTAACCTCATGTGACTGAATGTCTGAAGCTGGTGCTGTACAAAAACGACAAAAGAAGGGGCCTGTAAAGTTCTCCACAAAGCCTGCTATTCCATGTGCTCCTAAATTGTCAGCAGCAATAGTCTGCACTGTACCCTTCAGTGATTTGTCCAGTTGTGGGACAAAAATGCCATCAACTTCCAAAGACCTCAGGTCGCGTATTAGGGGCTCTAAAACCTTGTCATAACCAAATGACTTTACATTGTCTGTTTTGCACAAAATGGCCAGGAAAATTGAGTACAAACTAGAATGAGATCCTGGGGGTAGGTTATTCAATACCCAATACACAGCACAAAGTTTGTGGGTTTTGCGGGAGGTGCCCAAAGGGTTACAGACCTCAAAGTCATCAGTATACAAAGTTATGGATAAACTTAGGTCTTCTCCTGACAACAAACTATTTTCCTTACAAAGCAGACCATCATTGTAAGACCTGTACAAAATTTGTTTTCCAGTCTCTGTCTCCCTTTGTGTTTCGTGATTACTAACTATCTTGTCCACAATATCTTTCCTACTCAGCAGCACTTGCAGGGATTCTAGGATGGGGATATACTGTAATGTTTTGTTCTCTTTCACATCCAAAATATATTCAATTGGTTCAACAACATTAAATTTTGCCTTGTAATATTGCTTACGTTGATATGCAGAACTCAAAGGCCCACCCTTCTCTATGGCCTTATTTAGAGGATTTGCTGAGCACACAGAGGAAATTATTTCCTCTATGACAGCTTTGTCAACTTGGAGCTTGTGCTTCTGAAAAATGTCCACTAGAACACCTTCAGCATGAGATTTTGAGAGACAGCCAGTTAAGTGGTGAAGTTCTACCAAAAAAACATTGATTGCTCTACTTGGTACATGAGAAAAATGTTCTAATTTTAACAAAGCTGCTGCCAAACTGTGCTCAATTACATCTGGGAGGTCATTTAGAGCATCAGCACTGCTACCTGGCTGAGCATCCTCACCAATGTCATCATCAGAAGTATTGGAAGCAGATACTGGGGAAGCAAGGGTGGCTGACACAATTCCTCGTTTAAAATCTTTTGGTGAATAAGATCTGTGTTTCCTGCTCTTGTGGGATTTAAAAGATCCTAAGATGTTTGTTTCAAATTTGCAATCCAAGAACATACAAGTTACAACCTCATTTTTCTTCAAGTGTGCATTAACATGAGTCCAGTAATCCCTCTCAGACACAAGATCCTTACAAGAACACAAATGGCAGCTAAATGTACATCTCTCTGACTGTTGGCAACTAGTTTTAATAACATGACATCTATTCAAATGAATTAATAGTGCATTCCAAGTTCTGAAAGTGCATGGGCAGCTTGCATGCACACATGAAATACAATTGTTATTATCGTAATGTCTATGTCTCACTCGATAATGCTTCAGAATATGGGACCTACTTGGAAAAACTGAAGGGCAGGCCTTGCATTGCCACATTCACTCTGGGTCACTACCACCATGCACCATTCACTGTAAAAGTGGAAAGAAAGAAGGATTAATGTCGAGTGAGGACAAAATGGTGTTTGATTCAAAAATGCATTCTTGAAATATCAAACATAGAGAACAACAAGGGGAAGGTATACACAACACTAAGAGGGTGAACCTTTAAGTCTAATGAGGATTCCCTCAACTACTTGACCAGCAATTCACAAGGTGTGACATGGCTAACCAGATGTGGAGCAGGGTTAAACCAATTACTGATTGCAAAAGGTTAGATAAAAGATAGCTATACTTAGAGTTAATATATTTAATAGTGCTGGAGTGATTTAGTGTACTATACTGAACATTTTTCTAATATTTTGTTCCCATACATGACTGGGGCAAAATATCACAAACACAAAATAGTCCACTCAACTACACCACACCAGCTAAACTAATTCCATTAATCACCTGTCTGACAATATATACAGGTAAAAGTTGAACTTATGGCAGAGTTTAGATTTCACTGATGTATTAATGTGTGTTTGCATGTGCTGAGCGATTCAATAAAATCTGTAGAGCAAATAAAACGTCCTGTTCTCACCACAAAAACTTGAGCCTACGATCCCTCAGCTGACTCCAGGTGAAATACGGTCTTGAGTTCGTCTGTCAGTCTGCAGCAAAACAGAAAAAAGGGGTAGCTAGCTTAATGCCGCCGATTAGCAGAGGCTGTTCGATGGCCAAATCTCAGTAACGCTACGGTGCAGATAACACACAATGTAACTGAACAGTCAGTTGGCAAACCAATTCAAACAGAAGACCAACGTATGTTAAGAGCGCTGCAGAGTTCAGTTAAATGTGACATTAACGGCTCCAACTCAAAAAACAAATTCAAATGAAACACGGTGATAAAATAGCGCGAACGAATAAGCTCACGGCACTTGTTTAACGTTAACGTTACATGGTGACTCTCAAGACATTAAAACTACATTTGGCTAAGATTTCGACAATATTCTATAAATAAATAGAAAGAAAGAAAAAGAAAATCAATACTTACCGACCAAAATAGTGACGTACGGTACCGCGAGCCGTTAAATTTGAAGGAGATGGACGGTTGTCTTCCTCTACCAACAATGCAGCGCGCGCAAGGTGAAATCGCGTGCGGTATCACGATAATTAACATCGCTACATTATTGACTCTCTTCAGTCCAACATGATCTGAACAAATTCATGTACCATCTCTGCATATCGTGTAGTTTCTACACTATACAGTTACACTTAACTTGAGAACATGAGGCAGGTGTGTTAAATACACCCAAGATGCTTACATAAATCCAAGAGACGGCAAGTCTCCTTTTTTCAGTGTACCGCACGCTGTCACACACGGAATAAAAGAATACACAAACTCACACAACAAAACCCCTCACAAAAAAAGTGCAGGATGTCGCCACCAGCAATCCGCTAGCAGCTCTTTCAACCACACATCAGACAGAAACAGAGATTTTATATGAGACCTCAATTCTTTTTACCACATATTTGACAATTATCAGGTAAAACAACAAAGAAAGAGCATTCCTCAGAAGCACAGAGCTTTGACTCTAAGGTGGCAGTCAAGCTATGTTTTTTGAAACACCAAAGATGAGAGAAAAAGTAGAGCACTTGTAGACGGAGTTAAGATTTCCTGAGCGGTTGAGCTTCATGGATTTTGAACTTTTCAATACTGAGTTGGCGCCTACAATCCATCCACTCCGCTCATAATTAGAACAGAGATGAATCATATTTTTTAAATGCACTGATCCACAGATGGGAGGTGAACAACAGCAGAGAGGAAAGACTAAGCACAGGAAGAGTGTGAGGACCAGAGGGAGCGGTTAATTCTCTATCTTTTATGAATGAGAAGTGTTCTGCTAATGGACCTAAATGTTGTTGAGCTACCTGCTTATTTTCTTCTTCTCTCTGTCCTTTTTTCCCTCCACATCCCTCTTGTCTTCTTCTAATACTTAAAACAAACCTAGCGAACACATAACCGCTGGCAGCAGAGACAGTGCTTGCATTATTTCGCTCGTATGCGGATGTATGTGAACACCATGAAAGAAAAGCTGAAACAGAAAAAGTCAGCGACGACGACGACAGACGTCTTACCTCAATCGACACGCCTTCAAAAATATCAAAAAGTCTGCATGAAATTTTCAATCCTATATTTTGTTAAACATCCTCCTCACCCCTTTCCCCTGTTTCTAAATTAAATATTTGAAATATTCGCCTGTCCCAGCAGGGTGCATATGTGTGCATGTGTGTATGTGATAGAATGGGGTCAGATGAGTTTTAGTTTTGTCTGAGTCGCTACCTTTGATGTGTGGAAGACGCAAAGCTTTTGCTGTGACAGAGAGCACAAGGGTCCCAGAGCTACCCAAGGTGTGTGTGTGTGTGTGTGTGTGTTTGTGCATGCATTTGTTAATCTGCATTTCTATGTGTGTGTGTGTGTGTGTGTGTTATGTGTCTGTGTCTGCAATTCACGCTTGTCATTTGGGATCTTTTCAGAAACGTGTGCACATGTGACAGATTTAATTTACTTACAATTATTTTTGGAAGAATTATAAAAGAAGGAATTAATGCGAGTCTTCTTCTGCGGTCTGATATGTGTTGTTTTTAGGTATGTGTGAATATCCGCCCACATGATGAAGCGCCTTTCAATCCTCCTGAACCAGCTCCTCCTCTCTTGTCCTGCTGCCATTTGTCTCTGTTACACTGTACAGGTGGCGACTCAGTTTATTATGGGATGTCGAAGAAAGGTCAGACCTCTCATGCACGCTTAGGAGCTTATTGTGGAAAAGGTCAGCAGCGAACACAAGGGTGATGGAGAGACACAGAGAGTCTGGAAAACACAAACAGGACACAAACCTGACTTGGGCATTGTGTGGGTGGACAATAATGTGTGATCAAAGAAAGAGAAGGGTTCATACAATCATGCAGAGAAATATTGTCTCACATTAATATACACATTTAGAGATGCTTAGGTTCATAAATAGAAAGAGTTTACATTATTAATGAGTTTTGTCCTATTGGGCTTTCACTTATTGTCTCAGCTCGTGTCCTCACTTCAGCTTCTAGGTGGTCATTTCTGTGTGGCTGCATCGGCGTTTGAGCGGGAGTGTAAATATTACATCACACAAAGAAATTCACAGGAAGCCGCCTGCTCATGCTTTAAAGGATGTGAGCTTTAATGCAGCACCTTGAGAAGCGGAAACCCAAATTAATACTTTAGGGACCTGCTTAGAAATTTTTGAGGTCTTAGCAAAGCCTTTCTTGACACAAAACCAGACTTTAAATTCCCTTCTCTTAGGCAGTAATTCCCCTCCAGCTAGATCCATCACACAAGTAAGAGACAGTTTTAATTAATATCTTTAGTTTTTGTTACTTTTATTCAGGATTTGTGTCCTTAATTTACTGCACCTATAATATGCTCACATCATTTTTCTTTGCAAAAGTATATTTTTGAACACAACTGCTTCCCACCACTGATTATGTGAATCCATTGTCAGCTTCCAATACATTCTTAATAACAAAAAACATTTATCCCCATTTATGTCACACACAATGCTTAAATACCTGAAGCAAACACCTCGAACTGTCTACAAGCTAAAACTGGGGTTAGGACTCCACCCAATGGAAGAAATGTGGATGTACACAAAATTATTGCATATTAACAACACATAATTCCTCCATGACCGCAAAAACATGTCATACAATCAAAACTGTATGTTATTTTAAATGTTTCTGTGTCTGAACAGTAAAACACAAAGGATTCAGTGATATGATGTGGGTAAGCAAAAAATATAACATGAGAAGGTTTCACAACAACAACATAATATCTTTTAATTGGGAATGCAGTTGATATAATAGTGCCTTTTCTTTTAAAAGTCACATTTTCAACAACAACAAAAATATGCTTTTTTTGCACTGAAGCAAATTTATTAAATATTAATATATCACATTTTTAGTGACACAACAATACAAATATTGACTGAAAAATGTAGAGAATTGCTTGGATGAAAAGCTCTGCAGTGTATTTGTTCATCACGTTAGCAGAGACAGGCTCGTCTTTATGTCGACTCTGAGAGCTTGACTTGTTCCTGTGGGGAAGCACCAGCGTGTGTTTTTGGACGGTCTGTCAGAGCTCTGGCACCCAGAGAGGTGGTTAGTTCGAGTGGTCAGCCTGATGCTTGACTCCATTCACTCCTCTCCTGGAGAAAAAAGCCTGTGAAAGAAACTCTTGTTCACTTTCACATTGAGATGAGAGATTCTGAGCTCTGAAGACACTCAGACATTCAGCTGATCAGCAGCTCCCACTGCAGGTAAATCCCACATTTCTGATACTTTATCTGCATGGCTTATTTATTGAGCTAAGATTTATACAAGTGGCGAAAGGAAGCGGTTGCTAACTATTTTTAAGTGATTTCAAGCATGTGTGATTCTATGTGTTGCATGTTTAGCATTTCTAACTTTTCGTTCACATTATTTGTTGAACTTTTTATAGACATGAGGTTGGTGGTCCTGTTTGCTCTTCTGAGCGGTAAGTCAGACAATTTCATGAATGACTACATGTTTTTGACCCTCACTTCTTACTTACTTAAACTTGGTAAGATTTAGGACTGTAATAATCCACATGAATACTGAGCAATGTAACCTTTGGATTTAAACTGCATTTACAAACATTATCAACAATTCAAGATGTACCAAACTTTTTCTTGAGTGAAAATGTGGCTCCCATCTCCTCCATCACTAACCAACTAACTGTGTGAACTTTGGTCTGATTTCTACATAATCATTTTTAATATTGGTATTTTAAATGTTAAAGCATGGCTTGACTATTTGAAATGCAAACTCTGCTACCTGTAATTCATCACTCTTGAACCCTCAAAGTGTTTGTCATCTCTTACTAAAATCCAGTTACCTGTTTTAAACATTGCGTTCAGGGGTTTTTGCTGCCCCGTTTGTGAAGGAGGAGGAGGCAAAGAGGTTCATCAGGCTGAAGAGACAGTCAGGATACTGGGATCCATACCACTCTCAGAACCAGTGGGGTTACACCATTCAGGAGCAGGTAACACCGTGTGGTGTGAACACAGACTGAGCCACTTTCAGCATGATTGATCGACTTTTCAGTGACAAAGTGTATTTCTTCCTCAGGCAAATGAGTACTGGACAGCCCTGCGAACAGATGCTCAGTACTACATGGACATGAGTCACCTGATGTTTGACCGCTCTGTGGCTACGTGAGTGAGACAATCATCTGCAAAGCTTGTGCCAGTTTTAGGCATTTTTACCATACCATGACTTTATAATATAATGTAAGTGAATAGTGCCATATTATGACCAATTTATCTAGTGTCTATCAAGTTAATTTCTTAACAGCTTTTTATGTTGTTTCAACACATTTACTAAGCCAACTTATTTTAAACCTCTTCTTGCCACTTTTAAGCTGCTAATGTGCCCAAATTGAGCAGTGTTGCTTTCCTTGAGTGCCATAACGTTCTTTTAATATGCCAATCAAAACATGTGGATAATGACATTTCTTGATGAGTGGTGATGATGAGTAAGTTTTCCATATTTCTCATCCATCTGGTTGTGTTTCAGGGAAAACAACAGACTGTATATGGAGATGCTGCGCAATGCTCGAGCTCACCTGGACAGCCAGACGGGTAGACAGAAATAATACAGTACCATAATGTGAGTTAAAGGTTGACCAGGAATACATTTTAACATAGTCTCAACCATGAGTGACTTTTATGAAGGATTGTATTAGTTTGCCTTACTGTATAATGCTGTACTGTATCTGTATTAAGTGGACAATAGCGTTTAAGATAGTTACTGTTAAAAGGGTGTATATGATAATATACTTGTCAGGATTTTTGCAAAAAAAAAAAAAACATGCACATATTAAAGCTACACTTCCATTGTCCATTTTAATAGATGAAATGAACAGTACACTTAATATCCCATGATGAGCTGAGCTGAATACCTTTAATATCAAACAGGAAGACAAATGAATACAACAGAAATAAGTCATGAATAACGTGCCCATTTGTGCCAGTGTGTCAAAATGGGGAAAAAAATAACAACATTGTTTTGGTTTAGTTAAATGCTGCAGTTGTGTTTGTGTGCAGTTGCTTCATGAGTGTATGAGTTGTTTTAGAACAATGCTGCAATCAAAAATTTTATTCAATAAAAGTTTCAATCAAAGCAAATTAAACAGTGCTTTTTATATTCACAAAAATTCTTCTTGTCACTGTCACTGTTATTGCATGCATTTTATGAATATATGTCAAACACTGAGTAAGGATTCAAATAAAAACTGCTCTAAATTGAATAAGAATCTCCATCTTGCATTTCATATCCATCCTTAGCAAATCTTGCAAGTTATGCTTTTGGAGTTTTCAACATCTTTCTGTTTTACCACTGGGTGGTGCTGTCACTTCATTTTATTTTTAGTTCTGTTTAATTTCGTTAATGTGATAAAGTATATTTTATATTTGAGCAATATTGTACTTTTGAGGATTGTATAGTTTAAAGAAGAAATGTTCAAATGTCTTTTATTCATTGCACTTTATAGTATGTTGCTTAAAATTATTTCACTAACTGCAGTGACCAAAACAGACGAAGACACAGAATTTAACAGGAAAACATCACAAATAAGAACTCTGATCAGTCATATAATGACATTATTCCCCTAATGTATGTTAATATCTTTAAAAGATTTCGCAAACATGCAAAGGGTTCCTGCATCTCTAATGAATGTGTAAGATAGTTCAAATGTTGTTGATACCTTGAGAGATAATTTAGTACAGTAAGAGGTATTTGGTGTCTCAGGTGTGTGCTAACAAAACAACCCTTTCTCACTCTTATTATTGTGACAGAATAATTTGTATGAAATGCATATTGTTGATGTAATAGATGCATCCCTGACAAGCAAAGAAAACAAAGAAAGACCAATCTCAAACCTTCCTGTTATTAAAATCCTTGACAAGATTTTCTACAAATAGCTGCACAGTTATCTGACCCTCCACAACCCATCACAACCAGTCAGGTTTTTGAGTGAATCATAGCACTGAAATGGTTCTTGTCAAAGTAATCAATGAGTGTAAAATCAACAGCAATGCAAACAAACTTTCTATTGTAGTATTTTTAGACCTGAGAACTGCTTTCAACACTGTTCGTCATGTCATTCTTTGAAATAGACTTGAAAACTGTATTGACTTCTTCGGAACTGTTTTTAATGGTTCTCAACATATTTAAAAGAAAGAACTTTCTCCGTATCTCTTGGCAACTTCACATCTGAAGAAGTCGACATCAACCTTGGCCCACTCCTATTCAGTCTATATGTGGTACCATTATACAGAATCACAATGTATCCTATCATTCCTATGCTTATGATGACGTAAACCAATCAAAACTTTCTACAACTTAGAAAAAAAACTGTGTTCGCCTGTGAATGAAATGTGCTATACAAATAAAACTGACTTGACTATAATGTGCATAAAAATGATTCACATACTGACTTAATGACTTAATGGCATACAGAACATTGTACACAGTGGATATAGAGAAGAAACCTAACCAACTGAAAATCAAAGAGGTAAAGTTCTCCTTTAGCTTCTGTACTGGCTTCCTCTGGCTCAGTGGTTTGTGAATTCTTGAAGGTGGATTGTTGCCTGTAAAAGTGGTGGGTTATTGGTTTAAAGGTGGATCCTCACTTGGAGTTGGAGGAGGGATTTTCATAAACTTCTGCAGAGCTGGAGTGAAGATGAGGATAGTGCCCAGTATTGAGACGGTGAGGAAAGCCCACAGGAAGATCCTGTCTAACACCTGGGCCACAAACTTCCAGTCTTGTACCACCTGGGGAATAGAAGAAATGGTATGACAGCAACATATATAAAGATTTAGCCCAACTACTTCAATCTTTCTTGAACAATATGATCCAGCTAAACCCACCTCACAGATGAAGTGTTCCTTGCGAATATGTCTGCTGATATAGCGCACTGAGTGGATAGCCTTGTCCAACATGGTCGCCCAGGCCTCGTCCTCCTTCCCCTCAGAAGTCTGTCCGTGGGCCCCGCTGTTCGCCCTCTGGCCTCCTTTCCGACCTCCCGAGCGAGGCTTCAGCTCAGGACTTTCAGGAGCCAGCTCTGGGTAGTGGTATCGGTCAGTGTGTCCACGCATGCAGAGCAATCTCGGCAATTTCTGCAGGAAGAGATTTCGAACCCACGGCGACATGGGGTGGTAGGTGGCTGAGGAGCGGTGGTGCACGTTGATGACAAAGACGGTGACGATGATTGAGAGCGTGACAAAGATCATGATGAAGAGCAAGTACTCTCCAATGAGCGGGATCACCTTGGAGGAGGAGGGGATGATTTCTTCTATGACCAGGAGGAACACGGTGAGCGACACTAGGACAGAGGTAGAGAGTGACAGCTTCTCTCCTTCATCTGAGGGAAGGTAAAACACCAGAACAGTCAGAAAGGACAAACCCAAACAAGGGATGATGAGGAAGAGGGTGTAGAACAACGGCAGCCTCTTCAGAATGAAGGAATACGTGATGAAGGGGTACGAATACAAGCCGTCCTTCCTGTTCCCTCTGGCACCAGTGGCGCTGAGGATCTCCCACTCCCCGTTATCGAAGAAGTCCTTCCGATCCACCTGGTTGTCTATCAGGATCAGGTCCACCATGTTGCCATCGTACGTCCAGGAGCCAAACTTCATGGTGCAGTTCTGGCGGTCGAAGGGGAAGAAGGTAACGTCCATAGTGCAGGCGGATTTGTAACTAGCAGGTGGCGTCCAGGTGATGGCACCATTGTACCTGACAATGGCTTTGGTCATTAGGGAGCCCTCAAACCGCCCATCAGCACTGAAGAAACAAGAAAGAAAAAACAACATTCACTTTTTGTTAGTTTTTTAAGTTTCACATGAAGGTAATCGTCTGTCAGTTGGTTCCCGACATATCAGAGCAGTCTTACTTCTCATAAAGGACGATGTCTGGGAGCCAAATATTTTCAGAGGGGACTCTGATAGAAGTGATTCCTCCGTATTTGTCTGGATTCCATCGCAGCTTGTAATCGATCCACTCCTTCTCAACACGAACACAGGACAGAGAATGAAGTGAAGTGAAGTGATGAAGGATGAAACATACCGACAAACTGATAAAGCATCTTTTAATAAGTTCTCTGCTCCCGGAATTGGATCACATCCAAGAGAGCATCTTGTTCCTCCTCTATCTATCTCATTTTCTGATTCAATCAAACAACATTATTGTTATCTTATTCAAAAAACAACATAGAAATACTAAAATTAAAGAAGCTTTCAAAACAAACAAAAAACCTTTTGCAGCTTGTTGACAAGGATATAACAACTGCATATTGCTAGTTAATGCTATTTGAAAATGTATACAATACAATACAAGAACTAGCACTGAACTTAATTTGCAGTATTTAGATTAGTATCTTGCTGCTCGTGCTTCTGTAAAAGACACTCGGTTATTGCAGTCTGCATAAATATAAGCTTGTGTCTTCTTGCTGACCTGTTGATACAGAGGCTGAGACTGATTTTTACCATTTAGCCTCAGTTGCTTTTGCTCACCTGACACAGCCAAACATTGGTTGTCATTAGCTGGTTCTTCTCATCCTAAAACAAAAAACAATAGACAAAGAGGAATATTCAAAAAAGAGGGAGGAAATAGACCAGAAGCATTGGCTTGACGTTATTGTAAAGTCATTTGTATTCCCTGATACTGCGAAAGGTTTAGTAATTTGTAAATGTCAGAATGTTACATGCCTGTTAATGTCAGCCTCCAATTTGTAATTACAAGTCAACAAGTTGTTTGTAGGCTCTGTAGACATCAACATAGATGACAAACATGTTGATATTGGTAGAGACAATCTAAATCAGCAATATTATCAGCTATGTTCATATGAAGACATTCATCTCTACTAACAAGAAGGAAGAAAATCTACTGCATTTTAGGCTTGATGTGATGTAACTTGTTTACAGCACAAACTCTCTCTGATCTCTCTTCATCGCAGTGTTGGATTTGATTAGTGGCCCAGATGAGAAGCTTGGCTCAAAGTAAACTAAATCATCTTTTCCTTTTTGTGAAATCAGACAGTATCTCATTTACCTGTCTCCGCCACTTCCTCGGCAAACAAGACAAAGGAAACATGAAACCAGAGGTGGGCGCAGTGAACCGAGCTCGGGCAATATAAATGCAGCAATAGGTAAACAGGGAAAGACAGGAATGGAGAGATGGAGAGTGGTTAACACAGGTTTCCACATCGCTGGAGGCAAGTTTGAAAAGTCAGGGGAAGACTGAGAGCAAAAGGCTTGAGAGGAATAAACCTGGACGAGAGATGCACAAAGATGTAGGCCTTCAGTGTATCCAGACCAGGCCTCAGCTGTCAGACTGAGTTGGATGTTTTGGTGATCACATAGAGCAGAGCTGAACCATAATCTAATGTAGAGCCATGCAGCAGCCCAGAGAGACTCGAGGGACGCCCACAGTGGAGCCAAGCTGCTGTGTCTCTGGTTAGCTCCACCTCCCTTCGCTAAAATCCAACGGATCATCAACCGAAATCTTTTTCTCTGCAGAGCCATGAGAAGGTTGTTTTTTTTTTTTTTAATTCATTACTGATTATCTTTTCCCATCATGCGTGTTAGGTAAGGATGAAGAGTTAAACCTAAAGCGGTTGAGATGAATATTTCAAGGCGAGAAGAGAGGCTCCTCCATTAGCATCCTCCGTTCTCTCCTCCTGAACACCTAAACCGTCTCGGCCTATCACAGCCAGCCTCTGAAATATTAAAGGATCACTCCAGAGAGAGACTGTGTGTTTGTAGATATGAAGAGAGCGTTCCAGATCTATTTCAGGCCCACGGAAAAGCTCCACACGGCGAAGCTGCCAGTGGCCTGTGTGGTTTCAGCAGCGTGGACAGAGACGCTGCTCCGCTGAGACGAAAGACTAGAGGACAAACTGACCACGTCCAACTCTGCTTATGTGTGTTAACTTATTCCCTTCTTTTGATTGAGGTTTTTTATGAGACTAGTTCAGGGTTAAAGTTAAAGGATAAAGTTGTCAATTTTATATTTTTCTGTTATTAACAAATGTCATAAAAAGACCAACAATATGTGAGTTCATCCATAAACACTTTCATCACTATGTTCCTGGCTCTCATTTCCTATGAAAACGCAACTCTTGAAATACACAACACAAATATATACATATATCTTAATTCTTAAATTAAAGCATTTTGAATTAAATGCTAGATGGTTTCCTAAAACAGCTGAGCAAGCTCGAGCCAAACATGATGGGACACTTTGCAGATTTGTTATTTCTACTCCAGTGCCCATGATCATGGTAATTTTAGCACTAATAATAGAGGCCTATAAACCAGAGGAATATGCTGTATCAATCTTTGACTACACAGACAATACTGGCCAGTAGGATCAATTCATTGTTGGTTTCAGTCTTTTCGTGTGATTTGATGACAACAAGAAAAATATCCCCAGATGGATCCTTTAAGCTCTGAGTCACGATGAGGTTAAATACAGGATTAAATGTTTAACCCCTTAATGTCTAACAACATTTCTCTTTAACTAGCTTCAAAACTAGAAAAAATATTTTTAATGCCGTGTCACAGTCATGCTCTACATCTGGACACTGAAGCTGTAAGAAATATTCAGCAGCACATTTTTAATAAATGATTTTTTTTTTCAGTAAGTCTAGAAAATTACGGTACTTGATCTTGAACTTTTTTGTGAAGTGTAAAACTCAACGTGTGCTTGTAGTGATGGATCCACTATCCACTGTCAATAAATGAAGACAATAAACCTCCTGATGAAGACAGAAGTGCATGGACATGTGTTTGTGATTCCAGGTGCGTTCTCACCACATCAACCAGCTGCGAGATCTTGAGTCCAAAGCGGACTTTAATAGTGTCGTTGGCGTGCTGGATGGGCCTGACCCAGCGCTGGTAGCCTTGGAAAAGATTCTTCAGCAGGGCGTCCTCCATCTCCGCCAAGGACACAAACTCACTTGGAGCTGGAACAGAGAGGAGGAATGTGGATCAACCTCTGTTCGATAATGCTTTGTGTCAAACGCTGAGCAAAGTAAAATAGAGGAAAACTTTAATGCCAATGAAATATAGAGTCAACTTAAATGAACAATGAATGCAGAAAACAAATTGCAAATACCTCTACTTCCTCCATTTCAGTGGACAGGGATGGATAAAGCATCCTATAAACATAAGAGTGGTGCTACTGTCACTTAAGTAGGTCAACTGGTCATTCAAATTAAGTTTGCTTTGAATTTCTTCTTCCTCATGAACAGTGATGCCCCCAGGAATTTTTCATTAGATTGCTTGTATATCAGGCTTTTAAGAGAGCTGTTGGCTAAAACCATAAAAATATGTTTCAGCACAATGTACAGTGTCCCTGCACCAAGGAGGCCACATTGTCACAGAGAACAAAAAGAGCAAATGAAAGTGTGTCAAACATGTTGTTTCCCTCCAAATGCAGCTGATCTTCAACTGTAAGACAGCTCTTCCCCTGAAGAGTCACAGCAGTCGTAAGTTCAGTCCTCCAGCTGTGTAGAGAGGCAGGTATTTTAGATACATCAGACAACAAGGGAGGATGAGGAGTGAATGATGCAGCTCTGCACTGAGCAGCAAACAGAGGGGGAGGGGACAGAGATAATATAACTGCGTCCAGAAGCTGGGCAGTCGGCGCTTGTCCACCTGAGGCGATATGATGTCTCTGGGGGGACAGAGACAGTAATATTGACAAGAGACAGCCGTAATGTCAGACACAGGGGACTTGGAGTGCGAGAGCCAATGTGTGTGGTGAGGGAGAGCGTGGACCTTTGACCTGCTGCTGGTTTCTCCTCTGGCTTCACATCTGTCCGGACTCATGGGTGAATAAATATCAAGCACAAGCACATAGAAAAAAAAACACCTACTGCAATCAAGTTTAAATCCTGTTGGATCACCTCTGTCTGTGCTTTCAAGGACTCTGAGAGGTGCTGAGAGACGGACACTGACATCCGACACCTGTGTTCCTGTTTGTGTTCCTGACCTGTGGACTTCAGGACAAACAGAGCTGGTCCCCTGACAGATACTGTTGATGATGTGCTGCTTCAAATCTCATCTGGTTGATGCAGGAGTGCAGTGGAGCATAACATCTGATTACTTTTGTTAGTGCCAGATAATATATTTCTATTGCATTGTGGGCATTACAATTACAAAGCCAGAAAACAGCGTGTTCTTTTGATGCACTCCTTCTAAATGTTGGAGTAAAGTCTTTATCCTCATTAGTTTAGAACAGACATGAACGGATATGGAGCAATAATAAACATGCATTCTGTGACAAATTGTTGTAAAGTGATCACAATAAACTACTTTTGGATAAGCAGTGAATAAGTAGGTTGCACTTTCTGGGGGATCAGGTCATCAGATGTTTCTGATTTCAGTCTTAATCAGACATTAATGTTGCAGCACATGGTCTGTCTGTGGTGCGTCTTTTTCTCCAAACACAAACCACACCGGAGTGGAAAGAAAAATAGAGACAAACACTCATGGGAGTTTTCTTACCGGGGATGTCGGCGAGGAACCCCGGGCAGGACACCGACAAGAGGAAGAGGAGGAGGAGGAGGAGGTCCGCCAACTTCATGGTGTTGTCCTCCTGGTCCGCCTGTGCGCTCCTGCAGCCTCCTTCCTTATGATCCACAGTGCGCACACCCAGATGGCAAAAGCACGGAGGCTCCCATCAGTTTGACTCGATGCACTGCGGAGAACAAGCACCTCTGCTGCAGCCGGGAGCCGGTGTGAGGCTGCGTGTGGCCGCCGGTGAGCGCGCGCTGTGGCTCCGGTGGAGGCGTCACGGGGAGCGGCGGCCGGCGGAGCGGCTCTCTGGAGGAGGAGGAGGAGGAGGAGGGAGAGACGGAGGGAGGGAGGGAGAGAGGGAGGGATGCCCGGGTGGGGCTGGAGCGTGGAGTTAGAGAAGAAATTGTTCTTTAAGGTTTTTTACAGTATTTGCTAATCTTACAAAACCCCTGGAAGTTGAACATGATGATTTGCACATTTGTAGCATTTGCATTGATTCCTTTAGAACTAGGATGTGTTTGTAATGAAAGTGGTGTTTTGCAGAGGCTGGATGTCATAAGCACCTTATTCGATGTAGAGGGAATAAGGTGCTTATAACACACACACACACAGTAATAGTGTAATAGGCCACAGTGGCAGATGGCAGATGTGCGATCAGCTGTACATCTCAATTAAAGGGTATGTCAGTGTCGCTGCTCGTCCACTGGAGGGCGCTTAATAGCAACACTAACTCAGGACATCACGTTATTGGAGATTATATGTAAGCAAAAGGGCTTTTCCTGTGATTTAAAGATTCATGTTGTGAGGCATGTGAAAATATTCTTTAAATAATCGCTTGTGCCTGATATGGTTTTTCAGCATCTGCTTTTTCTCCCACACACCAAATTCTGTCGTTACACTGTGCAGTATTCATTTTTATGTCATTATATTTCACTGTGCAATATTTCATTCACTGTGCAATATGTCATAATTCAACTGTCCTGTCTATTGTGTAGAAATTTTCCCATATTTCATATAATTTCTTTGTTTATTTGTTAATACTTTTTAGCCTTGTTTAAATTGTTAAAAATGTTATATTTCTTCTAATTAAACTGTTAATACTTTTTATCATATTTAAATTGGTCTTATATTTAATCATATTTAGTCTGAATATTTAATCAATTAATGTGGCTTAATGAATATTGACTGCTGGAACAAAACATGACTAATCGGTCGCTTCAGTATAAACAACGTCAGAACTGGCCTTGGAAAAATTGTATCAGGCATGTACAATTCACCTTGTACATGTCCACACAAAGATGAAACACACACACAAATACCACTTCTGTGTGGGCGTTTCCATGTTGTCTCCTATTACTGACTCACGACAGACAGTTTCTGTGTCTGAATGGACTCATGGACAATCAGACAGCACACACTCTGACATGTGTCACAGCCAGATGTTTCCAGTGTCTGACAGTCAGCCATA
Organism: Holacanthus passer; assembly: GCA_025331565.1. Taxonomy (NCBI): domain Eukaryota; kingdom Metazoa; phylum Chordata; class Actinopteri; family Pomacanthidae; genus Holacanthus; species Holacanthus passer. The sequence goes on along the minus strand of JAFREQ010000073.1, from coordinate 392,155 downwards.
AGGGCATTGTCTATCCCAGGATGAGTTTCTTTGTGTATTGCACCTATAGACAGAGCAAATGTCTATTGACAAGCAGTCACCAGCTTGTTGTATAGCCTCATGGCAACACCTGAGTGTATCCATTTGTCAGGTCTCAATGCAGCAGGTGGTGCAACCGAATGCTGAATCGCTGGTGCAGAGAGAGACAAACAGAAGAAAGATAGAAATTATTATAAAGCAGTAACACTTTGATCATATTTTAAAGCCATTGGGAATTTTATCAGAGCAAAGACCAAAAAGAAAAGAAAAAAGAGGAGCACAGATTGAACATGAGTGAAACGAGCTACAGATCTTTATAAAGGACAAGAAAAAGAGAACAGGAGGTCTGATTCACACACAAAGAAAGAGAGATGGAAAGAAAAAAGAGAAGAACAGAATAGGAGCGAGAAAAAGAAAGCTCAGAGCAACTTAAACTCATTAACATCCCCCCACGCAAACACACACTGATGGCGACGGTAGACGTGGTTTATAGAGTAACTCACAGCTGAGAACAACAACACTTGACGAAGAAGTGTGTCCTGAGAAATCTGTACTGTGCCACCAACGGATTTCTTAGAGAGTGTGGAAAATGTTTAGCTGAGGTGAGAAATAAGCTGTTGATGGAAATAGACGCGTTTCAACGTTGAATGTCTACAAACTTGGCAGCTTTCTGTAAAAAAAAATATTTTAAACAATGGTTTTAGCGAAGTAACAAGCAAACACACACCTGCACATCAGGAGCAAATTCTCAGGCACTGATGAGGAAAATTGTTGATAGTGTGAATGTTTTCTTTTCCAGGTTTAGGTTCATGTAAAAGTTAGAGTTGGGCATGGTTAGGATCACTGCGCTGGTGACACACTCGTGGTTGAAAGATAGACTGCTTCATTCTACATTTTCTTCATTGCATGTTGCTTGTGTCACTCCTTATACCTTTTTTCCTCTGTTCTGATTTTACATCTTGTTTGAACTCTCTATGTGTAATGTGGTTATATATTGGCATGTTTTAACTGCTTGCGCTGACTGTCGAGTTAATATTATTTTTTATTGAGCGCTTGTATTGTGCATGTATTCTCTGCCTGTTGCTTGCCTCATTCATTTGATCTTTTCATCCTCTGTTCAGCTGCTTCATGTTTTGTGCTGCTTTAATGTCTAATCTAACATCTGGCCAAATGGGAACATTTTAAAACTGTTTCACATTTACAGTGTTAGTAATTAGTGTACATTGTCCTTTACTGAGCAATGCCTAAAGTCTTATCTGTGCAATTTTTTGAGAATCCACCTCTGAAAGTTGTGTCTCAAACCACTAAGATGAAGGTGCACGGTGCTGCATTGAAAAACTGAATTTGAAACCCTGACAAGAAGCAATTTCCAGGTTATTCTGAAAGTCGACAGAGTTCATTGTGAATAGTTTCCACTGGCACTTTCTAGCTCTGGTTCCAGTTAAAACTGTTAACAGTGAAGTCTGTGGACTATCCAAAGTAACTGCGACACTATTTCTGGAAAGACAGAGTGCTGCTGCAGAGATTTCAAATGACAGCACCACAAAAACAAAAATCCAGACAGGAATCTCTGCGACTGACATCTTGAAATCTGGGCAAACAAAAGCAGAAGTACAGTGTCTGCATGGCTGGATTTTGAAAGGACAGTGAGGTGATATGGGAGATAAATTTGGGAACGAATATAGGTGTTCTCAGATATATTAAGATAAACATGGAACACACAAAATATGGGAACACAAGACTCCAACACTGGCACACACATGCATATATTCTGCAGCTAACCAGGCATGAAGCACACATTTTCTCTTTTGTATTTTTATTCTTTCCTCTCCCTCTCTCTCCCCCTCTCTCCACACACTCCCTCCCATCTCTCCTCCTCCATGAGTTGAAGTGACGGGGATAACGGGAGGCTGATTATCACAATGAAATTATCCTGATTTTCTGCTCCACTTGGAGCCATGGGGCGGGCAGCTGCTGCCTCCAAGATCGTCCCGCCCGCCTCGCCTCTAATCATTTGGAAACATAAATTCTCGCGGGCTGGAAACCTGCCGGTCCCTTCCCAGACGACTGTGGGCAGCTGCACAGTGTGTGTGCATGTTTATGTGTTAGTTAATGCGTGTGTGTGTGAGAGAGAGAAAGTGAGAGAGAGAGAAGGGGGACAGTGAAGGGAGAATACATTTTCTGCATCTGGGTGTGTGTGTGTGTGTGTGTGTTAGTGAGTGTGTTTCCCCAAATGTTTGAGCTTGTTTGTGTGTGTGAGTGTTGTTTTTGTTTTCTCAGCCGTTGTTGAGCTCATAATTAAAGTCTGCATAATTTGGCTTGGTGCAGAAATATTTAATAAATGAGAGGAAACAGCCATGTCTCCCCAGGCCCGTGGGTTTAATCTTAATCTGTTTGTTATTTTAAGGGTTTTAAAAAAGTGGCGATAAAGGCAGCAAAGGGAATCAAATCTCACACAAGCTTCAAAGGGAAACACAAAGTCAGTGGTCTCACACATGCTAATACTATTAGTCCACTAATGCTACCACCAGCATTTTAAGTGAAAACCTGATAACTTTGTAAGCTTTGGTGTATCGATGGAAGCCAAAGGAGCTTTTAGAGGATGAAAACTTTTTCAAAATCAAACTTTTAAGTGATCTGATGCAAAGATCCCTGCTCATCAATAATGCAAGAGTTCACTTATTTGATATTTCAAACATCATAAAGAACTGCAGAGCAAAACAGATTCTGATCAGACTAGAGGAAAAATGGTTACAAGAGAGAGAAGAACATGGAAAGAAAAGAAAGGGAAAGGAACATAAGGGATTAGGAGAAAGTGGCCACTCAGCATGAGACCAGTGAATTCTGGGTTGGATGACTCTCAGGGTCAAGTGTTAATTATAACAGAGTTCAGTGTCAGACACTGCTGTGGAAAGTTTGCAGCAAACTTCTCACTCAGCAGACACACACGCACAAAATATTTATTGACCCCTCTAACATGATACTTCAATCTAGACGTCCCACTCTGTTTTTCCTTTTGTTCTCATGTGACTGACGTGATGCGAAGAAAAGGCCACTGATTGTTTGAAACTCAAGACTCCCAGACAGTGTTACATACCGTCTCCCCCAGATAACATACAGTAGGATGACTGACCAGCAATGTAAAATAAGAATGGGGGTGTGTGCATGTGTGTCAAGATATATTTCAACAAAAATTTAACTAAAACAAACTATGACAGCAGGTTTTTTTGTGTGTGTGGTGTTTTTAAGTTTCCTGGAATGACAGTGATGGTCAGTTGGTCACCTTATCCACCACAACATCAATGGCGTGACAGTCATTTTTAATAGACACTCATGGTCTTCAGTGTACGAGTCTCGATGACTTGGTGATTATGATCGTGAGCAAGTCGTTGCCCTTTCCAGCTCAAAGCACCACAGTGTTGCCTCAAAAGACTCTTAATCTTGTTATAAGGGCATTTCTTAGATATCAGTTATTTTTAGAAGTAGTGCCTGAAATAAAGAACAAAAAAAAACTGCTGAGATTATAATACTCCTGTTAGGCTAAAATGTAAATGTCAGCTTGACTTAGTGGATTGGTCTAACTGAGACTGGGGGCCTCCCCTCAGACAGAGCTTGGAATAAGGTGCCTCCTCACGCCACCTTACTTTGCTTGGATGTCTATGATTATGATATTTTATTTAATTGACAGTGGAAAAAAATGAGTCAAGACAACCTGATACTGCTGTTTGATACTTCAGACTACAGTCAAGCTTTTCTGTGTGATCTCCTTTTAACTAATGTAATATTTGTTCTCTTCTCAGAAACTGCATGGGGAGGCCTACCTCCCACTTTAAAAACCTCTGATCTGACCAATACTTTCAAATCCGTTTTTTAATCAACACGTCATTTTTTCAGGCAGCAGATGTTGATGTACAGTATGTAGTGCGATTGTGTCCTCTGGCATTTAATGTATGTATGCACTGTGAATGAACCCTTTGGGAGGCATAATTGATAACATTGAAATTATTACAGCATCCATTTTCAGCTTTTTTGTGCACTTCTACTGTGTGTGTGTGTGTGTGTGTGTGTGTGTCAGTATATTTCAGTCCAGAGCCAGTTGGGAGAGAGTGAATGAAGACTGGCACACCAAAGATGTTGTCATCAGACATGAGTCAACTGTGCTTTGTGTGCATGTGTGTGTCTCATCTGTATTTGTGCATGATTGTCTATGTATTTGTGCAATGTGCATGTATGCAAAATTGTGGCTGTCTACCTGTGCAAATATGTATCTATGTAAATCTTCATTTGCATATTTTTGTCTGTGGTGCACATGCTGTGTATTTGTGAGTGTGTCCATCTGTCTGTGTGTGTGTGCATATGTATATCTGTATATAGACATGCATGTGCATATGTGTGTTCCAGTGATGTGGTTATTCCTCAGGGCTTTGCACCCCAGGGTGTCAACAGAGAGGATGGCTGGGTGTGTGTTTCGTCTCTCTGTGTCTGTCTCTGTGTGTCGGTGCCCGTGAGGAGTTCACAGTGCTTGCTGTCCCGGGAGAAATCAGTCTCCATTTCTCATCCAGAGTCACAGAAATGTTGTGTAAGCTTCAATTGCCCCTGGACAAGACAAACAGATAATGAGGCACCTTCTGTCACGCACCCACATATGCAGTGTGTCACATGAAGTCTCAGCGACGGCATCAGAGAAGTCTTGAAGAAGACTTCACATCGCATTTACATCCTCACCCCGGCTCCTAAACATACACTGCTGTGAGCAAATGGATAGTTGGATGACACCAAACTGTCCACAATAACAGCAAGTGCAAAAAAAAAAAAAAAACAGTTGTTGCAGCCCAAAAAATCAGTCCAACATGAGGTCCAGAAGAAGAACAAGGACAACTCTGTCTTTGTTTCTTCATCCAAAAATCCTGATTCATTTCATGTTCTTTTCACATTTGTCTTGAATCATTGCGTTTGCTTCCACCAGATCATGTTAAGATCCAGCAGGTTAGACCAAGTCTTTAACAGGCAAATCATGATGTATTACATTGAATATTGCCACACTTCACCCAACATTTAAGGAATGTTAAGGAAGTTAAAATCTAAAAATACATATAGAAACTTTTCAGTGTCTTGAACTGTTGAAACAGCAAATGAATGGACAGTGGAGGACTGGATTATATATAATGTATTTTTACTTACTTGTTTTTTAAAAAACAAAATTGTCACTCAGCTCTGACTCAGCTGCTGTCTCCAAGAAGGAACTTTTTCAACCCCCCTTCGAGTGTTTGATATACTTTGGGTAGAGCATCACCTAAAATATAAGCTACAACATTTTGAATCACAATATTTTGAAACACAATTAGTTTTATAGCTGAGAGCTTGTTGAGGCATTCTTTATATTCAATCAGGTATAATTTCAGAAAACGCAGATTTGAGAACGGTGATATCATGAAGACACTATCTTATGGTGTGCTGTAGTACCAGAAGGGCAACACACACACTCAAACAAGGACTCAGCTGTGCCAGAAACCCCCACAGGGTTGTTGTATTAACGAATGTCTCTCCAGCGATGTAGCAGAAGGTGTGAATTGGAGACTTTCTCACTGTGCAGTACCTTCAACGGCCTCCCGCATCTTTTATAATCCAGAGGTCCAGTCGATGACAGGCAGCAGTTTTTGTGTCATGTGTGATGTGAGATTTCAGGTCCTGCCGCTGTCCGATGTGCTGAAACTGCAGCAGCAGGGCTGACGTGAGCTGTCGCTGTCCAGGGTGCTGATCCCACAGAGCACCACGTCCAGAGGGTCTGCATCCTCTTCAATAGTTTATACTTGATCAGAGTGTGTGTGTTTTTACTACAACATGCATACTTTGTCAATACTTGAGAGGCAACAGGAAATTTTCACAGACAAAATTAAAGGAAGGATCATTTTGGTAAAATATGCTATTTCCTTACCCAGTTAAGGAAAAGTATGTAACCACTCATAAAACTGCACAATGTCATTTTAACGTTAAATAGTGAGATGAGATTTGGGTGGATTGTTTCCTTTGGCCAGAGGCAGACTAGCTGTTTTTCTGTTCCCAGTCTTTATGTTAGACTAAGCGAGTTGACTGCTGGCTGCATATTTATTGTACAGACATGTGGGTGGTATCATCTACACTAGTGATCAGGCAGATTTTATTGAAGAGCACCATGAATGAACCAGTGTCCACTCTTTCAAATTTAAGAACAACCTTCTATTCTGTCTTTCTTCATTTCTCCTTCTATTTTTCCTCCTTTATGTCAAATATTTCTACTTATAGTGCAGGTGTGTGTTAGATAGTGCTTGTCTGCTTGGATTTCTTTAATTGCCTCAGCTCACAGCAGGTTATCTCTCCACTTACAAACACCAGGGCTCTGCATGAGTCTGCATGGTTCCTATGGGGCAGCAGATCCCATGAAAAGCAGTTGCTGTAATACAGGTCAAGTTTACGGTTATATGTTACATGTTACTGATCACACACATATCAGACACAGCACTGAATAACACGCTGTGAACAACACATCAGCAACACACAGAATAAACACCATGCAGCTTATTTATTTAGTTCTTCCCTCTTTATTCTTTTTTATCAACAGATTTAAGAAAAGACAATAAAAATTCATCCACCCACTTTTCATGTTTAAACAATACAGGTCACAAAATAGAAAAGAAACATTTTCACACAAGTGAAATAGAAAATAATTTTCAATAGAGAAAGACAGATTTTGCCTTTATTTATAAAGATACAGTGTGTATTGCTCTAAAAGTTAACATAAATTATCTGTGATGTTTCCTCTCAAACCCCCCCCAAAAAAGTGCCAGAGGCATTTTTGTTGCTCCACCAAAAGGCTTTCCTTTAATTCTAAGACAATGTTTCTTCAGCCATCTATAAATATTCATCAGAGTAAAATTAGAAGCCCGCTCTTTGTGAGCATGTGCGAGCGTGTGCAGATTCTACGTCGAGAAGCAACCATTTGAGCGAATGCGAGGACCCTGCATGTGTGTGTGCATGTGTTCAGAAGGCTCCCATTGGAATGAATTATTTAGAGGAGAGTCTCTTTTACTTATCCACGGTCGACTGGCCGCGGGCACGTAAAGTTCTGCTCCCGACGACACAAGAGACTACCCTAATTCACCATCCACCCTGCTGCAGTATGCCCCGATCTCACCCTCCAACCCCAGCCTGCATTTTCCCAGCATGCTCTAGTGGTCCACTGCAGATGTTCCCTCATCACAGCCTTGCTTTTTGGGAAACAGGGTCCCCAAAACTACTGTAGAAAGACTGAAAGACAAACAGGGACAGAGAGAGGAAAAGCACATGAGGGGCAAAAATAAGCTATTTTCTTTACACAAGGTGTTTTAAAACAGAATTATCATTTATTTTCAAAATGTTTGACCACAGAAACCAACCAAAAAGCATGAAATGAGATCCTTCAGACACATATGCTGTGACAAGTCCGTCATCCTGGAGTCCTGCTATCTAGGAGCCGGATGCAAACAGTCGGCATCAACAGTGAAGAATCGTGTAAAATATTCATCCATGTGGCTGGCTTAATAATGTATTATCCCTCAATTTAGCAGCCAGAGCTTTGCTGCGCTCTGCTTTGCTCCAACTGCCACCAAGTACTTGAAGTCCAATCATTCAAGAAACATCCACGGCTTTAAAATATCAAACTTACACCATTACAAATTCAGATTAAAGCGGCTGCAGCTTTCTGGAAGTAGCCAATTTGTCTGTCTTTCTCAAAATATTGCATCAGTGGCCAAATAGAAGAAAGAGAAATGTGATTGTTCTGGAGGAACGGGAGCATTAGCATGAATCAGATTTTAAAAGAATGCATTGTTGAAATAGTAATAACATTGTGAGGCTTGTTTACTATTTCATTCTCTGTTAAAAGTTTGAAGGGCAAGTCAATAAGTTGAGGGAGAGCCAGTTGGGAAAATATGCATGCATCACACCAATACTGTCCAAATATAGCTGGAGTTCTCTGGCTGATCTCTTCATTCTGTGACAGCCAGGCGCTGATGTGACCCTGTCAGGAAGCAGACTGAGACTGATGGGATACTATGTGCGGCTGTTGTACGGCTGCTGCGGCATCTCTATATTTATAACTAGACTTCATCCATCCCATAATCCGCATGTAGTTAGATCCGTGGTGCCGAGTGCACATATGAACTCACATCAACATGAGCACACTCTGTCACCATCTCACTCTCTCTCTCTCTCTGTTTCTCACTTTCATTTCCTCAGGTAACATGTGTAATGTTCCTCTTCTCCTCTTGAACACACACAAACACACGCACATGCACACACAGAAACGTGCACACGCTCATTCAGTACTCGCAAGTAAGGATTAAATGTGAGTGGTTGTTGGGAGCCACGGGGTGAGCCAATTCAAAGCCAGAGTCAGACTCCAATCTGACTGGAGGGGGAGAGGGCTGTGTCTCCACCACCCTGGACTTTCAGTGTGTGTGCGTGTGTGTGTGTGTCAGTGCTGACAGGCACATTCAGACTCACCCGTGACCTTTGATAGAGGGAGGGGAAGAGGGATAAGTCAGAAAAAGAAGGGAGCTTCAAAGAAAAATGCTTTGCTGTGCTTTTGCTTTGGAGATGTGGTTTCGGCCACATGGAGTTTTGCTTCACCCAGCGTGCATCAATATGTGTGACTGTGTGTCCTGACTGTTTCCTCAAGTAGCACATCAGACTATACAGGTCCTGTCTGTCCCAAACTTACCCTGAAACCACTGGAATGGTTATGAAAAATTAACTTCTTAGATCTGTTCCTTAAAATAATAGTTGATGAACAAATCCAACAACATGTGAGTTGCAAGGTACAAAAATTTTGAAAATAATAATGATAATAAATCCTCCTCCCCAATATCAACTCCTTAGTCCCACTGTTTTTCTCTTTCTTTGTGACCGGCAGCTACAAACTCATTGATTTATATCTAATACAAACTCATGACCACCTGCCTGCTACATGTGCAGTCTTGTAACTGTGAGACCCAGCTGCAGAAGTTGGTGGTGAAATGTCTTGAGCGACTGAGCAATATTCATTCAGTTGCTCACACACATTTTCTCAGAGGAGTTTCCAGTCACTTTAGTTTATCACTGTTAGTTGCACTGGTGCTATTGTTAACAAGTCCTTCTCTTAATAACACAGGTCTTTCATAGAGATTCAAACAATCATTGAGACTGTTATATAATGAGAATAAAAGACACCAGAAGTACCCAGGGATCACAGGGAGATCTTTGGCTCTTGAAGTGTTCACCAAAACTAACACTTCCAGAAGTGAAAGAAGTGCAGCTCTGCAAAATTATGCTCTTTTTTGTTATATTTGCAAATAGCATTAATGTGATAGCTCAACAAAAATGGACTGATTGGAGTAAAAAGGCATCATGGAATTATTAAAAATGTCTCTCCTTTGAGAAGACTGCTGTAGGTGAACACATTTTAAAAATCCAACACATTCTAAATATATTAGCTGATATTTTTGGCTCAATATTATAGTATATTTACTCAGTAATTGTACATTTGACCAGATCCGCTCTGAGCTGCTTACCAACAGGAGAGATTGGGTTACGGCAGCTTCTGTAAAGTCTTTACATTGATAAATCTGTTTCAATATTGTGTTTTATTGTCATGGCACAATTTGTTAGCTCTCACTGAAATATTGAAAGTGCCAAGGTTGACTAGTATAAAACATTATCCTGATATTTGACGTGAAAAATGTTCCTCCAGGTTTATTCCTTCTAGATTTTATAGCCATTCAAAAGATATGTTATGTACATTTTCTATTCCATTTTCTATAACCACATGCACTCATCCATTGATCCACTGCCAGTCTCAGCAAGAGGCAGGGTACATCCAAGACTAACTGACTATAGTAAGTTGCAAATTCCACACAGAGCTTGAGCCCAGGACCCTCTTTATTATTAAAAACGACTTGAGACAGTTTGGTCTTTTTAAGTCTTTTTACAAGTTTAATCTACATTGTGCAATTCAAGGTGTTTCTGTACATTGTACGTTTGCAGTGAAATTGTGAATTCGTGTGCGATGCATAATTATACTTATAGTGAACACATGTGTGTACAGCCATAGCCAGTGTCCTTCTCAGAAGCCATGCATAGCTTGTATTTCACAAACATATGTACAGACCTTCACATGACAACATCATACATATCATTACCAGCTGTCAGAAAATATCTTTAACTTAGAAATTATAAATGGACATACTGTACCACATTTCTCAAAAGTGTATTGTCTTTATTGCACTGACTTACAATGACAAAATGTTACTGCAAAACACATGAAGGTATTCAGGTTCTTCTTTCTCAGTGATTTGTAACATAGTAGGTTCTTCTATAGTAACTGTAAGAATAATGACTTAATGCATTACCTGACAATGTATAAGACTGTACAATAACAATGGCTGAGCGGACATTTTCAGTAAGACACACAGAATGGAAATGCAGAGAAGAATGAACACAACGGAAAACAGAAGACGTCTGTGACGAGATAAGCTGTACATTAGGCAGTGGAAGGTCAACACATGGCACAGGAGAGGAGAAAAAACTGAGAAAAGGAAATGAGAGCAAATGTGATAATCATGTCAGAAAAAAGGAGGAGGAGACTGGATTGCGTGCACACTGACAGGGCAAGGCGAAGGAGAAATGGGGAAATCAGGGTAAGTCATGTGAGGAAAGAGACAGCTGAGGGCTACAAGTGATAGCTGATGATGGAGTCCCAGAGAAGAGCATGAGACAGAAAGAGGAGACGAAAAGCCTTGAAAAGGAGAAAGAAGACAGCCCAGTGTTTGATGTGAAAGAGCTGCAGGAGGGATAATTCCCAAAGTGATTCAAGCCGGGGTACAGAGACAGTCAGAAGTAGACAAAAGAGCGAGAAAGAAGACACAACGTCTCATTTTAAGAAGCTGATGAGGGGCTGGAGGAAGAGTCCCAGTGTTCCCAGCACACACACAGTCACAAAAACCCACAGGAAGATCCTGTCGATGACCATGGCGACGTACTTCCAGTCGTCCTCCACCTGAGGAAAGAAAGGGAATTTAGCATGTGTGCTTAAGGAGACAAAATACAAATTATCCTAGCAAATGAAATATATATTCATGCAATGGCACTAAACTCTCTCTTGCTCTCTGAAATACCCCTTTGCTTAATGGTAACTGTGCATTTTCCACACCACAAGAGCTGTATGGTTATGAAGAGTGTGTGTGCTTTCATGTGATGGTGTGTTTCTGTGTAAGAGAGGCTGAGAGAAACACCAGTTTTTACTACCATGCATCTGGCTCCTGTTGGAGTAGTTTGTACAGTAGTTTGTGTGTGTGTGTGTGTGTGTGTGTGTGTGTAGTATGATTCCTTGAGCAGTCAGGTGTGGACAATAGGATCATGGCTGCACTGACCGTAATGCCATTGTGTGCCTATAGAAGAGACAGTATGGCCATTCTGCATGCATCAAGGAAAGATCCCAGCTTTGCTAAGAAAAGATCGAGCTGAAGCAACAAACATATCAGGGCCATCCAGAGTGCGCAGGAGGCGTACGCAAAGCCCTCCATCTGCAACAAACAAGCAGCTTTACACTCCCTTTATAGCCCTGTGTAAAAGGTTTCTACACCATTTACTGAGCTAGATAGAAATTCAAACCCTGCAGAGATAACACACTAATCTTTGTTGTGGTGTGTTCATGTCTATTTGCATGTGGTGTAAACTGTGGAGAGAAAAATACGGTCCTAACAAGGTCAACTATTCATTTAGGGTTAAGACTTGGTTTTAGGACCAGGTTCAGCTTAAGGTAAAGGTTGGGGTTGGTCATTTAAACCCCTGTGATCGCCCTCAAGCTCTGCATGCATTATGCCTCTCACTCATTTTCTGGCTCTGCAACACACCTTCCTTTTGTTTTGTCCTGTTTTGATTATCTTTCATTTTAAAATTTTGTAAAAAGTTTGATCATTTGATTTCCCAACTACATTTGCAATAAAGACACCAATAGCGAATGAACGAAAGAAAGTGCGTTGTGTCTGTGTCCATCTGCTTTACATGTTGGAGAACAACAACAAACTACATGTTGGTTGTTTGTAGTTGAGTAATTTAGGACTGCAGACAGTCACAGCAGAAATGTATTAAATTCCACTCTGCAGCTGAAATAAATAACTCTAGTGTTTCGACATGTTTGCTGTGTCTTGAACACAAAGTCACTTTGCAAAGTCGACTCATTTGTTGTTAATGTGCTGTAAAAATATGAACACAAATATATTATTTACTGATGAGATAAAGTTTGACTGTACTGAGTGCCTCGCAGCAAAATATAAAAACAGAATTAGATAGAAGTATTACTTGAATAGATTAGAAGTATTCATTCAAAAACATTACAGATTTTGAAAATGTGATCTCATATTTGGGTTTAAATGTTATTTTTCTTTCAAATGAAAAGGATGTCAAGGGTCCTCCTTTTCGGGGAATAGTATTATAGTTTTCAATGCAGTTGGCCTACGAACACTTGATAATCTTCCAGCAGTGCAGATTGAGGCAGATCTCTGTCCAAATAACGCCACCTGATACAAGAAAATGTTGCAGTTGTATTATGACAATATTTAGATTTAAAGAGTCATTCTCATGTTTCATTATGCAGACTTCAATGAGAGGAAGAAGTTGAGACTCTGCTCACTGCACACTTGGGGATTATCAGTGTAAAACTAAATCTCCAAGCTTCTCCATTTTTTATAGAAGAGAAAACACGAGGGCTGCAAGTAACAATTATTTTCATTATCTATTCATCTGCTTGTTTTTTATCTCAATTATTTGTTGGTGCTAAAATTTGTCATGACCGTCACTTTTTCCATAAAACCAAATTTCTCATTTTGTCCAAGCCAAAAGGCATTCGGTTTACTGTCACATACAACAAGAAAAAATGAGACCATATTTACAATTCAGCAGCCAAAAACATGGAATATTTGGCATTTTTGCTTGAAGAAATGACTTAAAAGATTAGTTGATTATCAGTATAGTTGCAGACTTGTTTTCTGTCGACTGACTAATAAAGACATGGTCTAATTGTTTGAGGATATCTCAAGCTTGTCGTTGTACCTCTTTGGCTTTGTTGCGCGTCCTCATGTTCTCTGCGATGTACTTCACGCTCTCTATGGCCTGCTTGATCTCTGGCGACACCACGGAGAAGGCAACGACAGCATTGACGGGCGATGGGGCATTCAGGGACCTCGGCAGCTTGGGCAGCTCCGACTCCTGTGGCCCCTGGGTCTGGGGTGCCTGGGGAGGAGGAGGAGGCGGCACCATTGGGGGAGGGACAGGAGTCGGCACCTCCTTGCCTCTGTAGGGGCACCGTCTGTTCATATCCCGGTTCATGTCACGGTTCATCTCGCCGTACTCCACGCAGTTCATGGAGCCGCCAGCTGAGGCGGCCCCTCCTCCTCCTGCACCCACATCCAGCGGTGGACACGCTACCCCCCCAGTTATACCCCCAATGCTTACACTTCCTGAGCCACTTCCTCCTCCTATGCTGTTCTTTCTCTTCTTGTTTCCTCCGCTGCTCCCTCCTCCTCCTCCTCCTCCACCCGTTCCTCCTGTAATACTGGCAGGAGAGGAGCAGCCCTGGTCGATGGGCCTCCTCATCAGCATCACCCTGGGCAGCACCCCGAGGAACACGGCCCTCACCCACTCCGGCATGGTGTGAGTCATCGGGGTGCGGTAGTGGACGTTCAGCACAAAGACGGTGATGACGATGCTGAGCGTGACAAAAATCATGGTGAAGAGGAGGTACTCGCCGATCAGAGGGATGACCAGCGACGTCGAAGGGATGGTCTCGGTGATGACCAGCAGGAACACGGTGAGGGAGAGGAGGACGGAGATGCACAGGGTGACCTTCTCGCCACAGTCGGACGGGAGGTAGAAGACCAGCACTGTGAGGAAGGAGATGAGGAGGCAGGGGATGATGAGGTTGATGGTGTAGAAGAGAGGCAGGCGGCGGATGTAGAAGGAGTACGTGATGTCCGGGTAGATCTCCTCGCAGCAGTTGTACTTGATGTCATGCTTGTATCCCGGTGCGTCGATGATCTCCCACTCTCCGCTTTCCCAGAAGTCTTTTAGGTTCACCTGATGAAATGAAAATGAGGTGAATGGAAGTTAATTTGGAAAAGAAAAACATTTTAAAACCAACAGTGTCAGCGTGTGTGAAGTAAGATCAATAGCTCAAATGTTAAGAAGGCGCCACTTGAAAATTGTGACACCTCACTGAATGATTTCTGGAATAAAACTGAGATTTATTGAAGTGTTTCCCCTTTTGTCTAAATTGAGGACTTGAGCATATAAAAACAAAATAAAACTGCACAACTGCTAAATGTCCAGGTTCCCTCCCCTGTGACTCTGAGACCGACCTTTGAGCCAATGAGCACCAGGTCGATCTTGGCCTTGTCGTAGGTCCAGGAGCCAAACTTCATGGAGCAGTTCTGGTAGTCGAAGGGGAAGTAGGTGATGTCCATGGGGCAGGAGGATTTGAAAATAGCCGGAGGAACCCAGGTGATGGTGCCATCAAACTTCAGCAGAGCCTTGGTCTTGTCTTCAACGAGGAAGTCACCTACAGCGCTGTGAGAGAGCATTTTCAAGCAGATGCAAATGTCATTTCACTTAAAGGCCATATTTAACTCAAAAGGTCAGAAGATGGAGCACATAAATAAATAACATTAGTATGTAACAGTTTGAGGACTCACTTTGCATTTAGACTGACAAAGACCTTATCATGGTACTACTGCTAAAATGACTTAATAAAGCCATCTGACAGGTAGCTAGAATATAAATGATATAAATATAATATAAAACTCTTATTTAGTATTTGTGCACTAAAACTTACTTGTTGTACAAAACGATGTCTGGTCTCCAAATTTTATTGGATGGAACTCGTATGAACTCAATCCCATCGTACTCAACGGGCGCCCATCTCAGTTTGTAGTCGTTCCAGACCTAAAAAACAGTCAATTATTCTAGTTTTGCCTGAGTACAAATAATGTGGGATACTTGCAACGTCACATAAAGGATAAGGTCACTCACATGTCTCAGCCACAGATTGGTTTCCATGATTTGATTCACCTCATCCTTAAAGGATAAAAAGAGCAAATTAGTCAGCAAGAGAAAAAGAAATGATGGTTTTCTTTTTTTTTTAGAGACAATCAGTTGTCTGTTCTTACCACTTTGACCAGTTGAGATATGGAGACCTCAAACTCCACAGTGACCGGGTCAGACACATTCTCCACTGGTCGGATGAACTGGTTGTACCTCCTGAACAACCTCCGAAATAATCTGTCCTCCCCCTTGGATGAAAAGCAGCCTAATGAAACAAAGAAGAAGAGTTGGAAAAACCCTAAAAAGAATGAAAACATTCCTACGTCCCTCTGGTTTATGGTGACCCAGATTTTATATAACACATTAAGCCAATAACAAATGAACAAAAAAACATTTTATTTACATTTATAGATGTCAGATCGAATGCAAAAGGTGGCTTCAGTTGTAGTTCCCTTTTTGAGCCCTACATGCTACAAATTCCCAGTTTGGGACAAATAAAGTACATCTATCTATCTATCTAAATTCAAAGTCGATGCTTTGTTCCCAACAAGATGCTAATGCAACTTCTTCTGAAGTATATTTTAGGCTATTTTGGAAATCATTATCCCTGAGTGATGTTGAAGGTCAGTTCAACCAAACCTTTTCAAATATAAAACAGTTGAATTATTTATAGTCAAAATGGCGGTCTATGGGGACATTGCTCTCTGTTACTGTCATTGCTATACCAACATTAGCCACTGGGAAAAACTGGAAGCAGGAATGATTCTGCCACATAGTATCCAGAGCTCTTAATGCGTCATGTACATTTTCATGAATACGTTCTCCGTCACTAGGGATCTTTTCATCAGCAAGCCTTTAAAAATGTTGATTCCTTTCATAAGAAAGTGCGAAGCAGGGAATGAGAGAATAGAGAAGCTCGCATTGAAACCACATGTCCAAAATTTTCTCGCTGTTCTCGCCTTGTAGACAGAATAAGAAACAAGAACTACCTCTTTGTCAAAGGATTGGTTGACTAAAATCATAAAAATATTCACCCACTCACTCCTAGAGGTATCTTTCTATCTAAGCAGATATCTGTTCTTTATTCTCGAGGTTTTGAGATATTTGCTGAAACAATGAAGGTGAATGGAAAATCTTTTGTGGTGTTTTGTTTACTTTGATCACCACAATCTAAACATCCATTCACCTCCATTGTATTTGAGATGTGCAGTGGAGGTATTGGTGAAATAAAGCCAAACCTCTCTGCATGTGTACTTTCCACAGGGAGTAAGTGGGAAAATGGAAAATATGTTTTAGTTTGATTTAGCTGAAATGACCCTGAAGTGAAGGCTGCGGGAGATTGAGGTGTCTTTGAAGAGGCATTTCAATTGCTTGTATATAGAGGGAGGAAAAGTCAGCAAGCTCTTAGGGAAATCTCCAAGATCTCCCAGAGATGCATTGAGCAAAAAAGGAATGGTGTGCTGTTTGCCGGGGTGTATCTGAAGAAGTGTGTGTGCAGACTTGGCAAGGCTGCACTGAAGGTCATATGGTGGAAAACTGCCACTCGTAACACTGGTGTCCTGGATGCGCAGCTGTCCAAGCAGAAAATGTTGCCTCCCTTGGGAAAGCACACACACTCCCACCACCAGCACAACCTCAATCAAAGAGTTTGAAATCTTCTATACATTATCATGAAACTACACACAGTCTCTCTTCTTTAAATCTTCTGTATGCGCTTGATGTGATCTTTCCTTTTTGTTCCTCTTTTTTGGTTTTAATCCCATTGAACAGTCTCCTTTCTCTGTCACCCTTTTCTTCTGGGTAACACAAGACACCATTGGTTGGCACTCCCACTGGATGTCCTTGGATTTTGAACGGACTGATTTTTTTCAAACACAAAAATTGAGGCAAACAACAAAACTATATTATATAAATATATTTTTTTGAAAAGCAGAGGCCGACCTCTCCCATCACAGCTTTTCAATCCAAGAAGTGAGGACATTATTCAACACAGTCCCGAACCATCAAACCTGCACTTACTGAGCCGCCTGAACCATTTCAGAGACGGAGGAGAATGTGCTTCACCAAAAGGGCAAATGGGTCACAGCCCATATACACACAAATAGCCACATTCAGTTTGCTTCCTTGACAACAACTAAATAAAACATGGTCCTTTAATGGGACACTTTCTATCAGTGAACTCTGTACAAACCACATGCTTTTAAAACTAGTTCACTGTCTTACCTGGAATATTTTCCTGTCAATTTACTCTCCATCATCAAAGATATAATAGTTAATATGTATCTTAATACTGAAACTTGTACCAGGATGAAAAGCAAGTGAAATACTGTGTAGGTCACATGGTATGTACAGTTTACATCTGTTTCCTCAAATTTGCCCTGGAGAGAGTTTTTCACAGAAAAAGCCAGCTATCTATCACACACACACACACTTGAATTAGAAACAAAAACTGCAATGATTTATTTCTGGCTGCTGGATTAGTTGACCTAAGTTAACATGGATGGAGGGTCAAATTGGTTAAGTAAGTGGTTTTTGTTGTGTTCGTAGAAAATCAGAGCAGCAGATTTAAGCATGATTGTTTTTGTCAGCAGGACCTCCTCCTTCTCACCCAAAAGTGTTAACTTACTTTTATTTCTGATACATACTCTACTTTATTATTACTACTGTGCAGGTCTTCCACTGCCATAATCACATCCCTGGAATAAAAATGGACTTTCAGTAAGGATGGCACTTTCATTAAACATTTTTTAAGAACCTACACGCTCAAACAAATATTTCATATTCACTGTCCATACAGTAGAGTCATAAAGCAGTTTGTCTCTTTATTGCCATTGGGAACGGACCCAGATGAACATCTTGCAGACATCTCAGATTACAGTCTGTCTGGTTTCTCACACTGTTCATTTACTCATGTTGACAAAATCACACTTGCCAGGGAAATAATAATGTAACTGAAGTTTATCCCTTGTTAGTTTATTTTCGGTGCTATATGAATCTCTGTGATGTGATAACAATGACAACACAGAAACACAGTGAACGCACCTTTTAAGCGTTTTTACATTTTACAGGTTTTAACAATAATTTTAATTTCCCTTCACAGGGATAAACAAAGCTCAGGTGTAGACTTTAGTGAGCTAAAATTAAAAAAAAAAAAACACTCACAAGACTTATATAATCACAACATCTGGTGCACATAAAACAATGTGCAACAAGGTCAAATAAAAACAGCTGCAAAAAGGAGAATGACTGAATTTATCCCGGTGGAATTGAGCTGAAATCTTTATCTCGCCCAAATTTATGATGCAGACCATTGGAGGGGTAAACTATTTATTCACTACAGTAAATAAAAATCAGTTTCCCCATCATGTTTATTCCTTCAAACATTTTCAGTTTCATCTCATTTCAACAGGCAGAATTATCGCAAGAAGTTAACTGGCTAAAAACAAATGAAACCTGTCAAATCTAGCACCAATGCTCTGTGGGTAAGACGTTGCATTTAGCAGCTTCAAAACTCTCAAGAAGTTTTCCAAGGTCACTGGCAGAGAAGAGTTGAGTCTTAAAGCTTAATGAAAAGGCCTCTCTCTTGAGACACTTGGCTGATTTCAGCTCTTGGTACCTGCCTTGAAAACTGCCCGCTGCTCCTTTATTCACTGCACTGCCAGAACCTTGCTTAAGCCTCTAATTGGGCGAGGGGAAACCAGGGCAATTATAATCAGTCAATTAATTGGACCTTTTGTTCACTGTGCCAAAAAAAAAAGAAGCCGATGTGGGTTTTTTTCTCTCTGTTAGTACAGTTACTCCTCTAATTCCCTTCTTTGTTCTGCCACTGAAGATCTCAAGCAGCCTTAATTTAAAGGAAGTTAATTATAACCTTTGGCCTTTCACCTCAGACGATTCTGCACACTGCTCCTACTGCTCGCCACCCTTTCTGGTATTTAACTTCAGAACTTATGAGTGTGCATGTGAAATTAACAGAGAGTGAGTGATAAAACTAAATTCACAGTATGATTAATGAATTGTGAAGACCTATCTTTCTTTAAGCAAATGTACAGCCCCTCTTAAGTCAGTATGCTCACATTTGCTAATTAGCCCAAAACACAAAATAGAGATGAGGCTGATGGGAATGTCTTTAGTTCTGCAGTTGCAAACTAAAGTATTGGCAAAATTTTGACCTGATGGTGGTGTGAGATGAGAAGAGATCACCAAAGCTGTTACAATTCATCCTGAGGGGATATGAATGAAAGTCATTAGGATACATCCTCTGGGGGCCATGAATGTCTGTGCAAAATTTCACAACAATCAATCTCGTAGATCGTAGATCATTCTGGGTCAAAGTGGTGAACTGACCAAATTGCTCCAAAGTCATTACAAACCAATTGTGTCTCATCTTGTAGCCTGTCAGTTCACTTATCTCATGCTTTAGAAGAAAGTTGTTAATCACTGTAGACAGAACTGTCTTTGCCTCTGATGATGAAAATCACATGAAATCAGCCTGACGGCCACGTTTCATTTCCCCAGACGTGTGCCCTTTCCTTCCGCTGTCTTTGTGACGCACTAACAAAGTGATGAGGCTTTGTTCTGACACGGATGAAGCCAAGTCAAGCAGTCATGCATTTCCCCCTTAAATAGCTACATTGATTTAGAATTAGCAAGCCAAACATTGAGCGTGTCTCCGTCTCTCGTGGCTTCAGGAGCGTAAAGCTGCAGATAGACCCGTGGCCTGTGGGAAGCTCTTTGATCAGGCATGTGCTTAACAGGATGAGCCTGGAAGCAAGTGGTGGACAGTGAAGGAACCAATTACCCTCCAATAATACAGTGCTGACAGTGTGTGTGTGTGTGTGTGTGAGCGCACGGAAAAAGAGATACAAAGAGGGAGAGAGAGACAGCAGAGAGAGGAGATAGGAGGAGGGAAGCGACAGCAGGAACAGGCAGAGAAAGCTCGATAGTGTGTCTTTGCTCTCCAGGGTTCTCGCTGGCCTGACTGTGACATGTTGAATGACGCACAAGAGGATCCACAGTGATTACTGCGTGTGCTGTGAACATCCCATTAAGCATATGGTGCATGTTTTAACCTATGTGTGTCTTCACGTACGAGGTCTCGCCTACACACTGTACGTACATGTAACCGTGTGTGCTCCTGTGAGGATGCGCATGTTCCTATTTATGTAAAGTATGTACACTCACCTTTGATTTGAGTCACCCTGAACAGCATATGATTTTTTTTTCCACTGATGCATGAAATTCAGTCGTTCCTTGCCTCCGTGCTTTCATCTGAGAGAATGTGGGAGGTTTGAGGTCATCTTATAGGATATTAAGAAAGAGGACATTTGTCCAAATGTAAACATGTTCTAATGGGGCAACAGCATATTTGAAAGCCTAATCCAATGATATGTTTACTATAGACACTCTCAGGTGGAGCCTTTAATGCCTGCTTCACAGACGTGATCTTGAGATGTAATAATTACTCATTTCATCTTATCTCATCGGAGACACATTATAACCCAACAACATGTCGTCTCCATATCTCTCAGCCACATCACTGATAATATATACAACTCTGTGATCATCTAATATCACATAGCGACCGTTTGAAAAAATAAATAATATTGTGTAATTTGAATCTCTTCCCTCACATTCACTCTGATGTCGCTGTGTGTGTCACAGACAGCAAAGGGATGTTCACCCCCTGTAACTCAAGAGTGAACACAGTCATCCACAAAATGAAATTTCCCCCCAAAAAAGTAATGAGATAGAATGAGGACAACAAAAAAATTCAGACACTACTTTCGTCATTTGAACTCATGTAGTGACTTTTTCCACAGCAGAGATGAATGAGGTGAGCAGATAGAGTCAGGTAACCCACCAAGCAAACAGGTAGAAGGTAGAAGGGAAAGAGAAGCGAGAGCTCTCCAGGTGAGCGCTTCTAAAGGAGATAAAACTCAGCACTGAGTGGTTCTACAGAAGAGATGAATGCCACATTCAACAGTGTGTTTTCATGTGACTGATCATGACCATTAACAGCTGGAGCTATCATGTGTTTAATCGGAAAAGCAGCTTCAGATTCTCTCATTCACATGTGCACCTACTGCAGCAGGAGCTAAAACAGCCCACTGCTGCAACTCTCTGCTCTTACAATCAGAAACACAGTTGGAAAATGTGTCTGTCTGAAGTGGGAGGTTGTGGTGCTTTTCAAAGCTCTGCAGTCGCAGCTGCAGGTAATTGAGTAATCAGCACTAATGTCTACTTGTCTCTCCTGCAGTGAGGCTGGAAAAGGCCTGTTGGTCATGCATGCCAGCACCATTGACTGAATCAGTATGGAGGAAAGATTCTGAAAACCTCTGTGTCCACAGTAAATCTTATTTCAATCCACTGGGAAAACATGTCCTTCCTACAAAATAACTGGCCAATATAACAGATCTTTTTCACAGCGGCCATTTTGACTTGTCAAAGCAGAAAAAGCACAGGTGTCACTTTTGATATCAATGATTGCTCTATTCTATTAAAGTGTGTCATTAAGCCATGACTGAGTGTAACAGTGAGCCAACATGAACATATCAGAATGTGATCATTTGCTAATCCTTTCTGACATATACTCAAAATGAAAACAGTACAAAGACAATATATTTAATGTTTGACCTCACCAACTTAATTGATTTTTTGTAAATATCTGCTTATTCTGAATTTGACAGCAGCAACAAGTTTCAAACAAGTTGGGACAGGAGCAACAAAAGACTGTGAAAGTTGTGGTCTGATCCAAAAACACCTGTTTGGATCATTCCACAGGTAAACAGGTTCATTGGTAACAGGTGATAGTATCATGATTGGGTATGAAAGGTTCATCCTGGAAAGACTCAGTCGTTCACAAGCGAGGATGGAGAGAGGTTCAACACTTTGTGAACACATGATTGTATAAAGGAGATTAATACGTGAGCTCAGGAACTCTTTGTCAAACTGTTGTTGGTAAACACAGTTTGTTTGCAAATGATGACATTCTGTTCATATATTACATTTTACACAGTGTCCCAACTTCAAATCAGAGTTGTGCAAGGTTATTCAAGATGATGCAAATTAACAATATTCTCCTTGGTGTGCTGCTTTAAACTGTTCACATCCCTCACATAGAGAACTGTGTTTCCATTCTCATGAATCAGAAAGAACTAAAAAGTACCTGTCTGACCAATTCAGGGAAGATGAGCAGCTGCCAGAGGGAATGAGTCGTAATAAAATTAGCCAGTTAATCTTCACCTTGACCGTCATCTACAGCCACCTGAGTCCTGAGTAGTGGTAATGAGATAATAGATACAGTAGATCAAATGACTTGATAACTAGTTATTGTTCAAGGCAGATTGAAGAACCGAAGCAACAGGAGCGTCTCAATGTTGATTTCCAGCTCTTCAATACTGACTTACAGCTTCCTGTCTCTACATTCCCCACAATGACCTGAGAACCTGTCAGGATCCATCAAGAGGAAGAACATTCTTAAAGAAAGGATGATGTTTTTCATAAACCAGACATTGAAGTGAATGAAAAATGCCAGTTGGATCGATGGAGGGCTTACTACACTGTTTTTTACTGATGGATTATGAGCAGGATGACATGACATTTACATTTATACATTTTTTTTTGCAGCAAATCATTCTTCACCATCATGGAGGATAAGTTTGTTGGAACCTGGAAGGTGACTGCCAGCGAGAACTTTGATGAATACGTGAGGGCAATCAATGAGGGTTTCACCACGAGAGCAAGACATCGGACATATTTTAAAGTCCTAATTTCTGTGAGAACAACTAGATACAGCGATAAATAATACTGTGGCATCTGAGGCTCCAATCTGGAGTCGCCTGCATTTATCAGACCCAAAAACCCATGCGGGGTGCCTCTCTCGGGGTGCCCCGGCCGCTTTGGTGACTCTAGATAACCTGGAGCCGATCGCTGGCCCTCCGTGGCGGCGACGTCTCATTCGAATGTCTGCCCTATCAACTTTCGATGGTACTTTCTGTGCCTACCATGGTGACCACGGGTAACGGGGAATCAGGGTTCGATTCCGGAGAGGGAGCCTGAGAAACGGCTACCACATCCAAGGAAGGCAGCAGGCGCGCAAATTACCCACTCCCGACTCGGGGAGGTAGTGACGAAAAATAACAATACAGGACTCTTTCGAGGCCCTGTAATTGGAATGAGTACACTTTAAATCCTTTAACGAGGATCCATTGGAGGGCAAGTCTGGTGCCAGCAGCCGCGGTAATTCCAGCTCCAATAGCGTATCTTAAAGTTGCTGCAGTTAAAAAGCTCGTAGTTGGATCTCGGGATCGAGCTGACGGTCCGCCGCGAGGCGAGCTACCGTCTGTCCCAGCCCCTGCCTCTCGGCGCCCCCTCGATGCTCTTAGCTGAGTGTCCCGCGGGGTCCGAAGCGTTTACTTTGAAAAAATTAGAGTGTTCAAAGCAGGCCCGGTCGCCTGAATACCGCAGCTAGGAATCAGCTTGACAGACACAAATTGCTCAGGACACATGGGCAAACGTGGTTTAAAAAAACACCCAAATCAAAGGTAAAACTGGGGTCAGTCAATAAAAATATAGATGTGTAAAGACAAGGTGTGGGTGAAAAGTAGAGGCCAAATGCTCAAATATTCCTTTGCACCATCTGAGGCAACTGTTGTCTTGCTCAACCTCATCTCTACTTTCTTCTTCTCACCCTCCTTCCCTCCCTCCATCCTAAAGCATGACTCAGTTCATCGTCCGCACTGAACACCAGGATGTCCCAGAGGAATCAGGCAGCAGGGCTGTCTGGAGGAGGATGTCTGTGCATGTGTGTGAAAGAGAGAGTGAAAGTGTGTGTGTGTGTGGTTGGAGGGGAGTGTGACGGTTTAAGCCAATCCACGCGGGGGGTGGAATAAGGCCTCTGCCTCTGCCTGTGGTGGTTACACCGTGTGTGTGCGAGGGACCGGGCGGGGGGTTCGGTTGCAATAATCACACGACAATCGCGTTAAGAGGATCCTGAAGCCACCACACAGTCCTTAAGCCACACGCACAGTAACACACACACACACACACACGCTGCAACTATATTGCTTCTGGGAGAGAAACCGGAGAACTGTTCTGTAGTTCCAAGCTCAGAAGAGCATTTAAGTCTGGCAGAGGAGCAAATATGCTTGATGATGCCGGGATGCAAGCAGACAACTCCATACAAGCAGACTTAGATAGAAGCTACAGGGGCTTAATATAAACCATTTCAAATGCTGGTGGAAGAAAGAGCGTTTGATTGTTCCCTCTTTTTTTTGCCTCACTACTGCTTCCACTGATTTCAGTTGTTTTCTTCATTTGAATAATTAGCAGCCTGCACTTGCTGCTCTCTTGGGCAGAACATGTTTGAAAAGGCAGATCCTCTTTACACTGTGAACACGAAACTGCAGCCTATTAAAATGCACACTAAAGTGAGATAAAGAGTGAAGCCTGAAACACAAGCTGGATCAGATCAGCATAATGCAACCATGGCTGGGCATCGCTCTCTGTTATTTCTGCTGGAGATGATGCAGGCAGATGATGCAGCTGCGTAATGCATCATGCAAATCACTCATTTTAATCACTCAAACCTGAAATATGCTGATGTGCACTACAGTCTCTCAGATGGGCAGTGACTTTATTTTCAATTTTATAACTCCAACTAATTGCCCCATGCTGTACCTATCTGTCACTTCTAACCTCCAGGCTACTCCTCGTCTATTTCTGACTAAAATACCCCAATCCCATGGACTGTAGGATCAGCATCTCCTGTGTTCTGTGAATGAATCACCTGATCCTGGATGGCAGGAGACAATACCTTCTGTAGCCCACTAATCAGACCCCCACTGGGAGTGTGTGTGTGTGTGTGTGTGTCATTGTGTGTTTTTCAGGCACTTATCTGCACACACAGCCCCGGTACAGAATCATACAAAAGCCCACACAGCCAATGAGGGATTGAGGGAAGAGATGAGAGGTGGAGGGGGGAATGAGGAAGGTGAGGGCAAAACCCTTTCATTTTTCTGGTGCTTCCCTCGGCAAACAGCAAAGTTAACCCCCTCTAACTAGCAAGGACACGGAGTTGATTTCCTCTCGCTTGAGCAAAATCTGTTCTACTGTGAGAGGATTGACACTTTCATCCCCTTCACGGCACCGTTTTCTTGTTCCTTTTGAAACTCGCCCGGTTCAAGGGCAAAGCGACAAAGCAGTCAGCTGTAGCAAATCTCTCCAGCTGAAGAGAGTGACAGAGAGTGAGCGAGTCCATCCCGCATGTCGCGCAGAAGCACGTCCCTTTCCCTCCACTCTGAGTCTATATCGAGTTGCAGGATGTGTGAAGCCAGTGTCTTTTACATGGCGACTGGAGCGTGACAGTACGGAGGCACTTAGTGCTGTTCCCACGGGGGGACTCCGGCTACCACGTCTTCAACAAACTGCACTTCAAAGTAAGAAAGTCACAAAATGTTCGTATAACATGGCAGCGATTCAACCTATAGTCAGAATAATTACTCGTCCTACGGTCTGATCAAAGCACACTGTGTCTGGTTTGTATGAGATAAACCGAAGAGTTAGAGTTTAGTATGAGAAATACCCACCATGGCTCAACAAGCAGAGACAAAATGCAATGACTACGTATTTGGTTAAAATTGAGTTAAGACCCGAATCTGACTTTCTGACACTTATTTTCGTATAAATAAAAATATAACACCTTAGAAATGAATCATTTCTGCGAAAACATCTCTTTTTAAATTTACACACAAACACACAAGTGGACAGCTAAAACAAGAGAGCTCGCTACGTCGAGTAAAATCTAGTTGGCGAGATCGTAGCAACCAGCCTTCGTTAACTTCCTTTGATTTTTCCTTAGTCAATATCTGTAATTGTAAAATATTGATTTAATGAAAGGAAGAGCTAAGCTAAAATTCTGTTAATGATAAATGTCTCATTATCTGCCATCTCAGCTTTTGACCCTAGTGGATGTTTTATGATTTGGTGAGGTTAAGCTGCCTTTAAATTACATATTTAAATGTGTTAAATTGGAAATTGATTTATTAAATGGATGTTGATGTGAATTTTAATAGCAGAAGGACAAACCTGGCAAAACAAAGATGCATTTATTTCCTATGAACTATGGATTGCAAATAATCAAAATAAAGATTATGTTCATAAACAAACTAGTTAAAAGCACCAAGTAAACTGAAATCAGTTTTTCCCCTTCATTCGGCGAAGATTAGCCATTCTAGATTTTTATCTTAATTCTATGGCAATGATTTTTTGTGACCGTCTTAAAGGCATAAAATGAGGTCATCACCACCTGCCTATGCAGTTTGCCAGCCAGCCTGAAAATTTGAAATCCTTTTTCTCAACTTCTCTCTGCCTTTGTAGGGAAGTGTAGAAACTCAAACTTCATCAATAGAAAACCCACAGAAAAGGACGTCACAGCACATCCCACACTGTTTGACTGACAGGCGTTAAAGCACAAAAACAGCAGTGAGCACTTCGAACAAAGACGCTGCCAAAAAACATATTACCACTTTAAAGCAAGCTATTTTATCCTCCACATAGATAGACACCCATTATACTTGGCGCTCCCATCGGTAAAGACGCTCTCCCAGGAAACCTGTGTCTGGGTCCTCTTTGTTGAATGAGGATGTGAAATTCGGGATTAAAATAACAAGTCAGTTACATGTGAACACAGCACCAAGTTTTTCTTTAAAGCATTTATCTGTTCTTTGTTCTGCTCTGGGTCCCCTGAGAGCCACTCAAGGACCCCACTTCAAAATGTGCTGTTTTAAAGCACACAGCAGACTGGAAGTCTTACATGAACTGAAGATGGAAGAAAATAGAAAATATGTGTCGAGGTGATTTTGGAAACAGGGAAAGAAATGGATCACGCAGAGAGCAAACAAATGACAACCTGACAGAGTGCTCAAACTGTGATTTAATATCACAAACTACAAGGGAAATAAGAGTTTTCCTGATAACCTGCACTTAAATCTTTTGCTGTAGCTTCAGGAGTTGCTGTCCTTCAAGTACCACTGGCTAACATCCGCCCGCAGAAATGCCCTTGAGCAAGAATCCCTGCACCTCCACAGAGCAACCTTGACCTCTGACCTCTGTGGGTTGAAGGGAGCCCACAACCTTCCACACGAGATGATCCAGGGATGAAAACAGCATTGACTGTCACTGAGCTGCTGCTGGAGGAACGTATGTCATCCATGTGTTTTGTGCACGGATGGCTGCCTCACAGGAGCTCCGGGGTCTGAGGTATCGACCATGATGCGACATGTCACGATCACAGATCATCATGTCTAAAGAAAACTACACCCTGCGTGCATGTTAAAACATCTCGTTTGAATGCATCCACGCATCATTAGGGTCCAGCGACTCTACAAGTTTCTGCAGAAAAGAGGGTGGTAGAATTTGCTGTGTAATGAGCACAAGTGGAAAAAGCAACTTCTAAGGTAGAGAATGGCTTTTTGATGGAGCAGCAAGCAGGATGCAAAACAGGACACAGCATCTAAGATTAAAATGCGAGGGAGGGGGGCTTTTTCACTTTTAATACCAGCACTTAATTTGATGGGAGCTCCTGCTTTCACTGACAGAATAATTCAAGAGGCATGTTGCAGCAATAAAACATGTTTGTCATCATCATGCTTATACCCATGTCATCAATGTTAACAAAAGCAAAGTTTGCCTGCTTTGTTTGCATTGAATGATCCAAACTGCTTCTATCGAGCTTTCAGTCGCTGGATGGTTTTCACTGATCTGTCATCCAGAAGCGCGCAGGAGAGGCAACTTTGCGTGTGAGTGACTGCAGGTAACTTCAAAGCAATGTCACGAGCATGCAAACAATCCACTCACACGACTCTTAAATGAGGTGATCGTGGAGGAAGGAGCACTTTTTTTTTCCGCTGTGATCCTCGGCGCGCTGTGGATCACTTACCCTGCGCTGCGAGGAGCACCAGCAGGAGGAGGTGCGTCACTTTGCCGGAGAAATGCATCGATACATCGGCTCTTGGAGAAGCTTTCTGCGGGTGAAAGATGCTGCAGATGAGTGAAGTGTGGTCGGTGTCCTGCTACAGACGCGGGCGAAGCCTTCAGATCAGAGCAACGTTAGTTCCTGTGCGCACCGGAGCGCGGAGAGGTTGGACTCGCAGTGCGCCCTGCCGACATGAACAACTCCTGCACCTCCCTCCTCCCCCACTCCTCCATCCCTGCCTCCCACACCCCACACCCACCCACCACCCCACGGCCAGACCCGGAGACCTGACTCACAGTGACTCACAGGTAATGCGTTTGCGATAATGAGGTGTTTCCTAATGTGGCTCCAGGACAGCCAGGGGGTCCCACTGCAAACTGGGTCTGCTTAACATTTATTACTATTATTTTATCATTATTATTACTATTATTCTTGTCTGGTAAAGTTTACATTTTCTTCTTAAAATAGTCTCGAAACACAAATCTGTCTATTTATCTTTCTTTCTTTCTTTGTTTTTGTCTTTCTCTCTTTCTATCTTTCTGTCTGTTTTTCCATCTATCTATTTGTCTGTCTGTCTTGTCTTGTCTTTCTTTCTATCTATCTATCTATCTATCTATCTATCTATCTATCTGTCTGTCTGTCTATCTGTCTGTCCATCTTATCTTTCTTTCTTTCTTTCTTTCTTTCTATCTAAAGTTGAAATAATGTAGATTTGTTACAAATTAAGAATTTGTTTACATCAAGAATGATTTCTCTGGAAAAAAAACCCTAAAAGCAAGTTTAACCAAAATATCTCTAACCCAAAGAATTATCCCCACTTCTAGTCATGTCTACTAGAGAAAGATGTAACACACACACAGAGTCACACACACACATATAATATCACATACTTTCACTGCTGAGCTATAAATGACCTATTTAGTCACTTAATTGATTTTGTACGCATAACAATGCTCCGGCAGCTTAAAGCATTAGCTGCTCCATAATAGAGTCTTGAAGGCTGCAGAGTCTGCCCAACTCGAATAATGGGAAGATATTAATGCACAGCAGCACTACATGGACCTGCACTGTCGAGCAAGTCCAGACTGACTATATCATCTTTAATGGAAGAAATGCAGCAGTAGTGGGTTTTAGATATCACTGAAGTGAACATTAGAGTTAATTTACTGAAACATATTTAACCTGTACTTTTTGCTCTGTGCTATGCATTGAGTTTGGGGATTCAAAATCTTCATTCCACAAGACATTTTTACCTGATCATTGAAAACAGATATGCATCCAAAGTATCTTCTTCTTCTTTGTCCATATTCCTTAAAATGCGATGTAGTTATGTTTTATAAGGTAACAAATACTGTTACAGGATGGACAGAAATAGCTTTCAGTTGATTTGTCCCTTAATATTTCATGAAATGTGTGCATGTATGGAGCACATTCACCTGCATGACTGCATATGTGTACTGGTACTGAGCAGCATAAAATGTATTTGTATCTACTCTGCAACATATTCACTCCTCTTAACCCACTTAACCCATTCAACCCACTTACCTGGCACATATTCTGCTTCTGCATCATGGAGGTCATACACATACACGGACGCACAAACACTCTTATATCTGTGTGGACACGTGTTGACATACATACACACACCAGGGAAGACAGTTGGAGACAAAATAGAGATATTCAAGTTTATCTTAGTGTGAGCAACAAATGTCCGGCTGTTTTGATATCGTGTTCTGCAGTAGGTTTAATGTGAGGATGGGAGGGGTGTGTCTGCTGCAACGTGTGCCGCAACACTGCTGCCGATTGTAAATGTGCAAAGTGGCTTGCATTTCAGCGGCTGGCAGGTCAGGAGCCAAGAGGCTGAAGACAAGTGCTCAGTCCTCAATTTTAAGCTCAATTAGTTTTTTGTCGTTGGGGAAGTGAAGTCGACCGAGGTTGTTGTTGAGGCTGGGAGGGGGGAAACTGCAGTGATTAAACGCCTCTTTGTGGAGCGGCAGGAGCCTCCAACAGAACAAAAGAGAGAGAAAAGTGAGACGAAAGCAAGGTAGAGAGTATAAAGAGAAGTTATAGGAGAGTGTGATGCAGAGAGGGTGTTGTGGGTGAAAGTGAAGGGACAACTAATACAGAGAGAAAGAGATACACTCAGATCAGCTGAGTACGAAACGTTAAAGAGTTCCAGAATTGATGTGATGTGATGACGGAGTGTCACCATGAGAAGAGAAGAGAAGAGAAGAGAAGAGAAACAGGAATACAATTTGTCTGCTTGATGTGCTTCAGTGTGACAGTGAATCTATTTGCAGAAATGCATTTTTTTGATTCAGCAAGATGCAGAGAAACGCTGAGGAAGAGTCTCCACCCAACAGTCGAGACTGGAGAGAAACAGGAGATCTTCTTTTTTTTTTCCTGTTGTGCCATCCTCATTTTCACCATAAACCGTAATAAGAGTGAATCCATTCCTGGTGGTGCATGGAGAGATACCACCTGCAAGACAGTGATGGACATTTAAACAAGCATTCTTGACATTCAACACTAATGAAACAAACATTTGGAGGTATATTCCCTCGGTGTTGAGCTTTAAAACTAAAAGGTCAATCTGTGACCTTTTAGCTTGTTTTTCTGTAATTACCTATCTGTGTGTTTAAAGGCATGGAGTTACCAAGATGTATGTTTGTCTGAAAATGATTTCTCAGTAATAACCTGCTCTAGAATCTCATTAAATTAGACTTCAAATGGGCTTTTATGGAAACATATAGAGAACATTTTAAGTATTTGATTTTCATGTCATTGCTAGAAGGAAATATTTGATTGTTTCTGAAGTACATGTACAAAATATTTGGGACTTCTTCCTAATAGGCCCTTTTGCAAAACCCATATGTCAGCTGTCTTAGAGCTTCCCTCTGCTCACCTCATCTGCTTCTTCTCTGCATCTCTTTCTTTGTGATTAGTTGCGATTTAAGCGAAGTAAAAAGAGATAACGCCCTCCCCTGGACAAAGCTCATCAAGGTAAAAAGTAACTACCCCTAATATTTTGTACACTCATATTAAACACAGTAAGTCAGTAAACTTTCAGTCACTATGAGTCAGGATTTAGAAAACAGTGGTTATGCTACGGTGTGAATTGCAACAACTTTATTTGAAACAAATGATAATCCTGATCTTGTCAACCAGCAGCAGCTTTAAGGCAGCATATGGAAGATGTATTTATAGTAGTTTATAGCAGTATTGGGGGGAAAAAATAAAACTTTAAACTTATATAACCCAAATCAGACATGATATACATACAAAACCCCTGATACGCCTTGTTACATTCATTAAAAAAAATAGAAGTGTGAATAATCACATCAAAGGAGTTGTGAGATAATAGGATACATAGAAATAAAACATATAATAAGACAAAACATTAGCGTACAGCTGTGTGTGTTGTGTATTTAGGCTGACTTACTACTTAGATCCAGCAGAGGTAGAAAGTCAGAAGAAGAAAGGGAGGGGGGGAGTTCAAAGAGACAGAGCTTCTGCAGCGATGCAGGAATTAGTCAGGTTCACAGGAGGAGACTATTGCCCTACAGTGTCATAGTCAGTCGGCTGGTGTTTCCAAACCGTCTCCAGCTGAGGTGACATCCCAGTGCTGCTTCCTCTCCAGCACAGAGACCAAACAGAGGAAAACACCCTCCTGCTGCATACCACCATTTTTTTCATTACTCCGTTACTTGTCTCTCTCTTTCTTGTCTTCTGTCCCGTCTCCCCCCCCACCCCTGTGCGATCACACAGCCAGACGCACTGTTAAATAACAGCAGGCATCTGTTCAGACAGCTCAGACAAAGCAGAAGGACCTCGAGGGCCTGACAGAGACAGCAAAGGAAAAGGAAAAGGGCAAGTGTAGTTTGAACAGTGTATGTGTCAGACAGGACTGTCCCGGCTCATCCGCATCAACCGTGCACTGTTTCTTTCTCCTCAGCTGAATCTATTCGGGTGTTTTCTCTCTATTTTCTTTCTTTCCACCTTCCTCTGTCACTTTTCATCTGTTTATGTCTGTCTCTCCAAAGCAGTCATTTTCATTTGGTGTCTCGTTTCCCATATTTTCCGCTCTTTTTTTGTTTTTGTTTTTCCTCCCGTCGACTAAAAGTTTGGGAATATCTCTCTTCTGTTGTACTTTAAGCAATGTCTCAAGCACAAGAATGAGAGAATGAAGTGCTCTTTCATCAGAGTTTAAAAGTCATAGGAGAAGAGAGTAAGTTGGTTTAATATTTCATTTCCTAATTAAGCGCACTGTTAGTTCTTTTCTTCTTCCTCTCAGCTGGTCACAGTCTCACCTCATTACTTGTCACTCACACTGATGAGACGTCTGCCTTTAAACAGCCTGTAGTCTGACGTTGCAGCGGGTCTGATCGGTAACCTGTATTATTGAACAGGTTGTGTCTGGTGCAAATTCAGCATCAGCTTAACCCCTTGATAAACAGTTGACCCCTTTTTTTCCCCGATTAGTAAATTTAAAGTCAGTACGTGGTGCAGTTTTAAACCCCGACTCTGCAGTTCACCCAAACTCTATTGAGCTTTTTGCACCTTTCAGCTTCAGTTTAAAGACCCAAAACTTTAGGATTTTGGTTCAATCTGCCTTAGTGTTGATTTGTCCGCAGTGAAAAAGCTCCGTTAGAGACACAATCACGATCTGCCTGCACCAAACAGCAAAAAGACAAAACCAGCTGGCGCGACCCTGTCTTCGAGAAATGACCTTTATGTAAAACAAATTAGCAACAGCAAGAACATATT
This sequence comes from Holacanthus passer, assembly GCA_025331565.1. Taxonomy (NCBI): domain Eukaryota; kingdom Metazoa; phylum Chordata; class Actinopteri; family Pomacanthidae; genus Holacanthus; species Holacanthus passer. The sequence goes on along the minus strand of JAFREQ010000073.1, from coordinate 359,304 downwards.
GAAGAAAACCTAATGCTGAGCAGATTAATTTTTCTATTCGCATAATGAGGAAATATTGTTAATTATCATATCTGGCAAGTAGCAAAAATATCAGTAAACTGACCACCAAAATATCCAATTTTGCATCCACTTGTAGTGAGTATAGCAACTTTTTTATGGTTATGTTTTGACACTCACATCACTTGGTTAAGATTAGGGAAAGATCAAGATCTGGTTTAATACAGTCCACAGAGACATAATGTGTTTATTGGCATATAACCAAAACCTGACTGCCAATTAATTTTTGGTCACATGACTAAAATGTAATCCCAAAGGTCATAACTCAGGAGATGTGTGCTCCTGACCTCTCGCCATCTTTCTGTCATTACCCTTTAACCTCATCTAAACAGCTAAGCCTTCTTCCCATGATCCCCTTCTTCCTTCTGCTCATCTAACCCCACCACTCTGCTGTCTCCACCCTCCATCAACCCCCTTTTGAAAAGCTCTCAGCATCCCCTCTCCTCCTGCATCTCATCCTCTTCTGCCAGTCACGCTACACTCTGTGACCCCGCTCAACCCTCCAGCATTCACATCCTCAAACCCTCCCCATCCCTCCCCTCCGCCCCTGCTCCCTCCTCCCTCTCTCTGCAGACCCATTAACACCACAGTTTACTTCCTGCTCTCCGTTCATCCAGTGTCCACTACATGCAGTCTGCTGGGCCATGTTGCGGCCTGTTGCAGCCACCAGTAACTAATTAAACTCCCTTCATAGCTTGAATCACTGTTATCAGATTAAACCCTGCTGCTGCTAATTAAACTGCCATTTCTCTGCGCCGTGTTTTTCCCACGAACCCTCGCTCACCCTGCTGTTCTCTCACATACACACACATACAAATCTGGAGCAACAACTTGCACAAAATATATTACGACAGTTTATTTTTTCACGATCATGCTTACAACTCCATTCTGCTTTATGTATTTATTCTCTCTGTCCGTGTCGCTCTCTGAATGACCAGCAGTGTCATTGTCATTCAGCGGCTGCAGCCCGAGGGGTCAAACTGAGCCACGCAAAGCTTACTCATTATTTGGTCCACTCATGTTTGTCGTAAGATGAAATCTGAACGATTGTCTGAGCCTCTTTTTCCTGTCACAGATGATCTGTTCATCATAGCTTCAAGTTATTTGTAATCAGTGTCAGATATGTTAGGAACATTTCACTAATAGCCCTTGCAATCCTCACTAGTGGCCTCGGGGCAAGTGTCCACTGGAATATTTCATCTATTCCTTATTATGTGTCTAATCATAATGTTACAAGATATCTGGTGACATTATTTGTCACAAACCGTTGTGCATTACAATCACATTGACATAATTCATAACAGATGGGATGTAAATGTGGTCCTTGTTTTCCTTGTTTTTCTGGCCTTGAAATGTATATGTGATTAACTTTAGAGATTTTAGACTCTAACAGGAGATGCTGATGCTGTGCATGCGGCCAGATATGGATGCAAAGCGAAGCCAAAATAATTTGAATCTTATAGGCATCTGCATATACAATTGTGAAATTCAGTTACTGAATACTTTGTGTTGAATTTACTGTATTTAAATATTTTAATTTGAAAACTGAATGAATTAAAGTGGTTTTAAATTCCTCTCTTTCATTTCAAGTCATTTCAAGTGGTGCAATTTTGCAACAATTGCTGGTTTTCAAAGTGCTATAAATTCAGTGGTATTTAACTTTAACTTCAACATTACGTAATGAATAGTGGTTAATAAAGTTTCACAATCAACACATTATTTAGATGCTTTTAAAAGTCTAATTGCTGTGGCCTTACTTTGCTTTCATGCCATAATCATGAGTATAAAGACAAAATCAAATCACTTACTAAAACAATCTTGATGAAAAATGATGCATACTGTATGTGAAATGTAATTTGTAACTTTAACATGCATCAGTCCCAGAATAAACTTTCAGAAATCTGCTTGTTTATTGCACTGCCACAAATATATCTTAAATATGGACTCAGGACTGCTCCTGTCACTGATACTGTTGCTGACAGAACCGCAGAAATCTGCAGTTTATATTTTGACCACTAGTGAGCAGCAGCAGACACCCTGATCTGTCAGCAGGTAGCAGACTTGAGGAGATATTTATTACTCTAGCAGGGACATTATAGAGGGGCCCCTGAGCCCAGTTTAAAGCCCTGTAAAGTGTTTGGACCTAAGATCTGTGTCTGTCCCTTCGGCTCAGCGGCTCAGAAGGGAGGATCGATAGCCCCCTGACTCAACTGCACGGCAGCTACACATTCTGTAATGCAGTAATGTAGTTCATAAATATTGACCACAGAGCTGAAATGGCAGGTATAAATCCTAAAGGAATGTCCTGCGGAGGATAATGGGAGAGATGGAGGGCAACGGTCGACAACAGGAAACAGATCAAACTGCTGACATTCACCATGCATCGGAGGTTTAAGAGTCTGATTACAGCGGGTTAACAGAGAGAACAGGACGGAGTAGAAACATGTCAGTGCAGACAGAAAGATGTAGCTTGTGTGTGTGAATGACCTTTGACCTACTGATCACTCCTTAACTTCTTCTCTTTCTAAACAGCCACTGTATACATGTAATTAAACCTGTCAAACATTTCCGAATCTAATTTTATGATTCTGCTGTCTGCGGTCAAAAACATGATCAAAACAACAACACATGAATTCAGATAGTAAGAATGTACAATAAAATACACAACAAATACATATTTTGATTGCATATGACTGCTTGTCTGCCTCTGAGAGCCTCTCTGTATGTGTGTGTGTGTGTGTGTGTGTGTGTGTGTGTGCATGTTTGCATGTATTTGTCCTGCAGAGAAGAATAAAAGCTTATTGATCTCTGGCTACAACATGAATCGGTCTTTAATGTCGGCTCCTTTGCAACAGACTGCAAAAGTCTTGTGTCTGTTGTTTATGACCGACCTTTATCACCCCTGTCTCCCTCCATCATGCCATATCTCTTTCTCTTGCACACTGCTTGTAACCTCCATCAGCCACCCAGTTTCATCTCCTCCGTCACGCTTCATGATCAGACCTGGAGACCATAACATCGACTCTCTCTGGCTCACTTTTCCCTCAATTTTATACTCTTGAGGAATGGGCCTGGTGGTGCAGTCATCTTCGAGGAAATGATGTAAATACACACAAACACGTTTTCGTTGTAGTGTCATGTGTGTTGGTAGCTGACTCAACCATGTGGACAGTATTCAGACAGATGGGGATACTTTGTGTGCACTGCTGAAATCCAGTAGATTCTTTAAACCAACAGTCAACAAACATGGTGGCCATGTTAAGCTACTCACCATTGAACAACTGCCAAGACCAATATGAACTATTTTCATGACCAGTCTGTGACTCTGCTTAATAGAAAGTGCAAACGATGAGAAGTTTACAGCTGGAGAATTCAAACCCTCCTTTCTTCTCTACACAAACTTTAAAAGTAGCTGCAGCCCTGGTTGGATTGACAGCAAGCTTTAAAGTCAGTTTGCTCTTTCCTCATTTAATTTTAGTGTTTACAGGCAACTGATTGCTCATTTATAAAGCGTAACAGTTTAGGGTACATAAGGAAAAATAGGGGTCATCTACTTGTCACTGCACTAGCAACTTCTTGAGGATCATGATATTGTTTCAGTTTGAGACAGTTCCATTGACCAAAAATCTGTGTGGTGTGCATATTTAAAATCTTTTCTGAGGACAGAAGTAGTCAATGCTTTTGCTTTCCAATCAAAGCTCACTAGTATAAACAATTGTGCAAGTCCTCCCCGTAAACATATGCAATCATGCCAGACACATGGAAATTCACTCTCTCCACACCAACAGAGGGAGTAACAGAAACAGCCATAACAAATACATGGCAGCAAATAACTTCTCTCTAAGGTTTGAATTCAAATATCCTACTGTGGTTAGAGTTTTAAGAATCATCATTGCTGACCCCCACAACACCAGCAACACCACCCCTTCACCAATCAGCCCCTGTAGCCCTCCCCACCCTCATGTAGCCACGCTCTAAATGGAAATTGATGTTGATGTCAAGTATCTAATTTATGAGTCGTACGAGGGGAGGATGGCGTACCACTATGAGCTATAATTGCTGAACCCAACTCCAATTCAATGGCTGTCACTACGTCTGTAGGATTAAGTCACTGTTTGACTCTAAGTGTGTGCGTGTGTGTGTGTGACGGATATGATGTTAGCTGGAAAATTATGATGCAGTAATATCTTTGCTGGAAGCATCAGCAGTTGCTGGAAAACAGCAGCTCTGTTTTGTGTGTCCACGTTTGTGCTCTGGAAAAACAAATAATCAGGGACCTTAAAATATCCACACAGACACTAATGGAAACTGCAACAACATCTAATTTGGAAAACTGTGATATAATTGCACTCAATGCTGCTACTGTTGGAGATTATGTTTATAAATTTCTCTCATCAATCGCGACTAACAAATTATTGATAATACTAATACTGCAGCAGCTGCAAACTTTAACTTAAAGTTAGAATGTGTGAAATGTTTTAATGGCGTGTAATTAACAAATATCCAGCTTTATCTGATGCCTCTGGCTCCTTTTTAGGTCCGCGCCACATTTCAGGAAGCAGCTGCTAACTGATAAAGAGTGGAAACTTCATGACACATAAGATTTTCCAGATTTGTGATTATGCGAATGTGTGTATTCATTCACATGCTGCGTCCCTTTAGCAGTCATGTCGCCTCGCTGCCATCTTAAGATAACAGAAGGCAAAGTTACAAACCCCGGGGATATAAGACTGTCTGATGAAGCCAGAGTCAGTTGACTAACATTTAGCCCTGGCCCTGGACAGTTCACACACATACACAAAGAGCACACATACATGTTCTCCCAAAACTTCTGTCCAAAATGCCAACTGCCCTCAGACTGTGCTTAGTTTTGAATCGTCTCAACGTGGCTGCAAATGTGTGAAAAAAGAGCCAGGAGGATGTTTAAGCTTTTACTATGTCTCGTCCTTAATAAGGTGATACTCAAACACACACCTAATAGAGAGGGAGACTTGAAGGGGAGAAAGTGAGTGAGACAGTGCAAGGCCCCAAAAACTGACACGTTTATGATGTTAAACAAAAAACTGCAGGACGACCTATTAAAGGTGGAGTCAGCGATCCTGCACAAGCACAAACGCCCCCTGTTGCTGATTGGCTGGAACAATGTCAATCCGAGCCACTTTGTTTATTTCCCATTCACAGAGCCAAAGCTGCATATGAGCACTGCATTTCTTCCAGTGCACACACAGAATGGACAGCGAGTGAGACCATGAGGAGATATTCACTGAATTTGACCAAAAAAAAAAAAGTGTATTGGATTACAACGTCTGACTGCACCTTTAATGTTCACGCGATTGATCAGGTCTGCTTGTTGCTTTCATTTCCCTTTATTGATCCAGTTAGCAAGACATCAGCTCCCATCTCAGTCCTTTCCTGTAAATTTCAGCATTTATTGTCTAGACAGACTCAACAAGTCATGCGACATGACTGGCCAGTGGGAAGAAAAAGTATGTTTCATTCCATCCAATGAAAAAATAAAGATGAAAGAAGTCAATGGAGCTGGATTAGTACAGTAAACCTTTTCCTTGGCTGACGTTGGTAGCAGTGACAGGGTGCATTATGACAGTGAGTTATAACACCTCTGAGAAATAATTACTGGACACTGATTCAAGTAACGTCTCTGAGAGCTGACTGCGATAATCAAGCACACAGTATGATGGAAGACAAAGCAAGTGACGAATACGCTCCCAGGTCAGTGTGTATAAAATACTGTACAATATTATTGCTGCTGATTTCCTTGGTGATGGATGCTGATGAGCGATGCTGATAAAACCAGCGTACTGCACCTTTGAAAGAAGCACGGTGAGTAACAGCCAAATGGTCATTGGTTTTAAGTGACTTCTTTTGTACTGTTGTAACCATTTAAACCTTAGCTGCTTTTAAACATCACAAAAGCAGCTTGTCATAGATTTGATCAGTCTGTTATTTCAGGTCAGCACAGTGAGGTGTGTGTGTGTGTGTGTGTGTGTGTGTGAGGGTGAAAACAGGCTCGGTACCCCCTCACACACCCATCCATTACAACTGAACAGCTGTGTCCACTCTCGCACTCATGTTCAAGGCAAATTCATACAGTATGTGTGCTATTGGCAAAAGGACACAGGGAGGTGATCTTCCTCTATGTATCTGCACAGGAGGGATTCTTCTTCTTCTCCTCTGGGGATGTGTGGTCGACATGAGTGCTGCTGCTTGTGAGTTTCTGTGGCTTTGTTCATCTTTGGGCTCTTTCTCCCTTCGAGTCAACAGAGGAATTAAAAAAAACAAAGAACAATGCTTTGTTGTATGCATGCTTGCCCCCATAATGTAATGTTTGGGCCATTAGAACAAAGAGCAAAACCAAGTCTGTTCTAAACAGAAAAGAAAGTCCTGAGTTGCTGTTGGCCAAGTAAACCTTTGTGAACAGTGGCAGGGGTCGGCAGGCTTTCGATTTGACCGTTTCAGGTAAAAGTTTTGTTTTTGAAATGAAGCTACATTTTAGTCCTGCATCCATGTTGATTCCTAAGAAAAGAGTATCATGAGTATCGTGGTTTCATTTTGCATTTTGAATTAAAAGAGAAGTGTGGTTCATTATAACTCGGGTCTTGTTATCATAGTTTTGGCCATTGTGACTTTTGGTTGTAATGTCATTGAACAAACCAAAGTATTTGCTGAGCAGCAGCTACGCAGTAAGGTAGGTCAATGTTGAACCAGGAAGTCAAGCTGTCAACTGTGATTGATGCGACAATTGTGGTTATAAATTTAATATTTGCTTTTGTTTTCTCTTCCAAATAGGTTTCCTGTTTTTTTGTACATCAACTGTCCAATAAAAACAAAAATGCCCCAAAAAAAATCACCTTACTTATTGAATGATGGCTAAAACTATGAAACTGTGACCCAAGTTGTTATAAACCAGAAATGTCTGTTAACTGAAATAAATAGATCCCACTTCCTCTGTGAGTGACAGATGAGTGGATCAGAGGATGGCAGGACACATGAATGGAGAGGGCAAAGGGTGGAAGTAAGGAAGGGAGCAGGTGGTGGACGAGGGATAAAGTGCATAATACGTGTGAGTTCATGTGTTAAAATGTTGTCAAAGCTCTGTATCTGGCAGGGGAGGGACTCAAAGTTCATGTCTGGGTCATGTTGAGATTGGAGTTCAGGTTTCAGTGTTCAGTTATGGTCCATATCATCAACAATGGGGGTGTTGTAACTCTGGAACAGGGGCTGCATGAAGAGGCCCACGGTCCCGACCACGCACACCAACACAAAGATCCACAGGAAGAGACGGTCGATCACCATGGCCACGTACTTCCAGTCTTCAATGATCTGCACAGAGAGGTTGGATATTAAATACTGGCACTGTTATTGTTTTATGTTCTTAAGTAAAGTGAACTAAATCAAGTAAAAATATTTGTGTATTTTTTCATTATTTTTGTCTCGAGCGTGATGTTGCTGTGACGTAAGTGGTACAAATCCACAAATCACTAAATTAAAGCTGCAGCAGATTTGCTCAGGAGGGCAGGAACTGTGTATCACAGCTGCTTTGGACTTGGCCAATGTCATGGCTAATCTTCATGCTCAGTAGTGTCATAAATCTGGCATCAAATCACATGTAAAAATCAAAGTTGCTTGTGCATCATCGGGAATTCCTTTATGTAAATGCTGAGAAATTTCATTGCATACGTGAAAGGTTTGACCTGCTCCTGGTGAAAGTCAGAGATCTCATTCACTCACATGACCACAAATGTCAACATTATGATGGTGCTAGAGGAAAAGTTAAGGGGTCACCAAAGTCAGGAGGATTAATCTTCTGGGGACCATGGATGTCTGTACAAATTTTATTTGCAATCCAATCCAATACTTGCAGAGATGTTTCAGTCAGGACCAAATTGGTGGACTGACCAACAGATCGACATGGCTATCCTTACAGCCGTGGTGCTAGTGTGGCTAAAAGCTCTGTTCTATCTATTGCTGTCCTGCTGTCTTCCTCATGAGAATGGAATTGAATGACAAAAAACATACAGGTGAGGGAAAAACCTTTGCAGCTTGTTGCACATGCACCTACCCCTTCATCATCATCCTCGCTCTTCATCTTCTCAGCAATATAGCGCACTCCATCCACCGCATCCTCCACGTCAATGTTACACTTGAGCGTCATCCTCTTCCTGAACTCCGTGTTCTCTGACAAGTCGCTGATCTTCCAGCCGTAACGTTTGGCCGACTCCTCGTTCACATAGAAGGACGAGGAGGAGTCTGCCATTCCTGCAGGACTTCCAGTCCCTCCGTCCACTCCACGCAGCTTCTGGTCAGAGTACGATCGCTGCTGGTGCTTTTTCCGGAACTTCTCGCGGATGTTGGAGCTACCGGGTCTCCGCATGAAGAGGTAAGAGGGGAGCCGGTACAGGAAGACACGCTTGACCCAAGGAGGCATGGTGTGGGTACTAGGGGACCGATGGTGCACGTTGAGCACGCAAACGCTGGTGACGATGGAGAAGGTGACCAGCACCATTGTAAACATCAGATACTTCCCAATCAGAGGCACTGCTAAAGACGTGGGTGGCACAATCTTTGAGATAAGGAGTAAAAACACAGTCAGGGCCAAGAGGACAGAGATACAGAGAGTCATCTTCTCACCACAGTCTGATGGGAGGTAGAACACCAGAATAGCCAGAGACGTGATCAGGATGCATGGAATGATCAGGTTGATGGTGTAGAAGAGAGGTTTTCGCTTGATAATAAAATCATAGGTGATATCCAGGTACCTGACGTCATTAGGGTCTTCATTCTTGCGTCCAGGCAACGAAACGATGTCCCACTCACCGCTGGGTTTAAAGTCGTCACGTGAGGCGTAATCACTGAGGAGGATGAGATCGATCTCAGTGTGGTCGTAGGTCCAGGAGCGAAACTTGAGGGTGCAGTTCTGCTGGTCGAAGGGGAAATCGCGGACTTCGATTTTGCAGGCAGACTTGTAGATAGCTGGTGGGAGCCAGGCCACCTCACCGTTGTTGGAGACCACGGCATTGGAGTAGAAGGAGACTTCATAGGTCCCATCAGCACTGAGAGGAGGAAAAGGTAGGAGATAAGTAAAAGGCAAGAGAAAGATAAAGTCAAAGCACTCAAAGAGAAACTGATTACTGGAAGATCATGACAAATCATATTTGAAGAGTCACTAATTCAAACACATATCTCTACCATCTCCCTTCATGACAGAGTAGAACTGCTGCTCCTTGCATTGATTCAATCATCTGACACAGACTCACCCTGGACATTTATCTGTAAAGCTATATAAGGCATCTTTGTGGTTTGTGATACCTTACAATTAGAGTGTTTATCTGGGGTTCCTTGTCATCCAAGAAATGCATGAATGATGAATTGTGGTTAAATCAACAATAGTAAGTTTTCACGGTGGACGTTGGGATGGCGGAGGAATCTGGTAGCTTCAGCCAGCGATGATGATCAATGAATGAAGGAGAATGAAGTGTGACTTCAGTGGTTTGCCTGAACTTCATCACACTGTTAACTCAGAGGTTCTTCCACACCTTCAACCTTACTTAGAAAGAGAACCACTCTGCTATTTGTCACTGGTTCAAATCTATGCAATCATTTGTTGAACCAATCAGTCTTCAGCTAGCTCATCCTATTAGTGTACCTGAGTATGTATGGAAGTTCACCTGAGTAAATAAATTTACTGTGCTCCCCAATGGCATGTTGAGAAAATGGTTTCATGATTGTTACTGTGTGTCTGCAGAGGTGACACATGCAACAGTTGTGTGTGTTGACATTAAAAGATGTGTTTATCGTCTCAAGGGAGGAACCTCTTGGGACACATCCCAGCAACATGGCAACCTCAAATCTGCTGAGACTGACTTTTTTTCTTCATCTCAACGAGGCTGCAGGTGATGCATTATAGATAAGTGGCCTATCAATTATAAAGTAGGTCAGGAATCCAAGCATCACACTCGGTCTCTAACGCTTTGGGCCTGCTGTGAATATGCAGACTAATTAAAAATGCAGAGGCCCCACCTGCTTACTGCAACCTCTGGTCCCCCAGACTTGGCCAGAGATCTCGACCTGAAGTCGTAACGTACTGCTGATCGTCTCCTATCATTTTGCCTCTTAAAGCATTATGCTCTTTATGTGGTCTTTAGCTGACCAGCAATCTGTGTTCATAAATGTTTAATGGCAACCAGTCCTGTGCAACCAGTGCAGTGACACTGCTGACCAAAACACAAAAGCTACACGTCCACGCAACTGTGAGCCTGTCAAAACATCTCAAACTCAGGTTCAAAGTTCATTCTTGACCTTGAATACAGCAGTTGGGAAAACAATCCACCAGGTCCATTTAGTATACTGTATGTTCAGGAGCTGTTGATCATGCCACATGGACATGGCAGATGGTGTTTGCTCAGTTTCCATGGAATTGTAGATGTTCAAATTTTCATCTCTTCTGAGCAAGAGGTAAATGATGACAAACAACATGATGAGGTTGCTTTCATTTGCACCAGTTCATAGGACGGCTGCAGCAAATTGTATTATTTGATTAATTTTTAACACATATGTAGGGAGTAAAATCATCATTTATTGCCTTTTTTACTCAATTTAATCTTTATTTTTATTCAATTTTATTGCTACAGTCTTAGTTCTAAAATAGAAAGACCTGTAGCTTTATTATTATAATAAAACTCATATAAACATCAACGTTAATTGGTGGCAGTGATACGAGACAACAGAGCAAGGACTCCTGTATTAACTGCATTTCAATGACCAAAGTTAACTGTTAACGTTGCACAAGAAACTAGCAGATGGGAAAAAAAGACCCAGGTGTTGACCCACATGTGTGACAGATGAGGTGAGGCCCAAAAGCCTTCGTGTCTGTCAGCTAACACTCCAGTGGATAGAGGCAGCAGGGCTAATTTCTCCTTCAATGAACAAGTTACAGCATCGACATTCTCATGTATCGATTTTCCCTTGCAGCTGTTTTGTGCAGCTGCAAGATGATTTTCATATGTGCACACAAAGTCAAAATATTAATGTTACATTATATTTTAATCTTAATATAATAAATAATCTTAATTAATCTTGTATTAATGTATTGTGCATTTATCCCAATGTGTTAAAAACACACTAATGTTCAGGAATGTTGTTAGATGAGTTTTTCTCATCTTCAGGTGAATTTTTGTCTGGTTGTTGCAAGGTGAAGGCCAACTGCTCATAATAACACACAACACAAATGTGAGATGTGGTCACTTGATGTGGGCTTCGCTCATCAAAGGCATCAAAATGCACCATTACATGCAGATTTCCCTGAACTCAATATATCCCTGTCCTTCTTTCTATGCAATCTATCATCACTTAAAAGATCACTCATCATCATGAGACTGTGTGTCATGTCTGCAGACAGTCTAAACAGTGTTAACACAACATTTTGGTTGTATTCATTATCCTAAAAGAGGTGAAAAGTGGGATAAAAAATAAGGAGAGATAAGAGGATAGAAAGAATAAGAGGATATGAGAAAACGTTTTAGGAAAATGGGGTTTTTGAATAAAGTTGCCTATTGTTCCTCTTTTAATCACTTAGTTTTACAGACACACACACACACACACACACTCATTTTGTTTTTCACAAACCAGACATACTTGTTGTAGAGGACGATGTCTGGCAGCCAGATGTGTTGCGACGGGAGCCGGATTTTCTTGATTCCCTCATACTCTTCAGGGTCCCACATTAATCTGTAGTCATTCCACACCTGGTGAGGAGGTGCACACACACAAGAAAATAAATAAATTCAAAAGTCACTCGACCAGAAACATACATAAACATATGAGTTCCTGAATACCAATACACACACTGGTTCAGTCAAAAATGCTTTTTAAACAGTCGACATATTAGTCCTACATGTCACCAGCTGACCTCAGTGAACCAACTGAATTTCTCTGCACATTTTCCCTTAACTGCTGCACCACCACAAACCCAGACATGTGATGGTGTGTCTGTATGTGTGTTTGTGTGCATACACTAATGACCAACATGAGTCAGACTTGTGCCACCAAGAGGGAGAGCTTGGACATAGCATGACCCTATGCAGACAAACAAAGGAGAACAAGAGGACGAGCTGGGACACAAACCTGACTGAGCCAACAGTTGGTGGTCATGATCTGCTCCCTCTCATTCTGAAACACACACAGGCAGAAGGTTTGTGGATAGGCTCACAATATGGCTGCAGTATTAAGGCAATAGCTGAAGTCAAGTAATATCTCCACCATCTGCGTTCTTGAATGATCTTGCATTAGTAGGATATGTCTCTATGATAACAGCATATGTGGATTTGTGTTTCCTCACCACGTTGATCAGCTGGGCCAGAGACACCTGGATGTAAATGGTGACCTGCTGGCTGTTGTTGACAGCTGGTCTGATCAGCTTGTTGTAGCGCTCCGGTGACAACAGGTGACTCACCAGCCGCTCCTCCACCTCCGCACACAAGGCAGCTACACAACACAAAAACACAAACTATGTAAGAAGAAACTATGTTTAAAGGATCATGAGCTGTAGGTCAAGTGAGAGAAAGCACACAAGATGAGAGTACTGCACGTTTCATATACACAAGGTTTCAGTTTTGCAGGTGTCATTTAAATATCATTTTTAGTCATGTTTGTAGCCATGGATGGTAATGTTAGTCCGCTCATCCAACAATTGGAGGCCAAGCATGTGCAATGAAAGCCAACAGTCTGCAGGTTGGAATGAAAACTGAAAAATGCCTGTTGTTTCTTCATTTTCATCTCTACTTTTCTAGTGACATATTTCCACATTCATGTTATTTATGCTTTGGAAATTCATTACAAAGAGCTTCAAAAAGAGTCAGATCTACTGGGAATTTCTCACAGCTATGAGATCTCCCACTTAGTGAAAAGACCTACTGAAGTGCCAACACTAATACAATCTAATATGAACAGTGGTTATTTAGATTAATACTTTATCTATTTAAAAAGGAATGCAGACTACTGTTTGCAGTCTGCTTTCACTTTCTACTCAACCATTACAATTTAGTAGCTATTTTAGGCTTAATTTCCATTTATCTGGTGTGACAACAAGCCAGTAATTGTGTCTACTATCTTAAATGAATGAATAAAAATAAATGATAAATGATCTTATCTATAAGATTTTTTTCCATTCTGCCAATATGACATGAATGTTGCATATATCTTGATAGCTATTAGATGGATTTGGAGAGAGTGTGATGTCCAGAACGAACAAATTTTAAATTTTAAATATTTATTCATATTTATTTTAAGTTCACTTGATATCCTGAGGTCATGCACAAACAGACAGTCAGCAGGGCAAACAAAGCAGACAAGCATCAGGCAAACAGGTTGAGTTCACAAACAGTCCAGAAGTTAAAACATGAAGCATGAGAGTTACAGAGGGGAAAGGGCAAGAATCAATAATGTAAATGCAAAAAACAGGCAGAGGTCACACACTAGGAAACAACAAGGAAACAGTAAGAGCTGGAAAGCTAGTCTGCAAAGAGAACAAAGACAATCTGGCAAACAGGTAGCGAACAGAGAGGAGTGTAAGTCCTGGGAGGACTGACTGGATTATAGAGAACAGATGATGAGAGAAACAGGGGGAGAAACACAAATGAAAGTTAGGTGTAATTGACAGCTCTTTCATTGATCTTAAAGAGTTTCTCCTTAAGTTGATCAAACTGGTTTTGAGTCCTTGAAGAAAAGAATACATGAAACAAAATCGGACTTTATTCACAAATATTCTCTCAGTTCTCCTCTGAGTCAGCTCCCTGATCATCGCTCACACACTCTTGATCATCAGTATGGTTGAACATGTTCCTAATGAGAAAATCCACAACAACAAAAGCACGCAAACAAACAAACACACACACACACACACACACACGCCTGGAGCAGCAGTTGGTGAAGCGATGTTTAAATCTCGTGTTGTGAGGTCTCACCAATTAGGTGCTGCAGCAATGTAGCATGCTGCATGTCCTGAGATGTAATGAGTGTGTAATGAGAGTAACAATGCATGCAATATGCAGTCAGTCCATATGACAATAATGAGCCGCATCCAAACATACCCACATACACACACAGTCGCTGAGCCGCCGCGGGGCTGATTTCACCCTCATAATCAACAAAGAACAGTGTCTGACTGGGTCACAGAGCTTCGGTGATAGTGGGTGGTTTGAAACACGGATGTTGCCAAACTTTCATACATATTAAACTTGTGAAAAAAATCCCTTGTGTTGGCTTTTTTTTTTTTTTAATTATTGCCGCCTAGTTGTCTGACTTAACTTTCATCTCCAATCTAAATAAGCTGTTTTTTTTTCCATACAAGCAAACAGGCACTCTACGCCACACACACTTTCATTTAAAAGCCTTTTCTCTTGTACCTGTTCTTTCCTCTTCTTTTATTTGTTTTTATGTCCCTTGTTTTCTGGAAGGCTTTTGTGACCGCCTTGTTTGTGCTTCATGAATAAAATGAAGGGAAAAAAAGCAGGACAGTATAAACTGGAGTGTGACAAGAGAGATAAGAGAGAGAGGTGGATTATATAAGACGTCAGTACTGTGTATATCTCAGCCCAAAGCACCATATCGTAAGCCTCCATCTTCAAAAAGTGTGTTACATAAAGTGTGATATTTAAGCTTAATCTTAATGTCATGATCTCTGGAACATGAACAAGACACCAGAGAGCCAGACAAATAACTAATCTCAAGAAGTATGTCGTTTTTTGTGTGGCCTTTTACACTGAGCTCTGTATAACAATATCTGTCGAGGCAGCTGACATTTTTTCTACTGTCATTTATATTTCTCTTCCTGTCCAGCAGTAGTCCCCAGTTTGTCAAGTTTTCGTCGGTTGACTTCCAAACCTACTGGTACACCTGCTTCCAATTTGACCATCAGGTTCCCAGTATAAATTGTAAACACACCACAGTTTTCCAATCTTTTTTCCTATGTTGTTTCTTCATCATTTGCTTTGTTCTGTTTTCTACCTGTGCCATCTCTTTCAGACTTCTGGACTTCTTTCTTCTCCCAAACACTTTCCCCTTACCAAACTTACTCTCCACTTACTGTGAGTCATACATTTGTGTCCACACATTGCTTAATTGAGTTGTTACAAATACAAGTAATTAAGCCAGTTCAAGCCATCTTTATCTTTATAGCCCATTATCACAAATCACAAACTTGTCTCAAGGGGCTTTACAATCTGTACAGACACCTTCTAATCTAATATTTGAATAAGGAAAAGCTTTAACAGGGAAAGGAGCGCTCCCTCCTCAGGACAGACAGACAAACGAAGACAGAAAAGTTAAAGTTAAAATATGGAAAATCAGTATGATGAAATTATAGATAGAAACACCTAAATACACCATCATCATCATCACTCAGTGATTAGTGACACAATCTCCTTTTCCAATTTGTTTCCAATTCACTGTGTCTGTCTTATTCAGTTGAGCTTCAGCTTTCTCCAGACATCACACCATCAGGATGGTTCAGCCATGATATCTTTAAAACATATGCACATTTGTTTTCGTGGAATTTATTAGAAAACGAGCCTCACACAGCCAGACTGCATCTCACAAGCTTTTAGCTGTGAGACCTACATCTGAAAACAACCATTCAAAATTCAGGAGACCGATGAGTCAGCAAGCGCCCAGTCGGGTGTGGGAGGAGTTTGTGTTGATGTCTTAGTGAAGAAAAAAAAATTGTCACTCCTCTATTGTGTAGCTTACGTGAAGTGACGTCTGTTTTCAGTTGAGTCATCGATGGCCTTGGAAGACCACGGAGAGCACAGAGAAAACTGTGGCCTGCTTTTGTCAGGACGAGGAAGGTTCACCTTGAGCAAATAAAAAAAACTGATAAATAATTCACATGAGAGTTTGGAGGTGATTCTCTGTCAGCAGACAATTAAGTTTCAGTAAATAAAAAAGGAGAGTTGTGCAACTTTGGCAGTAGTTGCATCCTCTAACTGCCTTTAATCGTCAAAGTTCATCCTAGCCTACAATATGACCAGTTTTAATTTCTTCTACAAAGACACAACATTTTTAGTCGAAGATATTGTGATATAGTCAACCATTCATATTGAAACAGCTGTGCAAACACTTCTGAACTGACATCAGCAATATACTCGTGTCCAGACGTCTCAAAACTGTACAGTTAGCAGCTTTAGACAACTATGAATGCTGTTTATTTTGGCACTTTACTTGCACCGGTTTTCAGCAATGCTGCCAGCTGTCATATATATATTCAAGATGGAAATGTTTTCTGAGACATGTCAGGATCAAAGTGAAACGAAGAGGCACTGAGCTTTAAAGGCAGGTGCAGGGAGGAGAGATACACACTCTACACTTGGTCAGTCTACATTAACCTCCAGCAGGCTCCCATCCGAAGAGGAGAGGGGAGAAGTGTCCAACGTCTGAGCAACTGTGACATGACACTAAACCTCGAGGGTGAACGTCCTCAGAGAGCTCTGAAACACAGAGCTCTGTCTGTCAGGACGAGAGGGAAAGGGGGCATATGAGAGGAGACGAGCACACACACACAACAAACAACAGCAAGGAGTGTGAGACAAAACCACTCCCAGATTAGCAGAATCATCTGATAAAAAGAAAGAGGATCATGCTGTATTATGGTAATGACTCATAGGAAATTACAGTGACTCATGAGTGCGGCTTGATGGGATCACAGCCTGGCAACAGTTCATTGTTTATATGCAATAAGGGAGCAAACTGCTGCATAATAACACGCAGGTTTCTTGCACTAATTAAAAGCAACTGGTGTGATTTAGAGATTATGTTGGCCTGGGAGTTGAGACCACACGTCCTATAAATCCTGTTGGTCTAGCTCTGTGTTTGCTTCTCAGCTTTATTTGTCACCGTGCTTTGGTTAATTGGATTAAAGCCTCGTTAAAAAGCTGTTGAACCAGCAAGCGGCGACAAACAGAAGAGGGGCCATAAAATTCACAGAACTGCCAGGAACCTGTTTAGTATCTTATTGAGCTACAATCATTATCTGTGCTGCTAAAATGAAACAATAAAAATGGAAAGATATGCTCACATTAAGCTTCAATCAAAGGTGAAGAAGTTCATTTTACTCATGTACTACTAGGACTTTGACAACAGGATAGAGTCTGGGAGGGTCAAACAAAAGTGTGATATATTAGTTGCATCGTGCGAAATGTAGGATCCAAAGTTTTTGGATATCTCTGCCACTGCTGCAAAGATTTTGTCACACAACTTTATGAACGTGCAGCACTAAATCTTAACTTAATATCAGCACATGGCAGATAAAAAAGGCACAAAAATTGTTTACAGTCACGACTTATAAAATCCTTATTCAAACCTCCATTAATCCAAGCTCTTATCACAATAATAAAACTCTCAAAACTGAGAAAATCACATTCTGCTTCCAAACCGACTGCTGCTTAATTTAGGAGAGCAATGGCAATAAATGTTCAAAGTCACTGTTACTTTTCTTATGATTGTTTATGTTCTGTATTCTGTATTTGTCTGCTTTAACATTCCCTTTGCTATTAAACGTTTTCAAAATCTAAATGTTTGTCTGAGCTCTTTTTAGTACAGAACTTCATGAACTAGAGAACAATCAGTGAGCTACATTAAGATTTCAGTGGCTACCTGCGGAGACCTCCACATATTTACTGTAAACATACACAATCTTTGAGTAAAATCTATTCATTAAAGGGATCTGGGTGAATCAATCTGATGCACATGTTAAATAAATATCTTTACAGTGGTTTGACCTGCAGTGGGGTCTTTACTGTAGTGGCTTCAGCTTTTGCTTTTCTCGGGCTGCTCTCTGATTTCTGCCTGAGAGGAGTAGACGATGTCAGATTGCCTTAAAAATGTAAAGAGGCGTGGCATAAAAATAAACCCAGCACAAAAAATTACTAAACGGTGGAAGACAAATGCCTTCATGTGAGCAGTGAAAGAAGTGCAGATGTTGGAGGAGCGCAGTATAGGCCATATAGAGTGATGTAAGGTATAGGGCTGGACAGTAAATGCTAAAATGGTAGATGAGGCTAAAATGAGATGTGTATGAGGTTGATGTAAGTAGAGATGGAGCATTAGGGAGTCTACCAGCAGGTCTCATCACACATGTATGCACACACACACACATACACACTCCTGTCCGGCTCGCTGCACTCTCCACACCTCAATAATTCATCACCGCTAAAATAAAAATGCCATCATCTCACAAGCAGAGACTCAACCACAATCAAAGATTATTCTACGATCCTTTCACAACCAGATCAAAATCAACACATCATCTCCATCACAACACACTTTGAACATGTCAAATCGTAACATTCAGACACCGCACTGTGTTTGGGTGGTGCAGATGGATGGACAGGCTGTGTCATCAGTCCAGTGTACAGGCAGAAAATGCATCCAAATTCTGCATCCTGCAGGTTCTTTTTTAGGATGGTGAATTATTCAACGTGTTGCCATCTGGGGTGGCCTTTCTGAGGCCAAAACAGTTTAGGCTTCAGCTGTCTTTGGCTTCGCTCAGCACGTTGTCCATATCAGTCATGTTATAAAAGACACCCATGTGCCATTCATATGCATCTGCAGCCACGTGGTGAAGATCCAGCAGGACGTTTCACATTGCTCACAGTGTATCTGCTGCCTGGGAGCTTTGTGTGTTTTTTAATACCTCCTGGGATTTCACTCGGTTGTTTGCCCTCCAACTCATCATCATCACACACAGTCCTTTTGTCTGTGAGGAAAAAACTATTTTTTTTCATTGATTTTTTTTGTATCTGTCGCAACCTCTCCCTCAAGTCTTTCTGTCCTGCTTTGCTCTTTTCTTCTCAGCAGTGGCAGGAACATGTGCAGGATGAGTACAGAGAGACAACAGCAGCAGGAAAAGTGGCTTTCTACTGTTCTCAGTGTCACCCTCAAATGTAGCTGCTGCTTACTTTTACACAACAGTTTCTTCTAAATATGTCTTATGGAGCTCTCTCTCCATGTACCTCAGTCTCTTATTCAAAGAGTGTGCCAACGCAATGACTAATTCTTTACTCTGAAGTGTTGACTCACTGATGTCCTCTTGACCGGACACACATCCACAGTTATGAGAAAGCAGCTTTTAAACTGGTGAGAATCAACGACCCGGAGCATCCCCAGGACATAACTTAGACCTGCATATTTCTGCATACCCACATAATAAAGTTTTACCCAGGGACTGCAGAGAAGCAGAGTCAGTGTTGTGCGAGGGGGGAATCACACGCTATCCTCTTGCATGCCTCGGTTTAGTGCGAGCTTTTAATGGGCAAAACATCTAATCAGGGGTAGCTGTGACGCGTATTAGCACATTTACTACAGCATGAAGTTGATACTGAGAGAGACAGAGAGGACAGGAGACAGAGAGGTTCGTGATGAGGAACTCAATGTTACAACATAAGAGATGGAGTGGAAAAATATCAGGTGGATAGTGGCACAGAGAGACAGAGAGCATGCACATCCCAACAAAGTGGCTGCCTGGATTTAGTCATTTTACTGTAGCAGCCCGGGTGAAGTTTGGAGGAGTGACACAGTCATGCAACGCCTCAGCTGCAGACAGGACACAGGTGACAGTGAAGGAGTCATAGAAAAGAGAGATAGGTGGATCTGTTAGACAAAAAAAGGTGGTGGTCACAAAAAGGTAAAGCAAACTCTCTAGATCAAGTCTGAGAAAAGAAAATGACTCTTACAATAAACTGATGTTTTGGGGAGTTTGCAGATACAAGATTTAGATGAATATGTAAGGTACTATAATTCTGAGGAAGGGACTGAAAAAAGGAGAGCTGACAGGCCATGAGGGCAGACGAACAAACCAGGAAAGAAAAAACTGACCTTCGTGGGCAGTTTTCAGTGGCAGTAAATAAACACACCTAACTAATCATACATTTATATCGAGATATTTTTCAGTACAGTAATTACTCACTTTGTTTTTCCTTTTCCCAAACTAACAAAGTTGCACATAATACTCCCAAAATGAGACTGACATCCTTTTGAAGTGCCTGATTTTAGCCTTGACATTTTTATCAGAACTAACTTTAGCTACTCCCCCATATTAATTCGTACTTCCATTATCTACATACAGCACGCCTTTATTCCAGTGAAAACATGTCCAGCTTATGGCACCAGGGATGAATCTGTCTTTCAAAACACACACTCTGTGAATGTGAGGAAGCAGCCACGGTGGGTGCAGGGGTTTGCCCTGTTGAGCGCTGCAGCAGATGACACATTGAGATCCCATTTCAGCACCATGTGCAGCTCCTGAATGGGATTCCCCCTCCAGAGCCTGATTCAGGACCACAAACAGCTCCTCATGAGCTCTTTGGATTTACAGAAGCAAGACTTTGAATGTACATCACATGATAGAAGTTCACTGACTTAATGTTTTCTGTAAATAGACAGAACATTTATATCCATGATATCATAACGATCAGAGGGCCTGGGCACACACTGCCGGCCATTAGACACAGTGTAGGCCCCATCATTAGATCTCATCAAGCAGATTTAAACGTCCATGTGTGTCTGCGATTAGAGCCACATGATCCAGCTGCTTAATGAGTCGTGAGGTGCCAAATTCTAAATTCCTACTGGATCTGTTGTTTAAATCTGCAGCTGCAGGGACATGTGTGCAAAAAGCAATGCACCCTTCTCACACATCACACCCGTGAGCATATACATTTGATTATGACTCCGTGGGTTTTGTTGTGTGAAGAGGAGCAAGTTAGTTGATTGAGGCGTGCTGCAAAATCACGTGCAAGGAAATGGCACTATTTTTCCCCACCGGCCTGCTCTCCGGCATCACGTGCGCGTGTCTGCAAAGTGCAAACATTTCTCCAAAATGCAAACACTCATATATGACGTGATGCATATGATGTTTATTATATTTCATGCATTGATAAGATCTCTAGACCTATTGCATTAATTTGCATGCACAGAGCCAAGAGAGAGCGCACTACATCACCATGATCGACCCAGGACTGAGTGATTAAAGCCCCCAAAGTGGGAGCCCAGGAGGATGTGAAGGATTACTCACTTGCCACGGTGAGAACCAGGAGAACCAGGGCTGCCTTCACCGGGGCTGCCATCGCTTCCTCCCCTCCAGAGCGACACACACACACCAAAACTTGCAGAGTGTTTCTCGCCTCTTTCCGCCCTCGATGTGAAGTAAAGAGTGAAACCAAACAGAAGAAAAATGCAGGCTGGATTATCGGGGTCTCATTGCAGAGGGGGAGGGGAGCAGCCCGCAGTGTGAGTCCGGAGATGAGGAGGCTGGATGTGCCGGAGCGCACCGTCTCCAGCGCCGCGCTCCTGGAGCTGTGATTGCGCGCACAGGAGACCGGCTGTGCACAGCAAGAGTCCCCCCTCACTTCTTCCCCAGCGATGCCAACAAGCTTTTTTCCTCCAATATGGGTCAGGAGCTAGTGGGGAAACGCCAATCCTGCTATCGCCATTGTTTGGATAAAAGATTTACGCGCCCCGGTCCTCGCGTCGCCCTGCCCGCCCGGTGCGCTCCCCCACCGGGCGTCACTTCCACTCTCCGCCGCCTTGATGGACTCAGTTTGACATGACAGCAAACAGGAAGCGATAAGAGCCAGAAACACCCCTGGGGAACATTTAATACCCAGCAGTCACTGAAACCGAGCTTATCTGCTCAAAATCAAACCAGAATCCCCCTCGTTGGAAATTGGCTTTAAGTTAATTAAAACACACTTTTATGGAGCCCGGAAGGGAGCAGCTGCAGGAGTGTTTGGTTTGAGCTTTGAGAACAAAAAGAAAACTTTATCTCTTTAATTCTGCAATCTGGTAACTGGTGAGAAATTAAAATCATTAAACCCAGAGAGTGAAGCCCTGTGGAAGCAGGTTAAGTGAGTAAAGGCCTTGTTATCTGCATTAAGCACATTGTGGTTTAGTTGTTTGTTCCCTCACTGAAGCTGGGGATGATGAGGGTGTGGAGGTCATGATGTTTCCTACAGCATGAAAGCAATAAAAAAAATTAGATAGATAAAAATAATCCTGTGAATGTAATATTTTATTCATCCCTATGGGGCACTTGTCCATCACCGCTACAGGGAGGTCAAAGGTTAGGGTCAGCGACAGAATAACACAGCTGGGCATCTTGCTCAAAGACACTTCAGCAGCATAGACCCTGAAGACAATCTTGTAATCAAGAGGCTACTAAAATCTAATAGCTGCAATCATCAGTCACTGTCTGATCATCAAATCAATTGTTGACATCAATCACAAGCCACAGACAGGCGTGGCAATAACAGTAAAAGGTGAAAGCAAAACAATAACTGCTAATCAAATCTGCGTTCGTCAGCCAGCTCAAGTCTGTCAGGTCGAACTGTAACATTCATCAACAAGGGGAATCATGACAGGCAATACTTTTTATTGCCCACTCATAATGTGGCGAAGCAGGCTCAGCTGGTGGGTCATGGGTCTGATCAGGCGATGCAGAGGGGTAGAGGAGTGTGTGTGTGTGTTTGTGTGTGTGTGAGTGGAAAGGCTGCAGGCTTCCTCAGTCTGCACACGTCAATGCGGTATAACTACCCCAGAGGTCCCTTTGGTGATGTGAGCAGAGGAGAGGGCAGGAAGAAGACATGGCCTTAAATGTGCTTCACAAAATGACTCCAGCTAATTATTTCACTGCACGGACAGAGAGGAGGAGGAAGTGAAGGGAAAAAATAGAAGAACAAAGAGGAAACAAAATGCCCGTCAAAGATTGTGAAGAAGAGAAGGGAGAGGATGATGCTCAGGTGACTTTTGGAGGAACAGTTTGAGATTTAGAAAATGCACTTTCACTGACTTACCACTCTCATGTCTGAGGTAAGAGGCACAAATATGCCCTTGTTAGGTTTAGCAAAAGGTGGTTTGGGTTAAGATAAGTACTTTGTTGAGGTTAATGGGAGCTTCACTGTCATAATAAACGCTTGGTTAAGGACCAATCAAAGGAAACCAACACTGACTTCACCAACTGCGGTCTCCCAGTGGAAAGGCGGAGATTCAGTCGACCTCTCCATCCACCCTCACTCTGCAAACTTTGTCACCTGACTTCCTCCTTTGCTCTCATCATAATTACAACCAGAGGGTTTTGTCACTTGAACATAAACTGTTCTGGGGTTCTTGCTGAAATAAATACTTCTCTTTCATTATTGACTTAAAGATGCAGGTCGGGGGATGTTGTTAGAGCCAGGCTTTCCCCCCTGTTTCCAGTCTTTATGCTAAGCTAACTCTCTCACAGGTGTAGCTTCATATTTAACACACTGACATGAGAGTGGTATCAACCTTTTCATCCAACTCTCAGTAAGAAAGCAAATAAGCGTATTTCCCGAAATGTGAATCTGTTCCTTTAAGCTTCACACGAGTTGGAGGGATGTGCAAAGCAACCACCTTTTGAACAAATGCCATGTGATATATGATTCCTCTAACATGCAGTCAAGAGAACATGCAGGAACACAGTGTCTATCACTCACATGAACTTTGACCTCACTCCTTACCTCATACAATAATGGCATTTTATGGTTCATACATTCATGCACACACACTCCATAAAATTAACCCCTAGTCACAGCTCCAAATGCAACCAAATTGTATTACTCTCCCATCACTCCCCATTACAGCCACACTTTAGCAACATGTGAGCATCCGCCTCCCAAAGCCCCTGCCCATCTCTCCTAATGAGCATTATCTCTGCATCCTAAAAGCAACAGAGAGGAGCAGAGGGAGGCCAAATTTAATCAGACTTACTTAGAGCTCACTGTGGGGCCAGCCAGCAAACACACACACACACACACTCGAAGGATAAACACCTTGGTCCCATGTTATTTTATACCTGATAGTTGGAATATTAGCAATATTATAAGTACAAACAGAAACACATTAACAGACACATAAACATGGTTTCATGAAGGCACTTGTGAGGACTTTACGTCACAGCTTTAACACTTGTCCCAACATAAAACTGCTCAGAGTTCTTTTAAAAAGCAATACCAGTGGTTTTGGTTGTTTCAATCCATTGAGTGTATATATTTCACACTAGTGTCGACCATTTTGCAAAACACGGCATGAGATGGATTGATTTTCTATTTGTGAGGCAGCCATTGCTCTCCATTAATTGACTGGAAACACCTGGCAGAGACGACAAAGTTACTTGAGATAAGTGCATTGACTTCAACATTTATTCTCTTGTTCATTATTATCACATAATGACAGTTGCAAGCAGGGATAGTTTAAAAACTCTTCGCCAGTTTGAAACTCTGACATCGAGGTTCTGAGAGACGAACGTTAGTCACATCTCACCTCACCTCATGTTCATGGAAACAATCACAAAAATATAAGTATTTTATTGTTTGTTGCTTTTTTGTAATAAGAAACAATAATGTAACTTAAAAAAACATAGACGTGACCCTTCACGCGCATGGTGCAACTGCACAAATTTAGCATTTAGCATCAAAGCCTGTTTGAAACATTGGAATCTCAGACCAGACTGTCAGCGGTCGAGTTGCACTGTGGTTAATGTAGGTGCGAAGGAATTGAATAAAAAAGACAATATCTCTGGTTCTGCTGTATTGATTTTGATCCTTCCATTGAGTTTGCCAATGGTGTGCAATGCTCTTTAAATAAGATGGAAAATTATTCTTTAGACTTGTGTCAGCCAAAGTCTGTTGTTCCAGGTAAGTGAACCCAAATTTAATGGACATGGTGCTACACTGTCAATGCACAGTATTTTAAACCCTCACATGATCAACTCTGCCATCATTCAACCGTCTTGACTGTATGAGTGAGTGTCAGAGACCTCACTTACCTCAAGCACAGCTCAGCCCTACTTTAACCTGGCCAGACATCTAATCAGCCCAAATCAAAGGAAGTGAAAACACCTGTGTGAGTGTGCAGGACCTTCAAGCCAAGTCAAGCTCTACAAATGAAACTTACCCAGAAACAATCATAAAGTGAAACAGTGGCTTTCTGAAAGGTAAAATATCCATATAAATGTCGAGAATCTTCACATCAGGGGATTTTGTCACTTTTTCACAAAGATAAAATTCATATCTTTAGTTCAGTCTGATAGTCAAAGTGTTTCTCATTTTCATAATCATTCATCAGTTCACCACAACAATGATAATCTGACAGATGCAAAGCACTCTGTCCTCATAACTGAGTTAAGCATACACTGTACACAGCTCCATATGTATGTAATGTATCCTCTGCGTGCGAATACACAAACACACACTCTGTGTCTCCTCCTCCACACACTCCTTGGGGTTAAAGCAAACTCACAGCATCTGCATCTGTTCCCCAACAGCTGCATCATCATATTGTATATCATTTTAGTGGGCTCTGTGTGTTGAGTTTACTCCTCTCCACAGAGCCTCCTCACCAGCCTCCCTCTCATCTAACAGTGTGTTTGTTTGCCTGCAGGCAGCACACTCAGAGACCGTGTGCCCCGGTGAAGTGGCCAGTTCCCTCGCTGCATAAATGTTATCATAAATTCATATCACATGGGGACATTTGTGTCTTGGACTGACAGTATGAGATGGGGCTTTCTAAATTCCAGACTGGTAGCCTGTCACATCTGGTCATTTTCCTGCTCCGGTGGGGCAGAATCAGTATGATGGGACCTCCCGGATGTGTAGTGATGAACGCATGTCATCATCTATCTTCATCCCTTTCTAATCTTCCTGTTGCTGCTCTGTGCTCCTCGCTATTGTCGCTTGCTTTCGGCCTTTGTCTCCTTTATTAGCACTCCTACTCCTAGTCCTTTTGTTCCATTTATGGGCCTGCTTCCCCATTTCACCTCCTCTTATCTCCTCCTCTGCTCTTCCTACTCTTTCTTCTTGAGCCCTCTGCATACCATGTCGCTCCCCTCTGATCTATCTTAAACAAAACAGACATGTAAACCCCTGCTGAGCTCCCAGTGGGTGGCAGAAAAATGTTGGAAAAATTGCAGGAATCTTATCATGGCTGCACTCAATTAAATGTTCTGACGGAGCCGGCAGCCTCCGAGCTTGTCTCCATGCTGCTGCTGAGTGTCCCTGCTGCTCCGGGACATCCTGGCTCATTTGGGCTTTTTGTAACATTAGAAAGGTAGGTGGGTTTCTGTGAGAGCTCCATGCTTGCCCCCAAAACTTCTGGAAGTCTAGGAAGTAAAATCGAATGCACACTGACCTTATCTGAGTACTTCTGGGTTAAATGTTCTTATTGGGAACCATTAGACGCTGCAAAACTTCGGATGAAAATCCACCTCAGAGCAAATGATTTCAACCATTCAAATGCAAGTATGTAGGTTGATCAAATTTTAAAACGCTCTTAAAGGGCTCAGGGTGTGCAGGGTGGTGTGTACATGCATGGCTGCGCCGTCTCGATGGCAGCCCTCCTCCACATAAAGCCTCTCATGTCATCTTTACTGCGGGCCAAGAAGATTCAGCAGTGCACATAATCCAGAGGCAACAACAATCTGACAGGCTTGGACCCCACACACACGTACTGTTGAGGAAATATGACAGCGTTACACAATCCAACATGTTCCTGTGACACGGTCACGTTTCCCGGGAAGATAAAGAGGAGCAGACTTTAGGGGAAAACAGTTGGTCACGAGCGCTGAAATGAGTAAACATAATAAACTTTGAGTTTAGATTTTTTTTTAAATAGAATTGCAATTATTTTTCAAAAAGACAATACATTTAAAGTTGATGTCTCATCAGAGATATCATTGTGGTTGCATAGCAAACTTTTTTCTGTTTGTTTACTGTTTTTAGGGAAAAAATCACTTATATGCTGATGATGAGCTGAATCACATTATGATTTTAAGAGCCCACTTGAAATAATCCACAATCACAAGCCACAAAATAAGACTAGTGGGGAAAAACATAACAAACTAGAAAAGGATTTTGTTGAAGTGATCTGTTCACACACATAAACAACTATAGAAGTTTTGGTAACTGAGATACCATGTTTTTAATTAATTACTCAATCAGGTCAGTGCCCAGGGTTCAGAGTTCAATGATCCGTCCAAAAATTATAACACAATTGATGATAAATTAATAAATCAGAGTCTCTCTTTATTTGGTTTGACAAACAAATTCTTACATGGTCCGACCATGATTATTGATTCTTTCATCAGATTACTAGAGTTCTCATTTAGCATGAAATTTTAATATTGGCCCTCAAAAGCTTGAAAACTCTGTGTTTGCATGCACACATTGTTGGCCATCTGTGTCCATAGTTGGGTTGAGATCTAAGTTTGGCTTTACATTTTCCAGGTGCACTCAGATGTACATGATCACTCATGAATAATAAACTTCCATACTGTAGATCTTCTCCTGGAATGACTCTGGTACCTGTCAGCGCACGATTGTTTCAGGAGCGCTGAACCGAAGTATCCTATAGGTGGATCTGTCTCCATCTGTGGATCTGTGGATTCACTCATGACTAATTGAATGAAATAGAAGATGATAGGATTCAAATGGCTTCAAGCAACATTTTCACCTTCCATTTTCAATGCTTGGATTGTGAATGAGCAACAGCTGGAGTGAAGTGGAAATACAGTTTACCTGCAGTCATCTACAGAATCGACTTTTGCGATGAGATTTTTTTTTTGCGAAGTTCATAATGTAGAGTTTCAGAGATACATTTTTAACACAAAAACAGCAGTTGACAAAACAATCCCACCTCAAGGTACCTTCAGTAGACGTTTTCTTAAGAATGTAAGAACATCCACGATGTCTAAAAATGTTCAGCTACAAAGTTCATTTTGACCCTGAAATGGCGTAATTTGCATAACTTCACCTCTGTTGCCAGGTTTACATCCAAATGTAGCACAACTTTATTTTTCTAAATTCTAAATCGAAAAAGAACATTGTGATTTATGTGCATTTCTATCCACGACTGTTACACAAATATTAGGTGTCGGTTCACCAAGATAAGCAATAGATGGTGCTAATGCTCCAGTCAGGTGTTGTTATACCATTGAAGAAGAAGAGGGGGCACGAGATGAGCACCAGTCAATCTTCAAATGGTGGGAAAAATGTAGAAAACATGATGGAATATTCATGTTTGTTGCGTGTATTAATTTGAAGACAGTCATAGTTTCCTTGTTGCTTGATGCTTTCATCTACCGACATTTTTCCATCTCTTCAGTTGAAGCTTCAGTGTTTAAGTCACATGATTCATGCTTAAACTTTTGAATTTTAGAAATTGCATTTCCGCTCAAGCTAGTTAAACAGTTGGTGGAAAAAGCTACTACATGGACCTTGAGATTGTTTTGTCAAATGTAGTTTCTTATTTTTTTCAGAATAAAGTGATTGGTTGCAACCCCCAACAGAACTCATTTCAATCCAGTGCGTCAACAGTTTGAATTAAGGTCATATCTCGTACTTTGAATCATCAGTCAGTCCTCCCAAGTTGACTGAACAGAAGGTGACTGAAACACAAGTCTAGCAGCCAAGAAGTGACCTAGATAAAACCTCCAACCTACTGTTAACCAAGATCAGTACAGTTCCTATAGGGTGAGCCTTGCCTGCATCACAGCGTAAAGAACAAGACGTGAAGTAATTATCTGGGGCAGAACATACAGTGTGTTGCTGAACACATGAGCCCCATGGAATAGGTCAGAGCTGGAGCATGAAAAGGTTGCTGCTGCAGTCCAAACGCAGCCTGGCAGACTTATGGTGCTTCGCTTTGGGGGGTTTTACGATACTGGGAATGGTGATGATCCATAAAGAGGTTATGATCTCATATTTACAGTATCGGCCGGCTGTTGCTCCTGTTGCACTGCCATGACAGTGAGCTTTGAATAAAATACTCACAGCACAATAGAACGACCGTTAAGATCAGATAGGTATAAAGCACCATTTTTCAGTGAAATCAATTCATTTCAATGCCATCAGTGGATTCACCAGCAGGGCCAAAGTCAATCTGTTCAAACTTTTTTGTCGAGTTCAACTTTGGTGAACTTTGACCCACAAAGTCAGGCAGTTCAGTAATAGCGAGTCTTGACAGTGCTGATCTTTGAGGAACAGAGGGACAAAGAGACCTAAATGGAGGAAGCTGTTGTAGCTTATTAGCTGTGTGTCAACCTTCTTTATCTAACAAAATGCCAAGCAGGATAAAAGACCAGGCACAGAGAAAGTAGAAAGACGCTTGGCGAGCTGCTAGCATGTAACTTTAGGGAAATGAAATAGTGATAGAACTACTTTATATCTAAGAGTATAATTAACCTACCAGTTTATTTGCACTTAGAGAAACTACTGACAAACATTGTACAGTTTAGTTTTAAAAACCCAGCAGCATTAAGCAGAGATGAAGCTCTAAGGAAACACCAGCAGAGGCCAAATTAGTTCACTTTTAGCCAACAAATCAAACACAAGTCAGTGAGCAGACAGCAACGAGACAACATACCCCCAAAAAATATACTTACTGTCTGCGTGTGTGTGTGTGTTACTGCTCTGACTGAGAGGTCTGCACCCCGTACAGTGTTACGTCATCACGACTCTGACTCTGCGGCTGACCTCAGCACACCTGACTCAGGCTGCTGCGTGGCCTGCAGCCAACACCTCGTCCCGAAATGACACGTCCGCAAACACACACAGACAAACGTGCAGACAAATGCACAAACACAAACGCATGCACAAACAGACAGATGCACGCGCAGGTGAGGATGCAAACATAACATGCACATAAGAAGCAGAAATTTGTTTTTTGGATTTCAGGCGTGCGTATGCTAGAATTTATCCTGGGTGAGAAACTGCACTTCAGGACTGCAACAAACTATTATTTTCTCCTGCGTGCTCTGGTATTAGATGGCAAAGGTCAATTATGGCGTCTTCTGACATGCATCGCTGATATTTGTGCCGTCCTCCACAAATTGCTATTCCCGCGCACATTTTTCATTGACTTCATTTCCAATCATGTATGGATATGGAGTTAGTATATTCTCTGCCTCTGGTCTGTATGTGTGTGATATGACTCTGATCCTCTCGGTAAAGCTTTTTGTTTGTTTGTTTACATCAGATGTAGTCTACTCATGTTACAAATAAACGCACAATACAGTACGTACTCAGCAACGATCTACTTAGAATCAATATGACATATTTCTTTATTATCTATTGTCTTATCATAATCATTTACTGTGGGCCGTCCTGGTAGCCTGGGGGGATAAGACGCATGTGCTGCAATGACCTGGTTTGAATTCAGCCAGGGAGCTTTGTTACATGTGATCTTATCTCACCCTATATATCACGTCATTCTCCACTGGCTATCAATGAAGGCAAAAATGCCCCCAAAGTAATAATCATCCTCTGTGATACTGACATGTTGAGCTCTTGTTGAATACGTCAGTCAGTTTTAACATACAGTCCAAAGACATGAGTAGTGACACACTGAAACACACCCAAAAACCACATGTACAAGGAGCACACACGCTGGAGAGCACTCACACACACTCACTTAATAAAAAAAAGTTTGCTTGATTATTTGAGATTTTCAGGGAGCGTTCACTTACTCTGTTGTAGTGTATGTCTACCTGGCCATAAGGGCCATATGTTTGAAGTTCATCTCAGACCTTTATCAGTTCGCTCCTTCTCTCCTTGAAATTGCTCTCTTTGTTTGGTTATGTTCATCCCAACTTGTCCCAGCTTTTTTGGATTATTGCTGTAGTCCACCTCATGATACCTGAGCTATCTAAGAGAGCAGGAAAGCTGTGAAAGCCTTCACATAAAGATTTTGACACAACACAGGGTTAATTCCATTGAGCTGCTTCAGTTTCAGGGTCCTGATATTGTTCATGTTGGTTCACTGTTACACTCAGTCACGGCTTAATGGGACTCTTGAATAGTAACACCTGTGCTTTTTCTACTGTGACAAGTCAGAATGGCTGCTGTGAAAAAGGTCTGTTGCTTTTCACAATGGCTTGAAATGAGAGGGAAAGATATAAGATTTAGTGTGATCACAGAAGCACAGAGGTTTTCAGAGGTTTCGGAGGCTTATCTTTTTCCTCCATACTGATTCAGTCAGTGGTGCTGGCATGCATCATCACTGCAGGAGATACAAGTAGACATCAGTGCTGATTACTCAATCACCTGCAGCTGCGACTGCAGAGATTGTTTGCCTTAGTTTTACAGGGTTCCCAAATATTTTTAGAGCTTTTCCTTCAAAAAGATGCATTAAAATTTTCTCAACCATCATCAAATTGGTAAGTCAAATTTAATTTAAATCTTACTTAGGTTGGATGTTGATAGAAAACCTGAATCTTTATTTGCACACATTTTAGGCTTTATGTTTTAGACAGTTCTTACAGTGAAAGTCAATGCATTTGTTACAAGGACAATGAATAAGTTGGGTTTATTTTCATGACCCACATCTCACCCTGCAAGTGTGTAAAAAAAACCCCACATTTTTTGTGTTTATTGCACCAGACAATGCAAACTGGCAGTATGTCCTGTTCTCTCTGTTCCACCAAAACAACCACAGATCTCCATGAAGTCACAGTATAAACAGTAACCACAGAGGACAACTTCTGTGATTCAAATTGGTCCATTTGCTGCTTTGACCTCTTTGTCAACCCTCCCTGAGGCAGAAACCAAAACTTTTTCATCCATTTTTATTGTTTCAAAAAGTCATCCAAGAGCTATCATTTAAACAGCAATAAATTGTCTGTCTGTGGCCTGATCTTCCAGGCTGACATTGGCTGACACAAACCCCAGAACAAAAAAATGACTCCTCACAAATCACCAGGCCAGCTGGCATCAGATGTGCTTTCCAGACTCTTAAATAATATCAAATCAGTGGGGAAAACTGATGTAACGCCACAACCACGAAGGCTTTGGAATTATAACCAAAGGCACAGAGAAGGGAACAACAAGATATAGAGATGGCAAATATGGCTGATG
Source organism: Holacanthus passer (assembly GCA_025331565.1). Taxonomy (NCBI): domain Eukaryota; kingdom Metazoa; phylum Chordata; class Actinopteri; family Pomacanthidae; genus Holacanthus; species Holacanthus passer. Next base: position 327,313 of record JAFREQ010000073.1, on the reverse strand, counting down.
TTGCTTATATCAAAATATATTGCAGCACTAAAAGTATACCGTGTGTCTGTGTGTGCATCTGCGTTTGTCCATTTGTGTGTTATGTGTGCACATGCATGCATTCATGCAAGCACATGTTCTCATACTTTAATCAAAATATCTTGCGACAATGTATGGTTTTATGTGGTTTTTGTTAAGTTCTAAGTAGGAAGTTCATTATCTGCTGGGTGTGAATCTATTAAAACCTTTGCAAGAAAGATTATCGTCACCTCTTTAACAAAAAGTCCTTATTCATTGGCAAAACACAAATTCCATTATTCAATACTTGAAAGATTCATACACACTGTCATTTTTCTGTTTTGAACTGAAACATTTATGCTAATATATTTTGTGAAACATGAAAGCCAACCAACAGTAAAGACAGTATTTCCACTTTAACAAGTGACTTCATGAACTTTAGTCTTTAGTCACACCAGCTCCCTGGAGAGGGAATTATCCAGCAGACCGGGAAGATGACCAGAGGGTCCTGCTGTCCATACACACACAGCGTATACTGTGTGTGTCCAGAGTGTACAGTAAATCCTACAGTGTGTGTATATATATCTCAAAACATACAATGCACTCTGCCTCCAAGCTCACTTCTCCTCACGTCTAAATGTGTCAAATGGAAAGCCGTGGCCTGACATTGTCACCCATACTGAGCCCCCAGTATAGCACAGTTTCCACTCCACCTATCCACACACACATCCCAGTTCTGTCCCTTTCCCTTCCTCATTCTGTCTCTCTCTCTCTCTCACACACACACACACACACACACACACACACACACCTCATGTCCCACAAGTGAACAGTGATGGCCGCTGACAGCTCAGAGCATGATGGCATTGCCAGCAGCCACCCAGCATGTAGGGGGGGAAATCCCTATGAAATAATATCACACACACACACACACACACACACACACTTCACTCTGGGAGATGGGCAGGGGACAACCTGCTGACGTGTTCATTTTTAACCCTCACGCTGCCGAGTGCATGTCTGCATACAAAAGAGGAGAAGAAAAGATACAGTGTGTGCAATAGTGTGTGTGTGTGTGTGTGTGTGTGTGTATACGCATGTGTGAGCATGTGTGTGAGCATGTGTGTGTGTGAGTGTGAATATAAGTGAAGCAGGCAGAGCTCACTGTGCCCTCACTTTCTTTTTATATACAAGCAGGATGGAGAATCCATGTACCCTGTCAGCTCGGGACAGTCTGCACAATACACACAGACGCTCTCACTCACACACACACAGACACACACACACACACACAGACACATACACACGAAAGCTTGCATTTGCACATTAAAAGTGTGGGCTGGCTGGAGGAGAGCGGCAGAGACAGCCGAGGTGTAAAAGCCTCTCCTCTGTTCATTTAGGCATCAGCGGAAGCACAGAATGAAAATGAAGGAACAGAAAAATCTCTTAAATTAGAGATTTTTTTTTAAAAAGAATTGCAGAATAAAGGGTGTGGTACCTGATCATGGGTTATCATTCTGTTAATCATTCACAATTGATTTCTTTTTTTCATCAAACCATCTCTGTTTTGCCCCAAAAGATGAAAACATGATTTGCAAGAAGCACTGATCAGTTAGACATTTTTATCCAGTTGCTGTTCGATTTGCAACTGCATGCACATCCACACACTCACAAACACACACATTTCAACATTGGTGAGGACATTAGATTGACTTACACTTACTCCATTGAGGTTTAACTCTATCTTAACTCTAAACTTCAATCCAATTCTACCCTTGCATCTCAATCACCAAATAATTGAATAAACGAAATGCAAGCAACACAAATAAATGGCTGAACTGACAGACATTCAGGTTTTCTCAAGTGATGTCATGGATCTCATTTAACTCTGTGCTTTTTCCAGAATTGCATCACCTTCACTTCACCATGTCTTCAACAGTGGGCAACTTATGTAGAAAGACAAAAAGAATGATCCTCATTTACACTTTAGCAGACTACATGTACAAAAATATAAATTCTGCTTTCTTCCTCATCCCCTCTCTTTGACCTGCAACTGACAGACTTAAATTAAGTTCCTCTTCCTCACAGTCACTGAAGGACATGCTGCCAGGAGCCAGTCTGGGCACGGCCTGAGGACAGGACAGCCAGTCACACATACGAGTGATTGGAGAGTAACTGGACAGCCAAAGACGAGGCCATTCAAGCTAGATTTTTTTTTACCACTGGGACCCCTCGTATGCAGCTACAGTGATACTTTCAGTCCAACTTCATGTGTTTAAAATGTTCTAACATCATAACCTGTCATCAAAGACTGGGCAACTTCTGGCCTCACACAACCCTGGTCATGAAACAGGAGACGGGCCAGTGGGAAAGAGGAAGCAAAGACAAGACAAATATTGTTTGTGCCCTGTGTTGAGCTGACTAACTGGGCAGACAGTTTTAGGCAGAAATCCCCCATCACTTCCACTTCACTGCTCTGCAGCGGAAGCGGGTTAAAGGAGTGGGTGGTGATCACAGCAGAGGCAAAGAGAGAGAGGAGGAGGGTTGGAAGAGAAGATGCATAAGTAAAAAGACAGGAGGGGAGGAAGAACAGAGAGGTGAGACAGCAGACAAGGGAAAGAGAGAGGATGGAGTAAACAGAGGAGGGTGCACGAGGAGGACAGGAGAAAGAAGAGGAGCAAGAAGGAAAGGACAGAAGGAGGAAAAGGGAGGCGACAGAGTGGAAGATGGGGGAGTTAAGAGATGCATAAAAGTAAAGGGGTGAAGAATTAGTAGAAGGGATGAAGAAGAGATGAACAAAAAAAGATAGAGCGGAAGCAAATAGTTGAAGTGAAGGACAGGAGGACAGTGAGTCATCAGCCAAGAGGTTTCTTATTTAATTAAACATGAAGTCAAAATAAAAATATACATCCTCTCCATCTCTCGAAGGGAGGCCTGACTTTTTCTAAGTTTTAGAACCATGAACCTGCATCACCTTATGTGCTTTGACTCCTGTTTATCAGTTTGTAAATGAAAGGGACACCTACACATCAGGACTGACGACAACCTGAACAAACAAATCAAGCCGTTTTAAAGATGTTGGAGTTTCATGTTAACAGTAGATTTGAGTTGTGTAAGGAAATGGAAATGAAGGAAGCAAATAAACAGTACAAGGTGACGTGAAATGCAAAGAGAAAGGGATTTCAGACTTTTTTTACATTTTTGAGCAAGTTTGTATCAGAGGCCTCCTTTAAACACGATGGGTTAAGATCTTACTACTAGAACCACAAAACCAATATCTTCGGACAGAAGCCTCCTCAAGCTCTTTCAGAAGTCGTAACAGGAGTCGCCGCAAGTCAACAACAAACTCAGCAAGAGTGAGTCATTGGAAAGAATATGAAACCCGTCCCCAGGTGCTCATGCCCTCTTCGTCACGTTCTTCATAAACAGGCTTTGTGAGTCGTCTCCAGTGAAAAACAATGACATTTGTGTTCGCCGTGCCTCCAGCAGCTCCTTGCATGCTGCTTACAAAAAAAACTGCAGCCATTTGTGCTGCAAAGCCTGGAGGTGACGTCTGCCTTTTGGAGGGCGACTGTGGATTGTATGTACAGTATGTGTTAGTATGTACAGTAACACAGGTTCTGTTGTGTTAGTCAACAGAAGGCGAAAGACAAACAGGCGTGTGCTGCTGGGGAAACAGCTGTGTGCAGTGAGGGAAACACGTGTACATGGACAGTGGAGAAACAGACATGTGCTGCAAGGGGAGGTGGATGGTCCGGCTGTGCACCAACTGTACACAGACTTTCATTCAAACTGCATCATAGGTTTAAGGTTAAGGAGCATGTCATTGATAATGCATTCTCAGATTCTTGGTTCCAACACCTTAAGTTTATTCTCTCGGTTTCATTTTCATGTAACAATTTTAAAAGTTATTGTACTCATTAGGTCTTGGTTTAACTTAGTTTACCTACTGATTTATGAAATAATTCCACTATATAGTTTTGGACTGCTGCAGGACTATGGTCTTCTAGTACTGCCAGCACTGCCCTTGTTTTACAGGGGATGGTTATGAGCGTGACTCTACAATAAAAGGTGTAACTGCAGTCGAGAGTCTGATAGGAACCCCAAGAGAGTGATGTTGTGTGTGTTTACAGTCTTGCCACGGTGTCGAAGAAAAAAAAAAAAAGCTTAGCCCACTTAATAGCATACAGCCCAGAGTGACCGGAGAACACTACACATCAAGAATGTACAGTTACACAAAGGTGTGTAACTGTGTCTGTTTGACTCAATCAAGAGTCCAATAAATCATACAATCTGCACTGCTGTGTGCAGGTTCTGTTGAAAACATCTGCAGAGAAATGGTGTTAATTACATCCCGTCTACCTGTGAACCAAAGAGTATGTATCAGTTATTGTTATTCATTATGTCTTGGTTTATCTTCATTTACTTAGTAATTTCTGTTGTTGGAATAATTCACCGATATTTTTTGGATTGCTAAAAACAAAACATGACACAAGGACCGTAACTTGGGCAGATGTGGAGTGATGGTGGTATAGAAGAGCAGTAACACCACCTGGTGGCAGTTTGAAGTCCTCCACCTCTAGTCAAAACTGAAAAGATGGAGACGCCCGAAGCAGCAGTCAGTGTCATCTTTAATAATAATATGTCATCATAATAACCATCACTTTGTAACTAACAGAGAAATCCAGCACAACCAAACCTGATTTAATTCACTAGGTCTTAATTTGCTCTTTAAAGAAAAAATAAATACAAAATGCAAAGTTTAAAAAGTTCATATCAAGCCTTTTATTTGGTATACAGATATTCATAGATTTATACAGTATATATAGATATATGTATATATGTAACATGTGCCACTGCAAAGTCACAGACAAACTTATATTTACTAAGAAAAGAAAGGAAAAGAAAAATATATAATGTGCTTAGTTTCAAAGTAGTGCCGTGAAGCGCTAGTAATGAATGATGACCAAAACCGGAATGATGAGGTAACTGCCAGGCAGGAAAACAATCACTTTTAATGGTGAATAATAATAATAATAATAATAATAATAATAATAAGCATCATCATCTACTGAAACAAATGGATCAAATAGACAACCAAGAAGTATAGTGGCAACATGGACCCTTAGTGTCAAACTAGAGAAAAGGATTTAAGTCTATAACATACATACACACATAGTATGCATACAGACGGACAGTGCATAAACGTACAAACAGGAAGTAAAGTCAGTCACTCAAGAGAGCAAAAACTCTCTGATATCGTTAACTCTTGTCTGATAACAACAGAAACTCATGCTCCAGGACAGCTAAAAATCTCTCTTTCACACTCACACACACACACACTGAAAACAGACAGTCACGTACCACAGCCCAACATTACAGGGCTGACCAAACAACGCTTGCACAGTTGTGGTGCATGCACATGTACGTACGTACACACACACACACACACACACACACACACACACACACATACGCACACCACAGCAGAACAGTGGTCAGGCAGTGTGTAAGTCACTAAAAGATGTGAGGACCTGCATTCATGTGAACAGGAAACAGTGATAGAAGAGAAATGACAGGAGGAAAAGTAACTTGGGGGAAAGGGAATCTGATGAAAGTCAGATCAAACATAAAGGAGAAGGGATACAGACTGAAACTCTAAAGACTGAAAGACACAGATGAGCAGGAACAAAAAAACAAGGAAGTGCTGTGTTTGTGTGAGGACGTACATGTTTGTCACTTTATCAGGAGCAGGTAGTGCTGAACGTGTTTTACAGACAATTAGGAGTGTCTGGCTCCCTCATGTGGTCACTCGGAGTCTCTCTGGACCTCTGAGGCGTCTGCCCGACAAATGGGACACGTCCTGTTGGCCTGAGGACAGAGAGCAGAAACAAAAATGATCCAGTTTTTAGAGACAGTTCATATCTTCAGTCATACTAAATGTCGGATTCTTAACTGGTACATTTGTAGTAGCAGTAACTGAACTCACTATTACACCCCTCGACAAAAGATTGTTGCTATAGATTTCAGATTATGGCATTTTCTTTATTTGTTTTGTATTGATTCGTAATCTCGATAACCCAATTCATGCTGAGACCTTTGGCAACACCTCGTGCCTCTAAATCATAAGATTGTGTTATGATTAACTGAAGAACTTGTGTTCTATTGCCTTTTTTTAAATCATTTTCAGTGGGAAATTACATATCTAGGTATGTGCAGAGCTTCTTCTGATGTTCTTGTCCGGGGGCTTATGTGCCAAATTTAGGAACATTTAGACAAGTCGGATTCTTGCTTCTGTTATCTCACAGATCTCTTGAAGAGTGAGACTCTCACAACACATCTATATTAAAAAGGTGTCTGTGTCACTTAATTAACACTTACTTGGACTGAGAGTGAACAACCCACATTTCAAAAAAGTTGGGACGCTGTGTAAATCATGAATAACACTGAATGTAATCATTTGCTGATCCTTTTCGACATAGATTCAATAGAAAACAGCCCAAAAGACAATATGTTTTATGTCTGACCTCATCAACTTCATTGATTTTTTGTAAATATCTGCTTATTCTGAATTTGACAGCAGCAACAAGTTTCAAACAAGTTGGGACAGGAGCAACAAAAGACTGTGAAAGTTGTGGACTGATCCAAAAACACCTGTTTGGATCATTCCACAGGTAAACAGGTTCATTGGTAACAGGTGATAGTATCATGATTGGGTATGAAAGGTTCATCCTGGAAAGGCTCAGTCGTTCACAAGCAAGGATGGAGAGAGGTTCAACACTTTGTCAAACACATGATTGGATAAAGGAGATTACTACATGGACTCTGGGGCATTTTATAAAACCATTGTAGTAGTAAACACAGATTGCATTGTCTGTTTTAATTTATGTTTTACACAACGTCCCAACTTTTTGGGAATTTGGGTTGTATTTGTGTCCTTAAAACAAAAAAAATTGTTTTTCTTCTCTAGGTAAGTTACCAATTAAGTCTTTAAATGCAGTAATTTACCCAAAACCTTACACCAGTTATCAGTGTGCTATTATGTGACACTTTAGTTCAGAGATTCGATCCTATCAACAAACGATGTGTGGTAAAGGCCAAGATGAACTCAGTTGTTGTATATGTGTATTACATGAGCACAGTGTGAGTGAGCGGGCTCCATGGGGTGGATACTTACCCTCAGCCACTTGTCAACACACTTCCCGTGGAACTCATGGCTGCAGGGCAGGACTCGCAGCAGTTGGCGGGACTCAAAATCACTCATACACACCACACACCTGCAACACAACAGGTATTAGCATGTTAAGTATGGCAACGTATGAAACCTGTTGTTTAACACACTTGTTACATGACACACTGGGCATTCTGACAGATTTAGGTTCATTGCTTATCAGGTTAAATTACAGCATTTGAGGGAAAAAAATTGAATGTATACTGAGGAATATTTGTACCAAGAATTAGGACATTTAGGACCTTCTTTGCTTAACCCCAACAGACGCAGAGGATATCTGAATTTTTTGCTCTGAAGTTATTTTAAGCTTTCTGCAGCTTGTAAAACTACAAATATGCTAAATAACTGCACAAAATTTGCAGCTGATAAACATTAAAATAGGAATGTTTTGGTGGTCCTGAAGGGCTAACACAAAAACTCATGACAATAATTCACTCTCATCATCATGTGATGACCTGGAGGTTGCAAAAGGGCGACACTCACAGTGTTTGTTCAGACTGATGGTTATTAGGATTGAACCGATAGGAAGGAAGCTGTTCAATGTCTCCCTTGGTCAGTCCTCGGAGTTTGGCCTCTCCCAGACGCTCAGCGAGGTTCAGGAGGGCCTGTGGGGTGAAAAAAACATGAGCAACAACAGAAGAATCAGAATCTACATCCAGCAAACATACAGACAACGTAATAAAGAAAGTAGATTAAGACAAACCTCATAATTTTCCACTTCTCCATCGTCTACATCCAGCTCTAGACTGATCGCAGGACCTGTGGGCTGGACTGGCAGCATTGAACTACAAAAGGAGATATTTAATAAGAGTAATTTTGAAGTTCAATTTATCAATTTATCAAATTAAGCTACTTAGTTATGTGGAAGTACTTAATCTCTACACTTTACTCTCTGCTCTGGTAGCCTGTACTGTTCAAGTTGAATGGTCAATGGCTAAACAAAATGTAAAATGTCTTATTCAATATACATGCCTTATTCAAAATATTGAAATGTTGCCTTCTCTTTTTTCTTTCACTTTGAATCACTTTATTTATCTTTGTTTTCCAGATTACTAATGTCTACATTAGTATGACCTATCAAAAGGTCTTGGAAGAGACTTTTAGTATTTATGTAAAATGTTCATTATCAAAAGTTCCAGTAAAATAACATAATCTGACCTTACTTTATCCTCAGTTTAGAAAAAAATAATGAACAGATTTTTTCCATCTTTGGCTTTCTCCAAAATGAATTAAATTAGATCTCTGAAAAGGACCATCTGAAGTCATATTAGTCACCCAAAATAATCAGCGACACCCTGCAACTGGTCCCATATTTCAAAAAGAAATGCCAGGTCATTGACTGCATATTTGGCCAATACAAATGAAAAACATAACCTTTTACTTAACGGTCTTTTCATATTAAGTTAAAGCACTGATCTACTTACAGGAAGTAAGGCAGGAGGCTGGGGTGGTAAGGCGAAGGTGGCAGTGGCTGTTGAGAACGGTACCGTCGCCCCGGAAGACGCCGAGGAATAAAGTTTGGATAGGACTAGGGGGCAATGACATTGATGAAAAAAAAAAAATCACTCACATTAATTTTTATTTTCTTCTGCACTCAAAAAGGTAAAAAAAACACTTTATTAACATATTCTTATTGCTCACCACTCCGAAGAACTCCTGTGGCAGGGGGTCATGGGAGAGGAAGTGAAGCTGTGTGGAGTGTGGCGTGAGGGCAGGGTGGGTGGCAGGAGGATAGTGAAGCCCAGCACCCAAAGACAGGTGCTCTCCAAGCAGCTCCACGTCATTCTCTATCCTCTGTAACGGCTGCAAGGGTGGAGAAGGAAATATGTGAAAACTCAAAAGGATAAAAATGCACTGTTGCCAACTGAGATTACTTCATGTGAGCACAGTTATAGTAATTGAAAACAATTCAAAAACAAGATAATAGAGACATGCTTAGGGCTTATTATAGAAGCCAAAACACAGATTTTTTTATTTAACTGCAATATTACCATGTACTTCATTTCTGCTGGTGTAGTTTACTCACTTTATTGTCACTTTGATGCTTGCTGGGAAGGGAAACATCTGAAAACCATTGTATTTCAGTAAATGTCCTGATTTATTACTAAACACTACACTGTTTCCAGGTGTTTGCAAACACTAGTGGAAAATGGCACAAATTGCTTCAACTCAAATGTAAATAATTACAATACATATGTATCATCTCTTTTGCTTTAACATTGTAAATAACCTATCCTGTGGAGCTCCCATGAGAGACGCTGACTGTCACACTGGTTCCTCAAGTGGAAACTCTTTCAGGTAGTTTTTCAGAAAAGCACATGAAGTCAAATGTCAACAATCAAATTTAGTCAATGCAGACTTAAATTTGAATGCCATATTTCATAATATTCACAACAGCAGCATCTGATACCAAATTAACAAAGGTCGAAACATGAATAAATGAATTCCTGCTCACCGATCGGGCCTGTTGTGTCGGATAGGGTCCAAACTGTCCAGGCTGGGGCAGGTGAGGTGGGTGATGGGAAAGGTGTGCTGGTGGGTGGGGGAGGTGAGGAGGGGGGAGCAGGAAGGCCGGGTCACTGGACAGCAGTGACGGGAACGGGTAGGGCATGGGTAAGTGCTGCACAGAGCAAGTCTGGAGGACCTGGCAGAGAGACAAAAAGAAAACATGAATGAAAACTTATCAGCAAGAGTAAATCTGTAGTACATATGTGGAAAAATTCTGACTGAACTAAAATCTCTAGCCGAGTCTCTTACAGAAACATAAACGCACTCACAGGAGGAGGGACACTGCAGACAGGATAGTGCTGTCCACTGAAGACTACTGAGCATGCTGGGATCTGCTGAGGGGCAGAGCGAGGCGGCAGGCCTGGTGGTGCTCCCGGGGGAGACACAGGATACGACACTGGAGCTGAACCCTAAACGTGGAGATCAAAGGGGACAAGGTCATCAACTTTACACACAGACTTTGAGTTACAGCTGAAATTTGTACTGTGACACTTTCAGCAGTGTTATGTGTTTCACCACATTTCTAGAGAGGAGTTAAATGTACCTTATATACTGTAACACCACTGATTGTTGATAGCCAGAAATAATTTGTTAAATAGTGGATAAAATGAAATAAAAAAATCAAGGGAATGATTCGTTTTCCTTCAAAAATGACAGGAAACGTAGTTACTGCTTTCAAACAAACCACAGAAATATACTCTCTGTCGTTGACATCTTCAACTGCAAATAAGTTAAAATACCCATGAGTAGCTGGGTTTAATTTTCACATTGCATTGTTTTCAGAAGAAGTGTCTAAAGGTGCTGTTTTTTGTGTGTCGCATTCTTGTGCAGCTGGGAAGAAGGAAACAAGAATGCACAGGAACAGACACACTTTGAGAATCAAGCTGTCCGTGTCTTCTGATTTCAAAGCTCTACTGGAACCATTTCAGTCCTTTCTCATTTGTATGCACTGTCAGATGATACACCTGTTACACCTGCACCCACCCCCCCGCCCCTACCCCCACCCACCAAACAAGGCCACATCATCAAGTCACCTGCTCATGGAGGTCCAGCACCACGCTGCTTTGTTGCTGGGATGGGTGGGGCTGGGGATGTGGGTGTGGGTGCTGTGGATGGGCTGCAGGGTGCAGCAGCCTGGGAGACAGGTTCGGTGACTGGTGGAGAGGCCTCGGGGACGGGTTTGGGGGATGGTGACCTGGACGCTCTTCGGGCCCGGGCCCCAGGCCTCGGAGAGGTTGCTGGCTGTAGGGTGGGTAGCCCTGAGGGGGAGCCGGGTGACGGTAGTTCTCATCCTGGTGGCCTGGTGATGGGCCGTGGTGGGAGTGCAGGTGGTGGTGGTGATGATGGTGGGTGTTGGGGTGGTGATGGTGGTGGTGGTGGTTATTGTTGCTGTTGTAGTGGTGGTGGTTGTTGTGGGTGTGGTGGTGGTGGTGGTGGCGGGTCAGACGGTCCCTCCGGCCACGCTGGCGTCTCATTGGAGGGCTGAGGTGGAAGAAAGAGGGGAAAACTAAAGAAGAGGCAAAAGCAGCTCTGTGGTCATTCTATCATTATAAATACAATCCTAGGGCTGTCGCCACCAATTTAGCACAGCACTCTTTAGTCACTGTCGGACACACAATGGACAAATTAAAACAAAAATGATGCAGCAGAATGAGAAGTATCTTCTTTTTCTGATCCACACATTCTTCCTTGTCAAAACCTGGCGCCCACATTACCCACAATGAAACTCAACTGGCAACAGTTTGGTCAGAGATTCACTCACGTAATAGTAACAGCTAAAGTAGCCTCATGCAGTTTGCCTAAAGAAGAAATGAGAGACAGGCTACAGAGGTCTTTTAAACTCACTTCTTTCATTCTTGTTCATTTTCAACCTTCAGCCCCAACTGATGCTGACTCAGGTGACATTACTTGAGGCAATTTGATTTCACAGAGCTCCCACTAGAACCGCAAAGGGCTTTATACAACTTTTTTCCACATACGCAGTAGGGCTGTAAGATATTGGAAAAAAACTGACATTGCAATATCTTTTTTCCTGTGATATACATTGCAATACAATTTGATGATTCTGTTGCTGACCAGCCCTACTGATTAGAGTAAGGAGTGAGTGTGTATACATGTACGTGTTGTATGCATGTATGTATGTATACTTGTATGTATATGTGTGTACAATTTGACATATAAACAGACTTTGATGTGCAAAATTGGTGGAGTTACCCCTTTAAATAAGACTATGAAAACATGACTAAAATTGGAATACTCAACACTGACGGTAAGTCAGACAGAGGAAGAAGATGATACATATTAGCCATAAATCTTTGCCACAGTAAAATATGTGTAGAAAAACAACTAGCAGCCTAGAGAGAAAATAATCAGTCTCTGGAGTCCAAGACGTGGATGCTTTCACCACAAACAGGTTAGGACTGAAGTTAGAGATTTTTGACATTTGACTTAAATTCATGTAAATTTATCAACAGCCCTGATGTAGGCTTACCTACTCAGTAACAAACTCAATCATGCATCACTGCCCTGTTATTGTTCTGATGCTTTGATATATTCAAGCATTTTGTTTTTTGTGTTCATTAGTTCATCTGGTTTAAAACAATGAATCAAAACATATTCAATGTAGAGCTGTAACTGGTAATTATTTTCATTATCAATTTCTTGATTAACGATTTAATCATTTGTACTATAAAATGGTAAAAATATGTGATTTATCATTCTGTTTGACAGTGTATAAGCTGAAATATTACCAGGTTAATAATGAAAATAATGGTTGTATGTATTTGTGCCACACACTTACCTGCGTCGGTTGCGAAGAGGCGTGTGGCATCTCTCTGGCATGTAGTGGGGGTGTGGTCTGCGACTGGGAGGCAGCTCCCAGGGGCGAATGGGGGAGGAAGGAGTAGAGGGAGGGGCGGAGTTTAGATCCAACATGGACTGCTGGGAAAGACGCTGCCTTTTCGGGCTCGGGCTGTCTTCCATCTGCACACAGAGGTAATGGAGGAGGGGGAACCAGGGGGGATGGTTGGTCAGGGAAAAACAAAAAGACGACAAACAAAAGGAGAGAATGAATAAGAAAACAATGAAATACAAATCCTATTCAAACCAGGAGCAAAGCAACAGGCAGTGGTCATGTTTCATACTTACTTTGTCCCGATCCTCGCTGCACCCATTATCTGGATGAAAATGTAGCACTCCTCCTGCAGGCCACAGAGGAAAAAAATGATCAGATAAGATACATGGACAGACGCTAAGCCAGCAGAAATACAACAACACACAGGCAGCTGGTTGCCTTTGATTTTATTTTCCATTCTAAGACTCCAATGGATGCCAAAAAAAAAATTTGCTTATCTTGATGAAGCCCGGCTGATTTGCTTGAACAGACTTAAAACTACAAAATCCAACAGTGAGAAGAAAAAATTGCATCCAAAATCTTCACAAACAGAGTTACAGTCCTCTGTCCTCAGCAAGGGTCCGTCTTCCAAGCAGGCTTTTGAATTTCCTGCTTTAAACAAGCAGACAAGACAGGAAGCCATCTCTGGAAGACGTCACACTGGACTCATCCTCTCTGGATCTCACAGACAAATCATTCCCTCTGATCTACCATGAAAAGCTCGTCCAGACTCACAGAAACAGACACACAGACATCCACTTATCAAACACGTATGACACACCAGAGTGTCTTGTTGCCTTTGCACACATAACGATAATGACTTTTGTGAGAAGTCAACAACAAGCAAGTAACAAGCAAAAATGTTTTTATCATTACCTGGCTTTTAGGTTCTCAAACATGAAGATTTGTTGCCTTTCTCTATTTCATATGATTGTAAATTGAATATTTTTGGTTTAGGTTTTGGACAAAAGTGTTTTGAAGACATCACCTTGGGTTTGGAGAAATTGTGAAAGGCATTTTTTACTGTTTTCTGATATCTATAGATTAATCAACAAAATTCTTGACAATAACCAATGATGAAAATAATTATTAGTTGCAGCCCTAGTTCTGTCCAATAAAACTGCAGCAAGACTGTAGAGCTGTGGATACTAAGCATTACCAGAAAGCCTGACTTCAAGTCTGCATGATGGCAAGCATCTGCTATGAGTCCTGAGCAAGGCAGTGAACCATTATTAGCTCTGCAACAACAGCTCAGTACTGTGCCTCTTTTTTTTTTTATCTCCTAGTGGTGAACAAGCGATAAAAATCTCTCTCCAAAGATCAATAGACCATCACAAAAAAGACTCCCTAATGATATGAATGAGATTAGTAGATCCAAAAAAATGAAATACTAAAAAAAGAAAAATCACTGAATAAAGCAGTAATACCATAAACATAATCTCAGAAGAACACAATGCTCTCCCAGCTGTTTATCTGACAGTCCACATGTGCAATCTGGGTGCAGCATGTGCACACAGACATTTCAGCAGCTTAAGAAGGATGTCCTTGAACTCAGCTGACAACAGTTTCCTCTAAGCAGTCCCCCAAAAACCTTTAATCACCAAAAAGAGGGGGGAGAAATTCTCCTCCCCTCATCTCTTTCTGTTTCTCCCTCATCCAAACAGCCCCTTCTGTCTCCTAAGAAACAACAGATCTGAAAGCACCCCCCCCAACCCTTTCTTGTCTTTGCAACGCCACTCCAGAGCCATGTGAAGTCCGCCGATAGTGACAGCTCAAAGATGCCCTGCTAGTGGCTGCGGCGAACAGAGGGGCAGTCAGTTGGCTGACTAGCCAACAGCAGGGTACAACATACTGGTTTACATCTTTATTCATCTACCATCCCTTTTTCGCTAGACCTCATAGGGTCTAGGCCTCAGCTGCCTGTATTTTTTGAGGAGAAATAGGTCTGTTAACGCTGATCACCCTAAGGGCCATAGGAGAGGGGATGGTGAGCCAGATTGGACGGGTTCTGTTGGCGATCAGAATCGACCTTGTTTTCTCCGAGCATGGCTGCTGGGAAAGACTGACACCATTTCTTTCACGACACACAATCAGTCAGGCAGGCAGGATGGTGAACTTAGAGTATCAGCTGTCATCAAGTAGCAATTTGCTCCTGTTCTTTAGTGAGATACAAAAACTTGAGACATTATTTGGAAGAGACCAAAAATAGATAAACAATTGAGTTTACCCACATAATCTGTCGAGATCTCAGGTGATAACAGCATTAATGAGGATCTGTAAAACCTGGTTGCTATTAAGTTGCAGTGTTGGCAGGATGTGGGATGCAACAGTCACTATTAAAGCCACACTGGGTGATAACATGCTTGACATGGGGGGAGTGAAAGAGGAGAAGAAAAAGTGGAGAAAAAACAGAGCTAAGACAGGGGGACACATTTTTAACACCCCCAAATCCAACCCTGACACATTCTGCATAAAGTGATGCCAAGAGGTGTAATACAGTGACATGTACAAAAACAAACAAGCATAGGCAAACAAGAAATGTGCAAAGCACTTCGACATACACACTTGTATTTCGCTTACACACAGAGCACAACACACACACACACACACACACACACACACACACACACACACACACACACACACACACACACACACACACACACACACACACACACACACACACACACACACACACACACACACACACACACACACACCCAGTCATCAAGGAAAAGGCATGTGCAGCTGCTGAGAAGAAGGAGGCAGATCACACAGCTGGGAGATACACTGTTTAAGTCATTCACACAAACCCCTCTGTAGTCTCTCAATTTGGGAACCATGTGTTTTTGTGTGTCCCCTCTGTGAGGGTTATTTTGGGTATTTGGCAACAGAGCTGCTCCTTTTAAACAGGGGGCCCATTAAAAGCCTGTTTTCGTTCATTCACTGCACTTTTGCCTTCAAGGGAATCCAATTGGGTATTACAGAATTATTAGGTATTATGGTCACTTTCCAATGGTCAGCAATGGAAACCAGCTGAACACTAAGCAGCCTGGTGTCAATGTTGAGAACAATGAAGAGAGGTGGAGGTGCAGTCCCACTTTGAATTTCCTCTCTGGCAGTTTCACTTGTTTCTCCTCTTTTTTTCTTGAAGGTTTTGGGGAGTTTTTTGTTGTGTTCATAGTGACTTTGGGTTGGGTAAGAAAACACTGCTGTTGTGGGCTCAAAAAGTAAACTGATTACCTGTTCGATTGATACCAGGCACTGTAAATAAAGCTGATTTGACAAAGTGAAGAAAACTAGCAACGTGTCAACACAACTCAACTGTTCATTTCTTTTCAGTTTCAGACCTTACTTTGAAACTACAACACCTTATCCATCTTTATTCTGACATGAATCTCCAAATGAAAGATCTGTTTGACTATTTCAGAATGATACAGAGCTGTTCACAGGCCAAAATGTAAGTTGCATAGCATTAAGTCTTATTGATGAAAGGGCTGATGGTGAACTACATGGCCATCTGCATCACAGCAGTAAGCTATCTGAAAAAGATAAAATCATTATCGGAAAGAGATTTCATTTCAAACAATTTCAAGGATTGTTTCAAGGCTACAAACTGCTCTTTTAATCAGTGTCCTCTCAAATACAGTTCTTGTAAAGACTGAAGAGTATGTAGAATGTCTAAACCACTTGGCAAATGCATCTGTCTCTGATCTGATGAGCGAAAACACACTGCTCTCTCCCCATCAATATTACAGTTTAATTCCTTCAGCTAACAGTTTTTTAAAAAAGTTAACACTGACAAAGCAGCAGATAGATTTGTTTTAGTCAGTGTCCATGTTATCGCTGAACTGCTATATCTCTACATACAGCTCTAATTCTAATTAAAGCTAAATAATTAATTACCTAACTGATTGCCTATACCCTTACTACATCCACAGGAGTAATATAACATGACCTGTAGGCCTTCAGCACCACCGTGCCTGGATTATCCAAAGGAAAATCTGCATTCCTAATGAGTAGAATTTGCACTGTAACTATAAAGCCAGGCAATGACATACAAGTCAAAGTTCAGGAGCCTGGTTTGCCCTATTTACCCGAGTAAACGCTAAGGCAGAAGCAGCACTACAACACCTGACATGACATATAGCTGGCCTTTCAAGCACCAGCTGCCACTGAAAGCACCAAGCCTTTTAGTTAAATGTCTCAAAGCCTGTTAAGCTGCTAGTGGTCTGCCTGCTTTCCTCAGGGGGTGCATCCTGTGTGAGTGTGTGTAATGATGCATCTAGCCGGGCTGCAGGCCCTGTTTACTGAAGCCTGCTTACCGGCCCCGGGGTGTCTGTGAGCTCCGTGCGACGAGTGGCGCTGCGCCCCTGCGGACAGGTAGCTGCCCTGGGTGTGCTGCTGCTGGCTCTCCGGGTAGCTGCGACCACCGTGGTGCTGCGCCCAGCCGGGGTTGCTCTGCGGCGGGTAGCTCACCCCTCCTCCGCTGGCGTTCATCATGCTCCCGTTACCCACCGCGTTCCCACTGCCGTTGCCTCCAACGTTACCGTTCAAGCCGAAATGATAGAAGCCAGACCGAGACCGCGACCGAGTCCTCGGGGGGTCCATGGCTGGAGGAGGAGAGGAGGAGGAGGAGGAGGAGGGCGGTGGTGGATGGACGTGATGAAGGTGGGCTGGAGAGATGGACGTCCTCCCTCTTCAGCTCGCGTCCCTATCCTGCCAGTTACCTGTGATGACGACCGGCTGCTGCCAGTGTTTTCTGAGGCATTTACAGCTGCTGTTTCAGTATAATGAGAGGAGACACCTGGAAGCAGCGGGTTCAGCCCTCATGTGTCGCACAAGCACCATCTGCATCACAACCACTCTCTGTCTCTGCCTGCTTATTCCACCACTTATGAACGCACACAAGTGTTTAAAAATAATGTTGGTATATCAGACAAAACTATAATCAAAATACTGTTTTCTTAAGTTAGTCATCAGCTGGTTTCATCGTTAACAGACCCAGTCTCAGCTTCTCTATTGTCTTTTCACAGTGGATCAGTCAGGCTTTCCCACAGTAAAATAAAGTGTTTTTAAAGGCAACAATAGCACAAAATTGGGTCCTATAAGAACGATCCCATTGTCGATTAATACATTAACAAGCAACTGAAGTTAATATCGCTTCGCTCTGTGAAACCAGAAGCTCGTCAAGTTAAATACTTAAATCCAACACAAGCAAGATGGCTAGCTGTCGAAGCGTTAGCAAACTAAAGCTGCCCTGATAGCTGACTGGGAAACTAAGTTATTAGCATAGGTTTGTGAATAAATTGCAACTAGTTTGCAACCGGCAGCTTGCAGTAAGAAGTAAAGTAACACCCCCTTTGCTTTGGCTAACTATACCCGCTCGTTCATTAGCATAATGTCGATTTTTTCCAGCTAGCTCAAAGCTAACAGGAAGCGGAGTCTAGAGGGGAAAACAAGTCCAACAGTGCCGACATTACAAGCTAGCTAACGTATATCGAGGTTAGGCTAGTCGTTCAACAGTGCTAACAGAGGATTACCTCGGGCCGCAAGAGACAACAGACAACAGCTACCTTAACCGTCAAGTGAGGTGGACAGTATTTGTCCAATTTAAATCCCCTCTCGCATTCGCTATCGAGTGTTTTCTCTGGTCAGCGGGGAGTGTAGTGGAGATCAATCAATGGGAGGTTCACATCTCTGACAAGTCTCCCCCAATCGATCGCAGAGAAACACGGCGCTCATCACAGGCAGAATCCGCGATGTGATTCCAAGTAAATAAGACAAACCCGAAAGCGAGGAAACGTTAAAATACACACAACAGCTGTTGAATTAAGATTTGTTTGATTATGACTGTCAATGTCGCGTTTAAGTAGCAGCTCGTTATCGGAGTTGACTATTTCAGTCTGGCAAACCCCGGGCAGCTGCTCAGTTCATTAATAATTCAGCAGCTTCATACCAGAAATACTACAAGACGACGCTTTGGAAGCCACATCCAGCTTCCCAGGTAGACCAGATCCACATATGCTCAGGCTTTAACCCCCCTTCGATTTACTATACCAGCCCAGTCCCACAGGTTTTCACGTATCACAGACCAATCATTCTCTATCCTGCACACAAATGGCAATCTACACGAGATTATGTGGAAATGCATGTTTATTGTTGTCTTTATAAATATTAGTCTTTACAAAGACCAACCAAAGTCCTTTGTTTTGATCTGATTTCAAGTATTGTAATGACAGAAAATGATATATTAATGCAAAACTAGAATTATGTTTAGGCGGATAACAAACCACCTCCTAATAACCTCCCAAAATACTGTATGTTCAAAACTTGGTGCAGCCAATGTAATAGTAGTAGATGCACTTACAGAACGAGGTTAAAAGTACATTCATACCAGATTAGCATCCTTCAACTGTATAAGCTATTCTACAGTTTTTGTACGGACAATAAATAAATGAATCAAGCAAAGACAGATACAAAATATTTTTTGTTATCCAGTTACATTTGTCATGGCTTAAAATAAAAAACAATCACACTTTATCTTCTTCGGTGGCGTACTCTTTGTTTTGGGGAAAGAAGGTTCTCACTACCGATGTCTATGTCACCATGAGGATATAAATCCCCATGTTTTATCCCTCCCCTTTTCTTCCACCTCTCTGCTTCTCTGCTCTTCCTGTTCCTTCTGCCACCTTCCTCATCCCTCCTCTTCTTCTGTGGAGGGGGTGTGGACTGCTTGGGACCGTGGAGTGGGGACTCAAAGGGGTCTGTAGGGCAAATTTCATCATCATATTTCCTCCAGGACCTCCCCAGTAGTCCTCCTTCCCGTCTGGCTTGAGCCTCTCTCCTTAGCCTCTTCACCTCCCGTCGCTCCCGTCGCCTCTCTGGCCATGTCTTCTTCCTGCCAGCCCTGCTACATGTCTCCTGCTTTGTCCTGCTCCTCCCCTGGACTGGCTGATTCTCCTCACTGCTCTCCCCTGTTGGTTCAGAGTGCTGCTGGTCTGAGAGAGGCATGGATCCAGCACTCACAAGATCTGAAAACACAGTATTGACAGAGAAAATTCCCTCGATAATCATTCTCAGCCTGTATAGTTGAACAATAAGTTGTTGTTTATAGCTGTACAAATTAATATTTTTTTATTTAACAACAGGTCAAATGTAATGTGAAGGGGTCTCTCACCGCAACAAACCCACAGAGAATTATCTAGCGGCTCTGCAAAGCATTTTAGCATCTCTCAGTTTATTGCGTTGGTTTTATGGCCCACAATTTCATTGTTTTGATTCACTCTCATTGTTCTCATCAACCGTTTTCAGCCGCAGCAGGCAGCTGTTTCAAATGTACCAGTCAGCAACTAAACAGAGCTGAAAATTGGATTCACACTAAGTTGCCAGTTTATTAGGTACTGGCAATAATAAACTGGCAATTGAGTGTACATTAAGTGTGTTAAGTGGCCAAAAACATGACTCTAAATGATAGCTAATATTACTTTGTGTCTGCTGGACATGTATGGTTAGGTAACTATTTGCTAACATGTTCACTGTAACAGCATGTCAAGGTGATAATATGTTAATGTTTACAACTTCTGCTGACCACAAGTGACAAAACAAATATTCCTTTAAAGAGTAACTTAACCTTCCCTGAAAATCTTGTGCTTGCTAACCTTGTGTTTTAACGTTTCACCTTGCTGCAATGATGTACAGGTGTACTCACTGACATCACTGTTGGGTGTGGTTACAGATGCAACAAAAGCACACTTCTGACCACATCCAGGTTGGGTGGCTAGCAGGAGCAGTTCACAGAAAATGGATGTTTGTATACCATCTAGCCAACAAACAATTTGGCACAGAGAAGAAGAGGGAACAGCCTCAATCAACACAGTAACCAAATAGAAATACAGTGTTTGAGAAGAGAAATATCAACCTCTAGTGCAGGACTGCAGAGACAAAGGATGACAAGCATGGCTGTTCCCCCATTACAGTCGGTTGCAGAGGCTGATGAGAGAGAGTAGCTGGAGGTCACAGGCATATGGGCAGTGATTTGGTCGTCACTGCTGACCCAACAACTAGAAGGTGTCACAGTTGAGGGTCAAACCACCCTATGAAAGTAGCGCACCATCTGAGGACATCTGCCCCTGGCTATAGGCTACAGTTATCGCATTAATAGGTAACTGGAGAGAGCACCAACTGGTATATGCTACAATTAAATAAAATAGTGAAAGGAGAGCCCTGGAGGCTATTTTTCAATCAGCTAAGATTAAACCCCAAATCCCTTTCACAACCAATAAAGCAAAATGAGCACAGATAAAAACATACTAGTTTAGGCAAATGTTTACATAATTGTATGTATGTATGTAAAGTCTTGAATGTTTTGTCACCTTTGGCACTTTTCTGCATCCTGGTATGACATTGGAGGATGTCCTCTACGGTGTCATAGTGGCAAACATAGGGCAGTGAAGGAGAAGTCCCACTGATCATCCTTCTCTTAGTGCACTCCTGATACAGAGACAGAGACAGTTAGAGAGAGACAGGCAGAGAAAAAGAGAAAAACGTGGAGGATGGATGCAGGGCAGTGGAGAATGATGCCATTACAAAAAACAATGTCATTGAGGTAGAGAAAAGATGCAATTGAAAAGTGAAAGAGCAAAAGGATCAAAGGACAGGTACAGTAAAGTCCAATCCAAAAGCAGATACACAAAGAGAAGGAGAGTATGTCTTACAGAGGGGAAAAGAAAGACAGAGGGAGACATGAGACAGTATTAAAAAAAAGGCAGAGAAAGAGAAGGATAACAGATTAAGGCAGCAAAGATCAAACCATAAAGAAAAGGATAGATGGTAAAAGTAAAAGGATTCCTTTGAACATACAACTTACATAACCATAATGTCCCCTCTCAGAGCAGTTGTAACAATGGGCGTGGCATTTCTTATGGGGGTGGACTGTTTGTGGCCTGAGTGGAACCTCTAACCGGACCTGGAAAAAACATTTTTGAATGTGGAAAAAGGACATTAGTTGACTAACTTTAGCTAACTTTACATTTTACTGGCCTGTAAAACCTGGCCTGTCACTACTTCCCTGTTTGGATGATTTCTATTTTCTAATTTTAAAGTAAAATCAATTAAAAACTCAAATATGTGGTGTTAATACAGTCACTCAGAAAGACCTTTTAATGTCTAGAAGCATTATGCATCTTGCTTAGTAAAGAAGGTGAGATAAGAAAAGTGCAGTAAAGTCAAAACTTCAACTCACTGTCAAGTGGTATTGTCTCCATGTATCAGGGCAGGCCTGAGGAAAACCCAGGAAACAAAGGAGAAAATTACTCTTTTAAGTAATAAAGAAAAAAGCATTGTGTAACTGCACTGAAGATGAGGAACTACCTAAAATCAAACAACACTTCATAAAAGGGGACCACACATGCCTGAGGCTACAGGATATGTCAACACACGACTGGCAAATGCTTTTAAAGTTTGTTTCAACATGGCAACACACTCTCCAACACAAACACTCACAGGGCCCAGACCTGGGGGCTAACCGACAAACTCACATCAGAGAGGTGCCCTGTCACACCACAGCGCTGGCAGTGTTGGTTCCACAGCGGGGGCCTTTCACAGGGCCTGAAGCCATGTGAAGGCAGGCCACAGCTGGGGCAGGGGCGGCACGGACAGTTTCTCTGGATGTGGCCCTGGATCCCACAAAGGACACAGGTGGGACATTTCTGCTGATACAGAGACAAAAAAACTTTTTTTTTTTTTCACAAGGGTGTGAGGATGGGTGTTATTTTCAGTCAACTTAAGGATGCACAATCCGACTTTTTCAGTCCAGATACCAATGGCTAAGCGTTGGGTATCGACACATACTTTGTACCGATCTGTAATCAGTGTTTAATTAATATGCTGTTTGCCTAACGATGTGGGAGCGACTGGGATCATTCTTGTATGAGTAAGGTAACATCAGGCTCGACAAAATCATTGCTTTCTAAACTCTGTAAAACAAAATGTAACAAATAAATAGATATAAATTTACTGAGTTGTTATTTATTATTAAAATAATAAATATGAGATGTCTTTCATGCTGAGTTTTATTTAAGGAGTGACCCAGGGTGAAAGAATATTATGTGTATGTAAAGAATAAAAGGGTAGATGAGTCTTTACTTTGCAGTAGTAGCAGCTTTTGGCGAGGTGTCCTGTCCTGTTGCAGATGGCACAGATCAGAGAACGACCAGGCACAAAATAGCGGACAGGCAAAGACTGATCAGCACCGTACTAGATAATATGAGAAGACAAACACATGAAAGAACATTATTTAAAAAGCCAGTCTTGCAAGTTTATGATACTGAGTACATGCTGGAATATTAGATCACAGTCGGCCATAAATTCAAAAACTTTTTTTTCCCTTCTTTTACCATAGCTTTCTAAATCTATACTGAGAATTACAATATCCTTAGCAAAATAGAGTTGAGCAAAAGTTGTCTTCCTTTCAATTTTGTCTTAAAATTCATTGCCATATATTCTTTAAATATCTTTTTCATGCATGCATAATATTTGACAATATAAAAAAAGAGTAAAAAAACACTAACTGCTACTCAACACATATTTAAGTGAACTCTACTGCAGTACTACTGAAAATTAATGGATATAAAAGTTACCTTGTCTTTCTCTGATACAGCCCAGGAATTCTTAACTGATTTCACATTCTGATCTATAACGGAGAGAATAACCAAGGAGAACTTTAAGTTTAGTTGACATAATTATATTCCATCATTAAAGTAAAAATCATGTAGTTCTCTTAGGCATGATACCTCTTGAAATTCCACACACAGTTTTAAAAAAGCTTTTACAAATCAATGATGGATCAGGAGTTTTTTCCCAAGCCTAGCAAATTTAGTCTTTCCAAGGTATTCTGTCTCATAAAACCTGGAACTCTCTCAGGGCTTAGAAAACTGATGAAAAACATTTGACCTTCCCATAATAACCATCACTAAGGTGAGATGTAAGGAAAAACTTAAACCCTGTCTGCTCCAGTGGAGCTGCTGGCTGGCGAGATAAGACAGAGTGGTTGAGCAGGGCTCCCTGGTCTGAATATGAGTATCATCATTAATGTGAAGCAGAGCTGAAAAATCACGAGCATACTGAGCAAAGTGTCTCTGTATATGTTTAAAAAGAAATTGATAGATTCACAGAAATCTCTTTGTCTCTGTGTCTATGTAGTGTTTTTGTATGAAATGTATCTACAGAAATGGATTTCAATCTGAATATCCCCTTTTGTAACATTGACACAAAATAGCTGGTAACTCTGCTGCACTGTCAATGAAATATTACTGCTCAAGGAATTATTTGTTATACTGGATACTGGTTTCTTTTCTGCAGAGAAAAAAGGATCATCCTAATAGTTGTCCAGAGAATGTAATAAAATGTTTTACTTCAACCGAAAGTCCCTGAATAGCAACATCAATTTAGCCTGATTTGCTTGTAGGTAAATTCAACATCACCTTGTGTCTGTGAGATTAAGAGAGAAAAACTTGTGTTCATTGTTTTACAACAGCAATAATAATTCAGAATTGTGCCCTGGCCATTTCAACTAAAATCAAAATTATAATTATTAAAATCCTTCCTTTTATCACCTGATGTTGAAGACAAGACTCATCCTTAACCACTTCCATTGTTACATGCTGTATATATTGTTAATAAAAGCAAGTAGTGATATGACTTCGAATGAATTTCTGGGCCATGTTTTATTGATTTGTCAGCTGTAAACGATAGTCAATCTCTTACTGTACTTACACTAATCTGAGTGCAAAATATAGTGAGTGTTTGTCCAATCACATACTAACAAGCAAATAATTTTGCAGAGTGGCTGTAGCACCGTATTTCATCATATTTTCACATAAATCATATTTAAATGAAGCTCTATAACTATAACTGAACTATATCCATGAGTCAGCATAGAACATACACCCATCAAATTCAGAAGTGATGCTGCACAGATGACCTGACTGGCCAGTGACTGGCTGAGCCTAAATACAGGTTATAGACAGGCTGTGGAATAGTTTCATGCTTGAATCTTATATAGTTATTTTTCTTATCCTTCAGCATATGTAGCTGGAAACTTTTGGACATATCCCTGTACTTCATTCACAGTTTGACTTGCTTTTCCTTCAGGTAAACATTTCAGAATCCCACAGTGCAAATTTAACCCCCATAAACACTATTTATTTCACCAGATATAGGACTATTGAAAAAGGGAAACAGACAGCAACACAATGTTAACCCAGAGTGAGAGCAAGAATAGTCTAACCTTCATCTCCAGAGTCTTCCTCAGAGCTGTTCCAGTAGCTCAGGTTGAGCAGGATGCTTGAGTCTCCCACCTGCTCCTCCTCTCCCAGGATCATCCACTCCTCAATGGGCTGGTCACCGTCCTCCTCCTCCTCCTGTGAGTCCAAACTGGATGCAGGACTCTGGTCCCTGTCCTGCAGGGCTGGTCTAGAGGTGATGTTGAATGCCAGGAGGAGGGGAGGAGAGGTTTCCCTGCTGAGCCCTGAAGCTTGTTTACAACTGCTGTTGTGTTTCTGGTGACTGAACATGATCTCTCCTTCACCTTCTGAGCTACTGGGGTCCTCAATAAAGAAGAGACCGTCTTTGCCGCCTTCTCCATCATCAGCATCTTCCTTTTCTTTGGTATAGTCCATAGTACAACCTGAAAAGAACAGCTGAACAGCGCCACCCAACGTCGGCTCACTGCACTGCTATTAACCAGCAGTGGCTAATGGATAATTCATCACAACTTTTTTCTTAATAATTGGCCCCGGGAGGAAATATTTCTATTCATAAAACATGTAATTACGAGGTAGGTATGTGCGTATTGAAGTTTTATGGACACGTGTTTTAACATCAGGCTAACCGGCGCTATGCTAACGCTAACTAAAGTTAGCCCTGTAGTAGCCAAAGCAGTTAATGTAGCTAAATTAGCGACCGCAACCAGGTGAAATAAAGTCCATAATGGCTCTTTTTCTGCTCTTACCGTTTTTAGTTCACTTTACGTTGGTTGCGACCACCTGTAATACTCGATACTAGTTTTTCTCTCCATACAAGCGAACGAGTTGTTGCTCCTCTTCTTGTTTACATGTTGAAGCGCTTTTCCGGAGTTTCCGGCAGTTTAACAGTTGGACAACCAAAACTGTCCCTGCGTTGAAAAACACGGAGTTTGGACACAAGTTCACTCCTGAAAAGCTTTGGATTTAGAATTGTACAGTTTTTTATCACCAGTTGTCAAATAGTAGTCATAATCTAATGTTAAATTATTCTTTAATTAAAAAACAGTATAAATGGTTTTAAGTTTATTTGTTGTTGTAGTGTTTCTGATAAATATACTGGACTAAAAACGCAATATTTAATTAATTAACATTGAAATGTATCATAGAAGCATAGAAATAATTAGAAGTACTCAATTAAAGTAAGTACATCATAATTGTATTTGTACACTCAAGAATACTACAGAAGTGTCAAATTCCACCCTTGGCCGATTATTATCATTATTATTATTATTACTATTATTATTATTATTGCGTGTTTTGTTTGGGATTTTTTTTTCCATTTGACTCATTTGTTTCAATACAATAGTTGTCATTTTAAGGTGGCGGTCTGTCTATTATTATTTATTAATTCAAGACATCTATTTCAATATGTGAGACTGCACTGTATGGGAACAAATGGAATTATGTTACACATTTTTCTTGTTTTACTGAACCTTGGAGTATAAAATATTTATTAAGATTGATGTATTTGATGTTAAATAAGCATTGTGATTTTCCAGGTAGCTCCCATGAGGGGACACTGAGATCCTTGAGATATTTTTCTAGGACTTTCAGGAGCTGTAACTTGGTCAGATTACATTCTACATTTAAAAACACATGGTGGGTATTTTGGGGATCATTCCAGCATTTTTAGAATGAATATACTTGAATACAGGTCAACAAAAATGAAATGGGTTTATTAGACCATTTCTTCACCTGATTTAGATTCCTTATAGTTGGTAGTAGTGTGTGTTGATGATTGTTTCGACCATCATGTTGGAAAATAAAAATTGAGTTGAAACAGTAAACTGAATAAAAATCAAATGAATGTACATTTTTCAGACTTCTGGTGTCTGGGGGTGACCCCTGTGTTTCTAAATCCCTGCTCTGATCAGAAGACGTGACTCTATTTTAGAGAGCACAGAGATGATGGCGCGTGTGCACCTGTGCGCGTGCGTCCAATCGCAGGCTCGTGCTGCCGTCCGCCGCTCAGGTGGTGCAGGAGGACCGCTGTCACTGTCTGCACCGCAAACACAAACACACACACGCACAAACACAGAAGTGAACTGTGCTCTCTGGAAAACTTCTCTACAGCCCCGCAGTGTGTGATGGAGGTGCGCTTCGGACAGGTGCCGCTCACCGTCACGCACAGTGAGTAACGACGTTTCTCATTGGATTAAAGTTATGAGGTGTGGATGCTGCTGTGTCGTCATGTCTCTTGATGGGTGTTTGTCCGGGGCTCCAGGACCCGGCGGGGTGAACCAGCTCGGCGGCCTCTTCATTAACGGGCGCCCGTTACCGCACGTGGTGAGGCAGCGCATCGTGGAGCTGTCTGTGCGGGGCGTGCGTGCCTGTGAGATCTCCCGCAGGCTGCGCGTGAGTCACGGCTGTGTCAGCAAAATACTGGCCAGGTACAGAGACCCTGCATGCTCATTTATTCAGACTACTTATTGATGTATTGATTCATAGATGAGGCGTGACATTTGAACAGTGCTGTTGCCTTTAATTATAATAACTTGTGTCTGTGTTGAACTTTTCAGAACAAAGTCACAAGTGTCACAATGTTCACACATGAAAACTTCCATCATCCTAAAATGCTCACAGGTCATTTAGAAATGTATATACGCTTTTATGTAAATTCTTGAATGCATTATATTTCTTTTCATGTTGCCTATCCTTGTGTGTATGAACTGTAATTTTGTAATTTTGTTTTGTTTTGTTCATTTTTCAGTAAAGAGTAGATATGTATTGATTTTTTGACTGATTTGTTTCGATCAATTTGTTTCTACCTTTGAATCTTAAAATGTTCATAGGTCAAAAGGAGATCTATATATGAGTGTGTGTGTGTATAGACTTTAAAGTAAATGCCTAAATGCATTATATTCATTTTCATGTAGTCTAACCATGTATCTAATTTCAATGACTATATTCTGCAGGTATATGTGTGGTCACCCCACAATGCATTATTCACAA
The DNA here is from genome assembly GCA_025331565.1 of Holacanthus passer. Classification (NCBI taxonomy): domain Eukaryota; kingdom Metazoa; phylum Chordata; class Actinopteri; family Pomacanthidae; genus Holacanthus; species Holacanthus passer. The sequence goes on along the minus strand of JAFREQ010000073.1, from coordinate 299,427 downwards.
ATTAATTTCTCTTTAATATGAATTAAACTCAAGACCATGTGATCTTCTTGCTTTTTGAAGTGGTGCTTTCTCTCAGTCTATTCCAACTTATTGAGACACATGAATCAGGTAAAATGTGAACATTCTTCACATTTGATATAAATATTGTGAATTCAGGTACAATGAGACAGGAAGCATCAGGCCAGGGCTGATTGGAGGCTCGAAGCCCAAAGTGGCCACTCCCAGAGTCGTGCAAACAATCCTGCATCTGAAACACAGCAACCCCACCATGTTCGCCTGGGAGATCCGAGACCGGCTGCTGCTGGAGCAAGTATGTGACCACGACAGTGTGCCCAGCATCAGCTCCATCAACAGGTATAGATGACCTCGTGTGTGTGTGCTTGACAACACAGATCATTACAGTGAGTGTTGAGTGAGTTCCTCTATGTCTTTGCAGGATCATCAGAAACAAAGTCCAGTCTGAGTCTTGTGAAGTTGGTAAGTTGGTCTATCCCTTCTCCTCTCTCTTCATCTATCTGTCTCTCTAATTGTCTCCTGGCACTGACCTTTGCCTCCTGCAGTATCATCAGCATCATCCTTTACTGTGGGAGCGGCTTGTTCATCTGACTCTACCTATTCCATCAGTGGAATTCTGGGAATCAGGAAATGCAGCTGCAAACAAAAGGAAGGTAATGTGGTCAGAGTGTGATCAGTATGCATGTGCATGTCTGTTTATTTGTTTCTGCTTGACAGGCCTTTTTCACAGAAGACACTTTGACATGTCACAGTAGGGAAAGCACAGCTGTAAATGATAAAATAATGAATTAGCTTAAATTTATTTAGCTCATTTAAACAGATCTTTATATGAACTTAAATACAGTCACAATTTCTGTCTCAGTTGTCAACTACTGATACTTTACATTTCACACTGCATGGTGTACTGTTTTGAAGGTTGGAATACAAGAAATTCACATGCATAATACTTTATTTTAATTATGTATTAATGGAGAATGATACAAGATGTGAATAGATGTATAAATGTGACTTTACTGCTACTGCCTCAAAATTGAACGAATGAATGAAAACAAAGAGATATCAAAATGTTTTTACATATATTTTATTTTGTTTTCCAAGCTGTCTTAACATTGTCCACAATTTGGTTAATTTTTCTTTCTTGCTGTTTGCAGCTCATCAATTTTTGTTGTGCACTCTGTAACATCACACTAAAAATCAAGCAAATTATATGCATATATGCAGACATCTTTGATTATGACGTAATATATTCTGTGACTTTCCCCATGTGAATGTCTTAACTCATGTTAGTGAATGAAATTAGTATGTACACAGCTACGTTTTTCTGTTTCATTGTTTTCAGGAATTTTGTAAAGCAGAAGAAACTCGCTCCACTTATATCGAGAAAATGAAATTGATGCAAGAGCATTTCTGAAACAAGTTTGAGATTACAAAAATGACCAACTTCTATTCCTGTGTTTTAAAGACAAAATGTAAGACTGCACACTAGATCAAACATGGTGTGAGGATGGATGTATTTGCAGAGCAGACGCACAGATAACAGTGGATTCTCTGTGGTGCCAGACCACACAGCAGACTGATGAGTAAAGCCGGTGGTCCTGTGTTAATATTACTCTGGCTGAAACAACCTCCGCAGCAGGAGATCCACCTCACCACCCCAGGCTTCTGTCCTCTCAGCCAGCAGGATCTCTGCTCCTCCCTGCCTCCCTCTCACCTCAGCCTCTCATTACAGGCCTGCTTACACCTCCACTCCTCCATCACTGCAACCATTAGAACAGATTGCATAGATAAATATGCACCCTTACAGCTGAGAACACACACACATGCATGTATTTTGTCATCTAATAATTAGAACAAGTGACGATTGCAGTAGGAGGTAGGAAGAGAAATAAAAGCGAACCTGCGACAGGAGCTGTTTTGTTTTGCAGGAGGAGGAGGAGGAGACGTCTCCTGCTACCACGACCAGCCGTGCTCCTGTAATGATGCCTGGGGCTGGTCTGACCCCTGCCTCACCTCCTTCTCCAGCCTCACCTTTTACCCCAGCCTGCCAGCTAATAATAATCCAGACCTCTTAGGTCAGTCTGCATCAAAATATGATCACTTCTGTCTATGAGTTCAGCATCAATGTGTTTCTCAAAGGGTCTGTCCTCCTGTTTAGGGCCTCCGTGTCATTACAGCTGAACAGAGCCGCAAAAGACCTCAGAAGAAAGAGCATCATCCCCTCAGTGCCAAAACAAGAAGATTTCAAAACTGGATGGACTGAAATTGTAATTATTACATGACTGACAATGAGCTAAATCACAATTACAAACATGTTGAAATAAAACTCAAATGACATACCTCACCTTTCGTGTTTAAATTACCTAATTTCACACACCGTACACATGCTGTTGTTTCAGAGGCTTAACAGAGCTTCATCAGTCCAACATATTATCCCCCATCCCTGTCACCCCTGTGGCCATTTTCTCCTCAGCCAGTGGTTGAGGGGGAGCATCATTAGGGGCCTCGTGATGGAGTACAGTGGCTGTTTTCTCTCCTTAGTGTGCGTCTCCCTGGCCTCCCCTCCAGCATGAGGGATTAAAGGAGGAGGTGGGAGATGCCAGAGGGACCGGCAGGGTCAAAGAACACCGCTGAGAAAGAAATCTGTGGCCAGCATTGTGGCATCAGTCTAAAGGAGGCATGTGGAGAGAACAGACTATCTACATACAAGCACATGCACACACAGCCAACATGCATAAGCACATATTTACAACTACTTGTATTGGAAATATTCAAATTTCAGCAATCTGTGTGTCGGCGTTTGTAATCCAAAAGTATGAGCAAAAACAAAACACGATTAACAACCTTCAACTTTTTAGACAAAATGTCAAGTCAATCAATTTTACCCCTGAAGCCCAAAATCACAAATCTTTCAGAGACCTTTACAGACAGTGCAACATACAATACCTTTTATCCTTGGATTCTCAGTTTAAACACGATGGACGACTTTGATAGAACAAATAGACAGAGTGTGTCTACAGAGTGTTAATGACTTCAGCAAATGAAGCGTTTTATTGCCACACCCTGAACAGAACAGAGCCATCGTTATTAGATCCACCTGTGCATCTGCTGAACATCACTAGTTCACAAATCTAGGAGAAGCTTGCATCAGTAGGGGGCAGTAGTTGTCAGTACTTTGGTTATAGGCAACACTATCAGCAAGTTTGCAAACTGCAACTTATGAAGACAAGATATTTGACTTTACAAACAACATACTGAACTGACTACTCATCGTCCTGCAATCTCCCTGTAATGAGTTGCTTTTAGGCATTAGTTTTGTGCAGCCAATTCTCCAGTGGACATCATGAGACAAGCTTTGGCTAAGAGAATAGTTACAAAGCCAGGCAAACCAAAAGGGAGCTCTTATTTTTGGTCTAGACAACAAAAACCAACAGGGACCTGACCAAAGACCTCAGGCTGTGTTCCGTGATATAACACAAGGCAGTCCTGTGATTGCATCTGAAACTAACTTGTAAACAAAACCTTTTTAAATCCCTGGGTTGTGTCCATCAAGCTTTAAATCAGTCATTTTCTCCTGTACTTTCTTAACCAGGTTTTTGCTGCATGCCGTGCAGGGCAGCCTCCTGAAATGATCATGAAAACGTTGTTTCCTAATGACTTGAACTACTATGTGTATGCCTAGGCAGTCAAAAGCAAAGTTTTGAAGTTAACCATCTTTATATGGCTACAAAAGATATTTAAAGTGAAACCAAACTATTCCTTTCAAGGATGAGAATGAGCATTAAATAGCATTAAAGGCATCAATGCAGCGGGTGTGGGTTGCATTGTGCTGAGGCGTTCCTTCACACAGGTATTTGCAGAACACACTCAATTCTACAAGTTACATGTAAAAACTTGCTGTCAACTGTTTGTATTGAGAACTATTTTGTGAAATACTTTGGACAAAGATTCAATAAAGCTGGAAAATCCTCGTGCCTCCTCACTGTTTTCCCTCATAAACCTACTGTAAATCCAATATTGTATTGAATAACAAATTTTGAGTTTTCACATGAGCCGCAGTTGCGAGATGCAGCTAGTTGCAGTTAGTTTCACTTTGCCCGCTCCTTTGGGACACGGAGGAAAACCTTGCTCAGTCACTCAGTCACTAGTGGACGGTCCACAGCAGTGACAGTGTGCAGCTACTGTCCGGCCTGCTGTCTCAGCGACCTGAGGGGCTCCGATGATGCTGATGATAATGATGATCTTTGTCCACAGTGTCCATCACCCAGCAGCTGTGATGAGTTCAAAGACTGCATCTGAGTTCAAAGACATCATTAGTATCTGCAGGGAGTGTGAGTGGGCAGCAGAGGGCAATTTATTCCCACGTTTCACAGGTAAGATGAGGTCAAAGGTCGTCAAATATGGTATTATAGTGTATGCTGGTGGTGCAACTAACAGACGACATTATCAGAACAGGCCTTTCAGTGACACTAAGGATATAACTGAAACTACTGCTTGGATTATAAAGCCTGTACTATTACTAATATTAGTCTACTGATTTTACAATTATTGTACTTGTGCTTCTACAGCTAATATTAATACATTACATTCCTTTGTCACAAGGTTTTCAATAACGATAAAGAAAATCACAATATATAAAAGAAATGTCTGAAAGACTCATTTAAAGTTTTATGACATGCATGTCTCTGCAATCACACCTAAAACACAATAGACACAAATAAAAAGTTTTTACGTCACAACTTCTTATTTCATGTATTATAGGTATAGTGAATTAATGGGAAGTTTATTTACATAGACCTATAATACAAAACAAAATTTATTTGATATTATCGTCAATTTCACTGAACTCACAAGCTGTGACCAGTGTGGGTTAAGTTCATGTGTGCTTAACTGACTAAATGTTAGTTAACTTTAAAAGATGAAGATGTTTTCTCTCATGTGAGAAATCTCCCTGAATCTATCTTAGCCACTGTGATATTATCCTCCCTCTCTGCCCACACCATGTATTAAATGGAAATAATTAATCTGGTTTGCACAGTAAGGTGATCCTCCTGTGTGTGTGTGTGTGTGTGTGTGTGTGTGTGTGTGTGTGTGTGTGTGTGTGTGTGTGTGTGTGTGTGTGTGTGTGCGCGCGCATGCTTCATTGCTTCTGCGTGTATGGTGTACAGCTGCCTTTATGCCCAGGTTCAAAGTACAAAAGTGGATTCTTATTTGGGATACTTTATACTGACTACTTCCTTCTGTATAAATCACCACAGTGTTTCCTCATTCCCAGAGTCAAAACAGCACTAAGACTGAAGGAAAAGGCGGGAGAACAGCTTTTTATAGACCAATAATCAAATTAGATTTTTTGCAGACTAAAGAGGGAGAATTTATCACTGCTTCGAGAGCCGTGCAAGGAAACAACAAGGAACAAAATTTTCTCAGCCTTCCTGCTTTTTATTCATCAGTGATGACTTCACTGCTGGACAAATAGAGGTGAACTGAGCCGAAGCTGAACCAAACCAGGCCTGAAGATGCACACAGAGTTGACAGAGCACCGAACAATGTCTGTGCACCCTAGAGTCGTCCACAAGAGGAGGGCGACCATCACAGCTCTGCCTCTCTACTACTCTGGACACCTGCTGAAGAAACAGAGAAAAGAAAAGGTGAGGACAAAGATACAGTAAAAGTGCATATGAGATAAAAAAGAGAGAGCATTCAATGGGTATGTGTTTGACAATTCAACATCATTATGACTGCATTAAATTCTGTGGATGTGGAAGCCGTGTAAAGACTTTAAAATGACATTTTCAGGAATTTAAGAAGTACCACGCAGAGCTCCGGGGAACCACACTCTTTCTGTACAAGGACGACACACAGGATACAGTAAGCTTCATTTGCTCTTCTATCTTAAGTTATACTAATAACAGCAAAATTGTGATTTACAAAATAACATTTAAACAGTGAATTTACGTTTCACCAAAAACAGATGTAATGTGTTAAACCTTCTAAACAAAGTTAATAATTTTGAATCACATAAGTCACTTCTATTTTAGATCAATTAATGCATGTTGTGCTGATCAAGAATGTGTCTGATGATGTGTGATAATTCTCATATTTTTGTTTGTTATTTACCATCAGTATGCAGAGAAGCTGGACCTGGAGGAGCTCAAGTCCATAGATTTAAAGTCTCCATATCAGAAGAAGACGCCAACTATCTTCACTCTGGCTCTGCCCACAGAGGAGGTGCAGCTCAAGGTGTGTTGCAGTAAAACCTGGCAGTTTTGTTTTTTGTGAATATCACATAACCAAAATGTCTGCTGTTTTTGTGACTGTGCAGATGGACAATCCTGACACAGGAGAGGAGTGGAGGGGTTACATCCTGACTGTGATCAAAGTAAGCAAACACACACACACACACACACACACACACACACACACACATATAAGCTCAAAAACACACTCTGATGGGCTGATGTTTAGTAGACTCTCTGCACAGTTCCTGCTAATGGTGCTGAATATTGCTGAGTGCTTGTTAAAGAGCAATAACAAACCCTTGACTGAGTTCAAACCTGCTACAAGAACAGATATTGAACTACATATGACTGAGATATCAAAAGGCCTGTGGCAAATGCACATATTTAGAACAACCAAAATAAACATTCAGCAATTAGTGATACAACCAGATCATCGACTACAACTCATAATTGGCCCTGCAGCAGGCATAGTCTTAGTGATATAGGTCAAATCCAACTACTTCCCTATGCATGTAAATAAAAAAATAAATTGCATGTCCAAATGTTCCTGTTTCCTACATAAATTATTGTTCAGTGAGCATATCCTGTGGAATTTAGAAGGGGTTGAATAAAACGTATATATTAGCTGATACTGACTAGATTTTCCCCTTGCCTCCTTCATATATTTCATGGTATGGAATAGTATTCATAACCAGTCCTCCTCGCTCAGATCACACCCTGGGTCCTTCTGCCAATCCAGGATGTATTTTCTAACCTGTCACACATTGGCGTCATTAGTAATAACAGTGAGAGAAAGAGTGTTGGCAGTGAGCTCTGTTTCCCTGTAGAACGAGATTCCCAGTAAGCTGCAGCTGATGCCTGGCCAGATGTTGCAGCTGCAGGAGATTCTGGCTCAGGAGCGGAGGAGAAAACAACTCTTGCCGCCTCCACCCCTCCCACCCCGACCATCCGCCATATGCACAGCCTCCCCCTCCCCTCCAGTGTCCAAAGACGAGCCTGATAGAGTCCCAGAGGTTCCTGCGTAAGTTTAACAGTCTGTCTCCAGAAATTGAAGCACTCCCTGCTACTTCTGTCTTTCTAACACTAAGGGTTTGTTTGCATTCTTGAGATCACTTTAGAGTCAAGACCTTCCTGTTAAACCGATGAAGACATGTGTGCTTTCTCCTTTGCCCTCTTATCCGCACCTTTATTGCCTTCGCAGGCAATGAGGAAGTGCTCATTTATTTCTCTTGGGCTCCTGCAGGTGTTTCTTCAAGATAACTCGGCAGGAGGCTGAGTATATGTTGGAGGCAAACCCCGAGTATGGAGGCATGATCCTCCGCCCGTCCACCCTGACCAACAACTACGCCCTGACCCTCAGACACATGACAGCCAGGTCTGACGATCCATCTCAGCATCATCTCAGTAGTTGTGAATATGAGGTTTTCTTTCCTCATCTCACATTCATTCATCACATATTTGAACCTTTGGTTTTATAAATTTTCTTTTGTATCAGTGCTGAGTTACATATATTATGCTCCTATGAGCCGTCTGACACATGCACAGACATCAGGCAATAATAATGTAATTATGGGCACATTCAGTAACCATGATAAAAGGTTGGTAAAGGGATTAACATGGATAACATCAGCTATCCAAACCATGGATAGGTGGTGGTTGTTTTTGTCCTCATTCCAAAACAAAAAAAAAGTCAATGTCGTTGATTAGAGTCAACAGTAAGATAAGATAAGATAAACCTTTATTCATCCCTCAGTGGGGAAATTTGCAAAGACTATAGAAGTAGTAAGGAAATAATCTCTTCCTTGTGTTTCAGTGGGCCTGTCATAAAAAACTTCAGAGTGTCTTCCACAAACTCCGGGTTTGTCATTGAACTGGAGACACCGGTAAGTCCGATTAAAAGAAAATCTAAATGTTGTTGTGTGTACATGTGTGCTTGCAGGAATTCAGATCCTTTTAAGTCAGCTGTTTAAACAGCACTGAGAAAATAAAACCTGAACCCTACATACGTGTGTCCTGCAAACTAGAGCATGGATCAAGTTCCTTTTATCTTTACAAAGTTATCATGCTTGAAACTTGCACTACTGGTAATAAAGAGTGTATAAAATCCAGTTATCTAAGTTGGATACCTTGATCACCAGTGCAGTGATCAAAGGCCACAGAACAGGAAACCTAAAATCCTTTAAATCCTCATTAAACCTTGTCTTTCTCTACTGTTCTTCATGTGTCCTCTCCTCTGTAGGTGACAGTCTCCTCCTTGAATGACGTACTTCAATTCTTCCGTGAGAAGACAGAGTACCGTGTTCATCCCTACAAGTCATCTCAGCCCTACGACACTTGCATCGGTGAGAGCAACGCTGCCGTCTCAGGCTCGGCGACGAGTGCACAGCTCCTAACAGTGTTTGTGTGTCTGTTTAACAGATGTGTTGGCTACTCCAAAGTCCATCAGCAAGAGCTCACCAGCTAAAAAAATACCCAAGGCACAAGTGTCACCTATGCTGCATCCAAAGAAAGAAGAGCCTTTGCCCCCTACAACCAAGCCATTGGACGGCGAATATGTGGTTCCTGATGATCAAAGTCCTGATGATCACAAACAAAAGCAGGGTGAGAATGACTGTGATGTTACCAGAGCTGCTTTGGGCTTGTATATAATATGAGAGAGTAAAGAAAGTCAAATGAAATGTTTTTGTCTAAACCAGGTCAGCTGGATGAAGAGCTCCAGAAGGTTCTAAAATTACGGAGGGAGGCAACCTACAAGGAGAGAGTCCAAACCTGAGAATCACATCCGTAAAAAATCCAATTCAAGCGTTTGAATGTGAGGCATCAAGCTCCCAAGACTGTTAAGTGGATGGAAACATTTCAAAAATGGACTGGACAAGTCACCAAACACAAAGTACAACTGAGGCTGATGGGAATGTTGTTTATGTTAATGTTTGGTCATAAAGTCTTGGACAATATAAAATTTTGATCTGTCGACGGCGATAAATGAAACGTCAGGGGATCTAAATGATTTCATCTTGACCATCTTTAAATGTCTTTGCAATCCATCTAGGAATTTCAACTTCATGGTGGCACTGGACAAAATGCCAGGGGATCACCAAAACCCATAGAATACATCACCTGTGAAGCGTGAATGTGTGTACAAAAGTTTGTGCCAATTCACTGAGTAAGTTTTGAGATATTTCAGTGAGTAAGTGAGAACTTTGACCTGCTGATGGTGCTAGAGGAAAAGTCAGAGGATCATATAAGTCTTTAGAATGCATCCTCTGGAGACCGTGAATATCCTCCAAAGTGGTAGATCAATGGAGCGACATTGCCATCCTTGAAGTCAAGGAAGCTAGCATGGCTATGTATTTCTTGGCTGCCAAATTTAATCACAAAAAAGACAATTCAATTTTAAAATTCAAATTGAGAACAGAGTAACTAACGTTTATTTCCCCATTAGTCAACTGGTCCATGGAACATCAAAAAGTAGTGATGAATTGCAGTTTAAAAGCGTAAAAATTAACATTACGTTAAAAATTGCCTGAGCCGATAATTGTACAGGTCGGAATCCTTTTTGATATGAAGAAATGATCAAACTGTAAAACACAAAACATGTTCCTTTGTTTGAAAGCACTCAATAAAAAACATAACCTTAAATCCAGGATGATCATTAGTCTTTATTTTTCACACATAGGAGTAAGCCAACATAAACGTTTCAAATGTTATAATCATATTTTTTATAAGTTATTCCATTAAGATTGTATTTTCATAGTTTTGATCATTGTCATGGATCATGTTATAGGTTTAAAGTTTAAGGATCATTCATCACTCAATAAAAGACAGCAAGACTGTGAAAAATATTCAATAAAAAAAGAAAAACAAAGACTCTCTCCCTTTTGCCTCCTCCTTCACTGCACTGTGTTTCAGAGTACCTGTTTCCACCTCACTCTACGTATTTAGCCTCCCCACACTTCTTATATTCTGGTCCTTTACACTCTGTTGTAGCAGCCTCCGTGTGAGAAAGACAAATAAAATATCTGTAATAACTTAAAATTTCAGGATTTACAAAATAAAAATAAAACAGAATAAATTAAGAGGACTGTTCCCCAATGAAGACCGTCGCTCCATTGCTGTTGTGACATTACTTCTCGGTGAGTGACAGCTGCAGGATCCTCTCCAGCTCCTCCTCTTCCTCCTTCTGCTGCCTAAAACACAAGGACGAAATAAAGCAATCAGAACAATGACAGTTGTGTGGCTTTAAAACTATTGCTTCCCAAGAATATATCTTTTACAGATTCCTCCCTATAACGATTTAATTTTAAACAAAGAACTGCAGATAATTATTCAAATTTTCTGATCATATTTGTCAGGACAAGTGATATTTCTTTGAAAAGAAAAATTCTTCTTTAAAGTACACAAACATATGAAGTGGAAAAAACACAATGATGATACCGAATGGTTTATATTACTGTAACTTCTGTTCTTAGCTATGATGGTAGATGGATGAGGTGCGTGGTAGCATCAGTGGGGTTTGAAGGTGTCTTTGTTTCAGTATATAGGATAGGCTTCAGTAAATATATTTGTAAGTATATCAGTAAGTATATTTGGGATAGAATTCCATGTAAATACTGTAATCTTAATATTCCAGTATTCAACCCTTGTCACAGATTAAACTATCTTTGTGCAAAATTCTCCTAAAAGTTGAGGGGACTTCAAAATTAGCAGTACCTTGTTCTTAATTTTCAAGTTTCCAAAACTTCACAAGTGAATCTGCTGACTTTCCTCAAGCAGCAGACAGTCAATCAGCCAAGGCTGAGCTCCACTACATGACAAACATCACAAACCCCAGAACTACTCACAACCTTGTCTTTAGTACCATCTCTCTATAAATGTGCACAGCACCATGGAACAGATGCCAACTAAGAGATTCTTTCCTTAGATTTGGGTGTTGGGAGATTTTGACACCCTACTGTGTTGCAGACGTCGTTTGTCACCCGGCTGTGCCTGAGCAGACTGCAGCCCTCCCTGTGTTTGCACACTCAGTATGAAATCAAAAAACATAAAGAAGAGAAACAGAGGGGGAATTTGGAGAAGAGCTCGAAAGAAGAAGCCAGTTTTTCAAAGCCCACACAACGTGGTCCACTCAAAACTGCTGTCTAAGTTGGGACACTGTGTAAAAAGTAAATAAAACCAGAATGCAATCATTTGCAAACAAAAGGTTTGCAACAATTTTATTAAGTGTTCCCGAGCCCATGTAGTAATATCCTTTATGTCTCACCTGTCCATCTCCTCCTGCTCCCGGCACGACAGCTCCATGGCGATACGCAGCTGCTCGTCGAAACTCGATGCCACACCAAAATGTGCTGACAACCGCGGATCTGTCACTGTGCTGTAGGAGAGCGGGGAGTTGGCGGTGGGGTCCAACGGGGAAATGGAGGAGGGCTGGCTGGGGTCGGCCGTGTCCTCTCCCTCTCTGCTGGCCAGTGAGATAGACAGGGACTCCTGGATTGCCCTGACAAAAAAAAAGAAGTATCTTAACGGGAAAGTTTCACTGCTAGGCTTCATTACAGGATGACTGGGAGTTGCTGTTCCCATGAGAAGGTGGAGGGAAAAAGCTAATCACTGAACTCTATTTAGAGATCTTTAATTAAATTACTTCACAAGCCACAGGTTTCCCTGAATAAGAAACAATTATGAAAAGGCAGGAGTTAAACCTCATGATGGTTTGACAGTCACAGCTGCTAATACTTCTCTTTAGAATAAACTCTGAGATCTTTCCTTTTTCCTTTTTTCTCCTCAAAGCCATGCAAAAATAAACTAAGCCCCCTGGATGACAGCCTCGAGCTCTGCTAAACTTAGGATTTGATTCGTCATTATTCTTCATTCTTATTTTTGTTTTTCTCTGTTCAAACAGTACAACATTTAGGGGAAAACAATGAAAGGAAATGAGGAAATAGAAAATAATTAATGAGTAATCAGAACGAGGAGAGCTAAAGTCTGAGGGTCAGCTCACCTCTCCAGCTGGGAGTCTTCCTCGTACAGTGGACTCTGGGGCACCGGGCGGCTGTTGGTCAGGGCCTCCCAGATGGTCACCTGAAAACCAGACAGAAGTGTTACAACCAGCTTTAGATGTAAGGGAATAAAGAGGCTACAATGTAACTAGCATTAGTTTTTAAATGCTTCATTCTGGCATGAATTTTAAAAATGTTTAGGGGTACAAAAAAAGCTAGAACCAAAAACAGCATTTTCCATCAGGGACAAACAGCGACAAGGAACAGTTTGGTACTTTGTTCTGACATATAGCTGCCACCTGGGTCACTGCAATGTCTCAGTGCTTGAAAGCCAGAAATTCATCAGTTCCTGGTATAGTCAGAATGCAATGAACCAGGTGCACTGTAGGAGATGACAAGAAAGACAAAAAGAGAAGAAGCATGTGACTCTGACCTGGTCGCTCTCTGTGCCGGCGTCCAGCAGGCTCTGCTGGATGGCGAACTGCAGCAGGTTGTCATCCTCATCCCTCATTGGCTCACTGCGCCCTGGACCAAGGGTCGTGTAGTCTGCTGGGGGCTCGAAAACTGAAGGATCCACCTCACAGTGGAAGGGAGACAGAGACTGACCTGCATGAAGATGGGTTATAACATTACTGCACCCGTGATTGAAAGGTAAAAAGGTCATGTATGTGTTCTGTTTAGAAAAGAACTATACAGAACTATACTGCTGTACATGTTGAGAAAGTCCTTTATTCTCAACCCAAAAAAATAAGGACAAAACTACATCATAATTACAATACTTATGACACATATTACTACATTTATATTACAATACTCACCAGCTTCCTCAGAGCTCTCTGGTTTGTGAACCGTCACAGAGCTGACTGGCTCGTCGCAGCCACACAGGTTACTGAACGTCACTCTGGCATTCAACACGTGAAACAGGGGAATCTCTGGAAGACAGACATTGAGTTTTTAGATTTTAGATTTTTTTAGATTAGATTTAAATGGCTGATTATTGCTGTAGCACCAGTGGGCTGAAAACATACAGTAAGAATCATGAATGCAAAGTACATGGTGATGGTACAAAAAAACATACGAATCACACACAGAAAGTCCTACACAATAATTTAGTTCTCATTATTTTAGTTCTAACATGTCAACATAGTAAGCTACAGCTCCAGATCAACAGGTCTGTAGCTGGCAGAGAAACAATGAACCTGATGAAACCTGAACCCAGGTTTAATAAACTCAAGCCATCCACCCAGCTACTTATAGAAAGTGGCCCCCACTGTGTGACCTCTTATACTCACCTATCTTGACAGGGAAACCCGGCGGCAGGCGCAGGGTGATGAAGTCACGCAGCTTGGCAAAGTGGGCATTGGAGATGGCCATGAGGTCAATGATGGGCGTCACCTGCTCGGCCAGAGACAGAGGGTGACTCTCACTCAACCACAGTGTCGCTTTAAATCTGGAGAGGATGCAGAGAGACAGACAAGAGGCGTAAATCCTCATTTTGAGCAAATTGGTCCATAAAGAAAGCTTCAAGTGATGAATATTAATGCACTGTGATTCCATGGCTGCATCATACTTCTGCACTTTGCTGGTAAGCTCGACGGGACGTCCGATGTCCCGGCCATTCAGGTTGAACTCTGGGTTGAAGTACTCCTCAGCTGTGATGGCTGTGGGGTTGTGAGGACTGGCACACTGGGACACATTACTCTGACAGAAATACACAGAGAGAATTATAAGCGACGTTCAGAGAAAGCTGCAGGTGGTGTGGGTGGATGTGATGCTGTGGAGTCTCTTACCCCATTGTGAGCTGTGTGCTGTTCAGCAATCCCCAGGAAGGACTGCAGAGGAGTCTTTGAGCCTGAACGGGCATAATGGAGGGAGATGATCATCATTAATCTGTTCTGCAAATTCATTCTATATTTAGCTCTATAAGAGATACTGGAGCAAAAATAACATCATTATACATTGAGGGGAAGATAACATTGTCAAGAAGAACTACACAGTGACTGATTTTGTTTAGTTTATATAGTTTATACAATATAATATATATACAACTTACATTTAAAGAGGCTCAGTCAGATTTCTCTGCAGTTATTTTCTGGCCCAATAACACTGATTTTAACAATGATTGTTTCCCCACCTCTATAGTTAAAATTGCTTCCTGACTTCCTGTGTGTGTGCATGTGTGTGCATATTAACCTTTGCTCCTCGACTTATCCTGGTCTGAAAGATGCTCTGTCCTTGAGCGAGTCACCAGCTCCACATTGGTGGCACTGTAAACCTGAACACGATGACGCACAAAGGAAAAACACCCTTGAACACGCACTTTTCTTTCTACAATTTGTAAAAGTAAAGTTCCTGTCAACATATGTGTTTGGGTTACAAAAGCGTTCCTTTAGTGTAAACAGCAGCAGGTAAAACTGTGGAGTCTCTCCGGGCCTATCCTTGACAGAACAAACAGTATTCACACAATATTTTCTTGTCTGTGTCTCTCTTAATCCTGAATAAACTAAATGTTTATGTTCAAAAACACCATGCAAATCAATTTGCATTCAGACATGTTCTTCCTTGTGTAAATCCAACATTTAAGTTATTTAAAACTTGGAAAATTCTCAATTCTTCTCTTTCAAACTGGAACACAGAACATTGTACTAACTAACTAACTTCCAAGTGGTCTGAACAATGTGTTTCAGCCAGCTCTGCTACTTCTGAAGAACCATCTGAACTGGCCTGGCTTACCTTGGCTTCATACCCGCTGACCACTTCACTCTTCTCGGAACGCCAGCCCCAGATTCCTGACTTGTTCCTGAAAAAGCAAAGGAAGGCAGATATGTGCACATGTCTTGCAAACACAAACAAATCAAGTGCGATCTGTCTTGATGATCTGGCTCGTTACCGTTCAAAGGCAATGTTGCGTGTGTTGAGGTGCGTGGAGACGATGGGCGACGTGAGTCTCTGGGCTGTGTTCTCCTGCGACGGCTGCATGGCTGCCAGGAGGGAAGGCGCATCACGAGGAGACAGGACGAGTGGCTCTGTGTACACCACCTGCTTCTCATGGTCCACCTCCATCACCACAGCCCCGTCATCTAAGAAGAGGAACACAAGGGTGAAAAAGAAAGGTAGACATACCAACTTGAGGCAGCAAGAGGCACACAAACCATTGGTATTATTTTTTGCCACTTGTAAGGCTCTAGCAGTCTTTCTGGGTGAGTCTTAGTTGTATGTATGTGACGCTGTTCGAGGAGCATACACACCTCCGCCCTTGAAGATGTAGCTGCGTCGTCCTTTCAGCCAGGTCATGTGTTCGAAGCCCAACAAAGTGGTGTCTACACGGAGGCACGAGCCGCTCTTCCACACGCGGTAAACATCACTGGGACACACCTTTGACACCAAGGGCACTGAGAGGGAGATTGAAGGAGCATTTTAAAAGAAGAGACAAAGAGGCAAAGAGAATGAGTAATCAAAAAGGGAACAGGCAAAGGACAGAGTAAAGGAAAGCTGATTTACACAGGAGGATTAAATGTAAACTGCAACCAAAATGCATTTTTTAATGATGCGATGTACTACTGAAATTATTGGCAACTTAATTGATGTTTAAGTAGCACTCGAAGCAATTCAGCATATTTGATGAAGTTTGATGTGCAAATGTTGAGTGTATCAACATGGTTGAATGCACTTATTGTAAGTCGCTTTGGATAAAAGCGTCAGCTAAATGAATGTAATGTAACGTAAGCATAGGAAATTATTATATTCCAGTACTACTATATACTACTACTTGTATATAGTGAAATTGTAGACAGACTTGTAACAATGGCTGACCACTACAAATTTCTCGTAGTAATTCATTAGTTACTGAAACTGACAGCATTATCTCCTTTCCTTTCATAAAGGATGGTCCAGTGTACCCTATGCTAAAGGATCCTTAGCATTTAAAGAAATTGACCAGCTCTTATCATGGCTGTCACTTATAGTATTTTTACACTAAAATTAGCAGGTATATGCAAATTTTTACATGCAGGTAAAGCTGCTAAAATAGGCAACTGAGTCATTTCCTATTGCCAGTAGATGCGTTTTCCTTTCTGATTTTTTTCTGGGGTGTCATGTTTGAAAACAGGGAACAGCAGAAAGCAGCATGGAGGCCAGTTATGTTATGGCAGTTAATGTTTTATATCTTTTACTTCAGTCTTCTTTTCAAACTCAACACCGACGGAATGATGCTGCCATTGCATGTTGTCCTCAGACTGTAAAAAACAATAAATAATGTTCCTGGCTATTTATGAGGCAACATCCAGAACTTCAATGGCAGTGTGTCCAGTGTGAAAAGGGGTTTTAGACACTTCCAGGTCATTTCATTCAGTTGGGAACCTTCAAAAACAGTAAAGACCATTTGAGCACAGCCAAAATCTGCTGAGAAACAGCTGCTCTCATGGGAACTGTCCAACTACCGTAGTGCTGAAACTGACCTCTGTGAATACACGCTCATGAAGCACACTCACCCCAACTGGTGAACTCCCACTTCATCTCCACATAGAAGTCCCGCGCCTGGAAGACATCAAGGAAACTTTTTCTTATTACTCAGACAAAAGCAAAACATTAACATGAGGATGTTTCATGTTTTCTTATGTTGTGCATCCTGTTTCAATCAAGCTCAAGGCTTGTGAACATGTTGGGAACATACAGTCATCATCATGAAAAAGATGCATTGAAAAAAAAGCCTTTCAACAAATATTTACAAAAGTTAAGAGGCCTGGCTGTGGATCAGGCGTGTTGCTCTGGGCAAAATGTCCAGTTTAAGACCTCGAGGCTTAAAGTTGTTAATCAAATGGCCACTTGTACCTGTCTTAGTTTGCTGAGCAGCTCTGGGATGCCGGCCAGTCTCTCAGTGGCACGTTTGAAGTCTCTGTACTGAAGCACCAGCTGAACCAGCTCAGGATCCCCGGTGCTCACCGCCTCCTGCAAGACTGAAACACACATCCACATTTAATGACAGTGTGTGCTTGTTATTCCCTGATGAGGCTGGGAGCCACGGCGGAGCACTCACTGGTCCAGCCCTGTGCGTTGCAGTGTGTGGGGTCTGAGGAGTGTCTGAGCAGCACCCGGGTGGACTCCAGGTGGCCCAGACACACAGCCAGCTCCAGCGGGGTGCGCCCCCTCGGATCCAGTCGCTCCACATCCTGCTGCAGAACCAAACACAGGAGCAACATCAGCGCAATGCAGTGCGACCAACAAACGCATCTGTAAAAAAAAAAAAAAAAAAAAAAAAAAAAAAAGAGACATCATCCGCCTGCTGCTGCAAAACAAACCTCCTCACTTACCTCCTTCTTCTGCAGTTCTCGATCAAGCTCCAGATACTGATTGTTCCAGACCAGAAAATGCAGAGGAAACGCTTCTTGAGCCATGGTTGTCATCCGCTTGAGTGTAAAACAGTAGTAAAGCAATGTTTGCAATCTGACTTGTGCAGCCAACAGATTGCAGTGACACCACAGCAGCAGCGGCACAGCTGGTTAGCTAGCTAGCTTAGTTAACAGTTAGCAGAAAAATGGATGAATGCTGAAAGAAGTGTTTCACTAGAAAGAAAACTCACTAAGCAAATCTATCCAAGTGGCTAACGTTAGGCAGCAGACCAACGAGAATACAGTGCCTATCTATTTAAATTAGTGGGCTGAGTTAGCCCGGCTAACTCAGCCCACTAATTTGATGTAGTTAACTAACAGCTAGCCGAGCTAACGTTAGCTAACTGGCTAATAACAACATTGTTTCCTGCTCCTCTCGGCACCTGTTTTCCATCCTTCACAATGCAAGACAACTAATTCAGCCTCCCAAGTCGGTTCATTTTTTCATGATGGATGTATTCTTAAGAAAATATATGGTTAAAATAGCAGGCTGATAAAGTTAGCTAGCTACCCCGCTGCTACTGCTGCTGCTGCGACCATCCCCTGTTTATATCGCAGCTCTGTCAAAATAAAGCGAGGTTCGGCCTTTAGTCCAGTTTCACATCCAGGTCAGTCGAGTCGGAGGCGAACCAGTACTATGCTCATGGACGATCAAACCTGTCTGGATAACGAGCTTTAAAACCAGAAGACGTCTAACAAAAGTGTCATGTTTCTGTGCAAAACGCAGCTTTGAGGCTTTAACAGCTGCAGTAGCGTTTTTTATTTATTTATAAAGGCGTCGCTTTATTTCCAGGTTATGGAGAGAAGCTGGGTGGAGTCTGGGAGGAGCTGATATCTGATCCTACACTGCAAAGAAACTATAGTATTAACAGGAAAATCAAGCAATACTTCAACTTAATTTTCAGTAAGAAGATGCCGCACGTTGTTTATATTTTTTTATTTTTCTTGAAAAATAACACAAATAACATAAAGTGAAAAAGGCTTCTGAAAATAATTACAATGCTACAGGATTCCCGTTTTGAAACTCGAAAAGAGGAAAACACATTTACACAAAAGTATATGTTTATATACTTATATTCATTTGAAGGGATATGGCCAGGTGAACAGTCTTGGAGAAGACCTGTAATACAGAACCACTTAACTTTAATTATTGAACAAAGAAACGAGCAACACCCCAGCCCGAACAAAAATCATACATCTCTACACTGAATTGGACAATGTTGTGAAAAGTAGATTCTCACATTTTTCATCCATGAAAAGAAAAAAGTGTATCAAAGAGGGGATGGGGAACAGTTTCATCTAGAATATTAACACTGTTGCTCTAAATGTTGTCTCTGTACAAAAACAAAGCAAGAGGAGTTTGGAAATAATAGCACCTGAAGTCTAACGGTTGTTTGAAGATGCACCATTTATCTGACACCTAATCCTTGGCTTACCCCGGACACTTAATGCAACCTGCCCTCTGTTGGGGTGAGGTCACATCGATTGCCTTCTCACACTGTCTTTTTACCCTTTTATAACACATCCACTCATTGTCCATGTATGCTTATCAAGTATACCACTGGACTACTGCTGCACCCAAGTGCCTTATTAAGCTGAACATGCGACTGGTAAACACAGTCCATTCCTGTCATCCACTTTATAAGTCATGATGTGAAAGACCCGTCACCTTTAGTCGTCTTAAAAAAAAAAAAAAAAATCTGAAAACATAGATGTTGTGCATAAAGCGTAAGTCATCAAACAACTTTTGCTCTCTTTAATCTGGCAAAAAAATAACTATCTATTTGGAGCACTCAAATGTAGCTGAAATCAAATGAGTTAAACTTAACCAGATGATAAATAAGACTTTATCAGTCAAACAGAACAATGCAGTTCTACCCCAAGGATCAAACTCAAAAGTCTTTGCTTATCTCTCCCTCAAGCCAGGATGGGAGTCAAGACTGGCATCTGTCCGAAGACGAGCTGAGTGCTTGGTTATCCAAAGCTTGTGTAGGATACAGCTAATTATCATTTCCCAAAAGAACAACAGAAAAAAAGCTCCTGAGTCTCTTTATAGGTACACCGGAAAAAAAATGTATATAATGCTGAAAAGAAACATTGTTCCAGCTTGACAACCCCTTTCACCAACACCAGTTAAGCGAGCAAGCACTCCCAATTTAGACCCCACCCCTCCTTACAGATGCATGTGAACTTCCCTGCCTGTCTGGGTCCTTTGTGTCACACAGATTCACATCAGGATCAGCTCTCTTGCCCGTGCACCTCAAATCAGCTCTGCAGTCAAAGGGGGCAGGTGCTTAGGATATCCTCTGGATCAGTTTTTCATCTGATAGGCAGTAGAGTGTGTTGACCGACAGCTCAGAGATGAAGGCCTCACAGGCCTTGCGGGAGACACTTTTACAGCCTCGCAGGTCGAGCAGTGAGATGCAAGAGAGGCGGCGAAGATACTTTAAACACGTGTCTGTCAATTTACTGCAGCCTGTGAAAGAAACACAGCAGCAGACACATCAGTACAAGTGAAATAAAAATATGTGCCTAAAAATATGAGTTTTGTCTCCCATATTAGCTAATCCCATCAATCTCTCACCTCCCAGGTTGAGTTCTGTGAGTGTGTTTCGGGTAGACGAGCCCACTGCAGTCAGCAGGTTGATGGAGTGGTCGGTGAGGCTGTTGCAGTGGGAGAGATCCAGTTTTGTTAAATGGGGCATGTGGCGGATCACCAGGCGCAGTGTGGAGTCACTGATGTCCAAGCCTGCTAGTCGCAAACACTGCATGGTTCGCAACTGACTGCGATTGTCACAGCCTGGAACAGAGGGGTTGTTTGGGAAGGAAAGAAAAAAAAAAAAAAAAAAAAAAAGAGTTTGATGAGGAAAAGAGCTAAAGCAGAAGTAAAATTAGAAAGTCTGGGGGTATAAAGTAGGGAAGAATAACAACATGTAAGAGTCAATTACTGGATAACAAAGCCTTTGAGGCAACTCTTTCCTCACCTGGAGGGGTGACTAGATCCCTGATCTGAGAGTCTTTGACCCCGTCTGCATACCGCAGGTCCAGAGAACGGAGGAGAGGGCAACCAGAGGAGCAGAGAGCTGAAATCGATGACCAAGAACAACCTGCCAGCATCAGATCCTTCAGCCCTGCAAAATCAAGGGAAGATTTGTGTTTAATGTATGCACACAACTTATTGATGTAAACGCAACTAATTGAGAATTCATTTGAAAACCTGCAATTTATAAATCACCAAAATGTCCATTTAAGTAAATACGGCAATAGGAAATACTGATATGAAGATAAATGAACTTATAAATGGATCTCTACTTTAAAAAAAAAATCTATATATCTGATTACCTTGGTTCATAGCGTTCATATCATATTTAGTGATCATACTGGAATTAAATAAAAACTGGATGAAAGAAAATATACGTGTGTGTGTGTATGTGTGTGTGTGTGCGCGCGTGCGTACCAGGCAGGCGGCCAACAAGCCAGTTCAGCTGCTTTTTAGAGATGTTGGTCCAGGAGAGATCGAGCGTAACTGGCTGTCTTTTTATGATGCCTGTTAGGGCCTGAGGAGTAACTGTGCGTTTGATGCTCAGGTCAATCCGTGCCCAAAGCCGCTTGTCTAAGCACCTACGAACAAGCACACACTCATCAAGAACACATCTCTTCATCTACTTATCCATTTGCAGTGCAATAGAGAAATATGTAAAATGGGCTTCGGCAACATTTTATCAAAATTCATATTTAGTATCAAATCCAAATCCCTTTGAATCTCATTAGGTTTAGCTTTCAACATTTGGAAGATATCAAACTCAAAAATAATTACAACTCAAAGATATGTGAACACCTTTTTTTGAGTAAGAAGGCAGAAAAAGCAGGTTGAATGTTCACGATATGTAGCAACAAGCAGCAGAATATATGAAATGTAGACAGCTGTAGCATACTGTACTTCACCACTCAGTCTGAAACTTATTCACAGCTATTAAATTGATCAGATTAAAACCTGATATGATAAAAATCTATAAGTTCTTCCAAGTTACTCGTACATACACCCACCCTTTTGAACAACACAAACACAAAATCCAATCATGGACAGTGGTGTTACAGAACACTGTCTTTCCACTCACAAACAGAACAGAGAAACTTTTCAATTTAGCCGTCATTGAATTAATAGTAAATACCTACAGCTGATCTGATATGCAGAGAGTGATATTTGTCACGTTAACAGGCTGAAGTGACAGTGATCCAAAAATGAGAAGCCTGCAATCTACACATTTTCCATTGCTCTTTGCTAATAAAAGGTTTGATAAGAGGTCTGTTCCCTAATGAAAAGATTATCAACTGAGAGGTCTTGTCTTACCATTTGTACCAGTTCTTGCAGACAGCCATGCAGACGCAGAGATCTGCTCGACTTAGGTAGCGGAAGACAGACACCCACACCTCCCTCTCACAGCCTGGTCCGCTCCCATTGTTCTCCCTGTCTGCCTCGCTCCCTCCTTCCTGAAGGGCGGACAGAGGGATGCGGAGATGAGGCAGCTCAGAAGATGAAGAACAGGAGGCACCATTGCTCAGTTTAGCTGGCCTGCTTGGCTTTGTTCTTTTAGAAGCCTCCAGCCTCTCTGGCTGTGAGGTACGAATGTCTGTGTGTCCACTGCGAGTGTGTGGTGATGCGTGCCTGTTGGAGCGCTGATCAGGACAGGGGCCGCGATTTCTAATAGGGGGTCTGACGAGGGCTCTGGTCTGGTTGTGTGTTGTGGAAGTGGCAGTTTGAGGGGCGACAGCCTCCAGTTTGGGGACAATTGCTGATGGGTCCCGCTTGGCCCTGGTTGGCTTTTGGAGTGTCACTTTAAGATACGAGCCATCTTTGCCCACCGTTTGACTGTCCTGCTCCATCTCCTCCTCCTCCTCCTCCTCCGCACCATTTTGGTTGGCCACCTCACTTCCTTCCTCTTCTCTGTCTTTGGCTACCCGTCCTCTTCGCCTTAACTGTGGTTGGTTCTCTTTATCCAATCCCCTCCCACTATTCTGGCCCCTCTCCTCTTCCTCATCGTCATTGTCGCTGCTGCTGCTGTTGGTGCTGCTGCTGCTGCTGTCCTCACTCTCCTCCTCCAACTCTCCATGGCTTCTACCACTTCGAATTCCTCTTCCTGCTCCTCCTCCCCGCAGCCTCACCCCTCTTCCCCTCCCTCTGCGGGGCTCTCCCTTGGGCTCAAGCATCAGACTATGGGAAGACTGCTGCTGCTGGAAGGACCCAGTCCCTCCTGGAGAACTGTGGTAAGGGGAGCCACTCGCCCAGGTGGAGCCCCGGCCTCTGCCCTGAGATAGTCTGCTGGTTGGAGAGCGCAGCCGGGACAGCACCCTGGAGCCCAGCAGCCTGGGAGAACGATCTAGAGACGCCTGTTTCTGTTGGAAGGAAAAGAGTAAAAATGATTGCAAATGAGAACAAGATAATGTTAAAAAATATATATCATCATGGTTGAAATGCATCTTTGACAAACCAAGGTGTTTGGATGAAACTACCTACTGGAATAATACTACATAGCCACTGTAGCATTAATCAAATGCAATACAGAATGAGTGCAGAAATACATGGATTGCTTACCGATAAGATTTTGCTGCGCTCCAGCTTTATCTGCAATAAACAGAATAGGGGTTGGGGAATGAGATAAATGTCAACTAGAGTGAAAGAAAGCGCACACACGCACACCGTTTCATCTACTATATTAAGTATTAGGGGAAGCCAAGATTATATCTGTGGAATCTGTCAAAACTGCACCTTTTATCAAGGAAACACTTTGGGCTTTGTTTTTTTTTGTTTGTTTGTTTTTTTAGATCTAGATATTCAGTGACCTTACCCTTTTCTTAAGTCTGAGCTCCAGCGCATTTGCTCTTTTGCGGTTCTGTTGATGCTGCAGTAGCAGTTTCTGAGATGGCGGTGGTGCTGTAGGTCGGGATGGGGGTCTGGTACGTCTCCCTCGTTTCACCCCTTCACCTACACCGATGCCTTCCCGGTATGCAAGTTTGGACGGCGGCAAGGAGGTTGAGCCCTCTGACTCGTCACTTTCCTCATCGCTGGAAGACTGGTGTGGTAAAGACAGGAAGGGATGGTAGGTTGAAGAAGAAAGGGTGCCATTGTTAATTTGAGTATCAATGTCAATCATATAGATAGATATATTATTATTATTCATCCTAAACTGGGAAGACTAATGTGTTCCAGAGACTGAATGAACTACAAACACCGGGAGAGAGAAACATAGGGCAAATGAGAGTAAGAAGTGTGTGTTTGGTACCTCTGATTCTGAGTCTTTGCCTTGGTAACATTTAGGACATTCCCAGCAGCTGGGCAGATCCTTATTGATCTTACCCTCACCAGGTTCCTGAAACATGAACAAGTTAAGTCTGAAACAGCAACAAACATATCTCAACAACAACTGCAGCTTTGTAGGCAGCAAAACAAACCATGCAATCAGTGGGTAATGTATTCATTTATAGCCATCACAATGTCTGAAGGAGATTACCTTAATGCATTGACGATGGGCAATCTGCGAGCAGACGGAGCACTCCATGAGTGAGTGAGTGCTCGGATTTGATTCCTCTGATTCCCCTTCTCCACATATGGCACATCGGGCTGTGTTCGGCAAGGCAGGCTGGAGGAATAAATAAATGTTAAAAGGGGTTCCGGAGTTGTACAAATATAAACCATATTATGTTTGACATCAGTAATTAAATACAATTTTGAGATACCAGCCAAACATTCCTACTATACACCATGAATACATGTAGAGATGTGCGGCATTATTTGGTTCCACACATACAAAAACAATGAGGAGTATTTTTAAACTCACCGTGAGACACTGTCTCATGATGCAGCCCTTCTTCATGCGTCCAGGCCCACCAAACTTCCTCATGTCGTGGCAGTAGTGGCAGGTGCCACACTCCTTCCTGCAGCAGCCGGAACAGCGCTTACACCTCACCCGTCTGCGCCTCAGGGCAGAGATGGAGGAGCGTTTGGTGGGCCTCTGACTGAGAGGCTTGTGGAGGGTGGGGGCCAAGCGAGGACGGTAAAGGACAGGGGGAGGGGGAGTTGGGGGCTGGTACCATGCTGGCTGTATGAGGGACATCATTGGGAAAGGCAAAAGAAATGTTAGTTAGAAATGTCTCCTGCAAATAAATAACAGATTGGGACCTTGTTTGATGGGCTGCAATGAAGAGCTCAATTATTTATTAAATATATAAATAATCAAATAGCAGCTGAAACAAATACACACACTTTATCTTATACTAAAATGACTGAAACACTCATTATAAATCTCTCTCAAACAGATATCTTCTCTACACAAGAGTATGTTGTTAGGTACTCCCAGGTAGCAGGAAATGTGTAAAAAAATGTTTTCTACCAACCCTTTCAGGCCACTTGACAATGGGCTCTCCAGTGTAGGACAGCTTGGGGTCATCATTTACATGCTTCTTCAGAACAGTCTGGACAAGTGTAGAAGAGAAAAGGAGTAGAAGACAAAAAATATTAAATATATATCTGGACTTCTGCCAAAGCACAGCATAATAAGAACAGTCCAAGCAAACAATGTGCAATATGTGCTTGAATGTAGTGCAGCCAGAGTGATGTCATTGTGAGATGAACTGCACAAAGGTGACACTCACCCTCATGTCATCGAGCAGGGCTGTGGCGTTTACGATGCCTGCAGGGACACACTTTTTGTGGGCTGGCAGCTCCTCCAGCTTCCCTAAGAGGTTACACAGTCCCTCCAGCTCAAAGGTAGTCAGGACATGGTGAGGCGTGGTAACTTGAGCTGCTTCTTCTTTGACTTTATCTTCCTTGAACTTGATCTTCTCGTTTTCAGTGTCACTGTCAACTCCATTGGAGGTGCCATTCCCTGTGTGATCATTGGTTTCAAGGTCAGCCTGGGTGAGTCCTGAAGAAAGAGAGAGGACACGATGGTTGAAGATGTCAGTGATGGATTCAATTAGGAAAACATGAAAAGAGGAGTCATGTTTTCTTGTGTTCATCTGTCCTCACCTATGCCTAGGGAGTATTTTTGGAACTCAGGAGAGAGGTGGGAGATGTTGGTCAGACAGTAGAGGTATCTCTCCAGGACATACCAGCACATCTCATAGTAGAACGGGTAGCGGAACTTTGGTGGCACCTAGGGAAGACGACAGAAACAGATCAGGAAAAATAATGCTTAATAGTTTTTGCATATTCAAGACCCGGTTGATACCATTGTGAGACAACAAAATTTACACCATGTTGCCTTAAGTTTTACATATAAATGCATATTTCTTGCTTGTATAACAACCTGGTTTTAGGCAGTTCTTCTTCATAAGAAGCATTTGTTACAACTCTGTTGTGTGCTGCATTTCTGCTTAGGAGGTGGTGGGGTAAATGTGGTGCGGCTGATCATCTATAGCTGTGACAGTGTTTAAAAGTGTGTTGTAGCCAAGCATAATCAAAGTTAGAACAAAATTTTAGAAAGAATCTTTCCCTTGTTTCCCAAAGGACTGTTATGTTTGCTGAGTCTGACTCAAGTGACCAGTTGCTACAACAAAGAAGTGGGAGGCATACATGGAACTATATTCACTTAAATGTCATTATATGACTACTCAGATTTTATGCACCGATCTGATGCTCTAAATCAGAATCAACAACAGTATGAACCTTTTTTTGGTTCAGATTAGATACTGGAATTGATATTGGGAGAGAAAAATGCATCCCTATGGGTGTTAAAAATCCTTAAAATTAAAGTGGCACTGTTAAGAAATGATTCTCTCACCAGTTTTTCTATGGTGAGTAATTCCACAGAATAAGACACTGAATCATGTCTTGCATAATCACAAAATGTTGAATCAATCATCAATGTGTGTAAAGAGGACAGTTAAATATAAACAGCAGTAAAAAGTCTACAGTGAGTGTGAGGTTCTGCTTACCCTTGTGCGATCCTCAATACTGTAGATGTTGAGCTGCATGGGGATGTTAAAGCTGTGGAGAAAATTCCCCCCAAACACCAACGTGTCCTCTGGGGTGTATACGGCATGGATCCACCCTACAACATACAAGATACAGGACGCTGGAGGCATGTTGTGGTAAAGATATTGTACATAATGGTTTATACCACATGTCTGTATATGTCACTGCCATATTACAGTAACAAACCTGATGGGATTATGAAAGTGTTGCCCTGCTTGAGTTCTATCCTCTGGCAGTCATGACACTTGTCCCCCAAGAAGATGTCTCCCTGCTTTCCTGATAAAACCCAGTTCTCATACATCTCCAGGTTCTGTGGTGTGGGTGGAATCAGCCAGAACACCTGCAGAGGTCACAGGTAAAAGCTTGTGTATACAGTCTGAGGTCAACAAATACATGAAGAAATGTCCATGACACTAATCTGCATTTTCAAGATGTTATCCAAAAGTTGAAAAGCAAGATGGAGTGTTTGTCCACGATCACATTTACTTATATTCTGACAGCATGACTGAAAAAATGGTTCTCCATCATTGTAGCTAAAAAGTTTCCACTGGGAGACTACAGACAGTCAAACCTTAAAATCTAAGGTTTTTGTGTGGTGTAACACACTGACTGACCTTTCCTCCTCGCAGGATGTGGTACCAGACTGAAGTGCCTCCAAAGTCAATGTGAAAATCAGTGAAGCAGCCCTGCACACTCATGAGACAGTACCTGAGAGAAGTGGTGCGAGGACAAAAACACAATGTGGATTTTAGATTAAAAAAGATAAAAGGTTGAAATGAAAAAAAAACCCAAAAACAACAAACAAACAGGCATTAAGAGACTTTAAATTAAATTGGTATTGTATCTTAACTACAGCACAGCAAATGTCATACATTTCTGTTTTACTCACTTCTGTACTTTGGGATAATGCATGTCTATGATGGCATTAGTAGAGTCTCTCTGTCTCTCCTTGAGATGGCGAGGCCACATGTTGTCCACCCAGTCAATCAGGTCCACCTGGACAATTAGGAGGGGAAAACTGTATAAAACACACATTCAAACTGTCTGCACCAAACCCAAGACTGTTTCTGATTACTGACACTGCTTCTATATGCAGAGAAAATGTAATTACCGTGGCAAAGCAAAAGCTCTACAGACATCAAAAGCAGCAGTTATTCTAAAATCCTGAGATGTGAAATTGTGTGAATTCTCACCGAGGCTGGTCGTTTCACCAGATTCTCCAGCCTGGTGTGGCTGAACTCCAGGCTGATGACATTGTAGAGTTTTTCTCTTTCTGATGGCGGCGTCTCATAGTAGCGTCGCCACTGAGCCATTGACATTTCAATTCCCTTCTGGGTGTTCACGTCCATCACATCTACAATGCGTCGACTGCCTGTAAGAGAATTAAAAAGAGGTTCGATAAACAAGACCACTATAATTCAATACAAATTCATTGTCCTAAAATATACTAAAAACTCAGTGTGTGTCTGTTATTTCTGATTAAAATGAGTGATGATAGCTCAACTGATAATGGATATTTGAGACCAACACCGATATTTCGGAGTTTGATAAAAGCAATAATGATATATAGGCTGATAGTAAGTGTTTTAAACATAAAATTCCAACACAAACAAAAAATCTTGATGCAGATTCTTCAGATTTGTTTGTTTAAATTCTCAGATACATAATGAGATACACCCTGAAAAGGACATTTTGCAATTGTAAAATCAACTTGTCAGTGCGGTCTGGTGGACAAAACATGCAATGGTGACACTGTTTCTGAATCACTTCAGATCTAGTTTAGCATTAGGGCTGCACAATTAGACGTTAAAAGATTGCGATCTCGATTCACACATGTACGTGATCTCATTTCTAAACACGGACGATTCTTAAGCATTTTATTTCACGAGCTGCATTATAAACAAATGCCCCCAAACGCAGCACCACTGCTGCCTCCTCCCTCAACCAATGGTAAAGCGTCTTTACAACACGTGAGCCTGCTCCTGCCGGCTGCAGTTGAGTGAGGAAAGAGTGAGTGAGAATTATGGCGGAGGAACGCCTGCGGCAAGGAGACTGAAATGGATGAAAACCCCAGTGGTAGTGGCGAGAATCACCCACCCGAACTCGTGCCCAAAAAAGGTTCGCATTCGGTGGTGTGGAGGCATTTCGGATTCAAGCCAGACGATGACAAACAGTCTGAGGTGCATTGTAAAGTATGTTTCGCTGTCGGCACTGCAAGGCAACACTACAAATCTCTCCAATCACCTTAAACGCCACCACAAAGTACAGTGTGATGAAACCGTGCAAGGCAAAGGAAAAAAACAAAAACAGACGTCAATAGTCAGCTCACTGTTCGATGTGTATATGATGATAAG
This sequence comes from Holacanthus passer, assembly GCA_025331565.1. NCBI lineage: Eukaryota > Metazoa > Chordata > Actinopteri > Pomacanthidae > Holacanthus > Holacanthus passer. The sequence continues at coordinate 270,468 of JAFREQ010000073.1, read as the reverse complement.
TTGTTATCAGCCGCACATCTCTTATTTTTTTTTTTTTTTTAACTTTTGTCGTTATGCTCAACAGCAATAATAGCAATAAGCAAAGTTCCTGCTGCTCACTCTACTTGTATGACCATTTGAATGTTCTTTTTTTGTTTTCTTCAATTTCATCAGTGCAATAAATATTTTGTGAAAAAAATCATGCCAGAGAATCATGATCTCAAGTCTAAGCAAAAAAAAAAAGGTGATTCACATTTTTGCCAGAATTGTGCAGGCCTATTTAGCATATCCTGTTCTTTGTCATCTGCTTGTCGTCCCTGCTCATAGTTCAGTTAAAAAATCCCAGCGTCTCTCCTGCCGGGCTGCTGACAGCGCTGTCAGCCGAAGAGTCAATCACAGTGGACAGCAGTAGAGGAGGTTGCACCTCTGTCTGGTTCAAAAGTGGTTTAGTTGACTTCACTGGCATCATCACGGGAGCAGAGAGTGTCACCAACAGACTGGAGTCACGCTACTCTGCATTTCTATTTCCCTTCTCCGCTTCCATCACTGTTAGTTGGGTTTGTAGGCTCTGTACAGACATCCACATACCTCCAATTTGTTGTGATCACCACAATGTTACAACAAGCTATGGAATACATCTGTGCATGCATGGAACGCATCCTCCAAGTGAATTCCGTAAAGTAATTCAAACAGAACTACTACGCATCCTGCACCCCTGGAGCCCGCGCTCTGTGAATGTGTCGGTTTGGGAGTATATTCCTTAGAGTGCAGCTCTATCCACAATAAAGCAATATTGTGCAATATATCTGCCTGGCTGATCTAGCTCTGTCAGCAACAGGCAGATGGTATGTTGGTGCATTTTGTGTCTAAATATTATAGCCATTTACTCTCAAAGGACATGAAGCAGGAACTTACCAACAAACAACTTGACGTCACTCACACTGAAATCAGGATCTGGCATTCTGCAAGAGAGGCAAATCTCTGTCATTTTTTTAAACAGTTTTTTCTCCAGACGCACAGTCAGACAAGCTTATTGGCATGTGCTTTGAACCAATTTAAAACTAAGTCAGAATACTGTATATTGCCACATAAACTAATAAAAGGGTAGTATGTGATGATGAAAAAAAGGAGTAATCTGTGATTAAAACGTAAAAGCGTGTGACTTACTCTATGCCAAGGCCATCCCCTGTCTCAAACACAATGGGGTCCCTGAGCCCTTCTCTCTGGATGTATTCAAATGTGAAATCTAGAAAGGAATCAGCGACACAGTCAAATAGTCATCAAAAAACCAAAACTTCACAACTCTTTCGATTTACTCGCTGGAACCTCTCACCTTTACCCTCCATGTGTTTAATCAAGTCAGAGCTAAACCTGATGCATTGCAACTTTTCGTCCAGGTCGAATGTTCGTTTCCCTTCAATTTCATCATCTGATATTCCGTCGTCCTGGTAGCGCCGCCGCGTACCTGTACGCTGAGGACAAAAGAAGGTTCCCGTTAACTTCCACATCAGACATGAACAATATTCATGATTTGTAGCAAGCAATAGAAAGAGGACAGGAGGAGAGGGCAGGAATAACTGACAGCCAGAAATAAGGGATGTCTTACTGCACTGAAGATATTTTAGTGCCATGACAAAGCTGAGTTACAGCAGCCTATCAGACACACACATTGATGTCAAGATCACATACCTAAAAAGTTATATTATAAAAAGGACTTACAGGGCATGCTTGGGAAGAAAATCATTCAAACTGTAAATTCAATGAAGTCACAATCGAGAGGGCAACTAGTATCACAATTTCTTCACCAAACTACTCTTGGTATAAAAATTCAGCTATTGTTTGACTGGTTCTGATACACAAACAAAAGCAAGCTCATTTGAATTTAACACAAATGCAGAAATGCAACATAATGTATTTTTAAAATCCTTCCGGGAATCTAATTGCAAAGACATGAGGTGGCACCCACGGGACCTGTCCCTTAAAGCTCAGTGGTAAAAAGGAAAAAGAATCTGCCTTTATGACAAACCGAATACTTTTACCCAAGACAAGGATAAAATCACAATAAATCAATCCTAGATGATCAGTCAGCCAGCTACCAAATCAGTTCATGTGGGAACCAAATAATACAGCATTACAATGGCAGGGGTTAATCTTCCACACACTGCCCCCCCTTTTACTCCCCTCCTACCATTCATCCTATGCAGAACTGCTTGGCTAGACAGATGGATCAAGCACAACACCCCCGCTCTCAGATCTCCCCACCCCCACCCCTTTACCACAAATATGGTATTATCTAAACTCTGATGCTCCTCTCTTTCATAACTGAGGGTTGCATAGTACATATTGATTTGCAACTGAAACTATTCAATCTATTGAAAGCAACCCATGCTAATGTCTTTATATAAACAAATAAAAATGACAAAAGGAAATAAATAAATTACAATTAAGCAACACTTTATTGGGTGTTTTAAACAAGTTGTGTGTTCGGCAAATAGAGCTAGACATGCTTTCCAAAGCTTATAAACAAGGGTAAAAAAAGTTTTAATACATATGAATTTGGGCATCAATAGCAATGACACCACTAATATTAATGTTTAACTCCCACTACAAACTAGGAAGTATGAAAGGACTGGGTTTATTGCTTTAGAGCAAGGTGATAAAATTGTAAAGAGGTGAAGGAAGGTCAGAGCACAAATGCTGTCAGGTTACACAGTGAACTTGACTCTTTCTTGAACCCACAGTCTTTAGGCAAGTTCATTACCCTCGTTAGGGCAAACAAAACAGAGAGGACCAACACAATGTGCCAAAACATAGAAGGGAAATTCCGATCAAACACGTGATTTAATACAGGTTGTTTCGAGTGCATTTACAAAGGCAACGTCACAGACACACTTTGCTTATAAACACTTTAACAGCTGCACTATAATGATAAACATAAAACAAGAGCTAGCAGTTTGGTTAAGTTACTCACCAGGCGTTTGCTGTACCGTGTATGAGGATCCTCCATAATCTCTATAAGACAAAGCTCATCGTTAAGTTACACTGAATAAATCGTGAATCGGTGTTGAAATGTTGCAGTGTTTTTACATTTTGTCTGGACAGAAACAGACACCTCTCTCTGAGCAGAGCCTAGCTTGATAGCCCTGTTAGCCAACAGTATAGCTTTAGCCAGCGAGCTAACGTTAGCAACACAAAGCATTAACGCTCAACTCGCGTCAGTGTATGAAGACAAGTACCGACAAGAACAACTGCATTTTAATATTAATATTCTGAACCGATGTGCCTATTTACTGACATCATTCAGCTGGCGTTAGCGGATAACGTACACTAGCTCAGTTGTCAATCCCTTTCATAAGTCGTCGGCTACCGTTGGCGATAGCTAGCTAGCTAGCTAGCTGACATTAGCCTCAGTTGTGAGCTTCTTTATCATTTACCTCTGCGTTTTAGCTCCTGTTAGCCGCAGCGGTCAGAGTAATGTTTCCCAGCTAAAGCGTGTGAAGCCGCTCAGTAAAGTTTCTCCCCATGTTATGCGACGGCAGCTGTGTATATGGTTATGTTTGTTATTGTGCGATAAAGTTAGGACGATTCGACGCTTCGAGCCGCCATTTTCAGCTGGTCAAAAAACACACACACACACATACACGCAAACCTTAAAAAAACGCTGCTGACCCGCCTCCTTATTTAATCCACTGCTGCGGAGAATTAACATGGAGCTCCTGCCATTGGACGCAACATGTGCCTTTTAAACAGGATCTCAATATGTTAATATGCAGGTGCACTTGGTTTGATTCCCCCTGTTTGACGGTGGGAAGGGAGGGTTTCATCTGCATCTGTTTTATACTAGTGGTAAAAATATTCAGATCAGATTACAAAAACATACTCCACTACAAGGTCCTGCAAAATGTTTACTGAAGTGCAGAAGTATTTGCAACGTGAAGCATCAAAAGTAGCCTCTTAATTATGTATGTATAATTGTAATGTAGCATGTAAGTAGCATTTTAATGTTGAAATAAAGGAGCATAAATTGGGAACACTCAAGCAAAGTACCAATACCTCAAACTGTTACATTATACATTACTTTCCACCATTGACTAATTCTCACATGCATAATCACATTAGGATCCTAGTGCAAATTATTATTATTATCATTATTATCCTTATTATTATCATATACTATAAACGCACTCCCCTACAAGGTCCTGCAAGGTGAAGCATCAAAAGTAGCCTATGTATCTGTTATAAGTTATTAATGAATGCATGTCAAGCATCAAAAGTAGCTACTTATTATGCATAATGGTCTGTGTTATTTTTATATTATATATATATTATATTATATATTTTTTATTAATGAAGCATGCAAGCAGTAATTTAATGTTGCAATATAGGAGCATAAAACTCAAGTAAAGTACCTCAAAAGTCTACATTGTACAAGTAGAGAACTTAAGAGAATGTCCACTACTAATTCTCACATAATCAACATTTATCACATATTATTATTATTATTATTATTATACCATATACTATAATAACTTCTATAATAGTACACGTGCATGTATATTCCATATTAACATTATATTATGGATTATGTTTCATATTATATTCTTGTGATCATTTCCATATTATTTTACATAAATGCATAATAAAACAGTAGAATAATTATATTTCATGTATCACTTCACTGTGATGTGGAATAAAAGGAATATGCACTTTTAGTTATGAATGTATATTCTTTTCATGTACACTGGTCTCTGTTGTTGTATATAGCTTTTTAAACTTAAACATCTATTTATATCTACTAACCTGTGTCCTACCTCTCTTGTCTATTCTTGCTCCTCATTATCCACCAACCACAAAATCGAACGCACCCTGATGCAGAACCCGCCCCGCCGGGTGTTGATGGGCGGGGCTTGGTGCTGATTTGGAAGAAACAGCGAGATGGGGGATGAAATGAGGTCACGGAAGCCTTTTACACACGGATGTCATGTCGTGCATCGCCCTTCAGTCACTGCAGCTTTTAGAGTAAAACAGGTACAAATAACACGGCGATGCTCAGAGAATAGACGATGTTTGTATGGTGCAAAAATCAGGCAGGTTGGTTTCCTCCATGCAAACAGGCGATCAGCTGAGCCATGTAATAAGCACAGGAAGCACTTGGTACAACGCACAGAGATCTTTTATTACATAACAGGCTTTACTGGGTTTGAAACACAGCCATTGAGCGAGTGACAGCAGAAAAGACCATCAGCACAAGCATTTCAGCATACAGACACACCACACACAACAACATCACACACAGTTTATTAAAATCATGACAACAAACAAGTCAGAAAATACTACTAAACTGGATATTTTTGACCAGAGAGCATACTTGAATGTGCATAAATGGTCTTGTGGAGTCTAGATAGCAAAAATCTTTATGCATTTAATTAATTTAATTTTAAATCCTTAGAAATAATTTGAAGAGAATTATAATTTCTCTAAATGTGATTGTGCCATCTCTTCGCCACCAGGAGGCGGCAGACCACAGTCGAACAGGATGGTTTCAAAATAATTTTTAAGGTATTTGTTTGTGAACAGGCAGAGAAAAATCTACACATTTATAACACGTTTTCAAACACTTCATACAGCAAAAAATTCAATTCAAATGATTACTAGAAGGGTAAGTACACAGGACTGATGTGGTTCAATTTATATATATTTGTAATACTTTATTAGAGTTTAAAAAACAGATTCAAATAAAGGTCAGGGTAAAAATAAGGGAGCACTTCAGGAAATTTTATTTTTCTTGAAACCTTCTTTCCTAGAAACACTACACAAAGACAAAAAATATATTATCAGATCAATTTAAAATGTAGTGTGAAAACAGAATTCATAGTGTTAAAGGCTGGTGCAGGTGTTTTACCTGTGTAAAACCTTTTTATGAGAAGAAACTGTAGAGATAGGAGAACCCAACGATTCCAATGATGGCACAGCACAATGTAATCATCATCTTTTTCTGTGGATTTAATCAAAAATAGACAGCAGTCAGACAACAGCCGGCTTTTGGAATTAGGCTGTAATTCATGAGTCGCAGCCAAACACAATATTCACATTTATGGACACACAGGTTTGAGGAAATGACTGAGCAAAAGGAGAAAAGGGGGTCAGAGAGGTCAGAGTGTGTGTATTTGTGTGTAAAGAGAGAAGAAAGGTGAAAAAAATAAACTCTCTTACCTCCTCCTTTGGCACCAGTCTATAAAAGCTGTACTTTGCAACACAGTGGTTAACAGGCTGCAGCAACAAACTGCTGACAAATACTATATCCAATAAAAAACATTCACACAGATCCTACATGACACAGTCATCAAAAAGTGTTCAAATTCAGTTACATATTTACATCCTGTCACTGACAAAGTGCAGACAGGATCACAAAGGAAATATGAGTCAACCAGTCATTATAAAAACATAAAATCTTTAATTTCCATTAAAATCATTGTCATCTCATTTCAAAACAGTGTACAACAGCTTCAGTGTTTTCCTCCATCCCTCATTGATGGCTAAAAAAGGCTTGAACAGTAGCATTAGGATTGAACAGTAGGACAGAAGCCTAACCAGCAGACTGCCCAGTTAGACCAAGCTGGGGGGCCTCTCACTTTCAAGAGCTCCCTGCACAGCCAGAATTCAAGGCACCATTCAGGTTCTCAAACAAAGACTTCTCTCAGTGATGGTGCCCTTCATTTTACAAGGTGTGCCTTTGCAATACAAAACCTCTCGATGAGGTCGATACCTGATGTTTAAAAAGGATCATCTTCTCTTTGACGACTGAACACAGTATCTCTGATGCGGTCTTTGTACACACAGCTAGATTCACAGGATTTAACTGACTCGTGTGTAACCAATATGAGCACTGTGGTCCCGTAAATTGTCAGTTTGACACATTCCCTCTACCAAGAAGAAAAGGCCTAATGAGATGATGGTGACTAAATTCAGCTGCCAATTTATTAGGTGCAGGAATGAAAAAAGACGATTAAGTTTATGCACTGATTTTCATCGTGTTTTCTGAAAATACAGACCAAAAATCAAAAAACTAAAAGAAACCATTTTGGTTTGAATGTGCTGATTTCACTTTATGGTATTTTGGTGGCTGTAATCAGTGTTGAATTGTAAACTGTTACACTGGAAGGGTGTTTCTGATATTTTGTTTATGTCAATGACGTCAGACTAAATATTAAACGCGTCACTTAGGTATAATGCAATAGGACTCAAAGGCACCACAAACTGCAGCCTCCAACATGTTCATAAAGTTTAACTAACATATCTCTGCAGCTGTTTAAACACAAACTGAACATTACGACCTTCATAAACATAACATTTATTGCAAGGCTGCCATATTAGAACTCATTACTTTCAGACAGCTGTACCTAATAAACTGGCAACCGAGTTGTATGTTTACAGTAGAAATATTATGAAACCTAAAATATGCCCGGAAAAGCATCTCACACTAGTCAGTGGGGGAGACTTTACTGTATGTTCGAGTGTCCCTTTAGACCTCATCTCACATGTGTGACTTTATTAGCAACACGTTTTCAAAAAGTGTAATAAATACAAAGACATTTCTGGCACTTAAGGGGAAAAAAAGCTAGTGTTACTACCAGTCTCTCTTTGCACCCTTTCGTATTAAAACATCACATTTTTTACAGCACTTTAACAAAGGAGACAATCACAGGTTTATAATATATGTAAAAGGTCAAGATGGCTAACATTGTAACAGGTTAGCAAAGACACAAAACAAATATTCAGGCATTTCTCCCAGATGTTGCAGTGTTAAATAAATCTTCAAGCAAAGATGAATGTTTATCCTCCTGGCCTGTCTTTTTTTTTCTTCCTTATTTGCTTATCTTAGCTCCACCTGTCAATGAGATGTCTTCCCATAAGCGCCATCCTTCACGTTTAAAAACCAGAAGCACTCTCTAAATTGAAGAATCATAAGTGAGCAGGCCAATCCTCTTCAAGTTAAAGAAGTGAACCATATTCAGGGCTGGATATCAACAACACTTAAAAAATAATAATTCTGTTATTTACATGATCATCTGATCTTAATCATAGAAATAAGACACATCTTGAAAGGTGATAGTGCTGGAACTCTCCAAAACCAACATAACCCCAATACAGTGAACATACAGTAGCTAGCTTTTCAATTACAAAATGTGTCAAGGCTCATAAAGGCAAGAAATTATGATAGCAGAGGCGACGTGCTTCTACAAGGCTCCACAAAGGTCAGACTTACTGGACATTAAAATAAATTTCATGACAAGCACTTCCCGGCTGATTCTTTGGCACCGAGTGTTGAACAATGAAATGCTTAGTGACACTGGAGTGACGTTATATTCCGTTATTTTTCAAATCCCTTTTCCCCTCCAGAGATATGGTAGCTATTGTACCTCACGTCAGCTTCAGTCTCATTTCCTCATTTGCAGCAGAGCATCCTCAAACTGTCCGAAACCACCTGATAGAGTCAAACAGACCCCTGACAGGCTAGTATGGACTGTTCTGACTGGACAAATGTTTGTACAATTATCAAAAGTAAAATGTCTTCTTTTTTCCCAGAGGTCAAACATTGGACCTTCAGTCTTTTTTCATCGATGAGTTGTACATCTGCAGGTTAAATATTATATCCATTATGGAGTGATTTTCAGTTTTTTCTTTGGTGAGCCAGCTGGTGGAGGACAGGATGGAGTGAATGATGTATAAACTGATGATGGCAACAAGACAGCAGTCCTGCTATAGTGTCTGGGTGAGGATGATGATGAGGACGATGACAAGAAGCACAGCACAGATTACACCAATTATGATCATCTTCTACAGAGAGGGAGATATAGAGAGAGAAACACAGAAGAAAAGTGTTAATGATGAGGAACATGAGCACTGAAATGAGCCCACAGGCCATACACCAGCTGAAACTGTGCACAACTAACTCACTACTAGCACTGCTCTGTTTGTTCAGCTTTCACGAGAGGAAAGTGCTACAGAACAGGAACAGAAAAAAAAAGCACACCCAAGAACTTCAAATGCACACAAACACACCTCAAGTAAACCCTCTGGATAGAAAGAAACAACACAGATATGCAGAGAGCCTGAGGAATGGAGCGTGCAAACCCTTTCCCAAAGCATGCTTCATATCCACACCCACAGTGGGACAACAGAGCTTGTTTGCTCCAGAGTTTACTCACCCTTATCTCTCCTCTTATTCAAACAGTTCATCATCTTCGATTCAATCCCACTGACAACCCGATTATGAGAGCTAGTATGGCCAGCAAGACCATCACAACCACCACTATTATCACCATTTTCTGTTGGGAACAACCAAGTGCATACAGTACCATCAGGACTATTTTCAGTGGGTAACAACAATAAGCATATTCTTAATCTACGCATATGAGCAACAATTATGGAATCCATTGCTGTATGCTACATAATATTTGTACTAGTATTGGATGAGAGAAGTATGTACAGTTTATGGCCATATCATATATCATGAAATCTCTTTGTAGCTAGGTGACCACTCAGACTCAGTGCATCAATCCTGCTAAAGCCTGATAAACCAGTTCTGTCTTGGGACAACAGCGTTGACTTCAAGTAAATCTGTCAATACAAAATATGTTTTCACACAGCCTGTAGTTAACAAGCAAGATTTACAAACACAGACACAAACCAATTAATAATGCAGCATACATGAGCAGACTGTAAACAAAGACAAGGTTGAAGTTAAAGCTGAAGAGAAAAGAGAGAAAAGAGTGTGGAAGCTGTCGGTGAGTATGTGACGGGTGTGTGTGTCTGTGTGTGTGTGTCTGTGCGTGTGTATGTACGTAGGTGGGAGGGGGTGGTCTTGGTTCTGGGTCTTGGTGCCAGGCAGGTCAGTGGTTTTCAAAGCACAGGGGTCCACAGGCCACAAGGTGGTGGAGGCTCAGGAACAGAGCAGGTAGGAGGGTTGGGGCTCATCACAAGGCATCACAGGTAAGGATCAAGGTGAAGATCAGAGTCTTTATGGTGGAGATCATGTTGTCAGGCAGGTTTCCCAAAAGCATCTTTGTGTTAAAGAGGAATTCCAGTTCTTTCCATTTTTTACAAACTAAAATTGACATTTAGACCAAAAGAAGCCCAGTGTTATAAAAGGAGCCGCATTGTTTTTGGCATGCGGTTTTATGCATCAATGACACTATGAAATGTGATCCAGGACGGCCAGTTTGAATAACAACTCTATTAGGCTTATCAGATGCTAAAACACTGTATGTACAATGTACACAATTTACCAGCTCTTGCATTTATCGTAACAATAACCATTTTGTCTTTTGTTGCGATGATTGCTAGGCAAACAGTAGAAATAGGCCGAATGTGTGCTTGCATGTATTTGATTGGCAAACACTGTACCTTACTAAATTATGTCACATTACGTTGCTGCAAAAGTTAAGCCACATGGATTGCACTGCTTAATCATATGCTAGTACAAGGCCAGGCTTGTAAACTCTGACTCAATATTTGTCATGTGGCATGCAACTTAGTCTGTTTTATTTTTTCCATCTTTCTCCTCTCTGTACTGTCTGTTAAAGCAAACAAGAAAATCCACTGATCTCAGAGTCATCGCTGTTCTATTGTAAATGACTATTTCCATTGCTTTTGGGAAACCAGACTGCTCTTCTTGGCTTTAGTCACTCACACGTCGAGCCTCTTGCTGAAACTTTGCTGCTTTCTTAGTGTCTGCTACGGCCCGTTCCACAAAGCCCACTGACTGGTCCATGTTGCTCTCAATCCTGTCAATCATTCCACCCTAACATGGGGCACGGTGTCAGATGTGACAAACAGCAGCAAAATTAAATTGATTAAAAAAACAACAGCAAGTGAGAGAGAAACAAAAATGAAGCACACAGAACGGTTGTGCGTGATTGGCAATGTGTCTGCAGGACGAGGGAGTGTGATCTGTAAGCATCAGTGTGGTTTAAATGTGTAAACCAGTGAAAAAAAGAGTAACGTATCTAGGAAATAAGCAGAAAAAAACAGGAAGAGATCACAATAGATGCACTGATGCAGCAGTTGGCTGAATTACATTACCTTGCGTGCTTTGGTCTGGTACCTTACAGCTTTTTTGGTCTGTTCCTTAGCCACCATTATGTGGTCCACTGACTTGGATACATTCTGCTCTATGTTGTCTATTATGTCACCCTGAAAAACAACACAGCAATCATATAGTGAGATACAGGGCAACACTGAACAAGTGAAGAAATTTCTAGTACATTGGTTTGAATACATACAGTAATACATCTGGTTCCTATTTTAAAGTTTCTGGTTTTTATAGTATTTTACTATCAAAACCTCCGCTGTTTTGTTTTTAATGTCAGGGGGAAGTACTCATATTTAGGTTAATGCTGAAAAAAAAAAACATTTTCAAAGTAAAAGCTGGAAATAAAAATGATCAAGAAAAACAAGTGTTTCACTGGAAAATCACACAAGACAAATGTGTGGCCCTTACCTCAAACAAGGCTTCCCCTCAGAAAGCATGGGGCAAGCAGCAAGAAGTATGTGGTTAGACTTATGTAGGCATATATACAGCGACTGACTGATCAAGAATATGTGTTTGTGCTTATTCTAGTGTGAAATGTGAATGATGCTTTATTCGTACATCGGACTAACATGCATTCGTGTTCCATCAATGTTGGGTGATGAGATGGACGTGGCAGTGGCAGAGGAAGGTAAAGAGAGGTGTAAGAAAGGCATGGAGCTGGAAAAGAGGAAACATACAGATGCAGATTGACAGTCAGATCACAGCGGAGACAGGAAGAGGAATATACAGAAGAAAAAGAGTTGAATACAGTCTAAACAGAAAGTCATGGGAAAGGGTGAAGAATGAATGCAGAGAGTGAATAAATTAATGAAACAGATGAAAAGTTCCTGAAGTAACTGACGGATTGATGAAATGATGGGTAGGTGGATGTGCTGTACCTGGCTCTCCACCAGCATTGCGATGTCTACAAACATGTCGTGCAGCTCCTTGATGCTACTTTCCAGACGAACAATGTCTTTGTGTCTGGCTTCAATCTCACTCAGGGCTTGTTTAGAGATCCCAGAGTCCACAATCTGTGAAGAGGAGAGGTTCATTGTTACGACTCAGGACACCCAGCAAAGACAGACAAACACAGAATCACATCTGAGTCTAAATGAGGATTAGTCACTTTAATATTTCGTCATATTTTTCAGTGTGTCAGAAATTGGCTGCAATCTGGTTTCATTTGTATCTTACCTGAAAAGGCAACTAGCTAAATCATGAGTGCATCTCATAGTGATACAGAGAAATACATGAAATTCTTCCAAAGAAAAGTGTGAGTGCTGCTTTAAAAGGAAATGTGAGTTTATTTTATAAAACCTGGCAAGCTGTGTTATGTAGATTCAATTCTTTAGGACCGTGTAAATTTGAGTTTCAAAAGCATTATTGATCACTTAACTGTATTGGAAAAGAAAGACAATACACACAAAATGTTATATGTGTATGGGTTCCCAGGTCTCTGGTCTGGTTGGGTTTTAAAGGCATGTGAAACATTTAGTTGTTATCAAATCTGTGAATGTCAAGTTGAATCGTGTATCCTTGTGCAAGGAATTCCTCCCAAGCTGTACTAGAAACAACCACCTTCTCAGCAAAATAGGCACGGAGAGGCTTTTTAACCAGTTGAAAAACATTGTGCACATGTGGTTGATTGATCAGTTGAGAGGAGCTCATTTTACATCATTCTCTGTCACAATGTGTCATTCTTGTCTTTGAGCATTTAATATTTTCTGATTGGCCAGTTCACAATGCAACAAACCCTCACTTAAAAGTAAACTGATATTATCTGTCCTCAATCTTGGCTGTTAGATAAATGAGGTGTGGGGCACTCAAGAAGGCACAAGAGAGCAAAGGGACTTTGAGGCCAAATCACAAGCACAGCTAATCTGTAACCAGTTGATATGAGGCATTTTTAGTTTTACTGAGCAACTGACAACTTGGCTTTCTCTCAGTTCAACCACATGATGATCCACTTCAAGGCAAAGTGAAGATTAGGGTACAGCTGAAAATAGAGGAAATGCATGCGCACACACACACACACACACACACTTACCCCTGCAGTAAACACAGCAGCATTGCCACTCTCCAACATCTCCTCCAGTTCGTCATCTGTTGTTGCTTTTCCAGCTGAAAACCACAGGAAAGGAATGGAAAAAGTTAATGAGAATGAAGTCTGTGGGACCATCACATGACTTCATGGCCATGCATGTAAGTGTCACTCACTGATCTCTAGCTGTCTCTGAATACGTCCTTTACTCCTCTCCCTGAAGTCCACCTGGGCTTCATTATACTTTGTCATTACCTCCACGAATTTCCTGGACAGCACTGCATGCTGGGAGACAACAGGAAAAAATGAAATGAATGAATGTTATTTTGGTGGATGTACTCACAATGTGTCCTGGGTCAGTCATAAATGTCAGGACTGATAGAAATCTAAATTACATCTCACAAATGTCAAAGAAATTTTGATGATAATTTTTTTATAATAATAATCATAAGAAGAAGAAGAAGACAAAGAATATAAGAAGAAGAAACATATAAGCAGAAGAAGAAGAAGAAGAAGAAGAAGACCGGAGGCCACCTGAGACTTCAGACGGACATCATTTACCTGTGATTTACGTATCCGCATGTCAGCCGACACCCTCTCCTGCTCTTCTGACTCCAAATTCCTTTCAATGGCTGGAAGGCAACCCAAGTGGCTGATTTATGACTCAGTTTAAAATCAATTACACCTCAAAACATGGTTGAATTCTTCAGGAACATCTTACATTAAATCCATTAAATATCCCCATTTTTCTCACGGACAAACTGTGTGTGCGTGCGTGTGTGTGTTGTAGGCAGACTCACTCTTGAGTTTATTTCTTGCATTGTTGGCCATCTTCTTTATGTCATTGGTGATTGCCTCCAAGTCATCCTGTGTTTCTGGGAAGGAAGAGACATGTGGCAATAAACAGCTAAGAATATTAATAATCGGGTGAGACAATCACACTTAGCATTATATTCAACTCAATCTCAAACTAAGTCAAATGATGCTAGAGAATGTTGTAATGTTTTTATGACTGGGTACAACAATACGTAGCATACTGATTCACTTTTAACTGAGGTAACTCAGGTGAATAGGAAGAAAAGCTGGTAGTAGTAAGGCATCTTACTCTGATCTGATGTAGGAGCAGACAGGATGACTGAGTAAAGCTTCTTGACTTCAGCCACATTCTCATCAATTTTATCAATGCTGTTCCTGATGTCCTCAATCTGAAACAAACACGCACACACGATGAATCTCAAATGTATGCAAATGGAAAAAATTAAGACATTCACAAACATTCACCCATGTACGGCCTCATACACACAAGTGAAGGAGTAAAAGGAGTACAGCACCCACACACTGATAGTCCCACTGACCTGACCGAAGAACTCGTCCATGAAGGCTGCGTTGTCCACAGCAATCTCCACCTCGTCGTCATCTTGATCACAAGTCTAACAAGATAAAATTAAAGACTGTATCAGAGTAGTTCTAGTAAGGGCAGCTGACCAGAGAGAACGTGTGAAGGGTATTACAGTATATGTTCAGCATGCCATCCACACCTCGGGATTAAAGATTCAAGTGTTCACTGTGTTCACGAGGGTAAAAACACCTCTGTGTGCCTGCAGGGCAATTTATTCCCACTATTTGTTATACAAATTCCATTTTATACAACTCTTTTTAAACCTTGTTTACATGTGTCTATATTATATCACCTTATGTTCATATATCTTATCTTAATGCCTTTTTAGGCTTTTTATATAGCACTCATCAACCACTTGTTGAAAGGTGCTTTACAAACAAACACCTCACCTTTAGAGAAAAACAGATAACAATCCAACCAATTCAATCTTTTTGACATATGTCCCCAGATAAACATGCAAAATAAATACTTCTTATATTGTTAACAATTACAGAGACATCAAGTTAAACAAACTAATCTGAGGCCAAAACATGACTCAACTTCACCTCTGTTTAAAACTCATTAACACTATATGCTAAGCTAAGCTAAGCAGCTGCAGTTCCCCATTCAGCATACAGATACCGGAGTGGTATCAATCTTCTCATATCACTCTCAAGAAGAAAACAAATAACTGTATATCCTATGATGAAATATTCCTTCAAATCTGTCACAACACTAAGCAGCTGTACAAGAACTTTGCTCATATAAAATACAGTCAAAAAGGAGCAAAATTGTTATTGCAGATTATGATGCATTCGACAGTTTTTGCAGTCAGTCAGCACTCACATATATATTGAAATTTAATGGCCAGCCCAAGTCCCAAGTCTTGATAGCCTTATGCTCAAAATCATCGACATAGTTATGATCGTTTTACAATAATGTCTTGAGTTTTTATAGGGTAATACTTGGCCTAAGTATTTTTAACTGAATTCTGAAGACTGTATTCTACGTCAATGTCCAAAAAATACTGAGTGATTTTCCAGAAGTGTCAGGTTGGAAAATTCACTGAACAGCATTTAGACCATGAACAACCACTCTGTAATGAAACTGCTTCCTGGTTAGCAGCTCAGCATGACGCATCAGCCAGAAATACTTACTGATCTGACCCTAATCAGCCTACACCCAATAAATTCTATTAGAAAGCTTCAATCTGCTCCAGTCATAAATGTGTCACAAGGGACAGTCAGTAAACACAGGGCAGTGCTGGAGGCTGGCCACAAAAACCTCTGCTGATTATTTACATGGTGAGAGACGAGGGCCAGGTTCCAGGAACTTAACCTGTTTTCATCTTACCGTAAGAAACCACAGCATGAACAGACATCATAAGTTCACACTGTGACTGTGTTAGGGTGAGGAGAAACGGAGTGAAACAATGAATTAAAAAGAGACAGTAAGCTCACTTTGTTCCCTCTCTTTTATTACTTCTGCATTTTCCAAACAGATGTGTTTTCATTAAGCAGAGCCTTGCCGTTTGTGTTTCTGTTACGTATTGGGTGGCAGAGAGTCTGAAGTCCGGAGGCTTGACTTTTCTTCGGCATGGATCAAAGTCAAGACATGGAAAAACACCTGTGGACTTCCCTGCTCTCTCATATCACCTGACTCAGCCTCAGTAACAGCCCTACTGGGAACATTTACTGTGACATCATTCTTTCTGTTCAAATGTTGAGTTTTTCACAGCCTATAACCTTCAACCCCTCATCTGAAATTTGAATTGCAAATGCAGCCTAGACTCTGCAGTTCAGGCTGCTGTAACTAACAACAGTTGTGAACACAGAAATCCCTGGACACACACACATGCTGGGACACTGCTTGTTTTTAGATTCCTTAGCAAGTTACAGCTGCAGCACTCGGGCCCTCACATCATGATCCCTCACACAGCACTTCTGCTGTAACGAGATAAGAACAAACACTCACTTCCTTCCACTGTCTCTCATTCAGCAAAAATGAGGGGAAAGATACTGAAATGCGCAACAAATGCTTTAATACACCAGACACACACAGACATTTGCCTCAATGTGACAACAGTTTGATACTGACAGGAACAGTCAGAGGGAATGATGTCATCCAAGCACTAAGGAAGTTTTCAAAACATTCCTCATTAAACTCACTTGCTCATCTTATGACTCTGTGTGAAGCAGAAAATTTTGGAGATTTTCTCTGTCTAGTGCTTTTTCTAATCCTTGTTTTTGGAAGAAGAAAAAAAAATAATAAATTGATTTGTAAAAAACAACATTTAATAGTACTCTGTTTAAAAAGCAGCTATAAAATCCCAAAAACGCTATAATCCCACGCTTAGTTACATGAAGATTGTGCAATCATTAAAACCTTAAAAACACACTGGACAACATTTGAACAACTGGACATCATTTTCAGCTGGATATCAGTGTGTGAGTGATGAATATGTTAGCTTGGATGCTGGCTTGTTCCTTTAATTCAAATCACTTAATTACACTTGTCCTGCATACAAAGCACCATATGTCAGGTTGCATAATTCCCCTCAACAAGGCAATGACTAGACAGAGGTTTTACACCGAAGCAGACACAGTGATCCTCTGCCACTCAAATATAACAAACAGACTAGTTCTCTTAATACACAGTTTCAGTGGAGCCTGAATTATAAGAGCGTGTTGTACTGGTCATTCTGGAAAGTCAGATCAAATGTGCAACACAGTAATACATTGATCAAACCCATGATTATAATAATAAAGCACTAAAAGACACCAGGTGCTGGTGCAAAGACTGAGCTCAGCCTCTACATTACTATGGCAAAACATATGTTGAGCATATATTCAGACAAGCACGAAAACTACCTGTGACATGTATGACTCATTATCACATACAACATTTGACAGAAACAATTCAACAAGTTTGACTCCAGTCATTATTTGAAGGTTCAGCCCTCTCCCACACTATCTTTCCTGTGACCTTGTCATCTTTAAAGAAGAAGCTCATTAACCCATGGACTTTGTCTCTGAGGATCATAAATGACGAAACAGTACCAGAAACTGCACTTTACCTGGAGGTTGACAAAGGAGACAGCTGAGAAGGAGGGTGAGCACAGGTTAAAGTGAGCTGAACAGGCAGTCATATAGGGTAAAAATAATGTGTAGGAACATTTGTAGAGCTGCTATGACTAGTCAGTTAATCAATTTGTCAATAGGGCTGCAGACGATTATTCTCATGACTACTGGATTAATCGTTTAGTCAAAAATGTATGGTAAATCACAATTTTCCCAGAGCTCAAAGTGACATTTTCAAATTGCTTCTTTTGTCAAACTAACGGTCGAAAACACAAGCCTATTAATTTACTACGAAAAGGCCAAAGAAAAGCAGCAAATTCTTACAAGGAGCTGGAACCAGCAAATGTTTGACAATTAATCAATTCTCAAAATAGTTGGCAGTTAATTTTGTTTCAATTAACTAATCATTGTAGTTCTGTTAGTCAATGAACAGAAAAATAATTGGCAGATATTTTGATCATTTTTCCCAAAATGCCACACTTAGTTTCAGCTTGTCACTTATGAGGATTTTGTTACTTTTCTATTTTAAAATTTGACATCATCTTGGGCTTTATGTTTTTTCAGTAGATTTATCAATAATAATAATAAAAAACTGTTAGTAGAAGCACTATGCACTAGATTTTCCCACTGGATAATTCAGAAAAGGACAGGGACCTGGGGTCAGATCTACAGCAGAATGGTGACAGAAACCAAAACACTCCCATCAGGACTAGGATTTAATTAAACACTAAAATCTGACAAGCGATTTGAAAACCCATTCATTGGGCTGATATCTGATCTAGGTGGGGAAGTAACAGAAGTAGACCAAGTCCATATTACAGTGAGCGAAAACACAGAACTGAAAAGGATATGGCTTTTACTGAAAGCACATTTGAAAATACCACAAGGGGAAATGGAACAAAAGGCCTGAATTACAGAAAACTGTTGTCAAGTTAAAGTAAGCCTTCAGTCTGGATCACGGTAATGAACTGTGGCTACAGTATCAACTTATGTTCTGGGTATTTTTAACATTGTCTGCGCAAGCAAATGTATTCAAAGCTTTACAAGCAGCATGCAGTAGAAGCTAACATGTGACCACAGCTCCAGGTTAAACTACATGTCAGCGTTTCTTGTTGCTCCTTTTTCCTAAAGTCTACAACATATCAGGTGATCACGCCGGTGTTGGCACTAGCTCACATGAACATGCCCCCATACACAAGCATACAAACCAATATACAGCCTAGATTACTGCCAGCAAGTTAAACATTAGAAAGGAAACTCAATGAGGAAAACACGGGCGGTGGGTGAGTGTGGATAAAGAAGAAAGATAAAAAAAGAGAGGGGTGAAGACTGGAAAAAGCTGTGGGATGGAGGCAAACAGGACAAGAGAACATTTACAGGTATTAACATATATACTGTCAACTTTCCAACAAATGACTGACCCACTTCACTTGCTATCTGTACTTTCTTGCCTTGAAAAGAAGCCAGCTGTGACAGATACAGACGCCTGGAGGGGACACGGCAGTTCAGCTACTTTAAACACAGCAAATATTTGGCCAGCAGTTTCAGGTAGCTATGGCAGCACATCCCGACTTGGGTTACAATTGGATTAAGGCCTCAGTCCCATGGGCAGTCAATGTATTCACAGTCATTAGCACAAATGTGAATATTAAAGGGTTAAAATGGATGTTTCTGCTGCTAATGACTTCTCTGTTGCTGCTGTATAGGGTTTGTAATCTGACAGTGGTATAGAAGATTTAGTTTCAGTCTTTTTCTACTGTAGATACTGTATCCATTTCAAAATGCTCTATTTTGCCCTAATTAAGATATGCTCAATACCCTAACATGTTTACAGCAGTAATCGCAACCAGGATTGCAGTGACTAATATTTTCATCATAGATATTTTCTGATTGTTGAATAATCACTAAACTTTCTGAAAATACTTAAAGATATCCATCAATATTTTCGAGAGTCCAAGGTGGCATCTTCAAATTGCTTATTTTTGTCAGGCAAACAGTCCAAACACATAATATTTCTAATAATCATTGACATAAAACAGAAAAATGCAGCAAATCCTCACATTTGAGACAACTGGACATTTTTGCTTTAAAAATTACTTCAACAGTTCACCGATTATCAAAATCTTTGCTGATCAACTAATCTTTTCAGCTTTAATGACAACGTTAATCAGTCAAAAATAAAACAGAGTAATCCATTTTCAGCTGAAAGTGCTCAATGCTAAGGCTGAGCAGATTTATCCACATTTGTATGGACACAGGTCTATATCATATTATTCAAATGAGATCTGGTATTACGGCTCAACTAAAAATAATTACACTATTAATTACTTCCACTACATTACTTTACATTTGACACTGTGATGCTGCAATACAACATGGCTGTATGCAAAACACCAGAAAATAATGTCTGAATCACTTTTAACTAGCATCCACATTTCAATTCATTTTCCAACCAGCAGTGTTAATACATCCATTACATGAGTTATGTCATCACATGGACACTATTGGTTTAAATGATTAATATGTCCACTGTTAATCAGTGAAAAGGAAAACAGAATAATTCTCTTGTTGCCATTTTCAGCTGAGACTGCCCAGTGCTAAGGAGTAAATTTATGTTTATAATTTATAAAAAATAATCTGTTTATACACAGGTCTCTAACACATTATAGGAATCAACAGCACCAACTTAAATATACAACTTTTCAAATGAGATCTGGTATTATAATTATACTATTAGTTAATTCCACTACATTACAATACATCTGGTACTGTAATACAACATTGCTGCATGTAAAACAACAGAAAATAATGTCTTTTAACTAACATCCACATTTCAATTCACTTTCCAACCTGCAGTGTTAATACATCCATCATATGAGTTATGCCATCACATGGACACTATTGGTTCAAATGCTTATTATGTTAGGTGTCAAGTATTTTTTTTTGTTTGTTTATTTATCTCTACCTCTCATTTCCTCCTACAAAACACATATTTTTTAAATTTTTTAAATTTTTAAATTGCCTTTAAAGTGAAACATACAAACAACACAGGAGAAAAATAAAGACACTGTCAGGTGATTTAACGTTTCCTGGACACTAACTTACCGCTTTAAGTTGCTCCAATCGGTCCTTCATCTTTTACACGGTTAATTTAAAAACCTTAAAAGCAAAGAGAAAAGCAGGATATTGTGTAAAATGGCTGAAAACTAGTCCCAGTGTGTGGAGTCCTCAGCCAGCTGGTTAGCTAGCCGTCCGACACAAACCCACCGCCAGCCACAAACACAATTAAACTCCCCACAAGTCTCCACAGAGGGCTCTGAAAACACGACTTTTTCTGAAAACAGGAGTCTTCCCGTCGTTTTTTCCATACAATATGGCTGCTGGGTTTAAAACCAGTGTTTTTTCTTTGCTAAATCTCCTCGCTCAGGGGATTAAAACAACAGTTGTGCGGAGCCGTTTAATCTGTCTCAGCGCTGGACGCCACTAATCATTCTGAAACGCACTTTGCTGGCTCACGCATGCGCAGGACGAGACCCGGTTCGCGGAGATGAAGCCACGCCCTGAACCACCTGCAGCAACGATGCGTTCAGGTGATGTGGGAACAATATCTTTACTTTAAAGTTGGTTCTAAATGCAATTGTTGGAGTTCAAATTAAAACAGTGTAAGAGTCAGAGCAGTTACTCTCCCTGTGATGCTGTGATAATCAATAGGCAGAAAAGTAAAACTGCTAAGGATGGAGAAGCTGGAAAAAAATTTCTTTAAGGAGACTGATGCTGATTGTGGATCAAATTAATCTAAAGTATTGAAAGTCTTCTTAGTTTCTAATTAAGGTGCCACTGTCGAATAAAATAATGAAAACAAGTTGACAACAATCTTACCATAAGATTGTTGTAATATCTTAGAGAAATTAAAAGGGATGTTTCTGCTGCTAATGACCTCTCTGTTGTTGCTGTATGTGTTCTGCAATCTGGCTGCGAATAAATACAAAAGGTATAGATTATTTAGTTTAATTGATTTTCTACTGTAGATACCGTATCCAAAACTCTCTACTTTTTTTTTGTTTTCAGAAAAACATTTCAGAAAACATGAATCAGACCATGGTGTTATCTCTTTAAACTCAGTCAATCAGAGTAGAGCACCTGTTTTGCTGGGCAAACTGATTAGGTGAGATAAAAGAAATAATTAATCAATTTACTTTTTAAAATACATGTTTAAAACAAACTTTAAGCAAAGTATGCTGTGTACATCATAAATGCACTTCTTTCTATTTCTCTCTCATTCTTATCATGTACATTATTGCCTTTGCTCTGAGTAAAGCTGATAAGCAAGGTTTAACTCCAGCTTGTGACTGAGTGGAAACTGACTGCTGATGGACTGGCTGTTCTTCTGAGGTCACTTATTAGGTCTATTAAACACATTCAAAGCGGTTAATACTAGGTCTAGTAGGTTAAAAGAAGTCTCATCTGTGTAGAAGAGCCTTCAGAAGCCACACAACACAATGAACATAAAGAGTAAAACAATTACATAATCCTTTGTCCTCTGAAAGAGCATGACTGACACCTGGTGGCCTTCAGGGCATTGGACAGCTTGCAATGAGACAATTCTATTGAGTGCAAATGGCTTTTCTGATTTTTTTCCCCTTTATCTATTGAAGCTCCATTATTATGGCCTATTACATGGCTGCAGTAACCATTTCAGGGGCCCTATTGACACTCTCCACTGCCCACCTGCTGTGCATGTACTCCTCTTCTCCAATCTCCAAGTCCAGTGCCACACAGCAGGCTACATACACAAGGCAGCTTCATCATACACCAACCAGTGATTATTTACTGGAATAATCACAACTTCAGTTCATAATGTAGAACCTGCATTTGATGATATTCCAAAACCCACTGACATGCATTGAAAATGCAACATTTGGAGTCTCAGAACAGTTGCCCGTCAATTCGGTGATGAAGCCACACCTCTGTGCAACAGCTGCCTTTATCTTATCTGAATGCAAACCATCCATGATATAACATCTGTAGACATGTTACGGATGAGTTCAACCAAATTACATAATCACACTGAATTTTGCACATGACAGTTTGAATTACCCCAGGCCAAGAAGGGAAAAAAAAGACTTGGCTGCAATAAAACGAATGTGACTAGAATTTGTTAGGGTTGGGCAATGAGATATATTAATCTATCACACTACAGGGGCTCTGTATGGCTTTTTCAGACTTTGTCATGTCAAAGCAAGGAAAGAACAAGTACAAACAAGATTAATGATAAATTCCATCGAGCTGTGTTAGCTTCACATGTGTTTTTTCCTACTATGACAAGTCAAATGTCTTCCATGAAAAAGGCCAATTGGATAAACTTTCAACTAAAAGTGCCCCTGTGAGTTTGAGGATACTGCTGTACAGGAAAATAAGAAAAAAAAAAAAGATAGTCATGTTATATTGAGAATGTTTTTATTCAAAGTTTACTCCCCGTAGTGCTTCCAGTACACCGTACAACAGCATTATGTGAGCTGGGTAAGTGCAGAGGAGGGTGCTCAATGATGAAGAGTAGCACGCTGCCATGCCAACGACAACACTAGGGTGGGTGTGTCTTACACAGTGAAATTAGAACCACAACTTTTCCACCAAGTTTTTTTTTAGTTTTAAAACAAACAAAAAAATTCAAAAATAAAAAATCTGAAAAGGGATTTTACAGTAAAGGGGGCAAAACTCCAATAATTTCCTGTCCACAGTTGGGGGTTCGGGGGGCTTCAGGGAACAAACAGGTTAGAGATCATCTTCTTCATCTGGGAGTGCTGTTTGTGATGCAACCTGGATGGTGGGAAAGGAGATTATTTGTATTTTGCATACTTGGCTCATGTAAAGCTGCTGGATTGGAATATACTACATATAGTCACCTAAACAGGCATTGCACCTGTAAGGTCATACTCACATGAAGCTCTTCCTCATACTTCGCAGCAAGAGATGGGTCCATTTGGACCTCTGGGGGAGCGAGGGCAGGCATTGCCACAAACTCCAGGTTGGGATCACCAATCAACTTCCTTGCTAGCCACAGGAAAGGCTTCTCAAAGTTGTAGTTACTCTTGGCAGAAATGTCATAGTACTAGGGACACGGGAGTAAAAGGCAGTTAGAAAAGATGGTTCAGACCAAACAAAGGCGCAAACCAATGCTTTTTAAAATTTGACTGACTGATATGATTTGTGAGAAGTTATTACCTGCAGGTTCTTCTTGCGGTGAAACACAATGCTCTTGGCTTTGACTTTCCGGTCTTTGATGTCCACCTTGTTACCGCAGAGGACGATGGGAATGTTCTCACAGACACGGACCAGGTCACGATGCCAGTTGGGTACGTTCTTATAGGTTACTCGAGAGGTGACGTCAAACATGATGATAGCACACTGAGCTGTGGAGGTAACAGAAGTTTTAAATACACTACTCAATGCAAGGTTTCTGAAAATCCAACAGTGATTTGGACTGTTCAAGGTTTAATAGCCAGGACAGCATGTATAGGATTGTGAAGAACACCTTGAATGTAGTAGCCGTCTCTCAGGCCTCCAAACTTCTCCTGGCCAGCTGTGTCCCACACATTGTACTTGATAGCTCCTCTGTTGGTGTGGAACATCAGCGGGTGTACCTCTACTCCCAGGGTGGCTAGAATTACAAGCAAAGAGGAGAAGTCAGAACAAAAAAAGGTGGAAAATGTGATGTTAGATAAATGTATTAAAGCATAGAGAGTTTTGATTGATTCATTAGCACACATACAATCAAATCCCAATCTCATTCCTGCATTAGACTTCCATTTACAAACTTCATTAGATGAGCATAAACTAATAACGAATAAACAGAGGATCAAACTTTCAAAAGTAATTTTAGCCCGAACAATATTTTAACATAAAAACAAGATTTGAGGCAGCTAATGATATTGACATTACAGATGTCAGATTTTAGTTTATGGACAAAGATGAGTGCTAAGGAGGGAATTTCACAACTGAAGAGCCAACTTGTCAGTGCTCTCTGGTGGACAAACTATGGAGTGGTGACATTGTTTCTAAACTACCTAAAGCCTAATTTGGCATTTCTGAACAATTTCTTGTCATGTATTTAAACTACTAACCATATTAGAAAGCAGGGGTCTTATCAGGGCCCCATAACTCACGTTATGGCTCTGGCCCTGCATGCAGGTTAACGTGGCCCTGCCAAACCAAGTTCACTGCATCAGAGTTGGGATTTCAAATTAGTGCAACGTCTTTGACTCATAATCTGATGTGTCATTAACATCATGGCACGAATGCACTCACCAACATATTTCTTCTCAAACTCCCCTGTAATGTGCCTCTTCACAAAAGTCGTTTTTCCGGTGCCTCCATCTCCTACCAAGACAAGCTGGAAGAAAGAGAGCAGTTAGTTCAAACTGGTTGGTACTCGTTCAATACAGCACAGCTAACGTTAGCCGAAATACCACAAGTACATCATCTACACTTACAAGACAGATAAATAGCACCAAACTGATGTACAGGGATTAAAATTACCTTGAACACCGCCACCGGTACACACTGTGCCATTGAGTCCGCCGTGGTTGCGATTTTTCTGTGTGAAACAAAACAAGGCGGGATGGTTAGCTTGTCCTGCGTCTTCCTCCTGTCTGCTAACTTAGGCGACCACCAGTAACGTGAAGCTAGCGATGTTAGCAACTGTCTGATTTGACGTAATGGTTTGCTACAATCAGTTATTTTCACGCAAACTGTCGCAACTACTTTAACGTCTGAATGTGTTCAAGTCATATTACGTGGCAAACTAATACATGTGACGCTGAGCTCTGAATCTGAACGAAAACACAAGCTCGTATCTGAACCCGTGTTTCAACGCAGGCGGTAGCCAGCTAGCTAGCTCGCTAGCTAACTGGCTTATAACGTTAGAGTGCGCCACACGAAGCGCGACCGCACTTTTTCTTGCTCGACTGGAACAATCGGAGCGCAAGACCAGCTAATGTGGTCCATGTAGCAGCAGATGGTCAACAAAAACAGACTTCACACATCAAACTGGCTTTAAGCATTCAAGATTATTTTGGTCAATAATAGCAAATACACTTAGAGAGAAAAATAAGCTGGGCTCAGGAACAAAGCGGTAAAACGAGGGAGAGCTGTGATGCTAACCCGTTAGCTACAACGGCATGGAAGCCATTCTTTTCACCGAGCTAACGGCTAAGTTAGCTTGGAGTTAGCACAGGGAAAATCAATGGCCTCATGGAGTTGCTCGACCCTCACATGGCTCAGACTCGGAGCGCCGCATGAACCCAGTGTACACCTTCAAGTTTCCCCTTGTTTTAACTAACCTTCTCGATAAAGACAAACTTGAAGTAAAAGGATGGCCTGCAGTGAGAGAAGAACCAAGGGACTCACCGGTGTCGCCGCTACGAGAAGAAAGAGGTAAATGGCTGCGTTCGCGGGAGATTCAGCCTGAACTATGAGTCAGTTCCGCCCTTATCACGTGATCAGCGCAGCGGTAAAAACGTATGCGAGCTTTAGTGAACGCACTTTTGTTGAATTCAGCATCATGATTCAGCATCTGTTAATCTGATTCTTTTTTATCTAGAAAAAGTAAATACAGCATTAAAGCTAATAGTGTTTTATACATATCTTGAAAGGCAACCTAAATGCAATTCTTACCATGTTAAAAAGGTCATAAAGGCTTTAATTAATGTTTTTTTTTTCATTACCGATTAATCAACTAATTGATTTCTCAATAAATAAAATTTGTTTGGTCTAGACATTAGAAAATAGTCCCAGAGCCCAATATCCAAAACATCGTTTCATCTGACCAACAGGCCATATATATTTAGTTAGCTATCATATGAGACAGAAAATTAGTAAACTAGATTAAACTGCTTGTTTTGTCAGTCAACCCATAGACATTTACCATGATGTAAGACAAAAAAGTAACAACTCCTCTCATCTTTATAGCTGGATACAGAGATTTTTTGTATGTTTGCTTGATGAATAAATCAATTAAATAGCAAAATTATTGGCAAATATTATTCTTGACTTATCAATTAATAGTCTTTTAGTTCAGAGCCGGCTTTAAAGCAACAGACGAATGTGTTTCGTGAACTGTTTATTTCAGTATCTTAAATAGCTTTAGCAACATGACATAAATACACTCAGAAATATCCTATTACATCAGATAAAATGTGCTTTTAAAGTGCAGTAGAAAATAGTCTATCACAGACTGTGCATAGGATATATAGGTTGCAGACTATACAGTCAACACCATGAAAGTGTAATATCATCCATCTTCACAAGATGTATGATTTGTGCGTTTTCATATTTTTTCTGAGAACAGAAGGCTTCACTGCTCATATGTAACTCACTGGAATATAAGTGCTGCTATAAATAATCTTTAATGCATAGGAGGATGTAAGATATATAATTTTTATGCATGACACATCTTTGCTGGCAGTGTGCAGATACAACAGTGAGTCTATCTGTACAGGTAATCTGCCTTTATGTTGGCTGCTATCTCAGCCTCCCATCGGTCTCCATTGTTGAGCAGCTTCTCTTTGTTGTACAGCAGCTCCTCATGGGTCTCTGTGGAGAACTCAAAGTTTGGACCCTGAAGGAGGGATTGAGAAAAAAATAGACATTAAACATCGGTAGGTCTAAATCCATACAGCTGATATATAGTTTCCTGTTGTCCATTTAAGTTTTGATGATGGGTTGAGTGCATAATGCCCATTTGAAAACATTAAATAAATCATTTTCCCCTTTGTGGAAGGCAGGAATTGACTTTCAGGTAGGCTATATGTGTGATCAACCTATTTACAGAATTTTGGTTTAAATGTGAATATGCCTTATGTTCTTATGCCAAACACTAAATATATATGATGAATTTTGAGTGGTTCCATAAAGACAGAGGGCTGTAGTAATTTACTTACTTTACTTAGTAGAAATAATCTCAAATTCCTGGTTCAGTATACCATAATGGTACAATGATTTAACATTACATCTTAAGATTATTGAGTTCTTTTTCAAGTTAAGGCTTCTATATGTTTTAAACCAATTGTGTTGTATGATCCTGTCTAAAGCCAAAAGCATTCTGAATGGCCACAATCAAAAGAGGGATAAAAAGAGGAGACATTCATTGTGTTGCTTTTAGGAGAGAAAAGTTCTACACTGAAGGTGACAGAGAAGTTCAAACTCTGCTCACTTCCACATCTCCACACACCTGACCGACTGCTGTGTAAAGTATACAGTGATACAGTATTTCAAGAGAAAAGTGACAGAAATACAGTTTTACTTCTGCAGCAGCCACTTTGGTTCAGCTCTAGAATAGAATAAAATTTCCCCTATAGAATTTCCTATTCATTATACAGCTTAGTATAAAGCCTATTCTTACCTCAACAATGGCATCAACAGGACAAGCTTCCTGGCAGAAGCCACAGTAGATACATTTGGTCATATCAATGTCATAGCGTGTAGTTCTCCTGCTGCCATCAGCTCGAGTCTCAGCTTCAATGGTAATGGCCTGGATCGCAGAATCACACTTTATAATAAAAAAGGTCACCTAATCTAGAGAGGTGCAACACAAATCAACTTTACAGTATTACTGCTCTATCTTTATAGCAGGAACTGTGTTTGTGTTCACCTGAGCAGGGCAGATGGCCTCACACAGCTTACAGGCAATGCAGCGCTCCTCTCCATTAGGGTAGCGGCGGAGGGCGTGCTCCCCACGGAAGCGTGGTGACAGAGGGCCCTTCTCAAATGGGTAGTTGATAGTGGCAGGTTCACGGAAGAGGTAACTCATGGTCATCGCCAAACCTGCAGGAAACCGTCGCCAAAGAATCAAAGAAAGTTATGACTCACTTTTCACAAATTGTGGTGTAGTTTTATTGATGACAGTTGAGGTATTAATTCTATTGACTGGTTGGTACATTTAGTGAGCCAGTGAGTATTTATGGCAAAATATGTATGTGGAACTGAATGAAACGACAGTGTCACCCAGTGCAACACTTCATTTATATATTCTGTGGCACAGAGGAATAAGCTATATCAGGCTTTGACTACACTTAAAATACTCCTTAGAAGGATAAATGAATAGTTTGGGTTTTCATGAGGTTTATTTAGCATGCATGACCTCTGAAGAGCTCGGTCCAAAGAAGTGTTGTGGCAGCCCGGTCAGTGATGGACCTCATGTCTGTTGGCAGCTCCTGAGCATTTACATACTCTACAAGGAAAACAGAGGAAGAGAAAAATTATTTATATGTGGTGGTCACTCCGCTGACAAAGCCATATATGGATAGCTGGGTTGGCTTGGAGCAGAACTTACTATATCCCTCTCTCTGCACACTGACACTGAATTGGCGCATGACACCAGGATTATATCCGAATGAGCCTGCAGATACATAAAAATGTGATGATGCCTCATTTTGTGCACACAGATGTTATTTTCATGTCATCTGCTTCAGTAGTACCTGGCTTTGAGCAGCAGTGGAGGAGACGCAGACTCAGTGCAGCAGACATCTAAAGTAGAGAGGACAGTGGAAAACATGCTGAAATATACAGGAACTAAGATGTAAACAGCAGAAACATCCTGTGTTGCAACCCAGAAAACAGCTCGGCACAGAAAACAACACCAGACTGAATGAATGATGCAGACTGGGCACAAGCTTCCTATAATCTCGCGCCCCAAATCCCTGGTATTACGTCAGCGGTCCGCCACATTCACGGCATGTTGGTAGAATGGGAAGAACGGAAACATGTCCGATTTATGTGACTATACGAGCATATGTAACTCATGCTAACTGGCTGAATTGACTGTAGAAATGTTAATAATGCATGTATACTAACTACATACTGTTGACGATAACGTTTTTCTCCTGCATTTTGTTACCGGTTTGTAGACAGGTGGGCAATTATTTTCGTTAAATTGGCCACTTTGCTAACCGCGTTTATGATCTGTACGATATACCGTGAACGCCTCATTACAAATTAAATAAGCGTTAGCTAAATTTCTGTTACATGATCACAAAGTTTCCTTCAAAAAACGTTTTATTTGCTTCAATTTATTCAGACGATACATGCTCATAATAGCAAATAGTGAGTCCTGACTTCATTATATAACAACAATTTGTTGCTAACTTTACTGTTATAACAGCTAGCTAGATAAATTCAGCTAATTTAGCAGAAAAAATAGTAACAGCTAAATGAACTCAACCTGGCCCTTGTTTCAAAAGCCTAAAACAATCGTTAGCATTAATCAGTTTACCTTTAAATGAACCTTTTTCTAAACTTACCTCTCACAACTTTCAGATGAGCAACAACAATCAGCGGACCGTGAACTGCGCAATTGTATTTATGTTGCATTCAATGCTCCTCGTTAATTTCCGGTTTCTCCTGCTTAAATTGATTTGGCGCGTGCATAGTTGTAGTATTTCCTACAGCAAGCAAAAGCAGCATACATGTTGTCCAGAGAAGAGGAAGAAACTTCATCAGAGAACCACATTTTACATTAATCACACACTGATGTCATGTTGGATGAATCTTATTTAAACAACAGAATATCACTTCCATGATAACTAAACTAAAGAATATGTTGAATAAATAGTCAACTTTACTCCTTTAATAGTCAGAGGGAGGAAGGCAGAGAGAGAGAGGCAGGCAGAGAGAGAGAGAGAGAGAGAGGGAAGTTTGTCTTCCTCATCACTGGAGGATCTCACACTTCACCTCTTCAACAGCCGAGTGATCAAACATGACGGAAATGTAAAAGGTAGTTACATTTTAAAAGCATATTTAAAGAGACAACTGTCCTCTTGTTGTGGTTTGCTTATGGTTGAAGGGAGGGAATAGAGGAGATGGGGTTAAACACTGATGTATATACATGTTGGAGGCATTGTAAAGTCACACGTCTCTGATGCATCAGCTTTACATGGTCATGATGATAGAGCACACAGTCACATGCTAAATAATGAGGAGCCTCCTCTTCTCTTTCAGTAAGATGTTGAGTCCATCGAGTCCGGCTCAGAAGAACCTCGGTGAAGAGGACAGCTCTGGATCTGATGCAGGGTCAGAGGTTGGTCTGGAACCAGAGACAGATCGGTTTGGCTTCATTGTGACCAATGGCTCAACAGCTGGGTGAGCAGTTCCACATTTGTGCTTGTGTATTTGTGTGTTGTCATTGAGCTGAGTACTGTTGTCGAAACCAGGTCTACTGCTTCTTTGCTTTTCTTTAAACAGGTCAATTGGTAGAAAGACAAATGAGGGCTGAGATGGTTATAAGACACAACTAAGCCCAAGGTTTTTATTTGCCCTGTCCAGACAAAACAGAGAATTAAAAAGTCAGATATAGTACATAAAATGCCCCCCAAGGTCCATTAACTTAAACAAAAAGTCCATTATGAAAATGTATTTATTTTTCATTAATTATCAAAAACAAAGTAATTATAAAAAATGTGTTGGTGTTTGTGATTAAATTCAAACATACCTGATTGATAAGGTTTTCATACATTCAATATATGTATCAACAATATCTATATCTATATATATATATAGTCAACAATAAACCCATGTATGCATGTTCCCAATACTCTGATTGGATGACTTAACAATTAATGCTTGCTATTGCTGCATAAATTATACATATATATATATATATATATATAAAATTCTACATTATTTTGTGTAACCTCAGTATCTGGTGTCGCCTCAAATTTTTCCATCCTCCACATTGGGAACCACTGCTCTGTGTTGTTTTGTCACCTTTAAACACTTAAGATTAAAATATTTTCCAGTTGTCAGTGTCAGAAAAGATGATTCAAAACTAATTGTTCCCCTGAATGCTGAAAGTTTCTAAGGGGGCGTACAGTGTACCCTGAAGTCTCTTTCTTCCAAAGCAAGACTGTTTCTAAAGAGAACACGTCTGAAAACCAGCATTTTAATCCAATGCTTTTATGAGACAGAACAGCGTCTGCATCCAAGACACAGAGCCAACCGAGCAAAAAGCACATGACTGCAATTAGTAAAATGCTGTCAAAAGACAATTAGTAAACAGGTCTTAGTAAGAGAGCTGCAGCTTCCAAACCATTTATTTGAGAATAAAAATGTGCAGTCTAAATGTAAAGCATGGGTCTAATGAGAGCAAAATGTTTCTGCTAAAGAGTGAAAGAAAACCTTGTTTACACAGAAAGTAAAGTTTGAGCTTTACAGTTGCAATGGGAGGCCTTAAATGAGGAGACAGCCAAATGAAAGGTCAATAAATGAGCGCACAAAACCTACAGTTAAACATGTTGGCAGAAATATTTATGTGGTAATTTTTATCTGTAAAAGTACGACTGTTTGGCCGCGGCATGTCATCCGTGCTGACATTGAGATGTTTGTAAATGAATTAATTCTGAAGCAGGACAGACCTTCTGTTGGCGCTGTGTCAATGTGGGTTTTATATTTCTGTAGAAATGTGTAAAATCCATGCCAGAAAGACTGCGAACTGGACTTTAGGCAGTGTACATAAAAAAAAGAGAGCAGTTTTATTTTCAGATATTTCAGATACACTTTTTCACAATCATTTGACCACATATTTAAATTAATCATCAAAGATCATGGCGGTGGACCAGATGAAGCCGTGTAAATAAGGCCAGCTGAACAAACTGCTACCTGTTGTCTTCATACTTTCCCCATTGATAACATCCTGACCTGTTGCCATGGAGACCTAAAACTGCTACCGTGTGGTTTTCCTGTTTCCTGTCTTGATTTTCGGAGCACGTCTTTCTATCATGACAACACACAAACTGCATGCAGAAACTCTGCACAGTGAGGGTCTTCAGTTAAAGGACTGTTTTATACTGTGTGGTCAATGCATGAGATATATTAAAGGCTACTAAATTTGTATTTCATATAGTTGTTTGGTGTTTAAAATATGTGATGTCTTGTGTGCCGTTTTGTGTCAGGAGTGTGGGCCCACCCCCTGAGCTGGTCAGGCAAAGGGAGGCCAAATGGATAAACATTATTGTCCAATGGGATCGCATCTTGTTGAAGAAGACCAGTAAGGTGTGTCCCACAAAGTCTTTAAATGTAGTGTAAATAAACTATAACTGAATGAATTATGATAGGCTTTCCATGAAGGACATTTTAACATGTCACAGTAGGAAAAACGCAGTAAATAATAAAATAATGGCTGAATTCCATTTCGCTGCTTCAGTTTCAGGGTCCTCGTGTTGTTCATACTGGCTCACTGTCACACTGTCATGGCTTCCTGGGATGATTTTGTTATTAGTAAATCCTCTTCAAAATGTCTGCTGTAATAGAGGCCTGTTCGCATTCATACTGACACTTCATACTCTGAGCTAATTCTGTGTCTCTGTGACCGACGTCCCTTCAGGTGAAAGTGCAGTGTCAGAAAGGCATCCCAGCCTCACTCAGAGCAAAGTGCTGGCCTCTGTTGTGTGGAGCTACTGACAGGATGAAACACAACGACAACCTCTACCAGGCAAGAAAACTCAACACTCTCACTGTGTTAAATACTTTGAAATCAGAAGCAACAAACAATTTTAGCACATTATCTTGAACCGTGGGATTTTGTAATAAGCAAGACTTTATATATTTAACTTTATATTGACTAAACATTAAGTCAAAATAATTGTTAGTAAAACAGTCGTTAGTTACAGCGCTCAGCATAAATTAGGCTCACAATGCAATACATGAACTATTTTACTGCTTGATACAATAGACAATGGAAACCAGCAAAGTCTTTTTTTTATTTTCATAATATGTTATGTTCTGTTATGTTATGTTATGTTATATGTTCATAAATGGTTAACTTAAACTATCTTTTTCCTCTGTGTCAGTCTCTGGACTCGAAGTCGGCTCTGCAGAGCTGGGTGGATGTGATCGAGAGAGACCTGGACCGACAGTTCCCTTTCCATGAAATGTTCCTTTCCAAGGATGGACATGGGTAGGCAATATTTCTGCTTCTGTTTGCTTCTGTTGACAAGCTGATGGCTACAGAACCATCCTGCTGTCTCTTTAGTTGTCAATGCGCCTCAGCTGCTGCAACCACGGCATCTTTATATTCCTGCTTTATTGATTTTCTGTTGCAAAGGTGAATTGAAAGGTTATTATCTAAGTACCATCAGGAGGTTTAAACTTGTATCTTGTATAACTCATGTAGCTGTGTGTGTGCGTGTAGGCAGCGTGGTTTGTTCCGGGTGTTGAAGGCCTACACTCAGTACCAACCAGAGGAGGGTTACTGCCAGGCACAGGGGCCTGTGGCTGCAGTGCTGCTGATGAACATGCCGGCTGAGGTAGCACCAGTTTACCCTTCTGTCTAATAGTGACGCTGCAAACGCATCTCAAAAACATTTCATTAATCTAGATTTCAGTGGAGAAAAAAAGGATCTGATGACTTATTGTCATTTTGTGTACCATCTAAACTCATGTGACCTTGGCAGGAGGCCTTCTGGTGTCTGGTGCAGATCAGTGAGCAGTACCTGCCTGGATACTACAGCCCTCTGCTGGTGAGGACCTACATAATGCACCTGACCTATATTTATTTTTACTTGTTTATCCTGTCAACACTGATTTTTGTTCATTAGTACTGTGAATTAACCCCAAATTAGCGAATACCTAAAAATTCATTAAGGCAATGATGAATCATCTACTTACAGAAAATTAGTCCACAGTGTGGATCTCAGTAATACTTCATTTTACAGGATAATTTCCTACAGTTTGTTACTTATCATAGGGAAAGTTCAAAGAATGTTCCAGTTACTGTGTGCAGCATTTTAGTAAGCACACAGCAGGACAACAAAACAGTCAAAAATGGACAGCCTCAAGACTTATTTTCCCTTTAATCAGTACCAGATTACTGTACATCATTTTTCCAAGTTCCTACTATTGAGAAATCACAGACTCAAATTATGACTTGGATCTTTGATTTCCTGAACTAAGCACATGTACTCCTGTAGGAGGGAGTCCTGTTTGATGCGGCCATGCTGACCTGGGTCTTGAAGAGGACGTGTCCAGCTGCACACAAACACCTGCAGCACCACGGAGTGGAGCCCCTCATGTTCGCCACTGATTGGCTGATGTGTCTCTTCACACGTCACCTGCCCTTCAACACACTGCTGAGAGTCTGGGACCTCTTCTTCTGCTATGGTACGTCCTCAATATAGGCTGCTGCGGGTTATACAAATGAAACTATTTCCTGAAATGGAGGCAACAAAATATGTAATTTCTTAGATAAAATAATCTGAATATTATGTTGTATTGTGACATATAGTGACATTGGTGACTTGTACTGTATGTATATTGCTTCATTTTGCTTTCTGACCACTCTTACCTCTCCTCTCTTCTGTGCAGGGGTGCGGGTGCTGCTCCAGGTGGCAGTGGTGCTGGTGCGTCGAGTGTTGGGCCGGGCTGAGCAGAGGAAGCAGTGTCAGGGTCAGATGGAGACTCTGGAGAGGCTGAGGGGTGTCAGGGAGCAGGTCCAAGATGAAGACGACGACTTCATCGCAGAGGTAAGAATGGAATACATTGCTGGTGTTGAGGAGAGCGCTTACCGTGAAAATCTGGTTCACGAGCTTTAACTCTATAACACTTTTTCGAATTAAGCAAGTGACCACATTTACTTTTGAAATGTCCGGGAACTGACCACAAGAGCAAGAACTTCAAACATGAACTATCTTTTAATTTTCGTGAAAGGTACCAGCCAGCCAGAAACTATAGTTCAGATATAAATCTTTACTGAACCCAAGCTGGATACATAGAGACAGGTGGCAAATTAAAGGAATCTAACTTCAATTCATGATCGGTGAAACATAATAAATGTAGATGCTTGAGGATTAAAAAAATGTCCCTTACTAAGACACTATGTTAGTCTGGATGTATATACTATCTATATGAGTTCACAAGCCTAGATTATCCTAGCCTGTAATATGCTTTGTCATAATTATAATATTACATCCTGAGCTGTCGATTAGTGACATTTCTATATGTTTTACTGTTTCATACTACATGTATTATCATTATAATGTAGTACTGAATAATTATAACACCAATAATTGTGTAAATTATTAGTAAAAAAAAAAATTGAGACCAGTGTTTTGCTTCCCTTCTCAGGTGTGCTCGGTACCGCTGTCAGCCAGAGATCTGGAGAAGCAGACGGAGAAGGAGTTAGAAAAGTGGAAGAAAGACAGACCTTCATCCACCTTTGACCCCAGAGGTCGCTGCCTGGGATACCGGATGGCTTGGGCGAGAATTCGACAGAAGGAGGAAGAACGGGACAGGGAAGAGAGAGAGAAAGGGAACCTGTCTGTCCCTCTCGCTCGCTCGGCCTCCACTCTCTCACTGTCTCCCTCCATCCTTCACAAGAGGTGGAGGAAAGGGGGAAAGGCTAATGCAGGTGAATGGGAAGGCAGCGGCAAAGTTGCAAGGCATCTCTCAATGGGAGCAAAGGAGGACTGGATGAGCTGGACTGAGTTGAATTTCAAGAAGGTGCAGGGCCTTCAGGAGGAGGATGTAGTTTCAGAGGAACATAAAAAACAGAGTGAGCCAAAACAAACAGAACAAACTGAACAGAATGAACCTAAACAGATGGACAGCATCCAAAACATACCAACAGAGCAGGTAGAAGAAACAGTCACAGTAAAAGAACAGATTGAACAAGTGGAAACAGGAATCACTGAAAAGGAGGAAAGTCATTTCACAGAGACAGAGGAAAGCAAAAGGCTTTCAGAACAGACAGACGAAACAAATGTGGAGCCAGAACCAACAAAAGATCCAGCCAAAGATCAGACTGTAGAAAATATTCTTCAGCCGACTGAGCATAGCACTCACCACAAGCAGGGAGAGGAGCTGGACTGCCAGTCACAAGTCGTGGAACAGCAGAGTCACAAAAATGACCAGGAAACTGAGGTCAAAGACAAAAATACAGAGACAGAAAAACAGGAGGCAGAGACTGAACATACAGTTGCTGTGGAGGAAAATCAGACTGAAATACACAAAGATGCTGATGAAGGCAGAAAAATAGAGGTGGAGACGCAGGAGAGCGTAGATCTAAGTGAGAAACAGATGATTCAAGCCGACATGAAACCAGAAGAGAGCACGGAAACTGAAAATGTCCAACAGACGCAGGAAGACACAGTCTCAGAAGTCTCAGAAACAACAAGTGAGACTAGTCCAGGCTCAGAAACAGAAGGCGGAGTTGAGGCTTCAACTGTCAAAGATTCTACAGCAGAGACAGAGACACAACAGCAAGAAGAGGAGGTGATGACAGAGACAGACTCACAGGGAGAGGCATTTGAAGGAAAATACCACAGCACTGAGCCATTAGAAGAAACAGGCATGAAAGAAGAGTCCCACACCCAAACAGTGACAGAAACTGATGTAGTGGCACCGACTCAAGAAAAGGTGGAGGGAAAGCCATTAGAAGAAAAAGACATGAGAGAAGAGTCCCACACTCAAACAGTGATAGAAACTGATGTAGTGGCACCGACTCAAGAAAAGGTGGAGGGAAAGCCAATAGAAGAAAAAGACATGAGAGAAGAGTCCCACACTCAAACAGTGACAGAAATTGATGTAGTGGCACCGACTCAAGAAAAGGTGGAGGGAAAGCCAATAGAAGAAAAAGACATGAGAGAAGAGTCCCACACCCAAACAGTGACAGAAATTGATGTAGTGGCACCGACTCAAGAAAAGGTGGAGGGAAATGCAACCACACAGGATGAACTGAAGGCTGAAATAGTACAAACAGACTCAGTACAACATGTTGATTCAAAGACAGAAGAAGAGACATTAACACTGTGTTCACCTGAATGCATCCAACCAAAGGAAGGCACTGACTTAGTAGCTGATACAGAGACTGAAGCAGAAATACCAGTTTCAAACGACATAGTGGGAGAGTCAAGAGAAGCATTTACTCAATGTTCAGAGGAAGAGGACACAGTAGCATCTGAACCAACACAGGAAACAGAAGAAGAAAGACTGACTGCACACTCAGAAGTTGACAACGACCAAACACAAGCAGAGGAAACACCAACAGAAACTCAGATGAATGAGGAGCCTACTGACTCCATAGCACCTCCACAGATGGAAGCTGAAGCAGTGAATCCCACCGCCGAGCCCGATGGGAAGACGAGTTCAGTAAAAATAAGCACCACTGAGGAACCCGCACCTGGACAACCAAACATTCAGGACCCTGCGAGCACTGTGGAAGACGAAAGCACAGAAAACGTTCAAGAAGACACAGTCGGAGAGGACGACGTCTTTGTCTCTATTGAATCAACAGACTCAAATACTGACAGTAACCCACAGGTCCAAGACAAAGATCCCCAGCTTGTGAAGGACCAGACTGAGCCGAATAACAGCGACCTGCCACAAACCTCTGGGCGTCGCAGCAGCCGGTCTTCTGGAGATTTCTGCATCCGCAAATCATCCACCTCCCGTGGGTCCAGGTTAGGGCGTAGGCTCTCTGAAGATCTCTTCACCATGCCACAAAAAACTAGCCAAACACAATCTATCCCTAATCTCCCAGACACTGAATCACAGTCCAATCCTGGAGCTGTAAACCCAACCCAAACTCCTCCTGATGTGACTCAGTCTTCAGAAGTCACCTCATCACAGTCTGAAAGCACAGCTGAGAAGACAGAGGTAAAGCAGGAGCAGGAGCCGCATGACCCCCCTAAACGTTTTGGTCTCTTCCGCCGATTGAGAGGAGAGCAGCCCAAAAAGACCAAGGCAAAGGGGACACCCAAAATGCAAGTCCCCAAAATCCTGATTCAGGACTTCAGTGATGGAACAGTGATGGAGAAACCGGTTGAAGAAGAGGAGGAGGACAAACTGAGCTCCAGGGAAAGGAGGAGGAGGCGACGGGAGCGAGAAAGAAGAGAGAAAGAGGAGGAGAGGTTGAGAAAGAAGAGAGAGAAGGAGCTGGAGAAGGAGAGGGAGCGAGAGAGGAGGAAACCGCAGACGAGGGGGAAAAGTTTCCAGGTGCAAAAAGAGAAAAGGGGCAGTGATGAGCCTCAACCTGCAAAGACTGGATCAAAGACGCTGAGATATTCTGCTTCTTATGCTGAATCTTACTTTTGACAAAATAAATCTTTGTGATCAGATCCGGAGGAATGAGGAGGCGTTTTACTGAGTGCTTCAGACCTCATGTGTAGAGATCCTAAATTTTTGTCATACTTGAACCTTTGAATGTGTAAATTAAAAAATGTTTACATACTTTGGAAAAATATGTTGCTTTTATTTAGAGCAGTTTTTTTTGTTGCACCTTTATCACAAACCTTAATGAAAATAAACAGGAAGTGCTTCATGTCCAGGTTCACATAATCCCATCAAGTCCACCATTCACATTATAGTTCAATAAAAAGTTGGAATACATGAGCAGTGGCCATTCTGTTCTGTACCCTGCAGTCTTTGCATATTTTTGTCCACGTAAAAAAGAAAATTCCCTGTACAACTCTGATGAAGAAGGAAAATAAGAGTTCAAGGTGTCATCTCTTTTCGCTGCAGGTGGTATGTGTTTAAAAGTAATCGGTCCAGCTCTCTCCTCTCCTCTACTTCACTATACGTCATCCTCACTGTCACTGGCCAACACTTCCTGACTTGTCACTGGTTGAGCGGTCATCTGAGAGGATGGAGGAAGCACTGATCCGAAGAACAGGGAACAGAACTGTGAGAGGAAAATACAGGAGAAAATAAAAAATTGGATTTTTATTTTAAATGTAAAACACTATCTAATATACATACACTATCTTGTTTTCAGTACATCTTGTCTGAGATTCACTGTGAACTCCCACATCAATATGAAAACAGGTGGTATGCAGAGTCTTAGAAAAGGAGATTTAAATTTTTGAAGAGCTGTCCTGGGGTAAATAAAGATTAAGCTAATCAACATAAAAACACAATGGCATACACAAATAGACAGCTTCTCCTTCTCTTATGTATTTATCTCCCAGCTTTTTCCATTTTCGTCTGAACTATACCTTCTTATTAGGTGGTCCGCCTGAATCAGCTGTTTCATCTTCCTCTTCCTCCTCGCTGTCTAGCCTCGTCCTGTGATTGGCTGTTTCAGGCTGTTTTGAACATGTGGACTTTGTGGCTAATGGGGGCGTGGGTGGACCTGTAGCTGAGGGACCTGGTGCAATACTGGTGTCCATGGCAATGAGGTAGGAGTCTATGTCGTCATTCATGAAGTCATCAGGAGGGGGTGGAGGTGTGTGCCCTCTGAGGACAGAGACAGTTTGAAGAGAAATATGACAAGAATGAGAAAGAGAAAGCTAAAAAATGTCTCTCTGTGGCTCCATACTCAACTTCATTGGCCTGCATTTACTGCCTTCTACTATTCTACGATTTGTTTAAAAACTGCAAAAGTAACATCCAAGGTATTGATGGACCATAAAAAAAAATGAAGCCCACTGGTAGTTATGTTTGAATAGAGAAAATCTACTAAATTTGTTACTATATTATGAAGAAGAAAAGATGTCACGGTTCATCCAAAAGACTTCTTTAGGAAATCCACAGCATTTATTATGTGGAGAAGTCACACCAACTGGTGGATGAAGATGCAAATACAGATGGAAACTTTTTCAAAACTGTCATTTACCTTCTGGAATATTTCAGACTAGGCTGGCTGGCTGGCAAGTTGGGAAAATATGTTGTATAAATGTTTGACAGAGATCACATCACATACTTAAAAGAGAAATTACCGTCTAGTGTTGTGTTTACAGTGGCTGGAGTCATCAGAAAGCGTGGCGAGCACAAAGTTCCCCTCCAGGACGCTGTCCATTACTGAAAGCACAACAGGACTGCCACACACAAACACACGTACACACACAATGTAAATGTCAATGGTAACACATGCAATCAAGTAACATCTGTATGTGAGTGAGCTTACCTGCCCGGTTCATCAAAATACATAGAAACAGGGAGACCAGTCGACTCTGCAAAAACTAACAAACCCTGAAGGAGAAATGACAAAAAATTAAAATTAACTTAATGAATAAATTAATGCACAAAATCTTTATTAAAAAAATCTGAACCACAGGAAAATTTAACTGTCTGCAAAGTGCCTTCAGTGTCCTTTCCCTCAAATGAATTTTCTCCCTCTTGTCAATTTTCCAATCTTTTCCCCCCTGACTAATCTTCCTTTTCTTTTGCTTTGTCATCACTCCCTTTGTGCTCTGTCTCACCCGCAACTCCTTCAGACAAAAGGTGACGCTGTTGTGAGTTTTGACAGCAAAATGGTCAAACTCGTCTGCAGCCAGACATAGCTCTGTCAGCATGGCCTTGGATCGATCTGAGAGGGAAACAGGTAGTGAGGGAAACAGAAAGTAAGTGTGAATGGAGGACAAAAGCCTAGACAAGTTTTATATAATAATAAATATTGTATTATGTATGTAAACTACTTCTCTTGGCTAGTAACTGAGACTGAGACTACACAGTGCAATTCTGCTGTTCTACCTTTCTGCCACACAAGGGCACCACTGGGTTCATGTCTATCCTCTTTTCCTTTGTTGTGTTATTTCTTCATGTCATGAACGGCAACATAAACAGTAATGACACACAGAGACTCATGAGGGCTGTGAGATTAGTACATATTATTAAAAATATTTTTCTATTTTGTTCTTTCTTTTGTTATTGAAAGCTACTGTGTGTACTGACTGAAACGTTTTTGCATTTGAAACTTCTGTATATTTTTCAAAAAAGTAACCCTGATATAAAGTTGAGAGAACGTTGATCTTCTTGATTCTAAATTAATAAATACTGGATATTAGTTTAGTAAGATTTGTATGAATTAATAGTGAGTTAAGACTGTATAAAACATGGTTCAAAAGTGTTACAGATAAGTATGTTTGTAGCTGCTGGGTGAAAAAAAATAGACTATCAAATCACCTTCTTCCTCCACATGGTTCCTGACCCACATCCGCTCATCACTCACTGACACAGTCACTTCTTCCAGAGAAGGAGGGAAGTGCACAACTGTGTCCACCAGCAGCCTGAGAGCAAGGGAACACAAAAAGTGAGCTGTGAGTGAGGAAACCGACGACTTGTGGGGTTGGACCAACGTAACAGTTTGCTAATGTGGTGAGTTGACAATGGCCTCGATGCACGTTCCTCTCTGACAACAGCGACATTTCTCCTTATTTGGAAATTGTAGTTATTTATTTAATCAAAAATCTGTAGTGTAAAAATACCTGTATCAAAATCCCATATTTTTAAAACACCAATTACAAGGCAAAAGGAAAAACAGATACAAATGGAGAAAGAGAAAGATGTCAGATCTCTATTATTTTTATTAGTAAGTATTATTTTTGTATGTAGAAAGTATGTAGAAAGATTTTACAGACCTGGGCTGGGATCTGAATACATTGGCACAGCTGTCTTTATCAAACACTGCCTGTAAACTTTCACTGTCCTGGAAAGACAGGTTATGTGTCTTCAGGAGGCCTGCACAGAAAATACCAAATACTTTGAATACACAAGCACTACAATGCAATGAATGCATGACATGCTACAAGGATTAAAACATGAGTCAGTGTCAATGAGATGTAATCCTTTTGAAATCATCTATGTAAAGTATTGTGAACCATCTGAGAAGGAAGTGAAGCGCTGATACCGTGTTTGCAGTGCAGGGTGAAAGTGAGGCGGTTTTTCTGCTCGTCCAGCTTGATGTGACACTTTTCCACTGTCTTCTCCAGAGACGCTAGAGACCTAAATACGGCCTGCACACTCTGACTCA
Organism: Holacanthus passer; assembly: GCA_025331565.1. Taxonomy (NCBI): domain Eukaryota; kingdom Metazoa; phylum Chordata; class Actinopteri; family Pomacanthidae; genus Holacanthus; species Holacanthus passer. The sequence goes on along the minus strand of JAFREQ010000073.1, from coordinate 228,180 downwards.
CACATAGAAGAACATAAGAAGAATTAAAAATAGTTACACACAAAGGGATGTTGATATGCACTGAAATATTCTCATATTACCCCAATTAAACTTATATACTGAAACTGCCATGGCAACATTTTAGTCACATTTAAGGACATTTTAGACATTTTTGCACCTTACTTTGATCTCCAAAAAAAAGAGTTTGTGCACAACATTTCTACGTGACATTTCACTTGCTTAGTGACACATAATGTACCCTGTGAAATTACTGTCATGTACAACTGTTAAAACAAGGAAGCACCAAAATTTGCACAAAGATAACATCAAGGCCAGTAGCAACATGACAGGAAAGATAGCGTTTGAAGTCGAGTAGAGAAAAGAAACTCTGATGTTCATTTATTTCTCAGACTCTGCTCTTACTCATGTACATGGAAGGTGCTGTTCATAAGGGAGAATTTGATCTCATCTGATTGGGCTTTGGAGAAGTACGCCAAATAAAATAAGGGCGGCAACCATTGACATAGACGATTACAATCCATATAAATATAGCAACATCACAAAAGCCGTGTAATGCATTAGAAGAACTCTGACTCTTTCTCTTTGCACACCTTTATTGCCATCTTGCAGCGGAAGGTGTGCCCTCTGGGGACAGTGTACCTGCACAAGAAATGGGAGGGGAAGTTGGATTAAATCTCCAAGAAATGACACTCAAAAATGTTATATTGGGTGACTCACTCTCTCTCTCCCAGACACACACACACACACGCAGTCTGCACCTGCTGAAGAAGAGTGGTGCGAACAGGATGCAAGCATATGCCGACCGAGAGGAGTTGACAGACCGCAGGGCCAGCTAAAAAGAGAAAAAAAAAACAAATCAGTAATACTGACTGACGCAAAGTGTGCACCAACAGGAGGCAAGACTATACGCATGGCAAGAGGAAGTGTTGCTGTATATGACAGTATCAGAGCAGCTCACCCCATCTTCCTGAGGCTCCACATAGAGCTCGTCACCGATCCTGGACAGAGAATGGATGGCTTTGGCCAGCACTGGACGGTACACACACACAAACACACACAACATAATTACGATTAGCAGCTAATTGTTGTCATATACTGATGTTCTAGTTAAATACAGACAGGAAGTGACTGCTACCTTTCACGTTTCCTCCCGTCACGACGCAGTCCATTTCAGCAAACTAAGCCAGGGATTAGTTACTTTTTAAGTTTGCAAACTTGGCTAAAAGTTAGCCGAAACTAGCGGCTAAATAGCACCAAGTGAACCAGTGGGGTTTTAATAGTTTGCAAACCAAACCGAAATCCTCCTTGAGCTGAAATCATACTCAGTTTAGTTATAGCTTAATCTTTACGTTTTATTTTCTGCTGTGGTTCAACAGTGTGTCTTGCTCGGATCTTTGCGAAGTGTTTACCATGTCCGCCGCCATAACCCGCTTCCGCGTTGTTGACCAATCAGAAGAACCCAAAGAGGTGCGGTTTTGATTTGACGCATGCGCAGTGGGCTTCTAACTTGGCATTTTACCAGCTACGTTGATTAATAAAAATGTGGTCAGGCAGGTTTATTTAGAATCGACTTAATTATAAATAACGAAGTGGAATATTTGAAAATGTTTGTTATAAGATTATTTTGGAGGATAAAGAAAGTGAGTAATGTTAATGATTGTATGAAATAATTATTAATGTTACCTTAATAATGATTATGCTAATGATTATATTGAAGACTTTATGTCACATTACATTTACAGCTCTGCAGACCAAGAGTTTGAATACTAAACATATAAAATCACCTTAAAAATATGATGTATTTTTAACTCTAATACTACTACTATAATAATTTAAATGTCCTCCACATTAACCAGCGGCATTGAATATATATTTCATAGAATAACAACATAATAATGAATGTTAGTAACTTTTCTTCATGCACCAGAAAGAAATACACAAGAAAATCAAAAACTTAATATTGTATATATTTTTAAATGATTAAAAAATATATTAGTTATAATATGTTTTTATGTGACTATTAATATTATATATAGTTAGACAGTTTGTATGTACATCTTATATTATTATTATTGTTGTTGTTGTTGTTGTTATTAAAAATATATAAGAATATAAAATAAAATAACTCTAGCTGGTAACAATACTTTCATTGCTCTCCAGTCTATAGTACAGTGCTATGTTTGGGTTTCAACTAAAATATATTTTATTCCTACAACAACAGTAAAGATCTGTTTATATATTTTTAGTTCACAAGACAGTAAAAAAGACAATCGAGTTAGTAGTTCCTATAAAATGAGTTATCCCAGAGGTAATTGCTGACATTTTCATATTTCTTTCATTCTGAAGACATATAAATAGCAGCTGCTCACTAAAAATTGCTCTGTAATTACCATTCAAGGGTCATGGTGGTAAGAAAGAGGGTGTGTGTGCACATGTGTGAGTGCGGGAGCCAGAGAGAGAAATAGACAGGAAGGGAGGGCAAACAGAAAGATGGGCAGAGAGAGCGAGGGGAAGAGTCTCTGTCAATGCACAATTATCTCACCTCGCTGGTCTTTCCTGTTGGTCTGCTTCAGTGTGTAAGATGTGAGGAACGCTGCCGTGCACCGTGTCTCCTCCCTTCACCGGTGATATAAATGGCTGCTGCTGAAGAGGTGTGACAACAACTTTCCCGTACTGAAACCACGGACATTTGGTGAATGAGAGAGACTTTGAAAAGACACACGGAGACAAAAGTCAGACTGCTGCTGAAACTTTTAAGGATTATGAAGGGATGGAAGCACCGTGACAAGAAAAGATCCATGAGAACAAGCAGCCAACACAGAGAAAAAAGATTTTCTGTCCTAGTTGAGGAAGTTAAAGAAAGAGAAAGAAACTGTTAAGAGGATAATGGAAAAAGATTGGAATATGAAAAAAGAGGGAAACAACCGTCACAGACATCTTAACATCGAAAGTTGGACAAAGGGTTGACGAGATTCAGACACAGCTAATTTCTTCTGTCATGGTCTTGTGTCTCTTTTCTAAAGCAACGCATTACGTAAGGCTGTGTGGAATCTATCCTTGTTTAGCGGACTACATTACAGTGTCTACACATACTCATTGCTGTCATGCTTGTGTGTGACTTCTGGATTTGATACACAGCGGCATTGTTCCTAGATGTCTCAGCCACGTAATTCAACAGACACTCAGGCCTTGCTGCAGTCCATGCTGCAGAGACTGAAGCTCCAGCCGGGAAGAGAGGACCTGTACACACCTGTACCCGTCACAGCTGCTTCCACATGGGGGCAAGATGGAGGGAGAGGAGCCTCCAACCTCCAGAAAGTAAACAACAGTCCTGTAAATGGCTTTGTGTTTGGCGCTAATGGTATCCCATCAAAAGAGTTTGGGATCTCTGCTGCAGACAGTAACATTGGCCTCAAAGGTGGGGAAATACAACAACCAGGTCGTGGCTGTGAAGTGGACAGGGGTCTTATTTCCTTCCCCACCCAGAAAGACAACACTGAGGGTGACTTGGGTGAGAACAGGGTGTTGGGCCAGGCCACAAAGCCATGGATCACCCCAACAGGAACCAGGCAGCTGTTTCCTGCAAAGTCACTCAAGGATGCTGATACCACTTCCTTTGAGAGGACTGATAAGGGGAGGGTGAGTTTTGGCAGCTCTGCAATGACAAGGCACACCGCTGATAAACATACTGTAACAAGCATGGGACAAAATCATGACCAGGACCAGAGTTTTACACCCAGAGCTTATGCCTGGTCCCCAAAGGTCATAAATGCAAATCTTGACACAGGAAGGCAAGAGGATAAAGTGTTGCATATGGGAAATGGAGGATTTGGAGCTTTGGCACAAAGTAAAGACATAAACATTGCCCCGGCTGACAAAAATACAACAAACAGCAGCTCAAGAAGAAAACCACGATCATCTGAGAATAAAGCGAGACGATGGACTCAGAAGATCAAGGAGAGATGGAGGGACAGGCCGGGGAGTTTTGGCAAAAAGGGAAAAGAAGACGAACAGAGAAAAGACCAGAACAGTGAACAAAGAACTGAAGTGAGTAGTTCATTTCTAATTATACTTATTTTCTATTGTCAAAATTCAAAAATAGACATCTTCAAGTGAAACTGCAACATCTTAACTTCACAGACTTCCCCTCAAAACCAGCTCTTGACAGCAGAAACTCTCATCAACCCATCAAATAAGGAGGAAGAAAGAGCTCTTCCTTCATTAGACAGCTGTGATTCCAGTAAAACACCTCTGACACACACAGATGTCAGTAATGGAGGAAATATGAGGTAATCAACCAACAATTTGTCCCAAAATGTAAAATATCCCCAAAACATTAATACAAGTAGTGAAGTCAGTGTTTGTAATGTTTTTTGGATGACAACAGAGGTTGAGGACACAGGCTTTGGTTTTAGAGACAATACTTGTTAGTAGGATAAATGAATTGCTGATTTTGGTCTTTCCTTTGTTTACAATAAGAAAAATATAGAATACCACCAGCTTTATTCTCATCTGAATAAATGGTCTTAGGTGATGGCATGTTCATACTAAATTGAGTTTACAGAGCGTTTTCTCTTGTGGCAGGTCTACTAGTGACTTTGAGTTTGGCCTGGGCTCATTTAGTTTACTGGAGGAGATTGTCACGGGCCAAGAGTGGGCCAAGTTCCTCAACCCCAACCAATCAGCCACCTCAAGCGATCAGACATCATCAGAAGAACTCAAAATCCGCCAAATCCTCATGATAGCCATCAGTCATCTGTGATTTTGAACCAGTGGAGCTTCAGGGGCACCGAAGCATCCCCAGTTTCACACCCCAGCACGGCACAAATATCACCTTTCCCACGGGCCAGCATGGACGTTTCAGAAGGAAAACAGCAGCAGGCTGAGCTGTCAGAACCAATGGAGCATGGACAGACCCAACCAGATATGCAGTCTGGACAGAGTGGACTGGGGCGGAAACTGAGGCCTCCATCTGTTGTACAGGTTAGATATCAACTTATTCTAAAGTATCTTAACAGAAAATCTCTGATGTTCCATATTAACAAATGAATGATTTTCGATTTTTATCTGCAGCCTGCAGATATTCTGAACAACGCAATGCTGAAGAGCAGAGTCCACCTCAGCAGAAAGAGACATCATCAGTCAGCTGAGAGGAAAGATGAGAGGCTTCAAACAGAGGCTTCAAAAGAGGCGGACAGAGGTCAGAACAACTTAATACTCTGCTTAATCAGATGTTTCCGGCATTTGAGTTAACGGATGTCAGATGTTGTTTGTTGCAGCTGACACATTTATGGTCTTTAGAAACTCAATTATCTTGTCTCTCATCTCACAGGGCGGTCCACTTCTTCTCTAAGCCCGACAAGCAGCCATGTGATGGAGGAGACAGGAGAGTCACAGCATGATAGCGCCATGCCTTTTTACAACCCAACCTCTCCTCCTCAGCCTCTTTCTCCATCTTCTTCTTCTCCTTTTGCTCATGCACCCAAGGGCGTCCTCAAACACTCCATATCCCAGGATTCAGAATCCTCAGTGGAAATATTGTCAAAAAGAGTAAGTTTTTAAAAAGAAATTTGTATATCACACTGCCTCCTTGTGGTGTAACATGTTTCCCAAATCCACACTCCAAGCTGATTCTAAGCAGGTTTGAAAATGTGGTGTGTAAATAGAATAAAAGAATAAAAAACAACACATTGCAATGCACTAAAAGGAAATTAAGGAGTTGCTCAGAGCTGGAAAAATAGTTTTTGGGAATGTCCTTCAAAGAAATTTAAACAGTTTTCTACATTCAGCTGACCAAATTGAAAAGACTGTGTAGGTTAGGACTTACAATTAATTGTAATTGATTGAGTGAAAATGTACCAACTGCCTCAGATTTCTTTTCCTTATAACTAATTATTTCTTATCATTAGTACCAAATCACATTCTTATAATTCTTTTCATGAAACTATGAGTACATTGTTCAGAACTAACAGATTTGAAAACATTTTTTTACCAAAAGATTAAGTGATCAGTGTTACACAGACCAAATCGAACACTTTACACTGATGAAAGTAAATTTGATAATTAACTACCTCTTTCTTTTTGTTAATCTGCCCTTTTTGACTCCATTCATCCTACTCTGGATCAGAGGCGAGTTGAGGAGAACCGGCGGGTTCGTTTTTCAGAGCAGGTGGTGACCATCGTGCCTCCAGAGCTGGATCTGGATGCTACAGACCTGGAGGAGGATTCAGCTGCAGAGGTGGACTCTATGATAGAGCAGGAGAGTGAGGTGGAGCAGGCAGCGATAGAGGAGGCGGCCCCAGCACGCCGGCCTGCTCTCCCTGCCTGGATACATGCTCTAAAGAGGAGGAACACAGGGAGGAAGCACAAAGAGTAGAACTGCAAAACATGAGCATTTAATCTCACAGACTTGTCTTTCTTAAAAGAAATCAAATCAGGTGGGACAGTCTCAAAAGCAGTTTCATCTGGTTCAAAGGCGTTTTTGAAAACCCTGAAACATATTAATTGTATCATAACCTTTTTGGGATTTTTACACTTGTTTTGTGAAAGGTTTGATTTTAAGACTTAAAAGACTAAACGCCATGTTAAGATGCACAGTGCACACAGAGAGTTTGCTGACTGGATTTCCTTCTGGACATTTAAAGCACCTCTGTGTGTCTCATTGCTCCTCATCCCTCTCCAGACCGCCGCCGTGTTGACAGTATTTCAAGCCTTTGCAACTACGACCATCCACTGCCACTCATTAACAGCACTTTGCTTAGTGGCACTTCATCAGCAGTTGTTGAAGGGAAAAGAGATCGAACTGTCATGTCAGATTTCACCTGCTGCACCAGGGGTTCAAACTGGCAACAACTGGCAAGTCTCACCTTCTCATCTCACAAAGACTATGATGTTGAAGCATTAACTGTCAAATTTAAGTGATTATTGTCTACACTCTCCTTTTTGTCTACCTACAGTATCTAGACTGTATTTGTACTGCCAGTGTTGCTCTGTCTCTTGGTGATGGCTCCCTGTCTGGCCATCATGGAAATTAACCTCAGAGTACGATAAAGGTTTGAGTTTAGAGCTGAAGCAGTGGCGGCCGCAAACTGACTGTGGGTTTTCCTGTTGTTTGCTGGAGAGAAGCACCTGAGTTTTTACTCTGCAAGTCTGATCTACTATTTTCGTCATCTGGGCCTGTAGCTACAGTGATGCTTTCATGTGGATGTAGCAAAATCGGACACCGTGGAGCCACAAGACAAACATGTAATAGTACAACATTGTGTGAATTTGTTTCTGAATCTTCATTGTCATTTTTACACTTTTAATTAATCTAAAATTAAACAAATTTTAGACTTGCTGGTAGGTGAATTTTATTAATTAAATTTTATTTTATCTACAACATACATGAAAAACTATATGACATATTAAAAAAAACATTATCCAGCTACCTCATTATCCCAGTCACATTCATTAACTCATCATCTCTCGTGCGAGGAATGACGTTATCTGCTTTGTTATGTTTCACATTTGCACACACATCAAGTCTTGCTTGGCCTTCAAATGCACTTCTAGTGGCCGGAAAGTATTTGTTCATTCTGTCCACAGATGAGCTGCAGAGTGACCAGAGGGTATCACTCAGAGAGACAGAGTACTTTATAGCACTTCATATCATATTCTGTCATTTCCCTTACATGCATTATATTAATTTGTGTGATTAAATTAGTAGCTAACTGCTGTTGATTCCTCTGTCCCCATCCCTTCACAGCTATCTTCTCTCATAAATCACTGTCAGAGCCATTAAGAGGCTTTTTAGCTCATCTATTAGTGTACAGTGACAGAGAGAGCAAGAAAGACAGAGGAAATGTCTGAGATGAAAATGTGGGAGTGAGCCGAAATAAACAGATAATTTTGGATTCATTTTGGATTGCCCGTACAAAAAAAGAGCACTTACATTAGTCCATTAGTCTGTACAGTAACACTGCCTACTGTGAGTCATCGTCCAGAAGTAGACTAATAATGGCCCATTTGTAAACCTCGAACCACACACACACTCATTCACCCCACTGCTGCCCCCTCTTGTAACACACACCCACACCCTTATGAACCATGTCTTTACACCATTAGGTAACCCTTTCATCCTTTTGTTTGTGCAGGATGGAGAAGAAGGGCAATTGGTGAGAGTGAAAAACAAAGAAATACGCCAACATTTTAGGCAAATAAGTTTATTGTCGGCACTGTTTTTCTGTGTATTGAACATGTTTTGGCTGGTTCAAGCAAAGCTGACTGGAAATGAGAAGGGCATTTATTCAGCTTTAATATTTTGGCTGACAAAGAGAAGGTTGCAGTTTATTGACATTTTAAAAGCTGTAAAATGTCTTGTAAAATGAGACTGCTAACAATAAAATAACATTTTTTTTACTACTGGCTGCTTCCCTCTAAGTTTAACGACTATAGCTTTAACTAAATGGTAAAGAGCTGAATCTTTCTTATGCTTGAATGTTCCCAACTAGGAGGCTCCGGTGTGCCAGTTAATGGTTTGAGCCTCAAGGCCACAGTTCTTTTCCTCTGGTTCCCACTTGTAGTTCCGAAATTGTGACAATGGCAGCAATGTTGTCCTTCTTTAACCATTTTCATAAACTTGCTAAACTAAAACTAGTTGCGGGATCCTGACAACCAGAAAAGACATAATGAATCTCTTGCGAGGCAATAAGGGAAAGAGAGAGAAAGAGGAATATCCTGTTCTTCAGACTGTTGTTGTCAGTCAGATAGGTTGGTCAGAGGCGGCGAGGGAAAGGGCTCCAGAGTCATACGAGCTCTTGATGCCTGGTTTGAGTGACAGCTGGCTTCCTGGGCTCTGAGCAAGGGATGCTTCTATCTGAGTGTCTGACACCTGGATGGACAAAACAATGATGTGATGTGTGATGTGATGAGGCTTACAGAAAAACTCACCTGGATTCAATGTCAAAGACGCTCTGCCATCACAAATGCAAATGTATTATGAAAAAACACATTACCTCTTCGAACTTCTTGGCTTTGTACTGTTCTGCCCCTTTCATGAAGTTCAATAAGATAATGTCACAGAGAACCGTACCCTGCCAACACAGATTTAAAAAGTGTAATGACAGCTGACAGCGACAAGAAAAATACATTTTTTTATCATCAGAAATTCCTACCAGTCCAACAGAGGTGAAGGCAGCAACCAGGTTGATCAGTGTTGGGACTGTGGCAAACTTTCCCGCCTGGAAGAGACAGGCAGAAAGAGCTGGAGTCAGTTTAGGCAGCATAAACAGACCCATCCTCCAGAATAGTTACATTTAAATTAAATAAGAATTGTATTTCACTTTTTAAAACAGTGTTCTGAACAACTTGTTTGTTGAGAAGCACATGAATTTTTAAAGACATTATTTCAATATACTAAATCTTCACAGTCATGGATGGAGATTTTAAAAGAAATAGTTTGACAATTTGGGAATTATAAGAGATGAAAAGATTGAAAAGCTCAATACTGCTCTCATGTCTGAATGTTAAAGCTAGCAGCTTCATATTACAGACCTAAGAATCGAATCGATCCATTCTCATCTAAGTCTCAGCAAAAAAACAAATAAGTGTTTTTCCCAAAACGTCAAACTTTTCCTTTAAAGAGGTTGATTCTCATGGTAAATTACAATAACTCTGTCCACACTATCCAGGATTTCAATGTCACCCAGTTGATGCCAAACTGATACTGAAACTAATCCTTTATTATGCTGTTTAAACCAATTTGTAGCATAATATAACTTTACATATTTAAACATGTTTTCAGTGAACACTTTTGCAATAAGTGTGCAAAAAAGTGCATTCTCCAAAAAAATGAGGTTTAAAAATGTGTATGTACACAAACACACACCAAGTCACTATTCACTAACTCACATTGCCGGTGACCATAACATCGAAGCGGATTGCGTACGCTTTGTGAAGTGTCCGAAAATCAGTCCCATTCTCTGTCTTGAAATATTTGGCGAATCTGCATTCACAGAGAATAAAACAGTGACCAAAAATTGAGAAGGACTAAAAAGATTGAGTAGAAAAAAAATTATTCTCACTACCTGAAGTTGAAGCCTTTGGAGACGGCATTCTTGGCAAATGGTGCGTCAAGTCGTGTGAAAGTGTACTTGGGCACACAATTTTCAATATCAAGGTCCAGGTTACACTTCCACTCAATGTTTATTCCAATTTCTCCACCCTGAAAGAAAAGGATGAGGAAAAGACAGTTTCAGTATGTGGTGCATAAGAAGGTAAATTTAGCCTCCAGCTTGTAATAATCAGGATTTGGTCGGATCAGAAAGTGGTATTGGGATTATAATCTGCGTGTCTTTGCAAAGTATTTGGCTCTAGACACTTGGTGATGTAGTGACTACTCTCATGGGTAATTGGTAAATGAGCTAACTAACTAAACTAACTGCTAACCATTTCTGTCTTGTGAGCAGTTTGTACTCCAACAGATGAGTGAGCTGAATAAGCATTAATAGTGAAAAACAGCTAATAAACTACAACAGCTTTTTGGACTCCAGCTCTCTGTTCCCTCAAAGGTCAGCATGGTCAAAGTGGCTTGCTACTGGCCATCTTCACTAAAGTCTAACTTGACACCCAAAAGTTTACACCTGTGCCAATGGACTCTTTGTGATTCCATTGGAAGTAGTTGAATTTGCCATTAAATTTCAGCATTTTAAATGCTGGTGTGACCATGAGGTCAGACATGGGAAGGATGGTGAGGAAGGGCTCCTTGTTTATATTCTCATGTGTAGAATGTAGATCTGAACCTCTTTGACATTTTATTTAAATTTGTTTTTTCCTGTGCAGCTACAACATTTCAGCCTTGAGGATAAAGAGTGAAGGAAATTTTGAGGATGAAGAGGAGGAAGGTGCCCAGATCAGACCTTGTCTGCCAGGTTAGTCACACTCTGCCCAGTGGAGTTCAGCACGTCCCCCACGCGAAAGATGGGGCAGAAGGGGTTCGTCTCCGGGTGGTAGGTACATCTCTTGATCTCTGAGGATGTCATTGTGGAGGGAAAGTTCCCTCTGAAAGAGAGACAATTTATGTCTATGATTAAAAAAACACATTATGTATGATTTACCACACATTTGTTGAATGTTTTCAGCTGCTTAAATGGGAGAATGTGTGTGTGCATGCACGTGTGTGACCCACCTGGTTACACCGAAGAGTGGAAAACGAATACTGTTTTTGATGAAGATGGTGAAGTTGTTCACATCTATCATCGGTGTACTGGGGATGATGTTGACAGAGAAGGAGAGGTGAGGATGAATATCAATGAGGGAAGTGTTGACCGGTGCACAAGCTTATCTGTGTTTGTGTGTGAGTAAATCTTACATCTTGACACTGTCGTTCTCGGCTGGACACCATCCATCAATCTCACACCGGCCCTCACCCTCATTGGAGGAATTAAGGCAAACACCTGTTATTACACCTGGTGTGGAAGACCGAAAGTTTCAGTTTTTAAGGTTGCATTGATATCATAAAAACCTCTACACATATTAATTTAAAAGAAGGTTTTGTCAGATGATCAAAATCATGAGAACGTCTAAGGATATTCTGATTGTTGACAGGTTTGTAAAGAAGGTGATTCAGAAAATGTGCTTTGTTGATGTGACACAGTCCCTTGGAAAATACTTTCATATTTCTTTTCTTCAGTATTCAGCAATTTATAAAAACGTCTCCTTGAATTCTTTTTGATTCTATTTGTGAGGTCGATTGCAAGACAGCTTTTTACAATTTTTTTCTTTCCATGATTTTTTTTTAGGTGGTGATTCTGCTTACTCAGCAGACCTCGAATTTGACTTTAAACAACTAATGCAAAAGAAGCAAAGGTGGTTATTTCTAGCCTTGCTTTGACCAAGAAATTGAAAGCTGAAACTGAAACAACAAAAATGCAGGCGAGCTGTTAACCACTCGTCTGAAGGATTGTAGTAATTTCTACTAGGGATGATGGAGACTTTGTAACGCACTTGGGCACTCAGCCTTTGCAGTCTTTGTGTTTGGAGGAGAAACATAATGAGCATATTTGGAAAAAGTTTGCTTCTACATGTTCAGGTAACATTGCAACATCATCTACAGTGGTTTATGTGAGAATAAGAAGTTAGACTCACCATTGGACAGGATGGCACCAAAATGTTTGTGGCAGTCTTCATCTCTGCTACATTTAAACATGCTACCAGGCTGGAACACACACAGAAACTTAAAATGTGACATCATACAGGAACAGTTCTTGTTGCACAGCTTTCCTTGAACTGGCCTGAGGACTAAATTTCTGTCTTTCAAGTTGATTGCCTTGGGAGCTCTAATTTGAAACACCTGTCCTTGTCAGTGCACACTAAATGTTGGATTTTATACGGAAGGAGGCAGTTTGTAGTAATTTATAAGAAAGAAAGAAATAATTTTAACAGAATTATGAGCGTGCAGCTGTCTTAATCTTTTCTTGATACCACCCAGATTCCAAAAAAGTTGGGAACAGAATATAATAAGTTGCTAATCCTTTTTGACATAAACTCAACTGAAAATAGTACAAAGACAATATATTTAATGTTTGACCTCATCAACTTAATTGATTTTTGTAAATATCTGCTTCTTCTGAATTTGATGGCAGCAACAAGTTTCAAACAAGTTGGGACAGGAGCAACAAAAGACTGTGAAAGTTGTGGACTGATCCAAAAACACCTGTTTGGATCATTCCACAGGTAAACAGGTTCATTGGTAACAGGTGATAGTTTATGTATACGAAGCCAGCACATAGCTATAATAAAATAGAAATTAGGGCAAACATTGGTAAGAAGTGATTTAAACCCTGTCACATTTGAACAGGGGATACAGGAAGTGTCAGGAGAGCTGCCTGAGGGAGGACCAGAAACATAACATCGTCCTATACCTCAGAGCCAGCCAATGAAGGGCTTTCAATTTATAAAACCTTACAGTCCACTGAAACTGATCAGTAATAAGTGATTTCAATGTGTCCTCACCTCTGAACATTTGCCTTGGAACTGATTTTCAGTGATGATGAGTTTGGTCATGATGCAGAACACACCTGCACCCTGAAATACAACAGAACAGTTATGGCATCTTATATTTTTATGTGATGCTATGGTCAAAATGTGCCTCATCATATCATAGAAATGCTCAACAGAAACAGCCTGATTAACAGCACCGTTATCGACCGACGCTAACTTCAGAGACCAGCTCTCAGATGCTTCACATGCACCACAAACCACCAAATCTTTCATTCCATTTTAAACAGATTATGTGTGTAGTCTGTCTGATAGGGTACCTCAGATAAAGCTGAACAATTTCACAAAGCAAGAAGATAACTGTGAAAGGTAATTTTTTTAAGCAGAATCGCACCAATGTCAAAGGTCATGCCTGTGTCTGTGTAGATATTAACTAAGATGTGTTATTCAGACCACACACCTGTTGGGGGAAGACGTAGTCAGCCACATCCATCACATGTCCATTATGGTAACCAAAACCTTTTACTTTGGTCATCACAGAGGACTCGATGCCGGTGTCGGTCAGCTGATAAGCTTTCTCGTGTACGAAGACCCAGCTGACGAAGATTAAAGAGTGAGTCAAGATTTCAGGTTTGAGGAGTCTTGTTTCTGGACACCATTAACTGCTCACTAACATTTCTTTTGATATCAGAGTTTCCCAGTTTGGGACAAATAAAGTACATCTATCTATCAAATTCAACCTTAACGTTTGTTTTCATAAAAAAAAAGAGGAAAAAATCACTTTGGTTTCAATTTTGGAAAATATTGGAAGCTTGTTGAAAGACTCCTTCAATCATCTGGGTAAAAAAGAACATTTCAGTTTGTTGCACGAAAAAAAAAATTCTTTTAACTCTTGTCTCAAATTGTGACTGTCTTTCCTAACCAGGAAGCTGCTAACCACATGTCTTTAGTCTTTTAGAACAACACAAGCAAAAAATGAATGCATCATTTTGTTTGTAAATCTGAAATAATGGAAAATATATAAAAAATGCAAAATGTAAGTGATAATAAAACTCTTTACGTTTGATTCACATTATTCAAATTGAGTATGGAGATTTGTTTAGAAATTTAGAAAAAAGAAAATAGTTACAAATATTTTTTTTACCTTGCAGCAGACAAAATATTTATTTCATCCAGATGGTTAAAAAAGTATTTTTAAGTGTTATGAAAATGCTTTCAGAACAGCAGTAAATGTTGGCATTCAACCATCTGTGTTTTTAATGTAATGTAATAGTAATACATGAGAGTGTGATCACCACGGTATTATAAACACAAAGATAGAAAAGATCCATTAAGAAATTCAAAATAAACAAGTGGAAAAAATGTTTGCAGACTTTTTTTCACTTAACAAATAATTTTCAATTTTTAATGAATCTAAGATCAACATCATTTGATTGCAACATAGATTTTAACGTAGATTTTGTTCAGCATTTAGGTAACTAAGGACATTTGCTCAGGTTCTCGACAAAGTTGAGGTATTAGTACTTTACTAGACTATTTCCATTTAATACTACTCCTACAAAGCTACATTTTAGAAGGAAATATCATACCATTTACTCCATACTACATTTAATTAACAGCTATAGTTACTAGTTCATCTTAAAGATTAAATTCCCAAATGTACATAAATGAGTTCAAATTAGTTCACTCTATACCAGATGCAACAATAAAAAGCTGCTTACATGATAATGAATCAGCAATAATCCTCACATAATTTAATATGTATAACACTGACAGGGTCATTCTTCTGCCATTCTTCTACACTACAAGTACTTTCAGTTTTGATGCTGATGATATTTCCTTTCTTTTACTTAAGTATAATTTTATATTTTATTTTAGTTTTTTTGCATTGTGGTTTTGCGACTCTTAAAAAAATCTGCTGTTCAACAGTTTAATAAAGGGGTTGTTAAGCAGTTTTTTTCAAATGTCATTTTTTAAAGCTCAGAGGAGGATATGACTAGAGGAGAGTGAGAAAATACATTTTTTTATAATTTGGGATTGCTTCATGAGAAATCCAACCTATGATGGAAAAATAATAATAACTCACAATCTCCCATGCAAATACAAAAGTCAAACACAAATCACTGACCCGACAAAATATGCGATGATGAGCAGCTGTACGACCCGGTTGATGATGCCCACAGACCAGCTCTTCACCACCACAGACTTGGTGGTCTCGTAGGTGAAGAAGTCAGTGATGCAGCCCCACACGGCAGAGCCCATGGCTGCTCGTCAGTGCGAGTCAGAGCGTCAACGGGTCTGACCTCCGAGTCTGAGAGGAGAGTGAAGCTCCTGTCGAGCCTCAACAGGTGCCTTCAGAGAAACGTTTGAACGTCAAGCAGCTCAGTCCTGATTCTTCACACTGGTCTCGGTGTGGCCTGTGCTCATCTGCTTCATTAGATATTTGATGCTCAAACCTCAGTCTCTCTCCTCTACCTCTGTCTTTGCTTCATTGGTTTATAACACACATTGGACCTCCCCTTCCTTCACTCAAATGAGCGAGAGCAGAATGCGAAATGTTCCTCTGTACCTCCCTCTTTCTCTTGTCTTCTTCACCACAAATCCCCATCTCCCAAGCCTCTTCTCTCTCACCATCTCTGGCTTATTCCAGCTGTGCACTTTTGAAAGCACACACATTTATTCAGGGCCACAACAGCCCACAATCCATTTTCATTTGTTCCACACACATGACATCCTTTCTGTGGTTTTTCACACTTCTTGGATGCTTAGTTTAGGTTATGGTTAGTTTATGTATTGTGTTGTTAGTGTAGTGTGTTGTATTAGTTTTCATTTGTTCACTCGGGTCAGATATGATAAACTTTGTAATGATTATTACTTAAACAAGACACAAGTATGTTAGTTTACTGCTGCATCAGCTGGGCCCTTCATGAGATTTCCATCAAGCAGCTTTATATCAAGCCGTTTTATGGTTCATGATATTGTCCTGTTGTTTTTTTCTCATCTTACTCATCAGTTATAAAAATTCTAAAAAAAAATTCTGTCTTAGCTTTTAACATATTCTCATTGTCTTAAAGGTTATTTTCAAAGCAAAGTGCCAATTCATCCCTTCATCAGTTTTAAAATACATTTGTCTGGTCGTCTTTTTGGTCAGATCAACTGAGATCATGTACCATATACTAGAAGGCTTGTATATGGAGTTCAGATTAAAGCCTGGCTGATAAATCAGTCGAGCCAATACACTGTATATCAGCTGATGATTAATATGAAACTACAATACAAAATGCTAAATATTACTGAAAACCTAGAAATAATAAAATCACATAATCACATAGTTTGTCCATCACAAAGCACAAGTTTACCTTTAAACCCAAAATGAGGTGGGTTGGTCCATTGTACACTGACTGTTTTTCATATTTATTGTGGCTCATCAAAAAAGCGCCTTGGTTTACAAATACATGTAAATGAATAGATGTTTTGCTGTGAGAGTATTTAATCAATGTATCTCAAGAGTACTGACCACACCAACATCCAGGAGCATTTTCCCTTTTTGACACTAACAACCAGACAGATTGAAGGCCAATCAGGACAAAGTACATCTGAGATCCATTTACAGTTTCTTGAAAAAAGCTGTGAAAACTTTGTCAAAACTTTAATTCTGCACATCAACAGTATAATAAAGAGAAAACTGCGATTCAATACTTACAGGCCCCTGCAAGAGGCTCAAGTTCAAATGCACTGTGAAAAATTACAAACGGCGGCATTATTGACAAGTGTGCAATAATTGCAACATATGATACGACCACTTCTCAATACACTCAAGAGCACTGACAGCATTACTGCCTCTCACATCAGGGAGATAATGCAATGAAGCAATGACAGAGTGTGTGCGTTTGCGTAGATGTATGTGCCTGGAGACTCTGTCATTTCTTAAGTGGGTCCATTATGTTTGTGGTCAATTAATGGTAACGTAATACAAGACGAGATACACGTAAACACAAATGCTTTGGACGTACAAACAAACGCACAAGCTTTCAGGCTGCACGTGACTCCAACGTTTATCACAAAGACGTATGTAGCATTCCTGTAATGGCCAATGATACTGTGAAACCTATACATCTACAAATACGAGACACTATTTGTAGGATCCTAAATGAGGACGAACACGAAGAGAGAGTGGAGGATCGTCAGATGGATTTCTTTGTGAAAGGGGAAACCATCATGAAAGCGATCATCATGCGACAGGAAGGGTTTTATGCAAACACATTCACACTTGATCCGTCTTTGACCGCTACATTCAGGACATGCCAGCGCATAAACATGCCAAGATCGCATTAATGCAACCTCAACACATGAAGAAGAGCCTACAGTCTCTCTCAGTCAGTGCTGGTACAGTTACACTTGTATTTGCCAAACAGTGAATTGACTTCTTTTTGACTCTTGGGATGGCGATGATGGCCAATAAACCACTTTGATCCAAACTGAAATGTCTCAACAACTGTTTGACGATTGCCATGAAACTTTGTATAGACATTTATGTTCCCCAGTGGATAAATCTTACTGACTTTTGGTGATCCACTGACTTTTTCTGTAGTGCCACCATCAAGTAGAGGTTTTCATTTATCCTACAAAATATCTAAGCATTTAGTAGAGGAACTGGCTCAAAAGTTTACATATTCATGATTCTTAGACAATGAATCCTAATGACTTTGACCCCCTGATACTTCTCAACCTCTGCTGGATGGGTTGCCCAGTAACTTGGTTTAGATATTCACGTTGCAATCAGGGTAATCATTTTGGTGATCATCCGACTTATCATCAACACCGCAACATATTAATTTGTCCAAGACTTGATTTTTGACCAAATACCTGCAAAAATATTTCCATTCCTATCCACCTCGACTGTGTTTTGTGTTTAGTGCTAATTAGCAAATGTTTGCAGACACAGTAAACTAAGATGCTGAACAGCAGCATACGAGCATTGTCATTTACCTGTACATGCACACAATATTGAAATCAATATTCCACTAATATTTGTTTCCATGCAGCATGGATACACCGATTAATCAAGATATGCATTAAAATTTTTGTGCATGCTGATGTTAGCAATTAGCTCAAATCACTGCCTCACACAGCTGTGGACTCATGTTTTGCCTGAGTGCTTCAAAAGACTTAGAGGGTCCAGTGGGAATTGGGGAAACTGAGGACACAAAGTCTTTAAGCAAAAATCAATACAAATGGCTCCATGCAACAAGAATTAATGTCAAAAATGTCACAACATACAATAGACACCACGGGGTCACTCTCAGGACATTCAGTCAGTCCTACTGTAGCAAGAAGAGTACCTTATCATCAAAACCAACATTATCCGAGTGGAAGTGAACCACACATCCGGTAGTTTGGCTCTTAAAAGCCACCCTGTTCAGCCCCAGTATAGCAGCCCATTTATGAACCACTGTGTACTTAGGCCTCGGCCTCCTGTTTGAAACCACTGTCTCTCGAACATTCACCAGTGTCGCCATCGAACTCCCCCAGATAACACACACTCCCAAACCACCTTACTTGGTTAAATGGGTCTGATGTGCAACAGTATTGTGGGCAGAAATCTTTTGGAAATCCCCTAAGACAACAGTAAGAGCTTTTGGTCTTCTTCTGCCAGGTAGTGAAGAATTTTCTCCCTGAACCTCATCTTTCCCACTGTGGCTCCATGAACCCTTTAATGCAGTGGAAGATAAAATGTATAAATGAGTTTGCCAATTGTCAAGGAATTACAGATGTTCAAATTTCCATTTTATTGGAGAACTTTAATGACTTGTTGAGGTTAAATTCAATTCAGTCTTTAGGCCTGTAGTTACCGTTTGATTATTAATAGATTGACTGACATCAGCACTAATTTCTTTATGCTAATATGTCCATACCACGCATGCATGTAAGTGATGAACAGCAGGCCTTTAAGCAGACCATCCTGAAAAAAAAAAAAAGATGTTTTAATATATTAAACATTAATTTCAGGAAACATTTTCATTTGTCCAACAAATAAAAAAAAAAAACACTAAAAATTGCTATTGCTATAAAGACAAAAACACCAAAGCATCTGACATACTACTGGTTTAAATCTTAAAATATATTGTAAGTTCATAGTCAGTGATCAGCATGACTCCTCCATCTCAGAAAAAATGAAGACACTTGTTTATGTCACGCCTGCACAAATTTATTTTAAAATTTTACTTTACTCATTACTTTAAACACATTTTGACTCATTGTGGTAGGAAAAGAACAGATGTTATTAAAGACATTAACAATGGTCCTGAGAAAAGGTCAAACCAGCCAAAATAAGTGAAAACACATCCATTATTTTTGTTTAAGTTTGCAGTGCCTTAAAGTAACACTCCATTAGAGAATACCTTTAAAAAAAAACTTTGTAAAGATGCTGCTTTCTATGATCACCCGGCAACACATACAAGAGGATACAAAAAACAGCAAAGTCAAGATGTATTAAAAATGATTCATTTATTTATTTAAGCCTGAAAACATGACATGTCAAAACACAAAAAAACACTTAACTGTGGTTTTTAAATGCTTTACACAGAAGGAACAAAATCTGTTCGCATCAACTAATAACTCCTACACTCCTCATTGCTATAAAACTACAACAACCATCCCCATGGGTGAGATGAAAAAAACCAGTATAACCGCCGGTTCATAAAATCAAATATTACACAAGCTTTCAGAGTCGGTCACAAGATGCATTTGTACTCTTAAAACAAAACATGTAGAAGAAGAAAAGTACAACTCAAGTCTGTTGATTTGTCTGTTAGTCCATTTGTGTGATCTCAACATAGAGAGTATAAATGCTTGGTCCTTGGTTTGTATATACGATGAGTGAAGGGTGTGTTTAGTCAGACTCTTCCTCTGAGCTGGCAGGTGTGGACACAGCCTCTTCCTCCTCTTCATCTGATTCCTGGTTGCAACATATCGGGAAAAAGGAGTAAGTACAGTATGTGTGTAACATGTAAGAATATCAAGGTGGTTATTATTCCCTCTGTAATATTGTTATACATATAGTACATACTGCGTTTTTGAACTTCCACATAGCAAAATCAGTATCAGCTTAAAAAAAAAATCCAGTTTCAGTCTGAGAGCTTCATCAAAGTTATATTAGTACATTTTGCTACATGATATAATGGAGATACATTTCACTTGCAAACATATCATCTTCTTTCCCTCTCACACTCTTACCTGCAACATCTCTTTATTTTGAGTGCAGTTTTGGTCTTTCCCCTGCAACTGTCCCTCGATCAGACCTGCGGCTATCAGCTTCACCATAACTTAATGTTATTTCAGAAGTCCTCTCTCTTCCTCCTCCTACCATTAAGTTGACTTGGACATCCAGATTCACTCAAATATTAAACACCTTGAAAATGAAATTTCAGGGTTCTCTCTGAGCACATTTTTTCTCTACCTCACAGAAATAACTTAAGCTAACTTAAGCTTTTCAGCTACAGTAAATCCTAATGTTCCTGTCTTTAACTAGGGCTTAATACTGCCACATTTATTTATAGCTGCAAACAAACTTACATCATACTGTAGGTGTTTACTGTGTTAATTACACTGTCCAGTTACTAGAATGTAAAGGGCACTTGGTGGTCTATCTGAAACAATCAGAGGCCATAACAGCAAATAAACCAGTGCTTTAAGTCCCCAATGTCATGCAAAACAATCTCTTCATTGACCTGTATCGCAAACCTAGAAGTGAAAACAATGCTGCACCGTAATACGCGTATCATTTCAAAAATTAACATACATATCCAGAAAAGTGACTCACTCCGATGAGAATGTATGTGAAAATGTATTTTGCCACAGTCTCATACTGCTTTTACCTTCTTCCTCTTGGACTTGCTCTTGTGGTCAGAGTCTGATGAACTCTCCTCGCTAGTCTCAATGAATTCTCGACTCTTGAAGCTGTCGTTGCCTCCTCCCCGCTCCTTGTCTTTATCTCCCCCTGCAGACTTCCTCTTCTTCTCCTCCTTTTTACCTCCAGATTTTTTACTCTCCCTAACAGGTGGAGAGTGGGGGGAAAAAAAGTCACATACATGAAAGACTGGTTGTATCAAAAAACAAATGTTTCTGTGTTGAGAGCCTTACTTCTTGGAAACGGAGGTTGATCCCCCACCACTCTCTTTGTACTCTTTCTTTGCTTTATCATACTGCCTCTTGGCCTCTCCTGCCTTTGCCTCCCACTCCTGAAGGAAACAGAAGCAGGAAAGTGTCAAGTTGAAGAATGGAAAAAAAAAACATTTATTAGTTTGTTGAAACACTCCTCTGCATAGTTTAATGTGGCACATGTGTAATGAAAATCACATCTGGCTGTGCATTAAAACTGTCTTTAGACATATAAATATATAATAATTATAATTAATTTGACTTTTAAAACACAACTTGATTTTTTCCATTTTAAATTTCATTTTAAAAAACGACTTTAAAAAAATATTTTTATGTTAGACAGCACAACACTGAATGCAGAGACAAAAGTTGTGAAAACTGCAAAGCTTGAATTTTAAATGTAGAAAAACAGTTCCTAACACATCCAAGTGAAACTAAAGCAAACCCTCTCTCTCCTCCTCCTCCTCACCTCCTTCTCATCTTTGCCCAGTTGTCTCCACATCTCTCCGGCCTTCTTGGATATCTCTGTGATGGAAATGCCTGGGTTCTCTGACTTGATTCGCTCGCGGCTGGAGTTGAGCCACAGCATGTAGGCACTCATCGGCCTTTTGGGACCGCCGGTATCTTTCTGCTTCTTCTTCTTCAATTGAAAAGAAGGGAGGAGATTGACATTTAAATGTGTGCAATTATACAGGTTTATATGTTTATATGTCTTATAGAATATGTGGGAAATCCTTGTGGAAAGAAATTAAAATTGCTGCTTGAATGTTTGATATTTCTCTCATGCTTTCTTTCTGTCCCAGCTGTTCGCTCACCTCTTTGCGTGGTTTCCTTTCTTTCTTCTCCTTCACCACTTTGGCTTTCTTGGCCTTCTTCTTCGAGCTCTCATCTTCGCTATCGTCTCCGTCGTCGCTGCTGTCGCTTGCGGAGGCATTGCTGTCGTACCTGATTGACGGAGGTGGAGAGACAGAACGGAAAATGGGGAAAGTTACATCAGCTGGGTGAAAGAAGCGTGACAGAAAAAACATCTTCCCATGGAAATAGTGTTCCAGGAAAGGATGAAAAATCTTAACAGCAATCTTAAGAAAAAGTCACTCACTCTTCTGCAATGTCATCATCTTCTTCTCCGGGGTTAAAAGACTCATCTAAAGAAACAAACAGAAGAGGAAAGCCCCCAATCAAACACAGACATCTCCTGAACACAACTTATACTACCTACTTCTATCACAAGATTGTTACTCACCGCTTTCAGCATCTGATTCGTCGCTGTCATTGCCCTCCTCTCTAATCTTGCCCTCTGCCTTCATCCTCTCCAGGTAGGCATCGTGCTGGTCGTCGTCTGAGTCACTGTACTCGTCAATATTACCCTTCATGCCCTGAAAGTAAACTGCACGGTCAAAATAAACAAACCAACACTTCCCAAAATATAGAGTTTTCCATGACCTTCTAACTTTAAGGCAAAGCTCATTTTAATTTCAGGGCTGCAATTAACCATTGCTTTCCTAATGGATTCATTATTTAGACAAAGTGTAAGAAAATACTAAAAAATGAAAATCAGAATTTCACAGAGCCCAAGCTGCTTCACCTTCATTCAGCTCAGTGCAACATTACACATACACACAGAGTGCAAACAGCTGTGAGAAACTAAATGTCTGCAGATTCTGGTTGTATTGTAATGTCTATACAACAAAGCCATTTTCTTCTCCTCCCACGTGGTCTTTCCCATCACCATGCATCAATATCTGTGTCTGCCAGGGGACAGACCAACAAGTCAGGCAGGCTCTTATTCAAACAACAACAGGAAATGGAGAGCTGGGCCATTCATTTTCATTGACCTATTCTGCTGGGTTTGTTACCAGCAAAACCAAGTTGGTGCTTCGACTGCGATCAGGAAACTTGGACAAATCAACCCTGCAATCAGTACTGCCTGTGTTCGGCAGTCATGGTCATGATGACAGTTGTGTCGAGTGTTAAAGCACATCAAAAGCCCCCCAGGCCACGCATTAGTCAGCACAATGCAAACAAACACACACGCTTAGTTATCAGTCACACACACCTTCACCCCCCATGTCCTATGATTAAGTCATAAATCATTCTGGATTTATCCGGTTCAACACCAATCATATTGTAACATCCAACCAAAACCAAGATTATAGGACACAATCTTCAGTAACACACGCAGCAGCACGCCATGCAAGCAGAAATCCCTCCACATCATTAAAATCAAGCGTCTAATCCACACATGACGCCCATGACCATACCCACCTTCTTCTACAGGGGTACAAGGACACACACACAGGAGAAGGGCAACAAACATCAATGTCTGGTCTGACAAAACTCATGTAAGAAATATCTTTGCTTACAAACTGAGAGATGTTTAAACGACAAATGAGTTACCTCTTTGAACCCTCTGTTCTTGATGTTGAGCTTCTTGGCGTTAACAAAGTCAAACAGTTTGCCATACTCTTCTCTAAAGGAAAGGAAAAAGACGGGGTAGAGAGGTTCAGCAGAATAAGTTGTCACATTTATCTCAACAACAATGGATGCAACTTTAAGCTGTAAGATGGAACTTCAGTAAGTAAACCTACAGCTGCTTTACTGCAAACTTCTGACTTCAGCTTAACATGCATTTGATCATTTAAGGCTGTATACTGTAGAAGTTGCTAATGCCTGCAAAGTACAAGTCAAATTCTGTTTGAAGACTGAAAAACTTGTAAGGCTTTCCCACCACTCTGCACTCCTTTAGGTGACACAGGGTGAGTTGCATACAGTTTGTCTGCTTGCAAATTTTGGCTCTGCTGACTGTTGCACACACTTGCTCTACAATGCTATGCTTTTATATATATTTTTGACAAGTAATTAAATAAAAGTAAATAAAAAGATTATTCCTAGCATGTCATTTTTGTTGGTTTTGGCAACTGAACTATAAGCATAATTTGGACACTAGGTGTACAGTATTTGATTAAAATGTAATAAAAAAATATAATAGTCATCATTTCGAACAGCACTGTGCACGAGGCCAGGTGTAAATTTAGATATATTATTTGTGAGAGAATATATTAGATATAACTTTGTATTTGCTGTGTAAGTATATATGTTGTATAATGTATTTTTGGTGGCACAATGTCTAAGTAAACGTCATTATCTGTGTCCTCACCTCTCAATGCTGCTGAAGGTGTACTGATTCCCCTGCTTGGTCTCGATCTCAAAGTCAAAGGACCGCGTTGTGGTTGTGCCACGGGCGAAGTTGACGCAGGAGATCTCCTCGAAGCGCAGGTGGACAGGGGGCTTGTGGACGTAGATGAAGCCCCTCTCCAGAGGGTAGAGGAGGCCTGAGGACGCCTTGTAGGAGCAGGTGATGCACTGAGCCCCAGAGTGACTGTGGAAGAATGAGGCATGTTTAACAAGATTTACTTAAACATAGAGGAAAAATTGTTTTTAAATTCCTATTGAGATGAGATAAACTTTATTGATCCCACATTGGGGAAATTCACTTGTTATAGCAGCTCAAGAATCAAAGAGCAGAGAAAGGGGAAAGAGAAAAAAACCAAACTATATGCAATATATACACCTTTCACTTAAACAGATATTTGCACCCATACTTGTAAATACATACATGGTGTGTAGCCTTATACCAAAAAGTATAAAAATATACTGTACATACAGTGTACAGAAATTGGATTTCACAGGATACAAGCATAAATTGCACAGGATAGTTGCAGGGATATACTAGGTTCTTACCCCTGGAAGTTTCCGGGCACAGTGATCTTGCGGTTGACCAGGGCCTTCATCACCCTGCTGACCATCTCATACAGAGACCCTGACATGTTTTTACTGAGTTTGCCCTCAAAACGACGCTCCACGTCCTCCCTGATAGACACACAGAGGACAGGACACATTCACCATCATGAAATAAAAACTTCGGCAGCTTTCTGGTGTTTGTAAGAAACAATGCCAAGAACAGAGCCACAGTAAAAACATGAAAATGGCTTCTCCAGATATTTGCTTCCCCCTAGTGGAAACACACACTCACTCGCTCATGTTGAGGGTGAGGTTGATGTCCTCTTCCTTAGAGAAGAGCAGAATGAGAAAGTGATAACGTGTCTGACCCTGCTTGATAGGAGGATCCAGGCTGATCTATTGAGACAACATGAAAGAGAGAAAGAGTGTGAGAAGAGAAATAACAACGGGGAAAATGACTATTTCGGGGACAAAAAAAGTCTGACAGAAAATGCACAAGTACACTTACCACAAAGAACATCTGCCTCTGATCCTTGTGTGGTAGCAGAAACAGACGGAGGACGGTGGTGTAGGGAATCTTGTAGTCAAAGGTCTTACCATGGAGGTGAAGGAAAGTCGGGTAGATACGGATGTCATATCTGAGTGCGGAGAACAAGAGATGAGAGAGCAGTCCAGTTAACTATACTTAACTAATGGATAAATGGTGTAAACAACAATATTGTATTGCGTTGAGCGCTAACCCTGTCAAGTTAACCACCAATGCCAACACTGCATTAATTCATGAAACTGCAAGGTGCTAGGGATTATGTGTTATATAAATTTTAGTTTTCAACTGATGGGAAACACAAATGAGTAAAGCCGCGAGTGACTTTGTTTGTGTTCAAGTGTTGATCCTCTACCTTCCTCTAGGTGTAAGACACTGCAGCTCTTTGAAGATACACACAGCGTCTCCTGTGGCCTGGATCACATCAGCCTTAGACAACACACTCTGAGCAAACGCCTGTAGGAAAACACATACTTTTAGCAATACTATTAAAAAACAAACAAATACAGAGAAAGAACTAGGAAAAGAAAAGGAAGGAGCCTGTCCTTCCTCACCTCAACAGGGTCTTGTCGTTCATCAGACTGGCTGGGCGGGACATAGAATCGGACCTCCATGAGGGAGACCTCAGTGTCGTCATTCTGGTGAAACTCCAGAGTGACTTCGTTCTTCCCCGTGGCACACTGGGACACGTTGGACAGTGGGATCTCGAAAGCTGTATTGTCATTTACATCAAATGATAACAGCGGCCCTGTGGTGGGAGAGGGAGTGAGAAACAGGAAAACCTAATGTCAGCAGCAGTTTATTTTTTAAATCTTTAAAAATGTATTTTTGTCACTTTCTAAATAAAAGTAAGAAACAAGATCAGTGCATGGATCTTTACAGATCATTTGAGCGGATGAAAATACACATCAAATCATTAAGAATAAACTGATCTTGACACCATAGCTGCTAATATTCACCCTGTGGTTCATTTTCAGAACACAGTATACATTAGAGCTGATCATCATGAGATGATCAAGTAGTTTAGACTATTTTCCAAACAAAAATGCCAAACATTGACTGATTCATTAATTTTCTGCTTAATGCCTTTCTTTGTCATATAAGATAGTAAACTGAATATCTTTGGCTTTTAGACTGCTGGTTGCATTTCTCACTTTTCTCTGACATTTTATAGACAACTGTAGTATTATATATTATTATAGTGGCCATGTGCCAAAACTAATCTTGCAGTGGTACTGGTAAGGTTGAGGTTGTTGTGTATTTATTACCTGAGAATTTGGCTGTTCCCCAGTTCCATCCCTTCACACACATGTCCTTCTCTGTCAGCTCCACCTTGTAATTAGCCTTGAAAAACTCAGCAATCTTCTCAAAGTCCTGATGGACAAAAGGTAAGGGGGGGGCAGAGAGGCGGGGGAGACATGAGGTAGAGCAGAAAACAAAGTTGACAGGCGAGGCAGTGATGAAAAGACGAGGGAGGAAATAAAAGATGAAAAACAAGAAGGTTTCAGGTTAGCAAGGCAGTAACACACTGGCATTGCATGGGTCAAAGCTCAGAAAAACACCCTCCAAAAGGGTGAGGGGATGGAGGGCTCATTTATAACCAGTAATTATAATCGCGCCCGCCGCTGAGGCCTCTTGGGAACACTGGAGGTGAACATAATCCATCTGACATCAGCTGACAATCAGCTTGTTTATTTATCCTGCAGGCCTGCTTACAACTGGAAAGGACCCACACACACACACACACACACACACACACACAGTGACAAACACATGGTCAATCTCACACACACACCCACAGGCACGGTCCTAGTAGTACACACACACACATGTGGAAATGATTGTGGTGTGAGAGTGTGTGCAGAATGAGAATGAGACTCTGTGGGAAACAGAGTTTACGCACCTGGATATCTGCCTGTCCATAAGGTTATTATAGCCAATTAGAGCCCAGAGAGTCAGTGTGTGTATGTGTGCAGTAAGGTTCATCAGCGTGTTTGTCAGCCTGGATTAAGGCGTTGTTTAGATAGGTGAGCATGTGTGAGCAGATGTGGAAATGCATGAAAATCAGCAGTTTGTGCAGAAGTGGCCTGTTTGTGTTGACATGTGTGTGTGAGTGTGTGTGTGTGTGTGTGTGTGTGTGTGTTTGTTCACTCTCTGTGTCCTCATCAGGCCTGCTGTTGAGCGTTTCTCTACTCCTCATTACAGTTTTGGCAGAATTGTTGTTGCTCAGCTCATTTAATCATAATAAACACAGAACCCCCATGACCCACCACACACACAGTCTTACCTAACACAACCACCTTGTCTGTCTTTTATTACTACATTTTTCAAACATACTCTCCCAACAAACTTCAACCTCTCATTTGTAAAAAACTGCAGATGTACTAACAAAAACTAGACACTGCATTTCTGCTTCCGCATCTTTGGGCCCATAGAGTCAGCCAAATTCCTGTTGGCTCCCCGCACACATGAAGGCCAAAAAAATTCAAAATGAAAGTCTTCAAGAATTTCCTAATTGAATTGGACCTAATTGACCCAAAAAACCCAAATTCTGATTATACAAAGAAAGAAACATGAAAGATGAGTTTTTCTTTTTCCTTTTCTAATAATTGTGTATGGGAAAATGTCTTAAGGCACCTGGCTACATGCAGCCTGTGTTAAATGCAAAAATGAGCAGCTGTATAAGAGCTTTGTATCAGTTAAATACAGTCTGAAACCAGCAATGCTTTTGAAGAAGAATATGAATCTGGCCTCTACAACCACTGCTCCTCCAGCAGCACATAACAGGTCAGGTACATTTAACAGCTTCTCTGGCAGAGATTCAACGCCTTGCTCAAGGACACTTCAGAGGGACAGATGCATCAAAGCTTCTGTACAGTTTGCCAGCGGCTAAACCTCCAGCCAACCCCCGATTACTGACACTGGCTGTGGGATAATAAACAATGACATCAAGCCCTGCGCTCCGGGACAAGAGGATCTATCTCCACAAAAAATACGCTGATTAACCCCAGGAGACACCGCTGCTCACAGCCACAGACTCCAGGTTATACCTGCTCCTCCATCCTAGTTTTGTACTTGCGTGCTGACATTCCCCATACACTCAGAGCAGTGGGGGAAAGAAAAAAAAATAGGGTGATAAAAAACAAACACGACCACAATTTTTTTTCTTGTCCGTCTTCTGAGCCAAATTGTTTCAGTAGATTGATATAAACACTGACTCACATGAGCCGATGATTACACTGTTTATGGAACACATATGCTAGTGCTGGTTTCCCTCATTAATCCCATTAGGAGCTTTGGAGAGAAGAGCCGACTCATTCACATACTTTTGATAGCAACACACACACACACTCAAGTGGTGGCTTTTTTCGCAAGATGGTAGCGTTTTTCCGTGGAAATGTCTTGCTTGTGTTACATCCCTTGTCATAAACACAGCGCTGAGCAAACCAGCAGTGTGTGTCAGTCTGTAATATTCCACTGTTGCCTTGTTCTCCTCAGAGTAAGGTAACAATTATTTCCCAGAAACAGAAAAATGCAACCAGGGAGAACAATTTAGAGTCTGTTGAGGTATCACGATCATGAAAAATAAGGGCAGCATCAGACAGAAGCATGAGAGCCTGCTCAGCCTCTGTAAAAACACTACTTTATGGCACACATAAAAAACACTCACCGTGTCTCTGAAGCCATCATATTTGTAGACATGTCCTGTGCTGGTGCCCAGCTTGATGCCGTGACCTAAACATACTCGTCGCCACTGGGCCAGATTGAGCTCACCAGCCGGGATGCTGTCCACCTTCCCCGTCTTGCTGCTCTTATAAACCACATTCTGCTTGCTGAAACGCAGCCGTCCGTCATTCTGCAGTAATGAAAGGGAAGAGATGCAGACAGACAACTAATCTATTAGTCAACTGACATAAATCAACTGTTTAAGTAGTTTTTTTAAGCAAAAATGCCAAAAGTGCACTGGTTTCAATTTCTGTGAACATTTTCTGGTTTTCCTAATCCTCTATGATAATAAACTTATCTTTAGATTTTAGACCTGGGACAAAGATCTGATTGTCATTTTCCCCTTTTCTGATATATTATAAACCAAAAGAAAACGGTTTTTTTAAGATAAGATAAAGGTTTATCTTATCTTATTTTAAAAGAAGCGTGAGTTGTTGCCTTAGTTTGTAAAGATAACTTCTTAACAGTAATGATTTTGAGGGAAAATTCTGATTTACCTTTTTTCTTATCCCAACAGTCTATGATCCCAACTTAATATAGAAAAACAATTTTGCCCCAAAGATGATAAACATAAATTATCAGATTAAATATAAATACAGATCTAAATATAGATTCAGCATAGAGGCATCTATAGAAACAAGCTAAATAGGAATCTCCATCTATCGGTATATACGTTTTACTAATTTCACAGCTTTATGCAGGAATACACTCTTCAACCCCACACACGGACAAATGTTTGGAGTAGAACTATTGCTGAGCTCGTCTTTGTGGATATCACCCTGTGTACTGATATTATTCTGCAGTGTTTTCCAGTATGGTTCCTCTCTGCTCATCAGTTGAGAGAGCAGAGGTAGTTGATGAGGATACTGACCCAGGAGCCTTTGACCTCCTGGTAAATCTCGTTGAACTCCAGTGTGTCTCCCATCTCAGCTCCAGGCGATGACTGATGCTCTGCAGACAGAAGACAATGCATTAGACCGAACCAAACATCTTATATCACGCCTGAAACTCATCATTGGTTTAAAACCATAGTTTCAGTTTGGCATGAAACTCCCATGTATCCCTGGAAGTGGCTGGATATTGATGAAAACATGGTGGTCAGCCAGGCAGTGACTAAGGCAAACACTGAGTCAGACTGAGGGGAGAGAGGAACACAAAATAAATACTAAAATCACTGCTTTTTTTCCTGTTGGTTTTCCTTAGTCTCATTTCAGACTGAAGTCGCTCTCTCTGGTTAAAGCACCGAGCAGAGCTAGCTAACAGCTCATGTTGTTCACTATCAGCGTTAGCTTTAAAAACAAACAGGGAAGTATAACAAACATTTCAACCGTTATTTTACTGATACAAATCTGTTAACAACGGTTATGTCCCTCTATTTTTTACAGAAGCGATAACTTACATCCATGCTGCGCCACTAACAATAGCTAGGCTAACTTCAACTGCACCGGGTGCGCTTCTTTTAAGAAACCGTGTTGCACCTAGTCGCCTTTTTAATGGAGTACAAGACGACACGCGTTACAGCACCGCCCCGTAGAGACACAGCGTCCGTCAAATCGAGCGCTCCAGCAGAGCTAGGCCGGTGTAAAGAAATGAAGTGATGTTCAGAGTTAATTATACAAGCAAAATGGCTCCAAATAAAACATGTTAGTAATCTCAGTTTCCCCATGACTTACAAATAATCTAAAGCGAGTTTATAAACAAGCAATATCATACAAATTGAAAACTTCTTGTCTTACTGTCAATGTGATGAGCAGCTTCGCCTGTTTCCCGCGTGTAGCATCGGGAGCTAAACCTACGTCACAGGAAAGAAACATGGGGTGTTTGTATTTACTTCCGGTTTGGAGAAGCGTTTTTCTTTTAATAATTAAAGCTTTGAATTGAAGAATATTCACATTCGAAGTGTTTTTAGATGTAGATGTTTATGTAGAGTTTCAGCTATCGAGTTCAACTCCTGTTTGAAAACAGAAAATTGCAGAGCAGACTGCAGTGACCACACATCACCACTGGGTGGCACACAACACATCTGACGAAATCGGCCTGCTATGTTCCTATTCTGTTCTGTTCTATTATTATTATTCTGTTAGTATTATATTGTGATTCAATTCTATTATTATTCTATTGTAATTTAAAACACAACAGAACACACAGTGCAGCAGTACAGGTCTATCTGTTGTAGTTTAGTTACAGTGAAAGGTGGATATTACATTAATTAGCCAATAAGTAACAGTTTAATAAGTAGTTATTTAGAATTCGAAACTATATGATACAAAGCAGATCTAATGTGACCAAGTCTTTGCATCAAATAAACCTAGTATTTTCATGACCATATTAATCTGCTATGGGAGCCTTGGGACAAAAATGAAGATTGGCCCCTCTGTTTCTCCCAACCTCTGTGCAGGGTATACAGTTTTTGTTTTACTTGGCCCTAGATTTGGTAGTAACTTGATAAAATTTAAGAAAATGCAACCTTCAGTAAAAGCACAACTGAAATAATCAAATAGTCCTTAGTCTGAACATAGCTTCAATATATTAAATAAGGACTCATTTAAGATCCTTATCAGGTCAGATGATATTTTGCTTTCGTGGTGTGTTCTCCCAACCTCATTTTAAATTTACTTAAAACCAGTTGACACACAGTAATCCTGCCAGTCCCAAGATTTGTAGGACCCCATGGGGAGTTTCATTCTGAGAACAATACAAACGGGTCGGACTGTTGCTTTGCTGATTGACAGCTGGAGGTGAGAGAAGAAGATCATCATAATCCTATTGTCAACAAAAACTAAAACTAAAAAGGAATGGAGGGAGAAGGAAAAAAGAGCAGAGAAGCAGGCAAACACTTGTCTTCATCCTCAGAAACAGACAGAAAAACATCGGAATATTCCCTTATAGGGACTCAGTGTATGTTCACTTATGTCGCGACTTTATTGGAGGCCTCTAAATTTATAAACCCTAAAATATTCTTTAAATATTCTAAAATCTACCCCACGTTTTAAATCTCCTATTTGACTTCATGTGATACGGTTAATGTATTTTTGTCATGCATTTGAAGTATTAAATTATGTGTCTATAAATTATTTAAAGATTATTTATTTAAAGGCCTTCTTTGGCGCAGAGAAAAATATTGCTCTTAATTGTCAACTGAATTATTTTATCTAAATAAAGACAGGCCCAGAATAATAAAGTTGCCTTAATTAATGAAAAATAAAAATAAAAACTACATAAAGAAATAAAGCAGAGAGAGCATGTGAATCCTGATTTTTCTGGCTGATTTGAGGGTGGCAGGGTTGCAGAGTCCTGCTGGCCTGCAGTGAACTGATCCACCTTATTAAAGGGAATCAGATTAAAGATCAAACAGCCGCAGTCACACTGCGTTGAGGAGGATGAAGAGGGCAGAGAGACAGAAATGAGTTGGGACAAGTCCCGTGGTTGAGCCTCTCTGTCAGGTCGAGCTGCGATGCGTCAACCCGGTGAATCACCCGCACCGAGGAGGAGGATAACGAAGGGATGAGGAGTAGGAGGAGGGGAGGAAGAGGAGGAGGAGGAGGAGGATGAGGAGGTACAAAAAGGCTCCGCCGTCATTCAGTCTGTCACACACACCAAGCCAGCTCCATCCTGACACTCTCTCCCTCTAATCTTTAACACCATCAATACATCAAATGATCACCTGCGTTTTTTCCTTAATTGAGTCGACGCATGATGAAAAGTTTGCGATTTTTCCTGAGAGCGAACTGATCTGCAAGAAGAAAGAAGCGACATCATTTATCGGTTTATTTCAGCGCAGAAATTTGCCTGTGGAATGAACTTCTGAGAGCGGAATACGAGGATTTGAGAAAATGAAAAAGTGCTGCCGAGGTAAGAACATGTATCTAATACTTTTTGTGGAGGTTTTAAAAAAAGTGGGAAAACACTTTTGAAAAATGGAAAAACACTCAATCATCATGTCCTGCTCTGATAATTAGATAATTATTAGGCTGTTTAGTTCCAATTTTCCTCTAGTTTCTCTTGCAAATTAAACTAGTATTAAAAGTTGTGAACGTGTTCAAAGTTGGGTACAAATATTTAGAAGCAAGTTTTCAGTTTTTCCTCACTTTCTAAATATCCTGCTTTATCGTTTAATTATGCATCATTTTTGCACCTTAAACTAAAGACTGTAATACAAACATGCTCTCATGCTCCATTCATTTTCTTCTCATAACACTATAAAGAGATTTTTTAAAATTTATGAATGTTTTGTTCGGGCTTTTTAAACATCCCAAGTTAGTTGAAAGGTGGCTGTAAATCATTTCTGCACATTAGAGAATTTATGATGAAGGAACAGATGCTCACCAGCAAACCTCAGAGGTTATCAAGGAAATAAAAGACACAGGAAAAAAATAAACATCAAACAGACCTGTCAACGCAGAGACTAACTCTTATTTCTTTTAGAGATTTTCTAATGTATTTTTAAGATTTTCCAGAAAATGTGAAGGCCATGTGAGAGGAATGTGGGCTTAACAGACCACAAAAAGAGAGAGAGGAAGTAAAAAGACTGAGAGAAAATGTGTGTGTATAAAAGAGGGTGGAGGGGGGCAGTAAAAAATGACAGGGGTTTAGGGGTCAGAGGCAGCTAAAGCCCCTGTCTAGTTAGCTGTCACCGATATGAGAAAGTACATGATTCACGTTAGTTAGGGTGTGAGAGGACACACACACACACACACACACACACAAACACACACACACTGTTCCCCCTTGGGACAACTGGTGCGGCTGCTGCTCTGTGTCTATAAGAAGGAAAAGGAGGTGAAAGAAAGAGGGACATACTGAGGGATGGCTGTGTGGTGAAATGATGAACAAAAGATCACCAAGTTCCTCTCTCTCCATCTCCTACTCCTCCTGCCATCCTCCCTCTCTCCCTCCTCGTCCCGTCTAGGTGGTCACATCATGTGAACCAACCGGCCATCAGCAAATTAGGTGTAACTTTAGAAGGACAATAAAAAGAGAGCTGAGCTCAGAACAAACTGTCCCCTCTGATGCTCAGATTAATAAACAGGAAGCTCAACTACACAAGAACATGCTGACACACACACACACCTCCACAGGTAGACACACACACAGACACATGTTCACACACAGAGAGACACACAGAAACACGTTTTTCTCCCTTTTAAACACACATACCTCTCCTTTTCTCTCTCTCTCTTTCACGCACACACATGCACCAAGACACACAGATGCGCACACACACACACACACACACACACATACACACACAGAGACAAGGCCTGTTATTGCTTGGAGGGTTGAATTAGTGTCGGTGTGTTTCAGATAAAAGCATTAGTGTGTGTTGGACCAGTGAGCTCAAACACGCCGACCGGCCAACAGGAGGAAACAAAGGAAGAGTGAAGAGACAGAGAGAGACAGAGACAGAGACAGAGAGAGAGAGAGACAGAGAGGGGATGTGGAAAAGAGAGGAAAAAGTGAACCTTTCACATCTTTTGATTCGCTCAGCGCCATCCTCAATTCTTCACGGTATATATATGGATGTCAGGAGGATGTGTGGAGGGGGGGAGGTTGTGTGTGTGTGTGTGTGTGTGTGTGTGTTGGGGGTGAGAGGGAGCAAAGAGAGGTAGAGACAGATAAAAGTTAATAGAGAGAGAGGGAGGGGGGGAGAAGGGGAGAGGAACTGGCGGTAGAGGGGTTAATGCAGTGCAGATCCACGATTGACAGAAGTTAGCAGCACCCAGAGGGAAAGAGAGAGGAGAGAGAAGGGGGGAATGATATAAAATGAGTCGGTCACGCTTTGAACAGTTACACATGCTGTTTACATTTTTCCCAAATTAACATGGCCCCTCGCTTCAGAAAACTCTCCCTCACCGGCTCCCTCTCTCCTTTTCCTCTCCCTCCTTCCTTTCAAATCCTCTCTTCCTCCTCCTCCCCTGTCTCTATCCTATAAGACCCCAAAATATCTTGTCTCACTCTCAGATCCAGATTCAGGGCCATTAAAGTAGAAATACCACACTATAAAAATACTCCCAGCTCCTACTGTTAAAATTCCTGCCATCAAAACTTTACTCAAGAAAATATGTAGTATCATCAGCGAAATGTGTTTAAAGCATCTTAATGTTGTGGTGGATCAGGGTGCAGCTGATTTTAAGTTTTTATATCCAATTTGCTATTTAAATGCATTTATAATAATACGTTGTATTTAAATGCTCATTTTAGGTTTATGAAATTTTAATCTGCACCTAACTAACTATAGCTGTCAAATAAATGTAGTGGAGTAAAAAGTACAATATTTACCTCTGAAATGTAGTAGAAGTACAAAGTGGCATATATTGATGAATTCAAATAGATTGATAGGTAAATAACTTTATTTGCTCGTATGCACAATAACAATAACAATGATTAAAGATACAATCAGCTCACAGCAGACTACATATGAAAGACATACCGTCAAGACGTACCGTCATTGTGAGACACACATTCAAAGAGGACATCAGTGTCGGTCAGGGCCCCCGAGCCACTAAATTAAAAGACACTGTAATAATGGAATCAGTTAAATCATAAATAAAAAGCTGACTATAAGTGATGGCACCTTATAGTCAGGCAATAAACAAGAAATAAAGTAGTTAACAAAACAGTTTACAACGGCAAACAGATGAGATATAAAAGAAGATATTTAGAACTGCAACTAACAAATGTTTTTTATTAGCAATTGAAAAACTGTCCCTGTTGATGGCTTGGTCAATCGATCGATCGGTTCTTTTGTGTGGGTGTGGGTGTGTGTGTGTGTGTCAGAGAGTAGGGAAAAATCTCTGCTTTGCAAAAATTTCCTGAAGCCAATAAGATTTGCAATAAGACAAAGACGCAGCAGTAAATCTTTTTGGGAGCTGAGACTAGCAAATATTTTCCATTATTTTCTTGAAAAATGACTCATCCATTATCAGAATATTTTCATCATTAATAATTTCAGCTGAACAAAAAGACGACCTCAGAACTTTCATTGCTGTATTTAAGTACGTATCTCACTTACTTTCCACCATTGTTTTCATACGTTCTCTTAAAGCAGTGACTTTCTGAAATTCAGCAGCAGGTTCTTGTCTAATTCTCTTCTTAGGTTTTTTTTTTAAGAGAAAACAATGAGGTGGGGTGGAAGAGTAGCTGGGTGAGGGTAGCGGGCGAGGAAGGGGGGAGGATGTTAGGAGGTAAATTAAAAACCGAAGGTCTGAAAAAGATGAAGGAGGGAATGAAAGATGTTGATGGAGAGACCGAGTGGAGCCAATTAGTGAAAGGAAGAGAGGGGAGCGGTAATTAGGGAGAGAAAGGAAGGAGACTTTAAAATGGAAGTTTGATGTTTCAGGGAGGTTTGGGGAGAGAGGGAGGACAGATGAAGCGACAAAGAAATTGGAACCAAAGATGGCGATAAAGTACGGCGCGACTGGAATCCACAGATTTAAAAAAAGACATGGAAAGATTGGCTTATAAGGTGAAGAGGGAGACATCGGGGAACTAAACAGAGGATGTTGAGTTTACGACTAGCGAGAAATAGTTGCACAGAGAGTTTCTGGGCATAAACATAATTTTTATTGGATCTTTTTTAATGTGTGTTTTCTTTCGCCTTTGTTTTTGGGTCATTGATGTTGTTTGGCAACCCCGCTGTGTGTCCAGTGCCAAGAGGATCAATTTGAAATTCAGTATGAACAAACTCCAGTGGAAGGAATCTCATGGGAGAAGTGATGGGAAAAGTGTGTGTGTGTGTTATTGAGCATGTGTGTGTGTGCTTGTGTACACAATGGTTTGTTTATATGTATTTATTCAGTATAATGTCTGTGCATACATGGGTCTACGCTCCAGTGCACAATCTGGATTCATATGCGTGCACGTTTGTGTGTGTGTGTGTGTGCACGTTTGTGTGTGTTGAGTTAGTGAAGGAATGCACATTTGATTGAGTACAGATTGCACATAAATCTGGCCTTTAACTGTACACAGACACACAACACCGACCCTGACCCCAGAGTGTCACCCCCCCACCTCCACTCATCCTCACTCACCTCACCGGCAGCCCGATCCTTGCCTCTGTCCACTTCCACCGTGACTCTGTCCCTCGCATCAGTCTGTCTGATGTGTGCATGTTTTTTTGCCCCGGGCATCCTGCACAGGTGTGTTTATGTTTAGGGTAAGTGTTGTGACAGAAGACAAAATTGCCACCAGGTACATTGCAGTGGAATAATTAAAAAACTATGCGAGATACAAAACAGCTCCTCTGAGTTTGGCTCCGATGGATCTTTTCTGTCAACAAAGCCACAATGAGCCTCCAGCTCTGTCTCTGACATGTAAGCGAGATGACAACAAATATGCAAGCTGTGTCGGAGGATGGAAGCAGTTTCTGAGAGACAAATGTGACACTCATAGTCAAAAAAATAATCTAATACAATAAATGTAAAAGTAACTGTGCAGAGCAGTGTAATGACTAACTGAAGTTAACACATTTAGTGGCTACAGTTTTTGAGCAATATTGAATGATGAACTCACTTAAAGAGTGGAGATTCATTCTTGATCTTATGTGTGATCAAATTTTCTAAAGGTTCACTTTAGCTCTAGCTTTTTATAGAGCTTTCAAGCATATATCATTCTTCATCAAGTGAAAATTCCTGAGGTGTCGTCAGGTGTTGTAAGTGCAGAACTTCTTGTGGTTTGCTGAAGAAGGCTGTGGGATTAAAAAGTCTGGAAAAAGCCTGTAAGTGAACTTTAGCAGAACGGGAAGGACAGAATAACTTCCTGGTTTTCCAACTTGTAAGTGATACACTGATAACCCTGTAGTCACATCATTCAATGAACCTAATTAACTAACTAAATATAGTTGTTTACAAATGAAATCGCATTTTAAAAAGTATATCTCATTTTATTCTAAATTAGCTGTTAATATTGGATTTTATTTAGATGTATCTGCCAGTGATGCGATGGAGGCTTTGCAGCCATTTTCCCAACCATTTGATGATATTGTGGTTCTTCTCAGCTGTCAGAAATTTCTGATATCTGACAATTGCAACCACTATAGGAGGCTGACAGGAATGGTTTTGCCAACTCTAGAGACTGACCCGCCTCAAGAGATGTGTCTGCGGACTCTCACATTAAATTAGATTAGATTCAATTTTATCGTCAGTGCACAAAGAGCAAGTAGTGAGACAACAAAATGCATTTAGCATCTAACCAGAAGTCCAGAAAAGCAACAAGTAAAATGCAGAGAAATGAACATGTGTAAAGTTAAATAGATAACACTGAGGGGTCTATGTGAATACACTACGATAAATACAATATGAACAGAGTGGAATGAATACATTGAGGTATGTCAGATTTAAGTCTGTCTTTTAAGTCACTCAAGACATGACATATAATATCAATCTCCCATCCAGGGACAACAGCATGAAACCTGGCTGGATATATCTGTTACTTCTGTCCCTAATGTTGTCTGATATCGTCCTCCGCTGTCCCTGTGGCTAGATAACACTGGAGTGTGATGAGTGGGGAGACGTAGCCTGCGGCATGTTGTTTTGGTTCTGGAAAACACACTACGGATGTTTTTAGCCTTTTTCCAAAATCAGACTGCATGCTTTGATTAACATTAATTCTCGTCAAAGTTTTACGACACGTGCTCACCAAAAGTATGGCGTGGCAATATAATGCAGTCATCCCAATCAAATTTGCAGTATAAATGATAACATCTAATTTGGACTTGATTCATAGCTTCTTCGAGATTGTAATGATTTTCTCTGTTTAAAACTTCTTTCAAGTGGTGAGCGCAATCGAAGGCAACCTCTTCTGGCACCGGAGCTAGTTTTTCCTGGACCAGACTGGAGAGATTAACTTGCACATGGTTTTCCCACAATACCAAATTCTGTTTAAGTGCTTGTTGAAAACCTCAAATGGTGGTGCACGTTGGGAAAGATGAAATACTAGTACAACACCCACAGAACACTGGGTCACTGGTTTACCAAAACACTGTCTGGAGTGTAAAATGTCAAGTGTGTTACAAGGTTCCTGAACACAACCCTGCGCCCCAAAATTCAACTCTGAACCCTGAACCCTGACCCCGTGCCGATGTTTAATTCTGACCTATTTGGAGCTCAGAAGCTCTGGCGCCTGATCCTCGTGTTCAGCTCTGTATTGCAGATGGCAGCCAGACTCCAGAGTGCCAGATCTGACTTTACATCAGCGAACGAAACGTGGATGAAAATATGATCTGTTGTGAATAATGGAGCTCCCCTGTGTGTGCATGTGTGTGACCCTAATAGGTAATGTGTGCCAAAATGTATAGAGAGTCACACACACGTATGTGCATGGAGGTAGGTCATGGTCGGCCATTGTAGGGAACCCCCGTGCTTCTGTAATGCAATCCTCCCACAGAGAATGTTCTGGTTTCAACCCTGCCCTGCGGCGTGTGCTTCCACTGCCAGGTACACAGCCCCAAGCCTGCAGGGCTCCCCTTGAAGTCGGGCTATAAGCCGACTATAGTGCAGTTACTCAATATAATATTATATAACAACAACATGGCTCTGGGTCTGAGTTATCTCAGTTTTCTCGTACAAAAGAGCAGTTGTTTTAGGCCGCAGCGCAGGATGCTTTTAGACATGTCAATGCTCAATCAAAACAACAAGAGACTTTCACGTCTGGCAGTCATCTCCGAGCATGTGGCTGCAGACAAAAGGAAACGGTTTGGAACAGTTTGGGTTGATTTTTGCCAGGGAGGATTTTTTTCTCCGTCCCAGCCTCCTTTTTTTTTTGGTACCTGTTTATTCCTTCTGAATGCGACCCTTTTTTGCGCGCTGTGTGTCCTTTTCCTTCGGGGCTGTTTACTCAGAGAGTCAACGATGTCGTGTTGATTTGGGGCTGTTTTGATGCTAATGGAGGATGCCCGGTGGGAGGAACTCGCGGCTTGATGAGCTCCAAATGTTCCGGCGTCGCTGAAAGATGCTCATTGCTTCTGACAGGTGATGAGGTTTTTGCAGTTGAGAAGATCAGAGAAGGTTTGGCTGACGGGGGCTGTCCTGTTTGACTGATTTCAAGGTGTGTGTGGGAGCATGTGGGAGTTGGCCTGGCCCAACCACAGTGTTTTAGAAAATAGTCTGGGAAGGATGCTTTGATGTTACCGACAGCCCAGGGTCAACAGGTAGTGGAAGAGTTGCCAGTTTTGAAAAAGGCTTTTTAAAAATCAAGCAGCTGGGGGCTTGTTTGCTCAGGTTTTGTCCATGTCACTTCGATCACAAAAGTTTCTAATCCTATTTTAATTTAAAACTGCCAGTTTCCCAAACTGTCATTGAAACTCAAGACATTTGATGACAACAAATTTTTTTAGCGAGCTCGAGCCTGTTAGTCTGGTTTGAACAGAATAGGTATACTTTAAAAATATATGTTGTCACAGTTGCTCGTTCTCACTGTATCATCATTACAATTTGCAACATAATAGAGATTAATCTTACTTGTCAATCAATGTATTCTGATCATTTCTTTCTGATAACTTCACAGGCTTCTCTTCATTTCACTACCAGTTATTTTTCTTCTTTGACACAAAATTTCTTGCTTACCGCAATTACTACACATTCTTGTTTTACGTAACACACCAGACAATACCTAACATTATTAAGTTTCTACCCAACCCTGTTTGGGAGTGCATACCGATACATCAAAAGTAAGCGGTTGAGTCAGAGGGAAAAGGTGTTGACTGTTTTAGGTCAGAACTTGTTTTCTTAGAACCGCTGAAACCACGTTGAAGGTAAGTGTTTTGCAAGCGTTGGAGCCATTCACTTAAAATCTCCTTTTCATCCCGTGACGGATAGATGAAAGAAAAAGAAAAAAAAAGGAGTAATAGAGGGAGAGCAGGAGAGCTAATCGGGGTTAATTGGCTGCTGTTGTTTTGACCCGAGGCGTAAAGAGATAAGAGCGCGGGGAGGAGAAGAGGAAGAAAAGAGGGGAAGAGAAAGGTACAATGAGAACGAAAGCAAAGAGCGCAGTGTGACGAGAGGAGAAAGGATTTAAATTGGTGAAGCAACGGGAGGCCTGAGGTGAGTCAGAGAAAGACCGAGTGAGCAAAAGCTGACAGGGTCACACGCATTGTGCAACACATATTTCACACCTGTTGAACAGCAGCATGTTTAGCCCATAATGGGTGTCGGGAGGACGAGAGAGCACAGAGAGGATCGGAAAGGATGACGGAGAACAGAGATGGCGTCACGCTCGGGTGAAAGGGCCGAGGAAGTGTTGAGAGAGAGTTGGAAAGTGAAGAGAGAGAGTGGGTTAAGGTGAAAGCCTCCAGAGACAGCAAGCGTGGGACGAAGAGAAGTGGACGTACATGAAGTTCCTTAATGCTGAAAATTACCTTTCAGCTCCAATTTTCTCTGTTTGAAACCAGAAACAGAGGCACTAAAAGGTTTCCAGTATTATAACCTCCACCCCCTTCTCTCTCTCTCTCTCTCACACACACACACACAAAATTTACCAACATACACGCACTCAAAATCATTGTATACACTCACAGCTATGTGAACTTAATCCGCATATATAATTATGGCTACAAACATTCTCACAGACACTCACACAGTAACATGAAACACCCACACAAACACTGGGAAAGATAAACAAGTCCGCAGCAAACATACAACTGATACAAACACATTAATGTTTGTGATTGTAAAGAAAGCCACATGTCTTTGTTTTTGGGATATCAGTCAGGAATGTGTGTGTGTGTGTGTGTGTGGCTAGTGCATTGAACATAGGAGCCATTTGTCTGACCGTCTGAAGCTATTAAGAGAGGTTGTATTTGAAGCCAGAGTAAACGTCCGACAGCCCCAATCCTCTAAAATTAGATTGGAAAAGGAAAAAGCTTTATTGGCAGTGTCAGATGACTCTGACCTGGCTATATGTAAACAGACGAGGCCATTGCCATAGAGACAAAGAAATAAACCAGAATATTGTAAAAAATTCCTATAAACAGTGTGATGGTGCAACGACTGGAAACTGTTACTGGAGGTGATTTCGGTCTGCTGAGCTCGCAAATCATCAAATTCATTAAAAACCAAGCATCCAAGTTAAATAATCACAAAATGTCTGAGAAAATAATGGCCGAGATAAATTTCACCTCAGTGTTATGATTACAAATACCTCTGCAGTGTGTGTTAATTATCACTTGGACACCCATGTCATTAAAGAAACATCTCCCGCCGCCTGTCTGAGTCTTAAGTTTTATTTTTTAATTTCCCCACAGTCCTTCAACACCAGCTCATCTTGCTACTGGCTGCTGCCTTTGCGACGGCCCTGGATTCTTCACACAACCTGGCCAGTGAGAGGAGTTCAATAGAGAGCACGTACGAGCTGACGAAATACCTGGAGTATCAGCTCAAGGAAATCAAAGACATATATGTGAGTCATTTATTCTGATGCAACCTTTTATTGATTTTGATCAAAAAGTCAACGAAAAAAACCCACATACTTTTCTATGCAAATATTTTCATTGCACCATCTTGGCTTAAATTTGAATGTATAAGATAAGATAAGATAAGAACTTTATTAATCCCAAAGGAAATTCTTGTGTATAGACGGTTGATCATTAAAATAAACATGAATGTGAAAAAAATTCCCCTCTGAAGGAATTTAATCACAATTGTAAACACTGCTTCAAAGATTCCCATTAAAACGGCTGTACGTGATATTTTTATAACAAGAATTTATCAGTAACAATGTGAAAACAATGTGCAATGTGAAAGGGGTCGCTGGTAGTGATGAAGCCACAGAGAATTATCACCAGAGCCAGATATTTCCAGATATTGGTGGAGGCCAAAAACAGAGCTAAAACAGACACAAGAAACACAACTCCACATAATGACAATTATGCTCCATCACTTGCAAGACAGGTCGTCATATAAACTTAAAAGGTGATGATATGTCAGTGTCTTCACAGCTGCTTTCCCCAAGTGGCCAAAATAAAAGGAATCAGTTGTTGTAGGTTTAAGGAATAAGTTTGACATTTGGGGAAATATGTTTATTTGATGTGTTGCAGAGAGTTTGGAGCAAAGTCATTGTTGTAATCATCTATCACAGTTTAGAGGCTGACTTCCCACTTCAACTTGGACCTGCTGACCAGCTGAGATTATTACACACATGACATGAGCACTCGCTTTCAATTTAACCTCCAAATAAAGTGGTTTAGATAAATTTGATAAACTGTGTGATCATCTGTTCACTTATGTTTCTTGGCATGGCGAACTTGAACCAGAATCCATTAAACCCTCTCATCCTTTCATTTTTCCATCTCTCCTCCAGCTGACCTACCTGGGCCCTCCATTCAATGAGAAAGACTTTTCCCCTCCACGACCCAACAGCACGGCTCTGTCCCTGCCCAGCGCCGCC
This sequence comes from Holacanthus passer, assembly GCA_025331565.1. Taxonomy (NCBI): domain Eukaryota; kingdom Metazoa; phylum Chordata; class Actinopteri; family Pomacanthidae; genus Holacanthus; species Holacanthus passer. The sequence goes on along the minus strand of JAFREQ010000073.1, from coordinate 184,652 downwards.
ACCCGCCTGGAGCTGTGGCACGGCCTGGAGAACCAAGCTCGACTCGCCCAGAACCAGAAGGCCTACTCTGTCCTGCTGGCGGCCGTCAGGGAGTTGGCTCGCTCCACCCTCTGCCCCTCCCTCAAGACCTCCCTACTGCACTTCTGCACGGGCCTGGATGGGCTGCTGGGGTCCATATCTGCACTGATGACCACCCTCGGTTATGCACTTCCTCCTCCATCTGCCGACATGGGGAGTAACGCTGGAGAACTGCAGTACCCTCAGAGGGGAGCAGGAGGTGATAGACCGGCTCCATTGATGAGCCAGAGCCTTTACAGGTCGAGGGCCGGGACCAGGACCGAGTCCGGTCAGCGTAGCAACCAAAGAAGAAGTGGGACGAGGGTGGTCAGAGGAGAGAGAGAGGATGGCGTCAGTGTCGACCTGGTGGAAAAAAGGAGAGGGAAAGATGGGAGGAGAGCAGAGGCAACAGCAGCTGGAGGAAGGAGCGGTAGATCGAGGGAGAAGGGAAGAGGAGAAAGAAGGAGTAGAGGGAGGAGGGAGGAGCCCGAAAGTGGAAAATGGACTGCCAGCGAAGACGAGGAAGGAGACAATGACGGAGGGGCGGAGAGATGGGGGGGGAGGAGAAGGTTGCTGAGTATCAATGAGGATGGAGAGGAGAAGGAGAGGCAGTCTGAACCCAGGGCAGAAGTGTCGTACCCGGGTACACAAAGCTCCAGCTCCCTCCAAACCAACAACAATAACAACAATCAGTACAGCTACAACCTGAACCTACACCACCCAGACACACTCAGGAAAGAAGACGGGTTTATTGTAGAGAGGAGACGGTTCGTGGTGGAGGAGGAGAGGCAAATAGACATGGACGCCACCTCCTCGTCCTCCACGTTCCATCATCAACGTCGGCCTCCTCGCTCCCTCCTCCCCCCGACCCTCCAACCTCCTTTGTCCACCCTCTCCCTCCTCTACCAGTTCGGAGCGGGTGAGGAGCACACCCTCCTCCCCCAGCCCGTCCCTCTGTCTTTACAAAGGGGCACCTCCCTCCTTTCCCCTCCTCTGACTCCGCTCCTGTCCTCCACCTCTTCCTCCCCTTCATCGCTGCTGTCGGTGCGGCCGACGATGAACGACTTCGCCAGGAAGGTGGAGGGATTCTGGATATTGCGAGAGCTGCAGAGTTGGCTGTGGCGATCGGCGAAGGACTTTAACCGCCTCAAGAAGAGACTCAGAGGCTGAGACAGCACACACACACACACACACACAAGTGCAGTATATCGGAAATCTATTATTTGCACAAAATCTGAGTGGAAACAAACTGAGAACTTTAACAGACAAAAGCACATAAATGCATTCATGCTTAAGACATTCATTCATACCATACTGGAATAAGTGAATGAATGACTATCTGGCAGGTCACCAGCAGTGCTAATGGAATATAACACACACAAAGCCAACACATTACCAGCACTGTCACCCGCCTAATGCACATAGCAGCTCATTCAGCGAGACACACTGAGACTGGGCTGAGTTACCGGACTTCACGGCTCATAGATCCACAGAAATACCACTGTAGGTGGTTAGACACACACACACAAACCACACACACACACACACACACACAGTGGTAGACTGAGTGACAGGCAGAGAGATAGACAGTGCAACCATTGAGAGAGAAAACTGATTCAGCGACCCCAGATGCGTGAATCAGCAAACATTCACTTTCTCTAAAGCAAGAAGGGAAAATTTCTGAATGGGCACAAGACAAAAGGCGAGGAGGAAATGGCCAGAGGGATGAAGAGGAGGAAAGGAAGAGGAAGACGGGAGGAGGCATGAGTCAGGAGATGACTACTGGAAATATCGGGCAGAAGGGTATTGCTGAGTAATCAGAAGTTGGTTGGTCAGTTACAGTAACTCTACAACAGCGCTACACATACTGTCCAGACAGAGAGGTGGTCAAACTCAAACACACACACACACACACACACACACACACACACCCACTTATTGTAGTACTTGGTGCCTTAACATAGCATTCACGTCTATGCTGCTTTTGATTCAGTGCTCATTCAAATTTCACTCCGTAGCAAGAAATATTTAACGCAATCTAATTTAGAATAGAAGCATTTTCCCTTAAAAAAAACATTTGTGTGTTCTGTGTTTAAAGAAATGGTTCAACATTTTGGGAAATACACTTATTTGCTTTCTTGCTGAGAGTAAAATGAGAACATCAATACACATGCAATCAATGTGTTGATTGGCAACAAAAAGAGGAAGATGCTGGAAGATCCTGAACCACGGTGAACTCAGCAATCTCTCTTCAACTCGACCGTGTGTTCTGGCCGTCCTCGTCTCGTGTCTGCACCTGTGCACTGAGCTCAGCGCTGCTCATTCAGCTCATTTAGGTTAATAAGCAGACACAGAGAGAAACTCAAGGGTTATCGTTCATTGTCCATCACATTCTGCTGCAGCAATCTCATGCATCCATATCTCTATTGTTGCTTTTTAGACAAGATCATATTGGTAAGACTTCTAGAAGTTTGGCAACAAATCAAACATCACAACTTGTTTTTCCTTCAAACCCTTGCTTTGTCCAGCTTCAGTCCTTTTCATGTCTAGTTTCATGTCTAACAAACAGATATGAGAATGATATTGATCTTCTCAGCTAGCTCTCAGAAAGACAGCCAAAAAGCACATATTCCAAAATGTCAAACTATTCCCTTAAGTTACTTCACCCATTTTTTTGTGCCTTTTTAAAACATGAAATCAGAGACTTTTCCCTTGGCTACTTACAGATGGCTTAATTTCTTCTTCAAAATAAGCCTATTGTTATGTCTTTGCAATGTGCCTTGGATGATGTGGCTAAAGGTTATGGATCATATCTCTATAATATTTATTGAACAAGATGTTTATTTATTTTTCTCCAGTGTGAAAATACTGTATTGTAACTCAAGAGAGAATAAATACTAGCTTTTGTACAGAGCGTGGTGTTATTGGTCATTTGGGAGCCCGTTGGGAGGATAGAAAAAAAAGAAATGCATATGGGATTTTTGTTTGCAATGGTTTTAGTTTTATAGGGATGGTTTCGGGTGATTGGCACAAGGGGAGAGGAGTTTGGGGTCGGGGCGCTTTCTGGAAAACAAAGGCCGGCTCACATTCGTGGCAAAAAATAGAGCGAGCGAGGCGGGGTATGAGAGAGTTTTTATTTGTCTGTCCTGGTGAAAATTTACGATCTCTCTTTTTTCCTTTCATCTCTGTCTTCCCACCTCCCACCACGTCATCCCTCCTCCCACTTAGCTTTCTTTTCTTGTCACACTATCTCACGAAGCTCCTCTTCCCCCCAAAAACATCCCTCTGACCTGTGACAGTGAGGGATTTACATGAGCACAAACAGGCACAGGTACAAACACACCCTTCATAATCCCACCAACCGCCTGGCTCTCTTGTTGTGTCTGTTTCAAGGCCGCCGTGTCTCCTTCACTGTCTCTGCCCCTTATCGTTTTTTTGCATGTCCCTCGTCTTCTACACCCACTCTTTTATCACTTCCTCACCTGTTATCTTCTTTCTTTCTTCCTTGTTTGGCTTTATTGCTCTCGACTGCGCTTTTTTCCCACGTGCCCTCTCTAGTTCTCTGGCTCCGTCTCCTCGCCCCAGGCCAGATATTAAAGGATCAATGAGTATCTCCCTTCCATCACCTTTGAGGTACACACCTGCACACACCTACCCTGACACAGACGCAAACACACACAAATGCCGACCATATGCTGACAAACAAGTGCACACATGAACCTTAAACAGCAGCATTAGCCGCGCAGGAAGTGACTTATATAGCAGGTCGACTGCGTCAATGCTGACACATCATCGCACACGCACTCATGACTCTCGCTAAGTGGGGGAAAGGGTTAACGCTGACAGAGACATTACACATATGTATACACACACATATACACACATGAGACGCTGTGTGTTTTTTACATTCAGTAAGCTATGACTGAGAGGCCGCCAGTAGTCAACAAAGGCAGCTTTGTATGGTCTGTGTGTGTGTGTGTGTGTGTGTGTGTGTGTGTGTGTGTGTGTGTGTGTATTGTTTGCCGTGTGTGGGCTTGTGAGCGCAGCACGTGTGTGAATCATTATCTCTATGTGTCAGAATTTTGTTGGAATGAGGCTTGTCATGCATAGCTATCTAACAGCCATCACTCACCGTTGTCTTTCTCTTTCTCTTTCTGTCTGTCTCTCTCTGTCAGCGAAGCAGAGACAAATTGCTGTAACTAATACGTAACAGGAATACTGAGCCCTGTTTGTATGACTCAGCTGGCGACTCCTTCGATAAGAACGGATACTGTGAGTGACAAGGCATTGACATTATTGGCTTCCGCTGCTCAGATGGGCCTGTCTGTCTGATTGGCAGGCTGTGATCTAAGACTTACAGCCTACTGAGAGTTGATGTGCTGGCCATCTTGTTGAAGAACTTTTATTTGCTCTTGGAGAGCATCTGGTGTTGGCTCCTTTGCTCCACACTTCACTTCCCTTTAGTCTTAAAGTAAAACACCAAGATTTTGGGAAATTCCTCTGTGTCCCCTTATGGAGGTCTGGTTGCTGAGGTGCCTCATTTTAACACTTGGACATACATCGTGTTGAATCATAGTAGGCTACCACTGCACTGATTTAGCATTGAACTCACGGTACAGACAGTTAAATCAAACTTCCAAATCAATGCAGCAGAACCAGAGACATTTTTATTCCATGCTTTTCTCTTCCTTGTCAAAACCTACATTACCCACAATGCAACTCAACTGCAGTTTGGTTGGAGATTCAGAACATCACTTTAGGAAATTTATGAGACTTCACTCAGCTCCCTCTGGGGCCACAACTGGCTTTATACAAATGTTATTACACATAGTATAGTACTCCCCAAGACCTGTAAACACACTTTGATGTGTAAAATTCATGGAGTTCCCCCTTAAGGACTATTTATCCTGTCTAAAAATGGTATTTTAATAGTAAAACTCCAGATAACTTACTGCTTAGACAATGGAAGTTGAAACACTTCAAGGCTCGAATTGTCAAAAGATGAGCAACTACGTTATAAAATATTAGACTCTTTGGCAAGTAAGAGCCTTTGTGTATAAAAATGTCCAAGACTCCAAGCTTTGATTCATGCTGCTGAATGGCTTTTTCTCCATAGTGGTGTCAAACTGTATCTCAGTATTTAAACTGCCTCCAAACCAAACTGACAGAAACTGATGGCTATGATATAAAACTGTGTGATCATTTATCAGTAGAGACTTGCTTATTTTTATGTGGGGGAACATTTACGATATGAAAGGGAGAGTGTCAAATAGGAAAAAATACTTTCCAAATCTCCCACTGTGCAACTAGGAGTCTGTGCACGGTGGATTAATATTTGTCGGTTGACTCTTTCATCTAAAACATGTAGCTATAAGCAGTTTTCCAGCAATTTTGCTGGTATATTCTGCATGCTTGGATGCAAGGGTAAGTAAAATACCTGTTGATGCCTAAGTCTTTTTGGCTTTTCCATTGGCACTTTTGGCCATCCCAAGTAAAACCATGCCACATTCATTTCCATTTCCATCCACAGTTTAAATGTGCCAAGTTGTGCCAAGTCTCACTGGAGACGGACCAACGCTGGAGTTGGGTCAAAATGCACCTGACCGCCTTCAAGCAGGTTGCAGTGATGTCAGATGGGCTTCATCATCATTCAAGGACAGTTCAGCAACATCTTTAAATTGTCTCAAGCTATAAGAAGGGGATGTGAAGCGAAATTGTAATAACAGCCTGAAAATCTATCATGATGAGTAGCTGGCTACTAACAACCATTGCACAGCGCAAAGAGGGCACTGCTTTAAAACGGCATCAACTCAAGACAAGTGCGTCATCAGTTGAAGCCACACCTTCAAGCCTGTCGTCCTGTTGTAATGGAAATCCAAAGCCCTGCCATACTGGGCTGACGCAGCGAGTCAAACCAACTCAAGCCGAGACAACACACGTGTATGGAAAAACGCTTAAAGCGAATCACAGACCAAGATATAGAGTTAGAATGACAGAATCAGAATATATCACCAGGGTTATCACCAAGTTGTTGCCTGGTTTGAATTGTCCAAAGCAGCTAAAAATAAAAATGATCTATTGAGGCAATGTTGTATCAGTCAACAGGCCAGACGAAAGAAGAGTGTATTGTCTGTTAAAGGTCCTCTTTCTTATACCCAGATTGTGTCACACGATGATTTTGGTGTGTGTGATCTCATCGTTGAAGCTGACCAATAACACCAGTCTCCCAAAAACCTGTCGTACGCCTTTAAGATACACAGACGTGCTCGTCTTCTTCTCGGACCTCCTCTTCCTCCCTGTCTGTCTTTCTCTCTCCTTGTTGCTCTTTATCCTTTTTTTGTCACACTCTGTCTCCCAATCTTTTCACCATATGTCTCTCTGCCTTCCCTCACCGCATCCATCCGTATGCCATCCTCTCTAATCGCATTATATGTATCCAAGTAGCCATTTTCTGTCATTTTTGCTTCATTTTCACCCCATGTGTTCCCTTTTCTCTGCTACAATCAAACCCTTTCACGCTTTCCTCAAATTCCCTCGGCCACCCCCGCGTTCTCTCCCTCTTTTTCCATCTGTCTGTCCCCTTCTCTCTTCTTCTCTCCGTCTCCTCTTCCCTCTCCCTCCCTCTCTGTTCTGCTCACCTGCAGCACATAAAAATTCCTCTTTTCTTTCTCCAGAGGATTGTTCAGTCGCTCAGGGATTTACTGCATTCCTCCATGTTTTCTCTCCCTCTTTCTCTCCATATCTGTCCCCCCTTGTTTCTCTCTGTCTTGGCAGCACTACACAGTGTTTGAGTCAGCCTATCTTTTCCTTTGTCATTTTAACACATTTATATCCCTCTTTAAGCCCCTCTGTGTTTTCTTTCTCCATCCCTCCCTGTCGTTATAATAACACGTACTAATCCTATACCTGTCGTTTTCATGACCCCACCCTAATTTTTTTTTTTTGTTAACTCCATAGCACCCACTATACCTGCCCCACCTGGCCTCTCCCTCCTGCTGGGTTTCTGCCATGAGCTGAAACATCCCGCCTCCACTTACTTCGCTGGAGGGCGCAGGGTTGGGCTGCAGCTTCTCACTGCCGTTTTGGGTTGGTGGAGGTGAAGGGGCGCTCCAGGGCCCAGGGCCTGGGATGAGGTTGATTTATGAGTTAATCAATTGGTCGTCCGTGTGAGTGAGCAAAACCACAGAGGTGTGTGAGCTCTTTCATGTCACTGTCTGTGCTTGTTGACTTAGTCCCTTAGGAAAACACCGGGAGCTGTCATTCCCCATGTTGCTCAGCTTCTCGACATGTTTTCAAAAGCAATTAGGGAGAAAATGGGGCTTGGTGTTCATTCATCTGATGGTTGAATGGCTTGTATGTGAGGATGTTCCTGCGTGGTTGTTTGGGTGTTGAGTCTCACCTGACCGTGAAAAACAGTCCCATCGCACATGTGCATAAGGTCAATTTTGGCCTTCAAAACTCACAAAAACAAGCTTTGAATTTTTTTTTTTTTTGCTAACTTAGCAAATTCTTACAGGTAATGAGCCAGCAAACAATTTTCTGACATTACTCACACACTGCTTAGCAGACAAACATCCCACTGGAGGTATCTGTCTCACCACCTGTTGAAACTCAGCCCAATATTCACTTCATTGTTAAAAGAGTTTTGGTCTACGATTTCCTAAGAAAAATACCTCTGGCTCTTTCACTTGATAGATGATGAGAGATGATGTGGTAATTCTCTTCACCACTCCTTTACATCACCTCTCCGCCATTTCACGCCGGGCGAGTAATGTACAATTAGCTTGTGTGAGCTTGTATGCTGGGAGCTGCTCCCCACGAGGTTGACTAAAGGAGTGACTCGAACTTCTCCTCGACTGGAGAACCAACGCAATGACCTCCAGTCGTTGATACTAATTCTCAGTGGATTCTCAGGAGTGCAAGGAACCCTTTTACATTACAGGAGGCATTTGGTTTAAATAACAAGAGCAAAAATATTGAAAATGCAGGTTAAAATACAGGATGAGACGTCCTGATATGAAGAGATAGATATTAAGAGATGAGGAGAGGCAAGGATACAAAGCACGGATGTGAAGATCAGCACAATGAGGCAAAGTGAGATGTGCTGATGAAGAAACAAGTTAAAGCTGGTAAATCTGTTGTTAAAGCTTCTTTGTCTTTAACTTGTTCAATGCTTTAAATGTGTCAGGACACTTTGTGAATTTCCCCACTGTGGGACGAATAAAGGTTTATCTTATCTTTATCTTATCTCAGAGTCTACTGTAGAGGAGCTGTCAAATAAATGAGCGTATTTAAGCGTGAAGCAGGAGCACTATCATTATGGTTACATGGGACAAGACAAACTGTGTTGACTGTTCATTACTGAGAGAAGCGTTGTTTATTTTCTCATGCAGGTTTGTGTGTTTGCTTTGTCTCTCTTTCTCTTTGTTTCTGCTTGTCTGTCTTGCCAGGGTTTGCATTTAGTGTATGTTTGTACATGTGTTGATAGATGTGGTGAGAGAGTGATGAAAAGAGCCAGTTTTAAGGAGAGAGAAAGACGAGTGAAAGCAGAGCCAGATGACAGACAGATGATAGAGGAGACGTTTGATGGCATCTAATAAGTCTGATAACTGACAGGCAACCTGGCAGAAGCTCACATGCTCAAATTCAAAACAGAGGGGGAAGCAGGTAGGGGGATACTGAGGTAAACACACGCTTCCAAACACAGGGTATATCTCAGCACCTTTGTTCCCCAAGCCAAGCTATCCTCAGGTGATTCCAGCAGTTCGAGCCAGGAACTTCCCTCTGTGTATTTGCTGTGCTCATTTTGTGACAATCATATTCCTCCCCATCCCTCGTAAAATTTCATTTATGATTAATGGGTGCAGTTGTGTGTGAGCAAAAAGATTTTTTTCTCTTTTCTTTTCCCCGAGGCCTTGGGTGGGAGTCAATGAGGCGTTTTATGTGTTGCTGTGTCGCGGTCTACTTTACATGTTTGACGTGTCACGGTTTGTTAGAGACTAAAACGCCTGTTTTGGACCAGCTGTCCACTCACACTAGGAGGACTTACATTGCTCTCTCTCACTCTTTCATACACACACACACACACACACACACACACACACACACACACACACACACCTCCATCTCGCTCTGCGACCTGAAAATGGGAGAATGGTGCGAAAGGTAAATAGAAAGCTTTTAAACTGTCTGCGGGACACACAAAGACAGGAGATTATGGAAGAACTACAGACACCCTCACTCACACACACACACACACACACACACACACTTTTTATCACTTAGGAGGAGACGTTACTTGACTTATATTCATTCTCTGGAGGCCTACTTTAATCTTATCCCCAACAACTACATGTCCTACCCCACCTGGACCTTAAAAATGTGTCCATAAAATGAACAACTAATTTGACTTTCTGGTAACTATGATATCACTCTAGACCTCTATTGTTCAAATCTAAAAAACATATCAATGAGCCACGTTAATTGTCATACTGCATGTCTTGTTCCTTTTTTATGATGAACATGGGCACTGCACTTTTTCGAGTTGAACCCACATACACCATCCTACTGCCGTTCTTGTTAGAACAAAATTTTCTAAATACTTCACTTCCCAATTTGTATATAAATAAATTTGTGACCTGTTTTAAAAGACTTGTGTCTCCTGGAACCAACAGGTTTGAGAGATGGACTAAATCACTGTTGGTTTTGGTCTTTTCATGGGATTTGACAACAACAAAAGTGTATTTTTACCCCACAACACGAGTTACATAAGAGCCAACACACAGATACATAAAGACATTCATAAACAGACCACTTTTAATCTCATACCCCACACAGTGTCTCATACACACCTGCACACACACACACACACACACTTTTCCTCAGACACACACTTGTTCACAGCTTCCTCTCTTTTCCTAAAGTCTCACAAACACTGGACCATTTTTTCCCCCTCTCCCACAGTGCACCATTTCAAAAGCATAGAAAAGGCAGAACCAAATATTTTCCCGTTCCAGGCGTGGAAAGTACACAGGGCATATCTTTTTACGGTCCTCTTAAAAACCCCACGGTAATATGATGCTATTTCTTCATTCCGTCACGCTGTCTGAGTTCCCTTTTCTTTAATTCCTTTTTGGTCTTTCACAATTTCAGCACAATAAGACAAGACCGGACCAAAACAAACTCAACAGAGACATGCCTGTGTCTGTCTGGAAGGACGGACAGGGATGATCAAATCAGGAAAATTTAGAGAGAGAGTCTGCTTTTTTTTTTTTCCTCCTTCTGACCAGACGTATGAACGAGTCTCGAGCCGTTTTGATTCACATCCTATTTGTGACACCGGTTTGATGTTCGACAGAGATCCGAACTTCATCTCAAGCCTGCACAACCACCACACCACTACAGACATCCAGAGGAGAGATTCCCACAGTGTGCAACAAGGCTGAAGTCTGTTCCTGTCAGTGCTGGCAGTCTGAATCCAGAGAGGTTTTACATCTTGAACGTTAAAAGAAAAAGAATAATCTCACAGCTGTCAAACAGCCCTGCCATGCAAGTATTTACAGTTAGGAGCAAGAATATTCAAAGGGATCCAGAACAAGTTGTTTTGAAAAAGTTGGTGCTTTCATGTTGAGTTTGATCAGTAGATGGAACAAAGATCAGATGAGCTGGTCAGTTTCACCCTGGGTTCCTCGGTTCTGTGTCACAGTCAAAGCTAATCCCTCGGCAAAGAGCTCGGTGGGAGCTGAAATAACGAGTGATGAGAATTAGTTTTTGCGCAACGTGCCCCGGCTTGATTGACACATTCTACAATCAAATCAAAGTGCTGACAGCTGGGACTGATTTCCCACAACTGTTGCGGTTTAGGGACAGAAAAGCGAACGAATGGAAAAGCAAAATACAGAGAAACGCAGTAAAACAGACACAGAGCTGGAAATATGGGTAAAGAATAAGACTTCTTTTTTCCTTGACGTCACATGAGATTATTATTCGGAGCTTGGGTGCTATTTGTTTTCTATTAAACTGACTGTTGTCATTTTTGAGTGGGAAGGATGACTGAAAAGTAAGAAATTGAACTGCACCACAGAGATGCTCAGATAGAGTTGTTTCAGAGTCTGCGGCAGCTACAGTTAGCCAACCTGTCAAGACGGTCGTTTTATAAGTTGTATAGTATAGTGTGTAGTTGAAATAAGTTGTATTTACAGTTTCAGATCTCACAAGTAGAAGCTTAGGTGGAGCAGCTTTAAACATGCATTGATTGGTTTTTCGGCCTTTTTGGAGCAGCACATAAAGCACCAACATAAAAATCACCTGATAAAGTTTATTTGATGAACTCATCAGCAAACAGTTGCTTTGCACATCCAGCAGACCCAGAAGAACGTTAGCCGTCATTTAGAGTTGTGTTTCTGGTTCTGATTAAAGTCCAGCATTCACTCTTCTTTTAGCTCCGTTTGTGGTCTCCACCAACACCTGAGGGAAATATTTGACTCTTAAGCTGCTAAACGCTCCACTGTGTTATGTCCGTCTGCTGTTTGGTGCTGGCAGGTAGTGAACAGGAGGTTTATCAGAGCTTTTTCACTAAAAACAGCTGCCTGCCGTGGCCAATGTGAGAGCGGTTAGAGTGAGTCAAAACACTGAAGTTGCCGCCCACAAAAACCACAACAATGAGCTGGAATATGCTAAAATGCTCTGTAAAGCTGGGGGAATGCGGAGTTGGATGACAACTGTCTGTGGGGTTCATCGCTACGAATAACGCCTTTCACATTACACATCATCATCTGGCCCATTGTTTGTGTAAAATATTGATTAGAGCAGTTTTAAGGGTCCAGTTTGGCTGAAACAAACTAGGTTATAAAATGTGCTGCTCAATTGACACCTGTTTCAAATGGCCGTTCTCTCAGGTAGGACATGATGAATACAACTATACATGCTGTTAACACCCGTCGATCTTGGCAGTCTAGCTAATCTCACAGTCTGCCTCTCTGATGTTAAATCCTGGATTCCTTTTCTTTATATTTTCATTTCATTTGGTCTCTTAAATTCCATCAGTCTGTCAAATAATATTCTTCTTTGAGATCTCTTTCTTTTTGTGAAAGATTATATAAATGTTTGATATATGTTTTTCGGTTTTTATTGCTATTAATTTGATTTTATTTCATTGTCTTTACTTCCTCTGTGCTCGTGTCCTTTGGCCTTTTCTCATTTTATCTGCCTTGTCTGGTTTCATTTTTCTTTTGTAAAGCACATTGTAACATTGTTGAAACATGTTTTTAAAAAGTGCAGTAAAAGCATATTATCAATTATTATTATTATTATTATTATTAACCCTATCATCAATCGTACAAATGGGGATAAAAACAGCAATTGTTTGGACCACTGGACTCATTGTACACAGAGAAAGTGATAGTTGTGCATATGACATCTGTGGTTTCTGCATGTTTGTTCATCCTGGAACATTTCTGCCTTTTTTTCATGTTAAAGCTTTTTGGTATCTGTCTAATGACAGATGATCATCTGTGCTGTTCAAATTCCCTTAAGGCAAATTTGTAAGCTGTAATTTTGGGCTATATTAAACTGACATTTGACTGATTAAGTGCGTGTCTAAAGAATGAAAAACTGCAGCATGACAAGTACTTTGTTTGAAACATACTACCCTCACTCTGACACGCATGATTCCAATAAGGGTCAAAGTTTAAAGTTGACTCAATCACTGTTGATTCGAACCTAGTGTTGAGGTTGTGGTCTCCTTGAATCCTGAATATGCTATGCCCTCTCGAGGCTCCTTCGAAGTCACAACATTTAACTAAATATTGATTTTTTAAACGTGTTTCTTTTGCTGCAAATTTGAAGAGAATGATGAAGAATGAGCGGAATCTGACTTCGGCTGTTCAGACTCTAAAGAGAGAAACAGATATGATGAGTGAGAGAAGGGGATTCGGGGGTTAAATGCAAACTCAAGAACTCAAAAACATCTACCACGAACATATATTTTCCTAACCTGCATGGGACCCATCTTTGCTTCTCCCTCTCTAAAGCTCTCAGTGGAGTTTCATTAAAGTATGCTTTTAAGTTAATGCAAGATCTTATCATGCATCTCCACTCAGCTCAGCTCCTCTCTCTGCCTCTCTCGCTTCATTTGTTATCACTTCTAATCTTCTTCTTCCTTCCACTGTTTCCCACTGCCTCGCTCAATCCTCGCTCACCCTCCCCTCACACACACACACACACACACACACACACACACACACTTTTCTCTCCCCCTCCGTTGTTTTCTGTCTGATTTACTCAGCCTGCTTCAAGGCACTCATTATCTACTTGAAGTTATGGAGTTCCTTAAAAGGCAGAAATAGAAGAAGGGCAAGAGGAGAGGGGTAATTCTTAAGGCCTGAGACACTAAGACCTCTCCTCCTCCTTCTATCCATCTTTTGTTTTGCCTTTCACTCCCATCCCTCTGTCCACAGTTTGTGTTACACTGGTAGCCCTGTCTCTTTCTCCGCTCGCCTTGCTCATGATTTCGTTCCCCGGCTCATCCATCATGTGCTGTCGCCGGCGGTCGTGACGCTGTCGTGTAATTATCTCATATTTATGCGAATCTGCTTGTCCTGTACTAGTGCTGCCTCGGTTTTATGCGCACTCAGGGTTCTTTTGACGCCGTGCCCCTGGCTTAAAAAGCTTCATGTCATAATTCAAGCCAGAGGGAGACATTTCATTGGCCCACATGCCCAACGGCACAGCGGCATGTCTTTGATATTACAGCACTCTGAGCGGTGGCTGTCGTTTTCAGACAGCAGGAGTCCCCACGATGAATACGCTAATTACTTTTAGGCACCTACTCGCCTCACAGGGTACAAATGCACCATAAGCAATTTGGAGGATACATTTTATTATTGGTCTTTCAGTGCTGTGCAAACATACAGTTTCAATTTGAGGAGCCACAGTGGGAGTCTAACCGCAGCACGGCTGGTGCCATGCTCTGCCCATTGAGCTCCAGAGCGGGAGCGTGCAGGGGAACAGCGGGGAGGGTAATCACGGTCTACAGTCAATGCCCTGAAGGTCCAAATGCCCCGCGAAAGTATAACTCAACCTGGACTCCATTTTCACATCTTCTTTCAATTCTGACCAAAGTCTTATTTGGTTATAATAAATCTCTGTACATCTATCTTGCCAACATGCCTGGCTCCGTGCTCTGAAAAACAGCCTCAAAGGCTCTCAGGGCCTGCTTGATCTGTAATGATGGATAATGCAAAAAGGTTTAGAGTCAAAGTAAAATTTCAATTTTTGTGTAGCTATTCTGGACATTTTTCCATTTTTCAAAGTAGGATAAAGCCATTTCAGTAGATTGGCTGAGCTTTCTGTCTTTCTCTCACATGTTACGGCCAGCACTGCGAGGAGACACTTTAACTTCTACTACTCACTGAACACAGCATTGCACCATATAGCCTACAAACATAGCATTGTTTACGTGCCATTGGTATTTCAAGACATCTGTCCTCTTACATTATTCAACATAAGCGTCCTAGTCAGCCTGATTCCCATGAGACATCACTTTCCATTCCTGTTATTGCAACACCTGCTGAGTGCCGCTGTGCTCCTCCTGCACACTCAATGCTGTGTTTGTGCCATATGGTACAAACAGGGGGTCTCAGTTGTATCTCTTTGATGTGGTGATGGCAAAATTTACAGCACCTGGTCGCTCTGTCACCTCTGTACTCATTATGTTAACTTGTGATTCAAACTGAGAAATGTACAGTCAAGGTTACTCCTACTGCCAACTTTGTGTCACACCAAATAAATAGACTAAATTAACTACTTTTGTTGTTTTAAGTATTTCTAGTGATTTGTTGAAAGGTTAAACCAGATACATTATATAGCTCCTTTAAATCATCTGAATCAACTGTATTAGTACAAATAATTGATTTTATTCATCCATGCCGGTGATGGTGTCTTTGCAGCCATGTTGTCGCTTACATAGTTCTTTTTACCAAGAGTGACATTCATCAATTCAAGTTTCATCTCACTCATCTGCTCGTAATTACAGTCGAAATAATGGGACGTGAACGCAGCAACAAAGTCGGCCTAAACTGCCTGTGTGGCTGGAGACGAAGATGAAATGATATGTTGAACTAAAGTGCCCACCTACATAGATACTGTGCTGTCAAACTATCTGCACCGACTTTGTAAAGGAAATCTTTTGAAGCACAGAAGAAATTTTAACTTGACGAAATTAAAATTAATTTCAATTTCAGTTCGACTTTTCAGTTCGAAGTCATCTGTTCCTCATATAGTTCTGTTGTTACCTTGGCCATTATTTTCCCAGTAAATGATACAATGTGCAGGCGTGCATTGGCGTGTTGAAAGCACATACTGTTGGGGCTGCTTTTGGGGTTGATTTTTAGTAAATCCATTAATCTTGCAGGATTGACGGGCCGCACCCACATAAGGAAGATGTATGAAGCTCTGCTGTGAAGCAACTGATGAGATATTGGGCAGAATCGGCGTAATGAAGAATAATGGGAAAACACGTTCCAAGTTGGACACAGTTATATGGCTTTAGGACTGAGAAACAGCACATAAGCCTCCAAGTTACTGGAGGGAACAAAAGGCTGGACCCAAGTAGATGCGTCAAAGAGACATGCTTTGTTTCTCGTGTTTGAGGAGAGCAGTGGATAGGGAGAAGGCTCCTGCTCCAAATCTTATCAGGGGGTAAATAACCCTGCTGGAAACTGTTTTTCTTCACCCCACAATACTGTTTCCTAAATGATGGGCCACTCATTTAAGAGGTTAAATAGACTTCTCTTGTAAAAAGTAGCACCATGCTGTTTTATAGGCTTCTGTTGCCCTCCTGTGGCGAGCAGCGAGCGTTACTGTCATGAAATCTCACGAGCTGCGAGTGTGTTTGGCCACCTGTGTGTAGTTTTGAGCTGAGAAGAATGATGTGTTATGTCCTTCTGCTAATGGAATCATGGGATTAGATATGTTTTATGTTTCAGGTACCGTGAGACTGGCCCGCTCCCCTGCCAACCCACCAACCGTCGCCACATTAATGAAAATTAAGACCACATTGAGTTTGAGTGTGTGTGTGTGTATGTGTGTGAGTGTGTGTGCACTGATTGCTGTCTGGACCTTATTTAAGTAGAAACAGATTGAAGAATGATAATTAGGTCTAATAAGATGGAATTTCCCTAACTATGTCAAACAGCAGCCGCATCACAGGGCTGCTTTTAAAGGGGCTTCAGGTCAATTGGAAACACACACACACACACACATACACACACACACCGGTACAAAAAGTAAACTAATATGAAGCCTATAATTTGCTTCATTGTCAAGACTTATACAAGAAGATTGATAGCACTCTCATGTCTGGGTTTTTGTGCAGATTAATCAAAGATGATACAATATATTAATTAATGAGTTTTAGAGATGTTGGGAGGAGGATTTGTAACCTTCAGACAGATCCAGGCTAGCTGTTTCCCCCTGTTTCCAGTCTTTATGCTAAGCTAAGGTAAGTGTTGTTAGCTGTGGCCTTAGGATTAGTTTGACATTTTGGGAAATATGCTTATTCACTTCTGATGTAAATTTAGAGAAGATACCACTCTGAACATGTGTACAGGTAATACGAAGCTACAGCCTGCACAAAGACTGGAAGCTGTGTTCAAAGTTAACTAAATCTGCTTAACAGCACCTCTAAAGCTCCCTAATTAACATGTTTAATGCCATTTGTTTAACCTGTGCAAAAACTGAAGTGGAAAAAATGACTACTTGCTGTTTTATGAGGGGTGACGTGCTGCACTGTTTCTTGGCTGGGACTAGTTGCCAGGCAAGCAACAGAGAGTTTGGGAAGTAAGAGGAAATAGGAATGATCATCCCTTTATGAAATAGCAAACCATCATTCATACTCTGATTTATAACATGTTGTTGATTGGTGAGCTTGAGTTCAGACCTCAGACAGAGCCAGGCTCGCTGTTAAAGCTGCTAAGCTAAGCTACCTGTCTGCTTGCCTTACATCTAACACAGATATGAAAGCGATATCGATCCTCTCTATCCCTCAGCAAGAAAATTTAAAAAGCCTATTTCCCATAATGTGAAACTATTCCTTTAAATGTTAACTTCACACTCCCATTTTCTCACAGTGAGATTGGTCAGATGAGTGGGAGTCAGAGAAAATATTTCATTATTTGGTGCCTCTTTTTTTTTATTATTAATGCATAGTCTCTCACAAAAAGTGGCAGATAGCCTCTCTGTTTTGGAGACCTGACAGTTACACATCTGAGAAACTTTGGCTTTTACCACAAGAGAAAACCCGTCAGCACACAGGTTTGAGAACCACGTCACATCACAATCGAACACAATCCTTTAACATCTCCAGAGGGATGATGTTGACGCCTGTCAGTCTGGAAATTTTTCCAAAGTCATTCCAAAAGCTCCAGGACTCCACTGAATCGCAGCCAACTACATACCGTACAAGAGGAGAAACTCTGGGACAGTAGTGAATCTTCCATTAAGTCACCGTCCTGCCAAAATCTCTCCAAGAGCAAAGAATGAAACTCACACAGGAAGACAGAAAGATCCCCGTTTCAACATCCATGGATCTGCGAGCTTCTTCTGTCCTTGGCTTCGGTCAGCGTTCATGAGTCCACCATCAGAAAGAAGCCGGAGAAAAATGAGATTCATGGCAAGTTACCAAGACAGAAACCACTGCTCACTAGGAAGAAAAATGAATGCTTGTGTGAAGTTTGCCAAAAAGCACCTAGGAGATCCTTAAGAGCGAAAACTGGAGTGAAAACTTTTTGGCGAACACACATACAGTAGGCGTCATAACAAAATCCCTGCTGTTTATGGCAGAAAGATAAATGGCGCATTCATATTGAGATGTATATTCATAGTCAAACATTGTATAAGTAGCTTTATTGCTTTTGCTCCATTGTCAGTACATCTGGATTCATCAGGCTTTGATTAAGCTTCTCTGTCCATGAAGCCAATCAGAAAGTCTACAAATGACCTTATCAAAGCCAGACCCTTTGGAATGAATCTAAGTGCTTGATTAGCTCAGTTATTTTTGTTCATTGTTGTCAGGACTGATGTTTTTCATTCAAGCGATTAGAAAAGTAAAAATATGCAGTCTGTTGGCCAGCTATAGAAGAAAACATCACAACTCGTGAGGTAATGGGCCTTTTCACAGCAGGGCCTTTTTTTTTTTTTTTTTTTTACAGATGTTGCTTTCAAGTGCTCCAGTCAAGTCATGGCAGTGAGTCAGCTTGCACAATAGATCTTTTTCACACCGGATATTTTTGCATATGAAAGTAGGAAAATGCCGTGTGCATGTCATATTGGAGGCTCTGATTTTTCTGAAAGCTTCAGTATATCCAACTTGGCGCTCACTTACATGGATGAGCCAGACAAGGGAAAAAATATGGAGGCTTCACATCAGCCAAACACTGTCATTCAACCCAAATTCAATGGATATGATGTTATATTATCCATGCACAGTATTTTAATACTCACCAACTCTGTAATCATAGAACCATCTCGATGATGCTTGCAAGTTGTTCACATGGGAATCTTTTCCATCTCTAATGTCCAGTCTATACGATGTGAACATGGCAAAAGCGCAGGTGTAATTGAAAACATTAAAAACATCTACATTCCAGGTAGGTGAGCTAGTTTCAGGGTCCTGCTCTCATGCATGCTGGCTTACTGTCATGTCTTTGATGGCGTCATCGTTAACCAAATTTGTTTCACCTGTGCTTTTCCTGCTTTGACAAGTGAGAACGTCTGCTGCGAAAAAGGGTCTGTGACATTCACTGAAATGTTGGAAACTAAAACTCCAAAACCACAAATATCTCTGGAGTCGAATCAGTTTTGATTTGAAGGGGTCAAAGTTCCTCAGTGAGAGGAATGTATGTGAGAAAGATCAATCAAAGTGTTTGGCTGCAAAGGTTCTTTCTAAATGTGATAACAATTTTTTGAGTTTAAGGTCTAGTGAGATATTTCCCAAAATATGTTTTTTTTGGCCTCAGTCTAAAACAGAAAAAAAGATGTACATGCACATTTTTCTGCACTCCACCCTCAAATACACACCCCTTAAAAATAGCTAAATGCAAGATGTCCCAGTTGAGATAAAGGACATGATGTTTCAGTTACATTATTATTTATCATTATCTGGTAATAATATGTTGTCTGGGGTTTTGATCCTGGGTTTTTGTTTTATAGATTTAATTAATTCCTGTTAGTGTCGGTACTTACTATAATAATTTCTGCCCTCCTGAGCAATGAAATCTGTTTTCAAATTTACAAATTTTACTTGTGTGTTAAATGTTTCTTTCTCAAACTTCATTAAAATTTACATTGCATCCTGGGAATTTTTTGAGAGCCTGTCTTCATATTGTAGTCTTGTAGATTTCATTGTTAGTCCATGATAAGTTTAAACTGCAGTCCATGAGTAGATTCTGCACTTTATTCATCTGTATTGTGTGAACAATCTGCAAAATTTACAATTCATTTTAGGAATTCATTTATCAGCTTTCAATTCTTCATTTTATTTACAAATCACTTTTTGATTTGATTAATTTATTGTTAGAATTCATCACTTCTAAACTTTTATCATTACTTCTATGTATTGTTTAAATATAATCAATAAATGGCTTCCATGTTTGTTCATGTTTTAGGGTTCAATTTATTCATTTGTTAAATTTTAATTTAGCTATTTGTGATGGATTTATTTATTTGTGTGTAAAGTATTTGAGTAATCCTTTGCAGTACTTGACCACCTAAACAGAATTATTGAGATACTTTGCAGGGCTCTCTCAGTCCTCCATCTTTCTCCACTCAACTGTGACTGACAAAAAACCTTATTCTAGACAGATAGTTTTCACTGTTGCTGAAATAGACAAATCACCGTCCTGTCACAGTCATGCTAACATGCAATTCCATGCACTGTACAATCCATCTCACTCTATTCGGAGTCATTCATGGAAGTGAGATGTCCTCATTTAACTCATCGGACTGTTTATCCAAAGTTTGCCCGTCGCTCATGGTGATAAAACAATTTATTCAGTCTCTCATACTGAGACATCTGTGGAGAAGAATTCACAGGGTGTTTTCCATGTCTGTGCGTGCAGACTGCAGCACCAGTTTGTAACACTAAATTAGAGGCTTTGATGCCCTGCTTTAATGTGTTATTATAAGAAGCAGTGTCAGTGTAATAGGATGTACTGCTTGTGATTGACGCCCACATGATACAGCATTTGGTAACACTAACTCACTCAACCTGCATTGAATTATTTAAAAGGCCCTCATCTTTCAAATTAACTGAGTTATCAACTTAACCTATTAACTGAATTACCTTGGTACAAGGATTGACACCAGGTATATATGGCAAATAAATCAGATACTTCTTGTATTAAATAGCTGCAACTGCAGTTTAGTTGTAAATACGTTGGTCTAATTTGAAAGAGTTTATACAACAGTAAACATTAGCTTGAACCTCTTCCATCATGCAAAAACTTAAATATGATTCATAAAGATAAATGATAAACATAAACTGCTCCTGAATGAAGAGCATATTTAAGCTCTTTTACTGGGACATACACATTTCTGGGATCAGAACTATCCTCACTGTAAATTTTGTTCCAGCTAATGTTCTTCCCCTGCACAGCTCACTGTCTGATTCTGCTGCACTTTGCACAGCATAAAAGGCCATCACACAAAGATCAGCTTTCTCTCTCTTACTAACAGCCGAATTTATCCCATGATACAAAAATGGTTTATCTGTCCCTTGGTAGAGCCATGACTAATGTATAAACAAGACAAAATATTCCTGCTGTGAATGTTTTCATTATGAATTACAAAATGGTTTTCAGACCACACAGATTTGGGGCATGGGCTGTAAATTGAGAATCAGATCACTGCCCTAACAGTTTGAACATTGAAGATTGTGAACTTTTCTCAGTGACTAAGTTAATGACATATGGCTGCATGAAGAAGTTTCATTAATCCATTTTGCACTTGATTTCCATGTGTTTATTCTGAATGTTTTGCCTATTAAGTCATTCATTTCATATGTCGTTCAAAGTGCTGCTTTGGCCAGTAGGGCAGCACATTGAGCATTTAGTCTGTTGATAAATCCAGCATCCACCTGGCTGAAACATCCATGAAAAACATGTTGAATCCACTCAGACATCATCATTGTTTAAAACTATCATATCAATTACTAAAACATTCTAAACTATTACTAATTACTTTTTAATTTAATTGCTGCAAGATGAAAATAAAAGGTGCATTTGGATCAATGAGGTCTTTGGGCTTTTTCACAATGGTGAAAAGACTTGCATGAAACTAGACGTGTGCATGGTTAACACATACCAGCCAGCCATTCTGTTAGATACCTCATCCACCTTCTCTGCGGTTGTTTCCTGACTGCCAGTACTGGTGCCTGTCCAGCAGGTGGCGCTCTCCATCCAAAAGTCCAAAATTTGCATCTTTCCTTTGCATGTTCGCTGAGACTAATGAAAAATGAGTGTCTGACTCCATATAGAAAAAAAATCATAATCTAAGTAAAGAGTTTAAAAAAAAAAAACATCTATAAAGGCATCAGGCCTGGCTATTCATGGGTTATGAAATAAATTTAACTATCAAACATAGATGCTTAAATACACACAAATCACGTAATTATACAAACAAAGGAATGACAAACCTGGCAGATGACAGTGTGAAGAAATTAGTTTGGCACTTTGCCTCAAGAGGGAGGACACCACAACAGCTGCTCAATATGATGTAATCCAATACTACCATTGCAGCAGGGCCTCAGAAATGACTGTAGGACTAAATCAACAATCAAAAACATGGATTTGGCATCTGTAGTGTGTTGCCGCAGGGGTTTATTAAAGCCTGGGTTTGGGGTTTGCTTATGACTCTAGCTTTCTTTGTAGTTAGTGAAATATGACGAAACAAATTTGGGTAAAAGCTGAGGAGCCTGTGTGAAGCTCAAAACTGCAACCAGTGTGTTGGGCTAAGAGTCTTGTCAGTGGAACACACAGGCTGCCGTGAAGCACATTAAAACAAGTTTATATTACTCAGACAAAAAAGTATTCCCTTGTTATTTCAAGTGAACCTTTTGCTCCTGTTGAACAAATCTCTATGGAGGTGTTTGGTAGCAAAAAAAAGCATTAGGGTGGTAATGAATAAATGGCACTTCTGAATTGCCTCAATACAGTTTACATGCAAATAATTTTGTGGTCCAGAAATTTGTATGAATATTTTGCAAAACTGCAACAATATCTGGGTTAGAAATCGTCCCACTCTCATAACTGACTCCTCAACTTTATTTTGCTTTCAGCCATGGTGGCAGGTTTCAGAAACAGTCCCAACAAAAAAAGGACACAGACTTATTAATTAATGGATGGTGTTTCTGCGTTGTGCTCATTCTCCGTATAATAATCACCCAGCTACATATTTCTGTCAGGCTTCCCCGCAGTGAGGAAAGATCAGTAGGACATTGTGAACCTGAGTATAAACCGACCTGACTTCTACTTGTTCTCAAGGACATTGCAGAGTGCAGGTGGGGTTAAAGGTGACATTTCCAGGTGTCCACAGCTGGAGAGAGCTCCTAACATTCCAACAGGATTATTTTATTAAGAAATTGGGGCCCCAGAGTTCCTAGATTTGCTCCTGCAGCTGGAACAAATGTTTCATGACCTACTGTAAAGCTGTGACTGTCAGGAACCAACTATGGCAAATTGCTATATGTTTGAAATGGAAAAACTGGACACTTCCCTGTAGAGCCCAGCAGGGTGCAGATTTTCTTTTGCGCCGTGAGCACCGAGAACAAGAAGGACTAATGCTTTTGTATGGAAACTAGAATTACGAAAGAATTACCGGAGCTCAGCTGCCAGAAAGTAATAAAGATGGAAGCTAAATGTTGAGCTGATATAAGCTGATGATCTACACTATTTTCAAAACGTCTTATTCTGTTGCTCTTTGAAGAGCATCATTTTAAGTCTCAGAGGTTTAATGCTTTATTGCCATTGGCATTTGTGTCTTTAGTGAGCTGGACCAGTGTGATTGAAATGGGAACTGAGTGTGTTGGAGGCCAGAGACCCTGTAATGTCCTATGAAAATGAGTCTCTACATGCAATACAGGGGCATTTTCTTTAAAAGCCACCCACTGGATTTCCAACATGGTGGCAGATTCAACAGTCAAGTCACCTGATTTCAGCGTTGCCAAAGCTGTACTGGAAAGAAAGGCCAAAAGGAATTCAGTTCAGTTCTTTACCTTATCTCATTCCAATCAATTTCCTCTTGACTCTGAATGTTTTTGAAGATTCAGGAACAGGTGCACATTCTTCAAGCTTTCTCGTCAGTTCACGCCTCCCCAGGTGAATTTCAGTCTAATCACATTTTTCCATCAGCTTTTATCACTGACTTCACTTCATTGTCTGCCTGAGCAGAGTGAGTGTGTCATCTCAATGGAAATCTTAAGATTAAAGGAGCCCTGCAGAGTTTTGGACCACTAGTAGCACTGTGGAGGAACATTTTTATGAGTGGATCCTCATTTGGTTTTTTTAGACATACACATGAGGACACATGTGACTCAATACATATTCCTTTTCACTTTTCAAAACAGGGTTCAAAACATCTTATAATACAAAAAACATGACATGAAAGAATAAACCATAGGATACGTTAAGCTAGCAAAAACACTCACTTTAAAACACATTTGAGAAGCGAGTTTTAAAAAGAGATTTGGAGGAGGAAACTGTGCTCACTGCCACTTCCTCTGATCAACAGTTTTAGTGTAGCTGAATGTCAGAACACAGCACTGCTCTATAAACTTGTAAAAATGTGTTTATTGTTCTGTGTGAACTGTGTGAAAAGTACAGGTCACAACAGCAGTAGCATGTGGCTTATTTTTTAACCCTCAAGCGACCAAGCCATTATACCAACTAAAATGACCGAGTGGAGTAATTTCTGACCCCATTATATTTTTATATATGTACTTTATATTTTATACATTTTATAGTACTTTTTAAAATGGCTCTATTTGTGTTTGTCATACTGCTTCCTTTATCTATGACAGATATTCTAAAATGTTCTAATGTAATTAATTATGGTTTTAAATTATTTTGTATGTCAAAAGGAGAAAATAACAGACATTGTATAAACAAAATTACATTTATTTAGACAATCTCTGTCTGTTACTTCTTTCAAAACAAATTTTCTTTGTTTCAATAATACTGAAAACACATTTTTAAAAATGAAGGTATGTTTGAGTGAAGCATACAGTACAGTCCAGTATAGTATGCTAATATAACTTTAACAGCAAAATATAGATGACCTGGTGACAACAACAACAAATTACAATGAAGTCATCATAGTCAGGGTGTTTTCATCCTTTGCTACTTCTGTTTAAAACAAAATCTAAACAACTTGTTTGTACATTTAGATATTAGAATAGTAGAGATTTAGATTTAGTGTAATACTTGAAATATGTTTTGCAGAAACACTCAAGACTGTAACTGCAAAAATGAGATGCCTACTTATGAAATAACTAAAAACAAATTACAGTAAAGTTATAGCAGTGAGGTTCATGCTTGTTTGCACTGTCACTTATGTTTCAAACACACACTTTGCATACAACTTGTTTGTGGCTGGACACACTGCAGGCACATCCTGACCACCTCGGGGAACCAGTGCTATGAGAGGGACCTCAGCTTCTGTATCAAAATGGACAAACACATGATCTTCATCGTCTCATGCTGACTTATCTCGGTCAATTGAGCTGTTTCCATCATCGCTTTGGGCATGAAGTATCTGCCTCAAGGCTTCTGCAGCAAACCTTGTTGCTCTAGGTCTGTTAGCCATGCTTCACTGCACAACATAACAATGTAGTGATTCGTGGAAAATTACAATAAAATCAAAGCCTGTAATGTCAAAAAACATATATACATACATACACATACATACATATCTTTCCAGAGTCATAAGTGACACCACCACCACCATGCAACTTTGTAAATGCATCACTGAACTAATTTGCTTAGATCAACAAATGCCATGTGTTTTTCCTGCTTAATGGGTTTGAAAAGTATTTACAGAAGCAGCAGAGACATTTGCCTTGGTCAATAGATGTGTAAACAAATATCCAGTAACACACACAGAGCACCAAATGTCTATATAACAGGTATACTGTAAGAATCAGAATCAGATCTATACACACACAAGGAACCTGACTCCGATTTTAAGTCGCTCTCAGTGTACTTACACAGATCTATATGCATGTCTTTATACAGCATAGACGTGCAGGATTTATACATGGATGATACATAATGTGCATGCACTGTGCATGTTAAAGCACAGTGTGTGTTTTAAACTGTAAATATATCACTTAGAAGCTGTGGGTAAGTGGATGGTGAAGTGATAAGAGCTAATAAAGTTTGTTTTTACTGTAATAAAGACCCTTTTTAAAAAATAATGATGTGAAATATTACAGCTACAATTACTAGACTAACTCATTTTCAGGTGACTTTTTTTGTGTGTTTTAAAGGTGTAAGTGTCCCCAGCTGCAGGCTCCATGCAGGACATTTGCATTGGGTGAGTGCAGAGTGAGACATTTGCCCTGTGGAGTGGAGAATAAAGGCAGCAGGGTGGTGACTGAGAAAGACACAGAAAAGAGGGCGGGAATTAGAAGTCAAATTAGGAGGAAAAGAGGGGGGAGTCTGTAATGAAACCGGAGAGAGAAAAGAAGTGTGGAGTCTTTAGCACGAAACTTCCACAAGACAGAGAGGAAGCAGAGAAAGGAGAAGGTTTCATTCAGACTTTTACTGCCTCCAATAATAAAGAGACACAAAACAAACAGCGAGCTTTTAAAGCCATTTTTAATCAGTGAGCAACAAAGAAAAAAAAACCCATTTTCCTCTGAGAAGACACAACCTACAACTCAAGTAAGTAAATGACTTTTTCTTTTAATTTCCCTCTCATTTCTACTTGTGTGTTAATAAGTGTGGTATTGACTGTAATAACATAAAGTGGAGGCTTGAAGCGGCAGCAGCTCGAACACGTGGCATCAAGCTGAGACTTGACAACTTTAGCATCAGCTGTGAAAGTCGGTTTGGACATAATGTGTGTAAACCGGGAAAATTGTGTAATGTGGGAAGAGTTTCAGAAGCTGGGTGTTAACAGAGAGGCTGAAAGAGTCAGTATAAAGAACAATATGAATGTTTAGGAAGTGGCCATTCAATGACTGCTCTGGCTCTCATAGTGGCTTCAGCTTTTATTTATAGCTGCTGCTGATGTGGCTTCAGTGTTGCTCATTTTCAACCACATGAACACAAACATATAATTAGACACATGTGCTTTTGTTCTAATCTCATTCAAATGTTATTACTGTTTTAAGCCAGTAGTGGCGGGGACACGTTTGGTAAAGTGAGATAAAGACAGCCCTCGATGCCTTCATGGTCACCCATTAAAGTCAGACTTTATAGAAACCTGTTGTGCGTCGATTATAATCATAATAAATATCTTAAGAATAAAGAAGCCTGTAAGAGTGTATAAATCGGGGCATGCAAGTGTTATTTTTGTTACTGCTTAAAATATCTCTTTAGACATTTGTGGGAAAAAAATCTTATCTTATTACCTTTATCTTATTACTCTTAGTCCAAAATCCTCAATTTACAGTAGTATAATATAAGATATTCCTTTATATCCCACAGTGGGGGAATTCACAAAACAAAGAAAACCAGTAAATCCTTACATTTGAGAAGCAGAAACTGGGAAATGTTTGATATGTTTTTGCTTCTCAGATGGCTTAAATGAGAAATCAATTCAATTCAAATCGTTGGTGATTAATTTATAAATAGATTCATCAATTAATCATTCCAGCACATCTCTTTTGCCATATGTTCTCGATTTCATGCCTCTTTCTCCCTCCGTCGCTGTGTCACCTGTAGACAGGTGTGTTATCAGCCACCCACCCACCACTTTATTGAGGGGTCGTCAGTGTGTCGTTAAAGTCAGAATTCCGACATTTCGGCCAGCACCTGAATGCGGCCGCAGGCTCGCTCCGGTACTGGTCCGTGCAGCGGCCGCCCCACCGGGCCGGTAACCGGACCCGGGGCTGAGGTCATGCCCGGGGAGAGGACAGCTGCTGGCCGGCCGGGCCGCCTCAGGGGCTGCGTTTTTTGGACTCCTCGGGGAACAGAGGCTCCTAGAGCGCCTGGTTTATTTTCTTGGAAACTTGTGAGGATAAAGATTTTGCCCTGCGGTCCTTTATGTCCTACAGAGGTTGATAAACACGGCTGGTCAAGGTCAGAAAGAAAAAAGGAAATCGGAACTGGATGGGAGCAGCAAGAGGAAGACTTGAAAGAAAGCAGGACATGCTATCAATTAAACATCAAATTTTAATGCAGAAGCAACAGAAGAGTTTTTTTTTTATCATAATAAAAATTAAACTCGTGTAATATTTTGTTCCTTGGCCTATAAATAACAAAGCTGCATGGCCATAACAGTGAACTTAGTCATGGCCAACATTGCATCATCTGGTGCTCAGGTATTTCAGGAAGCACTTTCCTTATAAGGTGTTTCTCTCAGTGCTGACTTCACCTGCTCTCTCTCCACGCACACACACACACACGCTTCACAGTGTTATGACAAGGCCTCACAACTGCCCGCCAACCCTATAAAGACATTTCCATTTCATGTCTTTGCCTGCTTGCCGCTCTTAGTTGTGTGTTGACTTTCCCGCGTCACGACACCAGGCCACTCCTCATTCACACCGAGGCCTTGCAGTAATAGTCCTCAACTTGTTCTCCACAAAATGCCAGTTTCCACGTAGCTGCTGGTCAAACAGGCGGGAAACAGCGAGATGAAGAATGTTTGATAAGCAGAAGTCGAGGCCTATCAGATCTGAACTTGCATGACTTGTGTGTCTTGCATCAGTCACACATGGTCGTATAACCTGAGCTCAACACACACACACGAGGAGCAGCTGATACCAGGCTTTTCTTACACACACACACACTCTGTTTTTGTAGCCATGACTCCATTTTGCATTTACAACATTGTCTCCTGAGCAATGACTGCCCACACTGTGTATGTGGTGTGTGTGTTTATTGTGCGTTGCAGCCACAGCACCGTAAATCCAATCCATGTGACAGTCATCTCTATAGTTAGGACCTTAATGGACTGTGTCTGTTGGTGTTTGAGAGACCGCTCTGTCTGTCTGTTTCGCTAGATTAACACATTAACAAAATAGTTGATAACTTTCGACAAAGTGGGCAGTTCTGAGACCAGTTCTGCATTTAATATTTGATACAAAAGTGTGTGTTGTTATCGGTCAGACAGAGAACGCAAAGAGGATTAATGGTGCTCAAAGTGACACCGTGAGAAACAGCACATACACGCAGATTTACACCTGCCTCTTAAAGAGTCGTGCAAGCTTGCATTTATTTATTAAAATCACTCATTAAAATGTAGACGATCATGTTTTTGGATTCTCTCTGCTGTTGGGATCTCCTGCCTATAAAGTCTAGTTGTGACTAGAAACCCAATTACAAGCAGCACAGTTAATGATTAGTCCACGTGATGCACTGAAGCCGACACAGTCGACAACATTAAAGATGTTCAATCAGAACATCACTTTTCTTATCAACATATTTGATATTTCAGGAACATGGTTACACTATCGAAAGCAGCAGCTCTGACTGTTTCATCTTCTTTGGCTTGTTTTCCTGGCATCTTTTGCAGTTTGTCGCGGTTATAAAACACTAACGATCAAATGCTTTATTCACTGACGGAAAAATTGGTTGAAGTTTTATTTATAACATATTTTTAACTTGTAACTTGACGATAGGAGCTGGTGGAAATTGTGCCCACTTCATGCTCTGGATGTTCACAAGTGAAGGTCATGTTTTGACATAACAGTTGACTGGTAAACTGTGACGCATCAGGAAAAAGCTCTCTGTTATATGATGATTGATATGAGAAGGGGGAGAACTCATAGGTCAACTCGTGATACACCACATGTGGCCCTCTGTAATGATTGTGTCATGATACAGGCAATTTCTGCAGAACATTTCATTTGTTAAACATCTATTATACATATGACCTGATACAGAATCTGAAGGGGAAAATATTCCCCTAACATGGACAAATAGTTTTTTTAAAAAAGAACTAACAAATAATTATATACTTTACTGTAATCCAAAAAGTTTTAAGAGAAGATAAACCTTTATTCGTCCCTCAGTGGGGAAATTTGCAAAACAGATAGTGGGCGAGTGGCTTGTTGGTCGGACAAAATGAGACATTTGATGAAGTCACCTTGGGCTCTAAGATACTTTAATAGTCACTTCCGCTGTTTTCTAAGGTTTTATAGGCCAAGCGATTCATAGAGAAACTAATAGGCAGATTAATTGATTACGAAAACAATCGTTAGGCTCAGCTCTAATTTCCTCGTCCGTTACGGCGTCACCCCTGATTACAGCCGAAAAGTTACCTTCTTTACTGTCTATGTACTCTTTTAATTAACAGGTTAATTTGCTATACGTTTACAGGACTGACTGAATGAATGTCGTCTTGCTCTGTCACATCATTATTGAGAGTTGTGTGTGTGTGTGTGTGTGTGGGTTCAAGGGGTTTTCAGCATGGGGTGTCAGTTACATAGAAATCCCCCCTTTTCAGACTCTTTTCAGCACAAAGGCAGTTCAGTGGACTATGGATAATCGCATTACATGCACGCCTCATAAGCACATACTCAGAGACAAATCTGTCCCATTAGATCCACTCTCCTTCTCCCATACAACACACACGCACAGACACACATGCTTAAGAGATGCCCTCATTAGGAACTACTGAAAGTGTGTCCTGTTCTTGGCCTTGACTGCAGACTCACTCCCTCCCGCCTGCCTCTCTTCAAATCAAGTGGCTGAGACTTTTCCTCCCTCTGTTTCTTTCCACTTCTTCCCTGGTTTGCCGCCAAATGGAATAGCTGGTTAAATTTGGATCCTGTTTCTTAGATGTTTTCCAGATGTGTGTGTGTGATTCTGTCAGGATGGTCACGACTGGATTCTGTATGTTCGTCACTCATGTCACGGGTTATAGTGACCGGTGACCCGTCCTTTGTTTGTGTGTGTGTGTACTTCTATTCACCTGACTTTTGTTTGATCAGTCACGTCATAAGTTTCCATTTGTGTGTGCGTGTGTGTTGTTGTTTACATTAAAGCTGCATCAGCACTCACTTTTGACCTGTTAATCCCAGTGAGATGAACCCAAAGCCAAACTGTGGCTCCATGCTGTCGAAAGACTCCTCGAATCCAACTCGGTGCTGCTTTCACATGGAAATGTCACCCTTTTAAGTTGCTATCCCTATTTCCAGAACAAAAGCAGTCAGATCGAGTGCTCTACATTGTTTCCTCCGGTCAAAATCAAGGGTGAAATAGCTGCTGTGTTGACAGCACAGTAGGTGAATTTCAGAGGACAATGAAGTGTAAGGTGTCAGGTACCCAACTGGATTTACAAAACAATGACTGGTCACATAGGCACTCATTAGGCAAAGTGAAAGAAAAATGTCCTGTCTCGAAGGACTTCGTCAGGTCTCCCCAGTGAAGTAAACAATGAAATGTCACTGAGTGAACGAAGAAGGTGTGCTTTTGTAAATCCTCCTGTGGACAGATGTCTTTCTCTGTTCTCTGTTCTTCTTACTGGCAAAATTCAAAATGGGTCATGACTGGGATCCTTAAAACTCAAGTTGGAATAGTATTTAAAGAGGGATTAGTCATGTAGTCACAAATTATCTGACCCTTGTCAGTGAGTTTCATGGCCATTTTATTGCATCATTGTTTGTGTTCTGCGCTGTTTGTGTTGGAGCTGCGACAATTAGTCACTTAAGTTAGTCAAATAAGCAAAAATTCAGCTTTTCAAATGTGAATATCTGCTTGCGTTCTTCCTCTTCTGGGATGGTAGATTAAACATCTTTGTGTTTTTGACTGTTGATTTGACAAAGCAAGACATTTGAAGGCATCATGTTGAGCTCTGGGACCTTAAGATGGACATTCCTCACATTTAACTAATCCAATTGATAAAGAAGGAAATACCTTGAAGATTAATCTATAATGGAAGTCATCCTTAGTTGAACCCTAGTTTGGGTGTATTCTCTTGTTGAGTTTTGTCTATCTGTATAAAGGCTGATCCAGGGAGAGGCATTGTAAACTAGCTATTTCACGTGAGGTGGTGTTGTACATTCCTAAGGCCCAAAGATATTCAGGTTACTGTCACATGTAACAAAGACTATTTAATTAAGTGATTCATTGTTTCATAGTTGTAGCCATACGCTTTCTTTGATGACACCACATGTCAATCATTTTAATCATTTTTTTCTTCTTATTCACACCCTTCCCATCTCCTCCTTCCTTGTCGTTCCTCCATCACAGAGCAGCAACGATGGCGCCCTCACTCCTCCAGGCCTACAGGAGGCGCTGGTGGATGGCGGTGACGGCGGTGATTGAAAACCTGCTGTGTTCTGCTGTGCTGCTGGGCTGGGGCTCCCTGCTCATCATGCTGAAGAGGGAAGGCTTCTACTCCCACCTGTGCTCAGGTAAACTCAGCAGCTGGTTTGTGTCTCTGTAACAGCTGCAAAAACAAACTTAACAGTATCACTGTCATGACTTAATGACTCACACATAAGATTTTCTAGTCTATTATTGTGATTGGTGTTGACAGTATTTTTTATGCAACACATCCCGAAATGAGTCTATTTGAATTTCTTTTGGCTTTTTTGTACCGGTTTGCTTTGTGGGGTCTGATTGACCTCAAACAATAGCTATGTCATATGTAGGATAATATATTTTACATTTCTTTGTCAATTAATGACTTTTTGGCAAACAGAAGGAGTGTATATATGTTCATACATACCCTGAAAAAATGTAAAATATTTTGTTATTCTGTGAAACATCAATGCTTGTTTATGTGTATTGTCAACTTTATCAAATGTGCAAAGACCAGGATGTGAAGTAAAGGAAAGACAAAATAATGGTTTGCAATTGTTAATATTTTTATACAAACTTAACTTTTCCTTAATAATGAGGAAGTAAAGCAACAAAAACACAAAGGTTACTTTCTATTAATGGTTTGATTTGCAAAATCTTTTGCCTACCAGCTGTGACCAGAAAGAGAAACGATAGAATTTCAGTGGAAAAGTTTGTTTTCTGGTCCCGTTCTTCTAAATCATCCCTTGACCACAGACTCGAAATGTTCTGGGCTTTCTCTGTAAATGTTTTTACCACTCATCTCTCTAATCAACCCTTCACACGTGTTCCCACAGTGAATGAGTCTGTGGTTGTCTCTCTGGGCAATTCTTCCTCTGGCGAAGAGGTGGAGGAGTGGCTCAGCTGTGTGGACCAGGAGGAGATGCTGAATCTGGGCTTTACTATTGGCTCCTTCTTGCTCAGTGCCACCACCCTGCCGCTTGGTATCCTGATGGACAGGTTTGGGCCGCGCCCGATCCGACTGGTTGGCAGGTAATGGTTGTAAAGATGCATTTGTAAGGGAGCGTGCCCATGTGCAAGGTTAACATGCAAGGCATCTTTTTATGCTCAGTATAAGTCACAAACCCTTAAACCTCTTTTTTAAGAAACAGATTTGTTTTGTAAAAACTTGTTGATTTTCTCATTTGAAGGTTTTACTCGTACATTTCTTTTATAAAAATCATTATGGTGAGAACCTGGAGAGAAAGCTGCATAAAACAAAAGCCAATTCCTCAACTACAACTGAGGTTATAGTAAAAATAATATAAAGCAGCCAGATCACATTCCCAAAGTGGGAGGACTGAGCCTGTGTGAATCAATGAATGTGGGTGGGGCACTAGTGTGTGTTTGCACATTGTTTGTATAGTAAAATTCTTTCTCATTGGGTGTGGAAACACGAGATAACAACTGTACTGTCTTACATAGTTATACAGAAATGTATCACACACACACACACACACACTTTCTCTGTTTCTCATTCGAAGTTTGAGCCATGACATTAAATAGCCGCACCAGATGTTTAGATAATGAGATGATCTGGTTTATCTGGAGCTGCAACCATTCAGTCTGTTAAACCACTGACATACTTATCTGAACTGCTGCTTTAATGTTATGGATGAAAATATTGTTTAACTTAACACTTAACAGTGTCTGAACTTATTTGTATAATACTTTCCCTTAATAACATGGCGGTTGTATGACTCAGACATTTACAAACACAGAGACTTTTGAGTCATTAGTAGTTTGCTAAAATATATGTATTAGATTTTGAAAGTATGCAAGAATTAAAAATGTCCTTGTTCTTCTGTTACAGTTCGTGTTTCAGTCTGTCCTGTGTTATGATGGCTGTGTCTGCCTACAACCCTCATGGTGAGTTCAAACACATACGCTTAATTACTTAATTGATCAATTGCAAATAGTGACAGAACATTCCTTGCATTGATTAAACCCGTACCCTCATCGCTTTTCATCAAAATTACATATTTAGAATTATTTCCATGAATAAAATCCCTCCATGCCTTACATTGTTTTAGAAGTAACTCTACACATTTGCCTCAATCTAGTATGCGCAGATCTATGAATATGCAGACCCCACCTCTGTCTCCACCCACCTCCCTGCTGCTCGCCCGCAGCTTCGACTCTGCTCAACAAACACACAAATCTCATCTAATTCAGCAGCTTAGCTATCTGACAAAATGTGTTGAGCAACTTAACTTTCTTCTTCAA
Source organism: Holacanthus passer (assembly GCA_025331565.1). Taxonomy (NCBI): domain Eukaryota; kingdom Metazoa; phylum Chordata; class Actinopteri; family Pomacanthidae; genus Holacanthus; species Holacanthus passer. The sequence continues at coordinate 150,858 of JAFREQ010000073.1, read as the reverse complement.
CACCCTCAAGCCATATAAAATGTCCTGTCAGCAATCGGCATGAATCATCATCTAAGTTGGCAGGCTCATGTTGGCTAATGTTATCTAACACACCGCAGATTTGTTTGGGCACAAACACAAAAATTAAGCTTACTGGTTGACCAGCATGTTGGCTCCTATTCTCTGTGTCCTCGGGATAAATGGATCGAACAGCATCAGCCTTCAATATAAGTTTAACAGTACTCTGAAAAATGGCTTCCGCAAATTGAGTTTTCTCTGGAAGTCTGGCTCTCCTATGGTGGAAATGGTCAGCTGTGGTGCTTATTACACGCCACAAATGATTTTCTTGACATTCATTACATTGCCTCTTTCACACTGTCTGTGTAACTATTTAAACCTCGCAGATCGCCTTTGGCTGCAATGGAAACCGCATAGTTTGAGATGGGAGCTAAGATGGGAGAGAAGAATGCTGTTAAAATTGGGTTCAGGATATGAGCATTGGCTGATAATTAACACTTCACATTTAAATCATAGTGGCTTAAACACAGCAGAAAGATGACTGTCTGCTACCTAAAAATGCAATATTTTATTTCATGTAGCCTGTTTATGGAGCTCTTGTACCAACATCTAGTGCTAAGAGCAACTTGAGCTTTTTTCAAAATGAACTGAAAAATGTCACTGTAGAAACTTCAAAAAATCTGTTCTGAGAGTAGATTTGGGCATTAACCCTTCTTCTGTGTTTCTCTTTTTCTCTGCAGTTCTGTCAGCGCTCATTTTCTTGGCTCTCTCACTGAACGGCTTCGGAGGCATCTGTCTGACCTTCACCTCACTCACGGTGAGAAACGCAACCAACGGGAAACAGAATAAAGACACTGATCGTGACTGATTGATGGAACAGGCTATATATAAATATAATAATGATATTTACACATGAGACTAGATATCACCTGGGTGATATTATGCTCATCAGATAATCAGTAGCACAAACTGTAGATACATCATTAGTGTATCGCAGATGTTGCCTTCCATAGAGTTAACTTCCAGACATCTGTGGACAAATAGTTGACCCTCTTGTCCCTCTTTAATTTTTATGGCAGTCAATTCTTGCTTGAAAAAAAATCCAGTGTGGTCATTTTCAAATGGTCAGGAAAAACCAGCTTCTGATTCACGACATAGATTTTATCATGGTGTCTTTTCTGGTTTTAATAATTGATTTAGCCTAAATACTTTTTCGTCTCTGTGCCAAATCTCATTGCTTTGGTGGTTGAGGTCCAGTCCATAAGACCTCCTCTGTGTATGAGGGAGAGAAAGAGCATGACCCCTCATGTCATCTGGAAGGGACTGTTTGGGAGCTTTGTCATGTACAGCCACAAATTGGATTAGATGGTTGTTGTGGATTTCACACCATGTACTGTATGTATGTCCTGACCACCTCCAAAAATTATTGTCAGTCTCATATGTAGTATATTTCAATCTGATCAAGACTCCCAGGACAAAATGTCGTCTTTAATGTGGACAGGGCCTGACATTCAAGGTCCAAAAAAAGGAAATGTTTTAAATGAGGGACTTTGTTGCTAAACATACAAACCAGAGAATGTGTAGCCTCTCTCTTCTCTCTCCCTGTCTCTTACATCAGCATCATGTTATATATGCATGTTGTCAGGACTGTTTCTGAAGGCATTAGTCACAGTTTGGCACTTGAATGTGTCTCTTTTTTTCCCTGTGCAGCCTGCTCCATATTATAATGCTGGAACTGCCAAAAAGAAATGTCTCCACTTTGGTTACATAACTTATATTCTCAGAAAGTACTAATGTAAGGTTGTGTTCCTGGAACATATGAGCAGAGACGTTTTGGTAGCTGAGAGTCTCAGCCAGTTGGGGCCTCTCTTTGTTTCAGCTGAGGAAACAATACGTGTTGTGACTGGGAGCTGTGTTTGTTAACATTCGCATCGGGCAAGTGTATCTGCGTGTGATGTGTCAGCTGGTACCAACATTATCAAGTGTGTTTTATTGTTGCCGCTGCCTCCTGTGTCCTGGCAAGTATTTAGGATTGCGTGCGAGTGCGTGTGCATGTGTGTGTGTTAGCAGTGTTTCCGTCTGAGCCGCACATGACTTCTCCCAGATGGAAAGTTTCCCATTTGTGTTTCGGCCAATAACGGCCTCCAGTTGACCACACACCCTCCCCGAAGCTCGGCCCACTCACCTCTACTCAAAATACTCAAGGCCACACTTTCTCTCGTCTCTCCTGTTCCCTCTCACTTCCTTCCTTCTTCCTTTATTCTTGTCTTCCCGTCTTCCTCCTCTCTCTTGTGTCTCTGTCCTGCTCAGCACTCAGCAGAAAATCAATACACAACCTTTTCAACTCTACATGACTGTGCACACATGTGGATGTACCAATGTGTGCGCATGCTTATGTACACACAGGGAGACGAACATGAAACAGATGTTTAGATAATGACGGTCCGAGCTGGGCTAACCCTAACCCTGTGGACGGATGACCCTCTCCTCTGACCTTTTCCCTGTGTGCTGACTGTAGCCTGACTCTGTGGAAAAGAAAAGCTGAGACTCATGTGTCTGACTGTGACTCTCTGCACAGGCTCAAATTAAACATTCAACTGTATCTCTAACTGCTGACAATGTGAATAAACAGCTGACATGGCTGTTTAACAGAAGGAAAAATACTTTGAAAGTTTGTTCCCAATCATTCGTGTGGAGGATGTGACATCCATTTGTCTGAGGTGATTGTTTAAACCCACTAAGATTTGTTTAAAATTCTAGTAGAGATCCCAGATTTGCCAAAGATAGCAAATGCCAAATTTGGGGAAATAAAATGTGTATAAAATGATGCACAACAAATCTGGAATATTTTCAGTTAGTCGATCGAGAGAAAATTAATAATCAAACATTTTGATAATTGATTAATCACGTAGGTCATTTTTAAAGAACAAATGCCAAATATTTGATGGATTTTAAGTTTCTGTTGGTCCAAATGAGACATTAGATGACGTCACCTTGGGCTCCAGAAAACTGTAAATGACATTTTTCACTTTTTTGATGTTTCATAGACTAAATAATCAACTAACTGATTAATTGAAAAAATCATCAAAAGAACATTTGATAAGAAAATAAACATTAGTTTTCAGCCCTTTTCCATTTGAATGGTGCAGCAACCAAAACATGAACACTTTGGTTTGAGTATTTCACTCAGTATACAGCTTTAAACGAAGAGCTGAAACAAGGTGATGATCCCATAGTGGAATATAATGATAACCTTAAAGCTTATAAAGCTTACAGGGAAACAAGGGGGGCAATGTTTATGGGTTAAGTTCATAGTTGAGTAAATAGGAAGTTTTACATACTAAATCGTGTGTTTTAAAGACACTGAGACCAAGTTAAAGTCCCAATGAAAAGGAATTAATCCATTCCACAGTACAAAACATGATTCAAGCTGCCTTCTTTGCATTCTCTTGTTCACAAATGGACCCATCTGTGGAGCCTCAGTTTCCCATGAGTTCGCCTTTCACCCCTTTGACACACACTGTGAAAAATCACACAATGTTTTGGTGCTCATATTATTAAATTGATTTTATCTGACAAGAGAACCTGTTTGTTTCCTCAGTAACCCGTAACATGGACGATTAAAACTCCTTTTAGTGTTTGACCACCAGCACACACTCACACAGGAAGGGACTTTCTGTTCTATTAATCGCATACAAACACAAGATTAATATCAGGCACACGCACTTGAGTAATGTTTAACTCCCCCACTCCTCTTTGTCCGCATCTGACCTCTGTGTCTGTCTTTCCCTCTCTAATTTGGTCGGCTGTACCAGCATTGACTGACCTCCAAACTGTTGTTGTTGTTGTTCTGAAGAGCGAATGGCAGCAGAGCACAAGGACTGAGAGGCGTACAGTACACACACACACATGCTGTCATGGTTTAAACCATGTGCTTTAGAGTTACAGCTCCAAATGGATTATAAAACAAGAAAAATCTCTGTTCTTTTGAGATATTTTATAAGTAAAGAACACGTGTTCTTCTATAGTCAGTAAGCCATAACGAGGGAAATAAGCCTCTGATACAGAAGGTCTGTCATATGATTTGATACAATTACATATGGCTATTTATAATAAGTGGAATATGGGAAAACGACAGTACAAGCAGTTGCCAACTTTTTACTTTCCAGCACAAAACACATATTATAATCTTTAAACTTTAAAGAACATTGCTGATTAAATAACCTTAACTGTATGACCTTGATCGGGGTAATTAACTCCACCTCCCTCTACAGACACTATTTGTACTCCTGTTGTGTGCACATTTACTATGTGGATAGTAATAATACATCAAGTTATGTTGCAAACAAAAGCATAATATTGGCAGAGAAATAATAATTCTTCAGAAGGAGCCAATCAATTACAGCAAGGGGCCAAAGGATTGTGGGTTTTAACTCGAGGGGCAGTGATGAAAATTGGAAACGAAAGAGCCACACAGCAACAGTGTAGACAAACTGAATTTTTTTGTGGCCAAAATAATATTTAGAAGACAGCTCAAATAAGTTAAGTGTTGGCCTTAGGGGAGAAATATGTGCCAATAAATTTTCTTCTTGTAAATAGTTGTTCTTTTAAATATATGTTTAATGAAAACAGTCAAAATACATTGCACATTGGAAGAAACACAATAAATACACAATGTGAATATAGTTTATGTATCAATCTTATAAATTATCTTATAAGTAGAGGTAAGGGCAGGTACCTGCTTTGTAAGTGTGTGTGTGTGTATGTTGAAGGTTAGTCCACATCTTGCACTACACCATTTTTGCCGTATAATAACCCATGTGAACACACCCTCATAGTTTTGAAGTTCACATAAAAGAATAGAACAGCAGCTGCATGACGCAGAGGTGATTCACACCTGCCTCGGTTTCACTGCCACATCTTAGCCAGAAGCACACAACCTTCAGGACATCCTGGTTCCCGAAAACTTAATAACCAAAAACTTAATGATGCATGGTAACTATGCACAGTATGCCCATACAACAGGATAGATTGCTTTCATTTACTGTAATAGACATTCAACAGTACTGGCTGCCTGCAGGGGCCTGTCGGAAGAATGCTTCCTGCCAACTTTGGTCTCAGGTAGTAGAGAGAGGTTGAGCTTCATTTAAATATGGGAGGCAACTACAAGGAACTGGGGATGTGTAAGAACACTCAAAAGTGTGTCTCATGTCATGTTTGGAGACGTCCAAAGAAGGTAGCTGAACCACCGTCTTTATGTTGGACTACATTTTCTGTGTTACATAAATCGAGTGCAGCTGGACAAGAGCACAGTGCCAACGCTGTGAGGGTTTGAACCAGTGTGTGTACAAAGAGAAAGGGCGGCAGAGAATTGAGGTGGAGAGAAGAAGCCGGTGCTAATCAGCTGTGGTTTAGTGTTTCCTGGTGGGAGAGAGAGGGGCTGCAGCTGTGGCTTGTGGAGATCAGACAAACCCAAAAAAACGTTACTCCCACTCCTTTTCCTCATGTCGCTTCCTATCCTTCCTCTCCCGTTCTCTTTTATCCCACTTTCTCCTCCTGTATTCTACCTCCCTCGCTCATGTTCAGAGGTGCATCAAAATTTCTGTGCTCATTAAGCTACTATTTGGCCCCTTCTCTCGGCGATTAAGGTCTTAATTAAACCCAATGCCAAAGTCTTACAACACCCAAGTGAGTGAGCACGGCAGGAGTAGAGCCTGAACTGATTAGCTGCGACAAGTGAACGGCCAAAGCTCCATTTGTGTCTGACTTTCTGACACCAGTTGACCCTCGTGTGCCTCCACACAGTCACATGTTCCTGTCTTCGTCCCCCTGGCAGCGTTAACATGTGGGACATGTGCTGCAGGGCCCTGTGTGAAATATGCATTTTATGAGAACTGCCAGAACACAGTGGTGGGAATCACGCCTGTCGCTGGCTCATGCACACACACATGTTACGCTTTTCCTTTGCTTTGTACCTCACGCACAAATCTCCCAGACACACAGAGGTTGCCGCTACTGCACGTCTGAAAGCAAACATCAGATAGCCGACATCTCGCATGGCTGGAATATCTTTGCTTTAACATTAGTAAGAGATGCAAACTCCCCTTGTGTGCTCAGAGGGCCCTCTCGCCTACATACCACAGACCTCCTCAGTCAGAGAGTCCAGCGCTGTGGATGTCGTGGCCACAGACCGGCCGTGAAGTATTTCGATTCTCAGAAGCGCTGAATGAGGACGGCTGTTCTCTGGGATGTTTTTCCCGTCTCGCTCAGACAGTCAGGCTCTCTCTCTCTCGAACATCCTCAGGAAAGCTTTTTTTTTCCTGTTTACCTGCCAACCTCATTGTTGTGTCAGCTCTTGAAGTGACCTCATGCTTCCTACTGCAACACACACTAGTCTACCAGCCGCAAACCGTCACCACAGCCTAATCTCCAGACAGCCAACCCCCCAACACACACACAGAAAGATCCGCTTTGACAGAAAACCTTCCTTTCACCTTCACGTCTTGCTGGACTCAGGAGCTAAAAGTAGCTTTAGTCCATATGGGGTAATAAAGTTCTTAGAAACCCTTTTTTAGAGTTTATGACCCACCAGAGAGTCCCCTGCAAATGTGACTGATCTGTTTTACAGAGCACACCCATATAACATTAAAAAACATTAGACAGCAGGTGTTCATCATAAATTAACAGACACAGAGTAATCACAAACAGATCGGATACATTTTTATAATAAGAATGTATCAAATGACTGTGTTTATGCGAGAGGGGAAGCTTGTCGTAATGAGCCCACAGATAATTATCACCAGACTCTGAAGAGCTTTATAGCATCTTTAAACCAACAACTCTGGTTTTCTGGCAACTAACTGTTCACTCTCGCTGCTCTCGTCAGTGTTGTTCAGAGCTGCGGGAGATCCAAGAGCTCTGGAGCCAACAACAAATGGCAAAGTTAACAACTTTAAACATGGCATTTGGAGTGCATGTTAGCACAGTTTGTAGATTTGTAATCGCAAAGGTCATCAGCCAGTATCCTGTCACCATTGAACTCATAAAGGTCAGAAGTGCAACACTGATTCCAATCCCAAAACATAAAGGGAGCAGAATGCAATTATTTACAAACTAACTGTAGTCGCAATATGTAGTAATCTCCTTTATACAATCATGTGTTTGACAAAGTGTTGAACCTCTCTCCATCCTTGCTTGTGAACGACTGAGTCTTTCCAGGATGAACCTTTCATACCCAATCATGATACTATCACCTGTTACCAATGAACCTGATTACCTGTGGAATGATCCAAACAGGTGGTTTTGGAATCAGGGTTGTAGTTGAGTGAGTAGTTTTATCATTAGTCGCTAAAACTGAAAAAAAAAAAATGTAAAAGTGCCAGTCCTATTATTTTTTGCCTCATTGTGTTCCCAGTTTCCCAACTGTGACTTGATATTTGGTCCAGTCTCGGTGATATCAGTGTAAGGATGTGGACACATACCTGTGGGATAGAAAAAGTGTCCACAGTGAACTCTAACCCAGCGGGGAGATTAGGTGACGCCGGCAGAAGTTTGGAAAACCACGGCGAGCGCTGAGAGAAAATAGCGAGCTTGTCATGCAGCACACCTAAAATCCCACACATGTGATTTTATAATCACGATTGACCCATTTAAAACTCTAATCAAAGGACACTGAGTGTGCTGGCAGCACAATAGGTCATTGTTATGTTTGTTAAGCTTCTTACTACTGTAAATAGGTCGACCTAATATATGATGTGTTAGTGCCTGGTGCCTGCCATCGTGTCCCCTTCGCCGTGTGTCATGTATGCCCCCACGCCGGGTCCACCGAACCCTCTGAAGTTCATCGAGAACTGGCTATAGATCGGCTTCCACATTTTTAATCCTACCTCAAAGAATTTGTTGAAATAGCAAGAATAAAGTGTCTAAGTATAGCTTAGACTGTGTTTGAACTATGGGGTCAGGACCCAAACTGGGTCATGACTTTGTTTTGTGTTTCCTCATGACATGGAAACTAATATTTTTTTAATGAGTCTGCTCTGCGGGGAGAGAGAAGTGTTACTGGGTGCAAACACCAGAGGCAGGAACAGCTCACAGTGTCTTGATTAAGGGCAACTTTCCCAGTCTGCTGCACCCTGCTCACACACAGCAGCCGTCTGTCCTCTGCTGGTCAAATAACATACTGCACCTTGACTGAACTACATTTTTGACTCGGGGAAGGCTGAATGTATTTTACACTGTTGAGGTTACTGACATCTAGTGTGTCTGTTAATAAGATTTGTTTCTTGTTTCTCCCCTCCTCTGTCCCTGCAGCTCCCCAACATGTTTGGTGCTCTGAGCTCCACCGTCATGTCTCTGATGATCGGCTCCTACGCCTCCTCTGCCGTCACCTTCCCTGGAGTCAAGGTAAATTACAAAGGCTGTATAAGCAGAAATGGACAATAATGTTGTAACACTTCTTCACGATTTACTTAAATAAAACACATACATATAAAGCCATAGTAATACATCATAATGCTTTTGAGATATAAACAGTCTTATGGGTAAAATTGGAGAGTGTAGTTGGATTTTTTGACAAAAATGTAAATTTTCAGTGAGAGGTTTTTGGCTCCTATGTGGTCTTGTGTTGGTCAAAAAATGGAGTTCAAGGTGTGAGAGCGCAGTATGTTTAATATCACTTATATCTGCCGGATAAGCAACTGATTGCTAACATGTTCACCGTAACAACTTTATGAGGCCATAACATGTCAATGTCCTGCTTGTTCTGTTGCCCTCAAGTGGCCAAAAAGCATCAGTGAATGCAACTTGAAAAGCAAATGCAACTTGGTTAAAAAATAAAACAACCCTCTTCCTCCCTCTCTCTCTTCTTCCCAGCTGATCTACGATGCAGGCGTGTCCTTCCAGGTGATCATGTGGATGTGGGCGGGTCTTGCCGGGTTTGTCTTTTTCAACTGTTTCCTCAACTGGCCCAGAGAAGGCTTCCCAACACCTGATGAGGTAGACTACAGGTTAGTGTGGCCACAGGCCATTTCTGCATCTCTTTCCCAGAGGCACAAAAGTGTTTATCAGAACATCTTTCCCCTTACTTCAACCTCAGAGTGTGTTTGTGTCTCTATTTAACAGTAAGATCCAGGCGCTGCAAGAACTGCCGTCATCAGACGAGAAGGCTGTTGCAGAGAGGCTGAGCCAGAAGAATGGAGATCTCCGACACTCCACGGAGAAACTCCCTAATGGACCTGATGCTGCACCCAGTAAGTCAACAAATAGCTGCTTGCTTTATACTTTATAGTAGTGCCTCCAAATCTTTTTGGCTAAATCTATGTTTACTTGGGACTCCTCAATGCAGGTTGCATACATCAACACGGGGTGACCAATGAAACACAAGTGATTCTGTCTTCTCAGATGGTTTTCTTAAATTGTTTTTAGAGGCCTAAAGAAATAAAATTGGTAATGTGCAAGAAAAGTCTCAAAAGAAACACTATTTGTTTCTAGAAATAGCCTTTTCTGACTTCCCAAGATAAATCTGAGGGGTCACAAGATGATTAACAGGACAGGAAACTGGTGCTCCTTGGTGGGTTGTGACCCCAGGTTGGGAACCACTGACTTATATGGCATAACTATTTTGCTGAAAGACTGACAGGCTGGATGTCCCACAACTTTTACAGTTTAACTCTAATAATAAAGAAATGTATGTACGTATGTAACTCCCTCCCCCTCCTCTCTCAGATACTGTTCCTTTCCGTCGCTCTGTGTTCTCTCCCATCTTCCTGTGGAGTCTGGTCACAATGGGGATGTCCCAGTTGAGAATCATCTTCTTCATGGGCGCGATGAACAAGATGCTGGAGTTTATGGTCACCCACGGCGAAGAGCATCGTGAGTGCCAAACCCTCAACCACATTCCCAGCAAACAATTCCTGTGTTTTTTATGTATGTTGTCTAAGAGTTACTGACGGAGAGAGTCTTTTATATTTCAGCATCCGACGAACTGGTGATTGAGGCAGAAGAGAAAGGTGAGTAGTGTAATGATATGGCTTTATATTTGTTTACTTAATTTAACTTGCCTGGGATATTTTTTTTTTTTTTTTTTATTTCATTTTTTCTTCTTCAGTGAGTTTCTACTCGTCCATCTTTGGCACGCTGCAGCTTCTGTGCCTGGTCACGTGTCCTCTGATTGGATACATCATGGACTGGAAGATGAAGGAGTGTAAAGATGAGAAGACAGTCTCCTCCGGCACAGAGAAAGGGTACACGACAGTTTAAAAGCAGTAGAATCAACAGTACTGATGAATAGACAGATATACATGTGTATGTCAGATTGTGTCGTTATAAATGGAGCAGTCCAGCACGTAATGTTAAAACACCCTTGTGTCTGTGACCCCTTCAGACAGACCAGTGGACCCAAGAGAGACGGTAAGATCCAGAAAGTGACCAACGCCATGAGAGCCTTCATTCTCACCAACCTGCTGCTGATCGCCTTCGGATCCTGCTGCCTCATAGACAGCCTGCCTCTACAGGTAACACACATGAACTCACACAATATGGCAGCCAGAGAACAAGAAACAACTCAAGAAGTCTCCAATGCTCAGATCCACTGATTTTGTTCTTTTCTCTTTTTCCTCCTCAGATCTTGACCTTCATCCTCCACACGATGGTCCGAGGCTTCATCCACTCCTGCTGCGGAGGCCTTTATGCTGCTGTGTGAGTGCTGCTGCTGTTAATTTATCAACCACATCACCTGAAGCTCTTTTTAACACATCTCAGAGGAAATGGGAAAATATAACCTCAGGGGTTTAATGATTCACAAAGCAATCAGTAAAGAGGTGTTATAATTGGCATGCATTTTTAACAAAGTAGCAAAAGGGGAAAAAACGTACCTTTATTTTCCAGTTCATTACCTGTAGGTTTGTTTGAGACGTAATGAAACAGTCGACACTTTCCTGACCCATTTAGAGTTATTTCCTGCACCATATAAACACCAAACATAAAGCAGGACTTTACAGTGTGATAAAAGCAACCAGATGTGGTGACAAAAGTAGGGGATGCTCTGTTATGTGTGTCAAACCATTTAAAACGTGTGCAACCATTCCACATATTCTATTAACAAAATTAATGAACTGTTTCAATATCGACTATATTGAATCCAGTCTATTTGTGAGCAATCCAGTACAATATTATATCAATGTAATATTTAACCACTGATGTTTCTAATATGATCACAGAACATGTTGTCATGTAGGGTTTGTGCTCTTAGACTCTGGCAATAATTATGGTCTCCCATCATAAATTTATACCACAGAGAACAACAGCTCATTTGTTTTTATAACATGTTCCGCATTAATCTGGAGCTCTGTGTCTTTTCATTTGGTGTTTCAAACTCTCTGTAACCACCCGTATCTTTCCCACAGCTACCCGTCCAACCACTTTGGCACCCTGACAGGCCTCCAGTCCATGATCAGCGCTGTGATCGCTCTGCTGCAGCAGCCGCTCTTCATCGCCATGGTCGGACCACTGAAAGGAGACCCCTACTGGGTGAGCATGCACACGAATCTCTAACTCCATACACTCACCGCGAGTGTGAGTTGTATTTGTGTCACAGTTCTGAGGCCGTAATGAGACGTTCTGTGCACAGAAAATTATTTTTGTTTGCTCAATTTACATTTTTCTTTGTTTGATAATAATTTCTCTACAAACTATAACTTCTGTTTATGTACATCTGTACATACATTCTGTCATACAGTCTGTGCTCAGCTTGTCAAATCGCACACAAACAGAGACACACACATGAAAATCCATACTAATACAGTTTTGATATTTAGCACCATGAATCCTACTGATTTTGGTGATCTCCAGATTTTTCCTGTTGTCAGATTGACATTTGTGTTTTTTTAGTGGAGGGATTAACATGAAATCTGGGGCAGACATTCATATCTACTTCAGGATGAATTGCTGTAACTTTAGTGATCCTTTCACTTTCCATGTTGCACCATCATCACGTCAAAATTTGTCCAGTACTTTGAATTACGACTAAATACCTGCAAAACTACACAAAGTATATTTGTCATTATTTTCCTTGACAAAATAAACACGTGCACCCACCAGAAATCGCTTGACAGTAATTCTAACTTTCCATCCTACCATCCTTCAGATCAACCTCGGCCTGCTGATCCTCTCATTGGCTGGCTTCCTCTTGCCGGGTTACCTGTTCTACCATCGCAGACACCTGCTGAGGGAAAAGGAGGCCAGAGACAAGCGAGCCGCTGAACAAGAAATGCAAGCACTCAACCACAGCGAGGCCAACGGCTACAAACCTCACAGCAACGGCCTCACCGCTGTGGAGGCTTAGAGCGACGTGACGGAGCCGAGGATTGGGGAAATTGTGGGATTTATTTTTGTATGTGCCTTCAAAATGGGCACCGGCAATCTACTCATCCATATATGTTTTGTTTTTATATTTCCAGTGTTTTTTTTTTTCATTGCTGGTGCACATTGTGCTCACCACAAACTATATCACAGAACAGAAAGACTCCCCATGTTTTGTTATGACTCAGAGTTAGACTTCTAAGTTCCTTGTGATTTGGGGAGAAGTAAGTTTCATCATCATTTGTTGCTGTTTATTTATTGTGGTGTAGGTCAAAGAGCCAAATTAGTGTGATTTAAAGCCATAGATTTCACTCACAAGCACACGCAAAGACTCATGCACACATCCTGGTATGGCCTGCGTGTCAGACTGCGGATATCACGGTACTTGAAACACTGTTATATAGTTTTCAATGATAATTATCATAATCCGTGCTAACACCAAAGAACAGCTGAAAGATTTTAGGAAAATGCTACTTCAGTATTGTTTCAAAAGTGTGTTGAATGAAGCAAAGCAAGTATATCGTGCAGTTTCTACTGTCCTCCCGTTCAACAAAAGCTATAAATATATATCTCTATAAAACACTATAAAAAGCATACAAGCTATCAAAGATTTAAAGCATCTGAACATCTGAATATCAGACTTCTGGAATGTATAAAGAAGCTTTTGGGGCATTTTTCAGAGCCCAATTATTCACAGACACACACTCACAGATAGGCTGGTTGTAGAGACACCATATCTACCTCCTCTGTTTCCTTTTTTGTCTCTCTGCAACTGACTCCACCTTCTGTCCATCGATTTCTTTTTTTACATTAGGAAATATTTAACCCTTGATTGTCAAGTACCCGACAAATTAATCAGAACAGAATTTCTCTTTGTGCATTTGTGTTCTTTAGAGATATTGCTGAGTCAGCCCTTGCATTTCTGGAATTTTTATATGTAGGAAAAACAATGTTAGGGAAATTTCACAAGGAAAAAAATGACTGACTTTAAAAATTCTGACACACAGTGTGTGTCAGTGTTTTGAAACACTTTGTACTGCTTTACGCTTTATACTCTAGCTGCAGTAGCGTTAAAAAGGGAAGCATTTGTTTCAGTATCAGCAAATGTTATTTGGTAGTGTGCTAATTATGAATGAAGCTCAGATGATTTACTTTGTATTCTGCTTTTACCTTTTTGCTTTTTTAGTCACGTATTGATTTTGGAGCAAACAAACCTCCATCAGAATTGTTTTTTGTAAATAGAACTAAGGTGTGTCTTGTATTTTGTTACATATTCTGCTTGCTTTATTTGGGTGTGTGCAGTATGTTAACTGATGGCTAAGGAAACACTGGCTGTGGTTCAACTTGTTTTTATGTGATTTTTTTCTGCTTTGATGGTCAGAGTCACATGAAGAAGATCCGTTAGTTTCAGCCAGCTGCAGATCAAAACAGAAAACATGTACATTCTACCGAAGCGATATCAAAATGTGTCTATTCTGTACATGTCTGTTTGTTCTGGACACAACAGTATCATGTAGATTTATGGAATCACATGTAATGTATAATTTTAATTTTTTGACTCAATCCATTTCAGTGTCAAGACGGCTTTAATAGATGTTCCAGCCTTTGTTGTCTGATGCATTTCTTTCCTGCTCTCTAGTTCAGCTTTTTGAATCTTTGCTCTCTCGCTTTGAAGGAGATTCTGTGTTTTGTTTCAACTCCGTGCCTTTGCTGCCATCTTGGCTTTATTGCAATAGATATGAATGCAATAGATATGAATGTAAGATTAATGCCTCGGCCAAATGTCCTTCTCTGTAAACCAAAGCCATGTGTAGGGACTGTAAGTTAGTGGAAAACACGGCACCTTTCCTCAGGAGAACATACAGGCGCAACGTAACAAGAATGCCTTAAAACACAGTGCATTAGTTCTGCAGTGAATACCAGTTTGGTCACAATGTTAGTTTTTTGTTAATTGTCACAGGTGTTGATTGAGCTTGATGTTCATCTTTGAATTTGTACTTTGTGTTGTTTAGTATAAATAATGTTCAGTGCATTTCAATCAGTGTCATTGAGGTTTTCCAGGTTACCATGTGTCATTTTCTTCTCGCTGCATACAGTACAGTATTTTGTAATGTCTGAAAAACACTGTACCAGCAATTCCAGCAACAACGATCTGACCTCTTTGTACCTCTTTAGGTGGTTGTCAGACCTCAATTAAAACTGACAAATACTGCCAAATGGCATTCAAGTTAATGTGACTTGTGCCTTTGTAATTGGTATTTACAGTAGTTGCTGCCTGAAATGTGAAAATTAAGTTTAATCAACACCTCTAACAGTCTCTACAACAAAAATGAACGTGCTTTGCTTCATCAACAGTGGCTTATCTTCTCTCCTTAGCCTTGGGGTTGAAGTGTTGGTCTGTCTTACTAAATGTACACCTTTCTTCCCTGCCTTCAATCAATGTATCCAGTTTGTGCATTTGCTAAACAAATAAATGTATAAATGTTCACATATTGTCTAAGGGACATTTATTTTCACTCAAACTGTTCTCTCACACCAGCAAAGTACCTTAGGATAAGCTATGTGATCACATAATCCAAAACATAAGCAAAGATAATAACCAAAGTTTATTTGATTTTGGCATTATGGTCAAAATATATCACAACAAAAATCAAAGAGTGACATACATACAATGCCTGTTCAGTCATTCATAACACCGCACAGTTCATCAGCAGATTTCTGCCTTTTACACTGTTCTGTAACACGTACTTCCATCATCACGCGTATCCACTGTGTCGCTGCACCTTTTACACTCACACACACATCATACAAACATTTGCATTATTTGATTCATACCCTCTCTCATTAAACACACTTCCAATAATACAATTATCTGTAAAACACACACGCATCCTCTTACAAAATACACAGTCACACACACATTCAAACACAGGCGTGCACAAAGTGGGCTCCTGTCTATCTGAGGCTGTTGCTGTTGGGTTGTGATCCAGCAAGGCCGGGGTGGTCGGGACTGTGGCGGTTCTGGAGAGGAACAGAGAGAACAGTAATGAGAAAGATCTGTGTGTGACTTGTGCATGAATTATACAGAATGGACCAAAAACACAGCACAGCACAGTTTTGCACAGCTGTTGTGTTCACTGTTGCTGGTTGACCTGAACATCTACATGGCCTGTTTAACACCGAATATTAAGGCAAACTAATTCGTTTTCTATCAGCTTCAGAGGGATCTGATGTGGATTAAATTTCCATGTTTCATATATTGGGGGATGTGATCCCCCTGTGTGGCATTATGCACCTGGTTGCAGAAATGTCTTTACTGTCCATTATGAACAGTAAACTTAAACACCTTTTGTTCATAAGCCACGTTTTCTCAGAAAACACTAAATTTGTGTAGTAATCCCAGGTAGAGATGTTCTGTGAATCATAGACTACCTAGATAGTTAGAACAGCATTCAACTATATCTTTACTATTAACATTAAAGTAAGAGACTACATGTACATACAAGACATTGCAAATTTAGGGTTTAGTGTGGTCAAGGTCAGGACAAAGGTCTCAGACAGCCTTCCATAACCCATAACCCATAGCCCATAACTGCATAAGGATCCATAATAACTGAATTTCTGGGGTCTTAATAGATTTTACCTTCTTTTTTTCTTGTCTTTCTTCTTTTTCTTGCGGTCAGGATCATCATCCCTCTTTTTCTTCTTCTTCTTGGGATCAGAGTCTGATGGGGTTTCTGTAATGTCACAATAAAGCAGGTCAGTTGCCTGAAATTGTTACATTCATTACATTTGTGCATATGTATAGTGTATGTCATACCTTGTGGTAATGGGTCCTGTGGTCGATGGTGTTTGTGCTTGTGTTTGCTCTTCTTCTTTGGAGGTTGTATGTGCATCAGTCTGTGCTGTTCTGGGAGCTGAGAAAAACAAATACAAAAACATGCATGCGTATAAGTACTGAATGAAACTATATAATTAAGAAATGAAGGCTACCTGTCAGCATGCTGAAAATGTGTGTGACTTTAGAGCTTGTATGTGTTGTATTCAGTTAGTACCGGTCCTGTGTGTAGTCTGAAGCCTGTGAGCAGAGCGCCGGTCAGTGGGCTGAAGGAGTTCCCACACACCGGAGGCTTATCAATCAGAGAGCGCAACGAGCTTCCATCCTGAGTGCCTGGACAGTCAATCATACCTGCAGCACAGATGAGAAAGCACAAGATAAGAATATTAGCACTAAAAGAGCAAGGGGTGAGCACTGAACACATAGTTAGAAAGAAATCCACAATTACATAAACAATCAGGAGGCATTTGGAAGGAGAACTAATGTCAACAACAAAAGCAGCAGCATGTTAAGGGTTTCATTAAGCAGATATCATTTTCACCACTATATTTGCTATTGTGGGGAATTTACATATCAGACCTGAACCACAATGATGGACTCACAGACCAGTTTTAGAAATGTATGTTATAACTTCAATCCCAAAAAGGTGGGACCCTGTGTAAAACATAAATAAAACAATGTGATAATTTTCTTATCATTTCTGACATGTTCTCAATTGAAAACAGCACAAAGACAATATATTTAATGTTTGACCTCATAAACATCCATTGATTTTCATAAATATCGGCATTATTCTGAATTTCATGGCAGCAACACGTTTCAAACAAGTTGGGACAGGAGCAACAAAAGACTGTGAAAGTTGTGGACTGATCCAAAAACACCTGTTTGGATCATTCCACAGGTAAACAGGTTCATTGGTAACAGGTGATGGTATCATGATTGGGTATGAAAGGTTCATCCTGGAAAGACTCAGTCGTTCACAAGAAAGGATGGAGAGAGGTTCAACACTTTGTGAACACATGATTGTATAAAGGAGATTAATACATGAGCTCAGGAACATTTTATGAAACTGTAAAAACAGTTTGTTTGCAAATGATTACATTCTGGTTTTATTTATATTTCACACAGTGTCCCAACTTTTTTTCTCCTAAAACCCACCTGGTAACTCTGGAAGAAAGTTGCTCAGCTTCTCCTTCACTTTCTTCCCACAGAACTTGTTGTAGGCGTGTTCCAGGTTGTAGTGTGTGATGAGGTTAGTGTTGCCCGTTAACTCGTTTCCCACTGAAACACACACGTTCATATCTGTAAACATCATGTAAACACTATGTCTTGTCACATATGACTAATTTAGACATTTAGCAAACAACAAATACCAGCATAAATATCTAAGCGAGCATTTCCAAATGGAACTGATGTTAACTAACGTTTGTTCTACGATGCTCATTTTTGTTTCAGCATGATTTTAAATAGCGTTTAACTTAACTAAAAACAAGAGCTCAAATAAGAATCGACTCGATTTTGGAGGCAGTCTCTAGTTGCACTTCCGTATTGGCTTTATTTCATTGGGTTAAAACTCTGTAAGAAATGTTTTACTGTCATAAAGAACAGAAAAAACAATCCAACCTACAAAAACACAGGTGCGCTAATACCTGTAATTAGCTTACTCCCCATTTCCGGTAACACTCATCTTGTTGGCTAACGCTAGCTAGCATTGTTTACAAACTGCACAGCAACCATTGATAGCAGCTCAACTCTTAAAATTAACAAAGAAAGCACACAGTCGATATAATAGTCCAACAGTACCAGGAAGCTCCCGCAGTAAATAGAAAGGTTCATTCATAGCTCCGGGCTTCCGCAGAGCAGGCCCCTCATCCCCGAGCTGCGGTGGCAACTGCCCCGACATGGAGACTTGGTTTTGCGGCATCGGCGGCGGAGGCTTCCCCGGTCCGAAGCTCAGAGACGACGAGCTGGGCGGTCCCTGAGCTTCGTTTTGCCCGAACAGAGTTGAAAACATTTCCGTCATATCTATCGCGGATAATACATGTATATGAAAAAGAAATAGCCGGTTTCTTCAAGCTTGTGTCTGCTACTTGTTTTCCGAGCGTCAACTTCACGACTCCTCACTTCTTTGTGGCATTACTGTCGCGGCCCCCGTCCCGTAACACCACACAGACACACGCACATTACCGTAATGACTGCTGTATGACGGCCGACACAGACACACTGAGGTAACTATCGTTATTTCAAGATTTCATGTTTATTTTTTGACAAACATACATAGTAAACAAAATCAATATGTACAGTTAATTTAGTTGATATATCTGCAGGTGTAATCATTTGAAGATTACACATCAAAGACATCAGCAGGGCAGAGAGAAGACGCCAGCCTCTCAAACTCGGTGACTGATGCCTAAAAGTGACAGGGGGAAAAAAACACATGCAAAAAAAACTGTTAAAACTTCAGGCAAATTCCTATTTTAGATTTCTATTTATATGATAAAGCATCTGTATCTTTGGATATTCTCAGTCTCAGCTGTCAGAAAGTGGCCTCCTTCAAACTATACCAATACCATATTTTTTTCTTTAAAAAAAAAAAAAACATCACCCCCATTTACAATTTACCAGTTATTCAAACTTACATGATAAGATAAGTAAAGTTTGATAAATACTACTACAGAATTCATGAGACTAAAATTGAAAGAAAATAGTTTTTGAGAGCTTTGGAGTATTCATTTCCAGATCATCCAGACATCAAATGTCACAAATACATTTTTAGAGAAAAGACTTAAGCATTATGCGTGCACCCCCTTTGTGAGTGTATTAGAAATAAACACATCCCTTTTGTGAGTGTAAAAATAAACCCACTGAATATTGTTTTTTTTCAACTTGATTTTTGTGTCTCTCTCACCTTCCACTCATCAACAGCTGTAGAAATACGATGTTCATTCTGAGCGATATTCTCTCGACCAGCCTGAACCTTCTGTGCTAGGGCAGCATTCTTTGCTTGAATCTTTTTCAGCTCCAGCTGCATGTAGGCCTGCTGCTTTTGATAGTAAGGGACCAAAAAGCTGCAAAAGTCCTGCTCAGGAACTCCACTCGGCCGCCTAACAGAACAAGCGAGATGGTAAAGGATTCATGTTTTGTATTTCAATCATGCTGCAAAATAGAAAAAAATTATGACAGGGATGATATGCAGTGCAAAGAAAGGTAATGCACCTATCTTACAGGTCCTATAGTGAGACACGAGAGTGTAAAATACAGTGTATACAAGTGTTCAGACAATAAGATGTTCTATAGTGATTAACACAACAATACTGGGGCAAATTATTGTTATTACCCAGCAACTGCCCATAAAGTTGCCCTGTGTATCCATCATTATGCATCTACTTTATGGCAGTGTGGAAATTATGTATGATGAGTACATTTAAAATCTTAAATCTAAACACTACAATTATTCAATTAATTACATCAGAGAGGGGATGAGAGGATCTCTACAGTTTGCTTTCAGAAACACATAAAAACACATCAGATCACAATGCAGGTCAAAAGGTTAAGATCTGTAATATTTTAGAAAATTAACCACTTACAACTTTCTTTTTTGTCACAATTTATTTGAATGAGTGGTGGTTATGGGAGCAGATGGATGTCAGATTTTGGATGTTGTTTACGGGCAACTGAGTATATACAACCAAAAAACTTTACATTAAAGCCACAAATGATTTAATTGGAGCGAAAACAGAAGGAGCTTGAGGGTGACAAGTTTTTAATGTTGTTTACTGACCATGAAGGGTTTGGATTGTTCTTGGCAGCACGCTCCAGTTTGTCTAGCTCATTCAGTTTAAAATCTAACCGGCCTTCTTCAATCAATCTGCTGATGTCCTCCTTCAAATACACAGACACAGGCATTCATGTAAACAGGTAAAAAAATAAGACCAGTCATAAGTAATATTTGCTTGTTTGCAATTTGCTTGTTTTTTTCCAAACATGGTACTAATGTGATGTGCTGCACACCTGTATAGTGTTGCGTAGCTCCTCTATGAACTGCTTGTGAATGTTCTCCATCCTCTGAGGGTTCTTCTTGTACAGTGGACCGAATATGCTGGTGAATCTGTTAAAACTGAGAGTGAAAGCAGTGTCAATAAAAAGTGCAGCAGAATGTGGCTACTCATCCAGTACTGACATGAATAGTTCATCAATCTACAAGTCGATCGACGGAAAAACAAGTGATAACACCAGTTTTGATTACTGATTCATTAAGATAAGCCCTTATTGATTCAGTTAAGTCATTTATCAAGAGAAAGGGTTAGTGTTTGCCTCTCAAATGTGAGGATTTGCTGCACATCTGTGTAATATTATCTGAATCAAATACATGAGATAAGATATTCCTTTATTAGTCCCACAACGGGGAAATTTGCAAAAATATTTGGGTGGTGGATTGTTAGTTGAACAAAACAAGCACTATTGTCTGACATTTTATTAACTAAACAGTCTGTTGATTCATTTTTTAAAAATCCTTCAGACCAGCTGTGACCACAGAACAACAGTCACTCTGCTTTGGAAGCTCATCTGTATCTTCATGTTAGCATGTTTTTTACAGATTATGGTTTGAACCTTCAGGTCACACACAGTTTACTCTAATTTGTGCCCCTTATGCAAAATGTATATCTAAAATGAATAACTGAGACTAAGTTTCCACCATAAACACAAATGAAACGTTACCTTGCATGGTCGATGAACTTTTCCTGGCTCTTCTGCATCACTTTGTTGAACAGCTTCAGTCTGTTAAACCGAGCTTCCGTCTCCTCGCTCGGCTTACAAACTGATCCCCGTGATGAAACTTCGTCTGTAGCTTCATTCGTCTGGTTTTCAGCTGAGTCTTTAACACATATTTGATCACCATTCTCCTTTTGCGTTGCTACTTCGCTTTGCTCCATTTTTCCAATTTCCCCTGTTTACATTTCGCAGTACGCGCCTAATCTACGGCGAGTCGCTGCGCCCAGACAGTTCGATTTCTTGCGCATGCGCAGCTCGACCCGGGCAGCCGCTTCACCTATCATTCCTCTTCAAAGTCCTTGTGGTCGACAGTCGCGTCTGCCAGCATGGGACTAATCACAGGACTCTGTACCTTCTTGTACCACCTCCCCCAGATTTACAAATGGCTGCTGAAACCTTATTACATATGCTCTGTCTGCATGACCGTCGCCTTCCTGGTGGTGCGAAAGGCTCCGGGTCTGTGCGAGCACCTGGCGACCCAGAGAGAGGACGGCAACTCCTGCGACTTCGACTGGGTGAGCAGGGGGCAGGGTGGTGGGGGCAGGGTGGTGCTGCTGAGCGTGCTAGAGCTGGGTCAGCAGCTGTGGGATCATTTAATGTGTGATCACAAAGTTCTGATAAACAATGTTTAGTTTTTATGTTTTACAGAGAGAACTGGAGATCCTCATGTTTCTCAGTGCAATAGTAATGATGAAGAACAGGAGAGCCAGTAAGTAGCCACACACACACACACACACACACACACATATATTTGTCTATGTGTAAACAAACTGATGTCACAACATGGTAAGTGTTTGTTTACACTGTAAAAAGTCACATCATCTCAACAAACCAGTGATGCTCAATTTGCAAACAGGGACCCACCAGGATTTATTGAGACAGTAAATATATGTAATATATATTACATCTTGTGTTCAACTCTTCTTATTAAACCTCACCTTTAACCTAAATTGTAGACAGGTATGTGAGTGTGTTCATATCTACAGGACACTAAGTATGTATGTCCTGTAATGTGTGACTGTTCAACTTCTTTGTGACCTAATGAGTAACTGTTTCCTACTTTGGTCTGAAACCTGATGAGAAGCCCCCCCCTTCACCAAGCCACACCCAGGAAGTGCTTTACTAAAAACTTTTCTTTGTTGTGTAAACATTACAAACCTGCCTGCCTCTGACCTTGTATCAACAGTGTGAAGGTTATTTTATGCTGCATTCATTGTTTCTCTCTCTCTTTCTCAGTCACGCTGGAGCAGCACATAGGCAACTTGTTTCTGTTCAGTAAAGTGGCCAACGTCATCCTCTTCTTCAGGCTGGACATTCGGCTCGGCATCCTTTACCTCTCATTGTGTGTCGGTCAGTGGCCTTATAACCTTTGTTAAAAATACTGCCCCACGCCTGATTAAATTTGAGTTATGGGAAGGAATATTTAAGAAAAAATGTAGTGTTTCTGACAAGCAGCATGACTGGTACATCACCTCCACCTCAAATCTTTGCAATTAAATTGTGTTTGTTGCTGTTAAGTGGCACCACTGCAGATGCAGGATATTCTTCAGGAAATTGTTTAACAGAGATGGATCGTCACACATTTGGTCTTATAGTCACTTTTGAGATGTCAAGAGTGAGATTTCAAAATGTAAACTTATCATTCTGTTTATCTATGCTTTGTCTCCAGCATTTGTCATGACCTGTAAGCCTCCTCTCTACATGGGCCCTGAGTACATCACGTACTTCAGTGATAAGACCATAGATGTGAGTGTTACTCTACTATGCTGAACTGCAGTTGTTTGAATGGTTGTGGATTTATTGATGGTGCAAGTAGACAATTTGGATGTGCAGGTGTACATCAGGCCTCTGATATGTTAAGATGGGAATTACTTTCAGCTCAGTCTGTTGGGACTGTTTCACTCAGAGGATTATGGGGTAATCAAGTATTCATATGCAATATAATAAGAATGATAAGATGTTCTCAGCTTCTCATTAAAATAGCACTATGTCAATTCATATTCTAATATGTTAATTGAATGTTAGACACTTGAAATTGAAATATTAAAATGTCAGACCTCCCTAACTGACGAGCCCCCAGTCCTGGATGTGAGTGTGTGAATGGTGACGATCCACACCTGTGTGATCTGTTCTAATCTAATGTTGTGTTTTTGAGTCATTAGGAGGAGCTGCAGAGAGACAGTCGTGTCACCTGGATTGTTGAATTCTACGCCAACTGGTCCTCAGACTGCCAATCTTTCGCTTCTGTCTTTGCAGACCTTTCACTCAAGTAAGAGATAGTAAATATAGGCCCTCCAGTAATCAAGACACTGAAGCCTACATTGTCTTAATCGGGTTAATTAGTAATTTTTGGTAAAACAAATATGGTTGTGATTGGCTGAACTGTGTGTTCAAGATACTGGATGAATACACACTTTTAACTATAAATCCTCAAATCATCAGTCATGCCCCAAATAAATAAGCAATCATGCTGTGGGAAGTATATTGCTTGAAGAAAATAAACCTTATGATTAATAAACAATGCTATATTTAAAACCAACATTTTTTCTATTCTACTGAGCATTCTGTAGGCTTTAATAGTATTTTTTACTACCTCCTTCCTCCTAAATGTCTTGTGCATCTTGCCCTACATTCTGTAGATACAACTGTGTTGGACTCAGGTTTGGGAAGGTGGACATCGGACGCTATGGAGAGGTTTCCGAGAGGTCAGTCCTTTTCTTAGCTCTGCCAGCATAGTTTAATGCCATAAAATTGTTTCTTTATTCTTCTTCTGACAGTTTATTTGATCACGGGTATTGATTGTCCCATCAATTATTCCTGAACAGGTACAAGGTTAGTACTTCTCCTCTGGCTAAGCAGCTGCCTACACTGGTGCTTTTCCAAGGTGGACGGGAAATTATGAGACGTCCAATGGTGGACAGTAAAGGGAGAGCTGTATCTTGGACCTTCAACGAGGTACGTCTGGTCTGTAACAAACATGTATTATGTAGTGAGTATACAGACATACATGCTAATGTGAAGCTTATTAAATCTCTAGGAGAACATTATCCGAGAGTTCAACCTCAACGAGCTCTTCCAAAAATCCAAGAAGCTGAACAAAGGTCATGGTTTGAAAGAAGAGGAGCAGAACGGCTCTCAGCCAGAGGAGGGCAGCGACGAGCTCCATCCTGAAACCACTCACCCAGAGCAGCCCTTAGAGAGCAAGAAAGACCAGTGAAGAAGATTCAGAGGGGCTGCATGAAGTCTTTCCTTTTCTTCTGGCATTGCCATGCCTTACACTATTGCAAGTCCAGAATATTTTGGAATGGAGAGGAAAATAGATTCAACCACTACTAAATGTCATCTCTATGCAAAGGCTGTACTGTAGCAAATAAATGGCCAAAAGAGCTGGACCAGCTGGACGTTTCCCTGGTCTGACATGGTAAGATGCACTGTGGCTTGAATGCAGCCATGCAAAAGAAAAGCAATGATTTGGGGACACTTTATTACAGACCTTAAGTTATTTTAGAACAAATGCCTTTTTTGTAATGATTGTTTTTTGGCTACTTTCAGCAACATCTCATTACTCTGTGTAAACATTTGCTGCCTGTATTTTGCAACTGGTGTGTTTACTGACATCTCATACATTGAAACCAAAGTAAAAGATGAGAGCTAAAACTGAAATAAAAAATTGTGCACAGTTAAGATTCATGACGCTTTTCATCAGTTTGACCTTTTTATTCTGAGAAGACATCTTTTTAAAAACTCTTTATAAGGCCATTTTGGAAATGTCTTTAATATACTCGTTACAGATATTTGTGAAACTCGTTCCATTCATCACAGCCCACAATAGCAATATTTTATCTCACATAGAAGTATACTTACTATACCCACATAGTCTCAAATTGTTCAGTGGCCACCGTCCTTGGCCACAGCAGGAAGAAAGGTAACACAGGTTCTCGTTATCTCTGTACGACGGCTGCTTGTGCCATTAATGATGCTTCTTTTCTGGTTACCACCCACTAATGAACCGTGTGGGTTTTGACAAAATTCTCACAAGTATGCACGCCAGTGAAGCATTCAGCACGACAAACAAAAATCACATGCACACCGAAGAAATAGCCTGGGAGGGTTGAAAAATTGTAACACAGTCGTTTGGGTTGAACAATGATACTTGTGTGCTTCAAGCATGTACTTTCTCCCCAAAGATGTGTTACATTCAGCCAGCTTTGACATTCTAATGCAAATACTACTGTGGGCCTTGATAGAAAAAAATAAGATAAATAAAACCTTTACTGTAATGCCCGATCCTGAAAGACACAAACTCGAATACACACCTCCCTGCCTCTAATTATTCCTCTCAACATGGCTGTGAGTAAAAACAAAAAAGAAAAACACATTTGGAGAAGTTTTAAAAAAAATGAATGTCAATCAAAAAAATCTAATCTGCCTTACATTTTCTCAGAAAAGTGTAAAAACAATAGAAAAAAAAATTAAAATGCGCTTGCTTCACCATTAATGGTTTCAAGGCAAAAAACCCCAACAGTGTCTAATTACAAACCAGTCCCTCCTTAATAGTTATTCAGTGGCATTTCGCATTTACAATTTCATTTATACATTTTTTTTTTCATAAAAAATATTCATACTTCCTATTCTTTTCCTCAAAAAAATAAAGAACAAACTGATAGAGAAACTGGTTTGAAATTGTGCCCAAAACTACAAGGTTGTCTTGTCTGGTGAAATAAATAAGCCCTTCCCTCACTGCCCCTATTTGGCTGGCCATCTGTTAAAGGTATAAGGTTCTGCTAGCATCTTGAATGATTGACAAAACATTACAGAAAAGAAGAAAAAAATTAACACCAAAAGGATGTACATACAATGATCTTAAAGCTACAAACAGATTTTGCATAATGTCTCTAGCATAAACATTACAAGCGTACATTCCACAAAGATGCTTGTGCTGCAATCATGATTCAGAATTTCTTTGTGGCTTTCAAAAAATAAGCTCAATCGTTTGCCACTTCAGCTGTCCACCAAAGGATCATCATTCTCTTTGGACGATGTCAATTCCAGCAAGAGCTCATGAGCGGCTGATGCAGCCATTAAATATAAACAGGCAACTGATTTGAAATCGCATTCATGAATAATTACACACCCTCATCCATAGTCATCCTCAATACCTGACGGTTTTACCCAATAATAATCTGCAAGATTTTATACATTTATATAAAACAATATTTAAAAAAAAGATTTATAAAACTAAAATGATACTGTGTTTATAGGTTGGACTCTTCTCTCCATGACTCTTATCAATAAACAGGTTGCATGGTCCGTTCAGACAGAGGAGAAGAAGACGTTTCTATTGGTCAACAGTCCTTAATCCTCCCTCTTAAAATTCTACATCCACTGGATAAAGGCCATCCTTTCCTTAAGTGTCGGACACAGTTGTCAATACTCTGTGTGCTAATGTACCAAAGTAAAACGGCAAATCATTGAACAGCTATGCATGTTCTATAGACATATTTGTACCCAGCCGTGATGAGACAGTCACATCAGCCTATGGCTCACAAAGTGGCTAAATGGAGACAAATTGATCCTGTGAAAAATGAACCAGTGTCCCATTTTACTCTTTGTTCAAATCTGAAAGGCTAGGAGAGAAGAGTTGCCAGTGGCGTTACAAAGATAACAAAGTGAGTACCGGACAGGCCTGCTCCTTTAGTCAGTTGCAGCAGAAAACAGTCATTTTACAGGGGCCTGCAGTCGTGAATAATATCCAGCTCAGGTAAGTGGAAGTAGTCCAGTGACTTTTTTCCCCCAACTCCTTGTGATAGACCATGAAGGATGTCTGTCACTCAAACCGATATCTCGTAAGTGGTCCCTCCGACGCCTGTCACCTTCTTCACCCCACCCCCTGGTTTGGATGCGGTGTGATTGGCCAAGACTGGGCGAGAGGTGGATCTGATTGGACAGCCATCAGGAAGGGGAGGGGAGGAGTGGAGGGGCAGATTAGGGATGAGGACAGAGGATAAATGGATGTGGAGGTGAGTGGTTCTACTTCAAAAATAACAACAAACAAGCACAAACAGCAAAATGTTTCTCTACTATTGATCTCGTAAGGCATTTGGTAACTAAGTGAGTAAGAAAAGGACAAGGACAGAAAAGGCTACAGGACAGAGGTAAATAGCAGCATGGTTAGGCATGCTTTTACAGAGCTAAACACATACTGGCATGCTGCTAACACTAATGCACACATTCCACCAACTGAACCAACACAACTTCCATACACAGGCCCAACTGTTCAACACTAAAGAAGCAAAGACTATCTGTAAACTGTAAAGGAGGAAAAGGAAGACTCACACAGATCAGGGAGGAAGAGGAGGGCTGACACAAACCAGGCAGGAAGAAGAGGAGGATTAGGAGGAAAAGGAGAACGAGGAGGAAGAGTAGCAGGCTGAAGGATCTGGCGACGGATCACTACTCACTGTGGAGCCTGTTGCCCTCCTCCGGCTCCTCCCCCTCCCAGCACAGCGCCTCCTCCCGCAGGCCGGGGTTTGTGCTGAGGCCCTGCCTCCCCAGTATAAGACTGGGACTTGCCGAGGGAGAGGCCGCGAGGTGGCGGGGAGACAGGGGGCTCTAGTGAGCGAACCCCAGGGGAAGAGGACGAGGAGGAAGGGTTACGAGAGGCTCGGGAAGAAGAGTCCTGGTTATGATGGAGCAGGTGCTGGATCTCAGGAGGCCCAGAGGAGGGAGGGGGCGGGCTGACGGCACGCAGGTATGCCCTGTGGGGGGAGGAGAAAGTGGCAGAGCCCTGGAGCAGCTGCCCCTCCCTCTGCTGGGCAATCTGAGCTGAGAGGAAGGGCGATGTGTAGCCCTGCAGCCGGGTACTGGGTGACACCACCTCAGGCTGGCCTGTTATAGTCGCTGAGGGAAACAGAGCATGAGGCTTCTGCGGCGACAGCTCGTGGGCAGCCGACTCGAACTCTGGGCTCTCGGATGGCGTCAGCAGGCTGTCATAAGACAGGCTGCCATTCCGAGGCGTTTGATTGGCCAGGCTTTTGTAGCTGGTGTCTGTGGTGCCTTCAGATTGGAGCGTGGCCAGTGGGTTATGTGCCGTGTGCGCTGAGCGCAGGCTGGAGGAGCGGGAGCCGCCAGTGGACAGAACCAGAGAGGATGGATAGGAGGTGTAGGAGCGCCCAGTCAAGGAGTAACCTGACATGCCCCCTGACAACCCTGCAGCAGCAGTCCCGCCAGGGCCTCCGGGGCCCTCACCCCTCTCCCCTCCCCCTCTGCGCGCCCCTACACCTCCCCCTACCACTGTGGCCCCGTCCAGGCTGCTCGGCTCCGAGCGGTAGCTCGGCTGGCGACTGGACTGGAGGATGGAGGGAGATGGAGAGTCAAGACTCTCCCCACGAATCATCTGAGGACAGGAGAGAGGATGAAAAACAGACAAAAGGTACAGAGAGGGAGAGGGGAAGGAAAAGTGTGATGAAGAAGAAGGCAGGAATGAAGAAAGGGGAAGAAAGAAAAAGAAAATCACAATGTTACCTAAAGAATAGATAACATAGCACAAAAACAGCAGTTTCATACAGATTTTAACAGAAAGAGTGGTGGGGAGAATTTGGATGCTTGATTGGTGCTCTACTCCATCATCACACTACTGGACTGGAAACATTGACTGGCTTGGACAAGCACTGACACTGCATGTCAAAGACTGTGTGTATCAACACATAAATGGAAATACAAATACATACATACAGTACATGAACTACACATTCCAGTCAATGCAGTCTCAGGGGAAAGGATAGATTCACTCAAACACACAGATAGCCAAAGGGATACACACACACACAGATGACACTAGCTGAGACTTACTGATCGACCGATGGCCACTGAATGATCATTTTAAAGTAAAAACAAAAAAGAGGGGCATGATATTAACCACAAAGGAAATCAGAAGGGGTAGGCCATATCAGCCACCAGACCATCTGTTACAGTATTCTATGGGATACACTCCTTTTTGTGCAATAAAGTTAACAATGAGTTTTACAAATGCTAAAATAAGCTTGCTATGTAATAATCAACAAGGTTGTGAGTAATTACATGTGTCTGTGTTTTCAATCAGGCAAAGACAAGCATTTAACTTCCCTCTAAGCTGATTGTTCCGTTAATACTCATAATACACAGCATCTACATAATGTTACGTGAATGGTTTATACCAAATACCTTGAGGTCTGTGCAAGTGTAAATTGACATGTACCTTATTGGGGTGTGTGAGGGCAGTGTGGTTCCTTCCTGGGCTGTTGTAGGCTGGTCGGTACTTGTACATTGATGGCGTAGGTGGAGCTTCAGTCAACAAGCTGCTCTCTGAGTGGCAAGAAACCAAAAGTGACATTTGAAAGAGGTGTGTTTGTGATTATAAAACATTCCACTGTTTACATAAGTACCTGGACTGCACTTGATGGTCAACACGCATGTCCTGTGATATACCTGCAACTATGTAGGTACACTTCATGTATTTTTCTCACCTTCTGTGTCAGCACGGGGCAGGCCAGGGTAACGAAGCTCCGGCTTTGGAGGAGGCGGAGGCTCTGCATCAGCTGACTGGCTTTCCATCTGATCTAGACTGCTTTTGGACTGGAAAAGACACACAGTAAATCCAAGTAAGTAGAGTAGAATATTAGAGGCCATGTTCAGACTGACAATAGAACCGAATCAAAATCTCATTCATTAAAATGAATGGTGAGGCTGTCTGGCACAGATGGCTACAGTACAAAAAACCCCCAAAACCACAGGGTTGTCCAGCAAAAAATTTGGACCTTTACTGCAGCACAATGCAGCATTGCCAATGCAAAATGCACTGGCCACTGCAAGTAGATTACTTTAAAACTTCAGCAGTATAGTTGTACTGTTTACTTTGCAACTGTTGCAACACAGGAAAGAACAGCTGTTGCAACTACTTTTTTCTTTTCAAGTCAAGAGTTTATGATCCAACGCACTAGCAACACTACTCACTCAGACTTGCGTGTGTGCAAGGACTTTTTAAAATTATAACATGGTAATATTTAAACATGAAAATACATTTCACAAAGTAGATAAATAATTTGCTAAATTTTGAGGCTTTCCGAGCCCTGATTTTGTTCTGATGTCTTTGCGTGGTCCTAGGTATTAATTTAGGGAACCTGTATTTACGTATATCGCAAACTTATTCTTCAATACATGGATTAACCCATAAAACTCATTCAATACATAGAAACTCATAGAAAACATAGAAACATATGCAACAATTTTCTGTATTTCTAAAAAGGAACATTTTCACCCCACAGCAACAATGCAGTCAAGCATAGAATACAGACCTATAATTTCTGAACATTAAAATGCATGATAATGTCTGTGGAGTTCCTACATCCAAACTTTGAAATGGAGATTGCTTTGTTGTTGTTTGTTGGATTTAGTATCACTCACCCTGGTGCTATGTCGGTCATTCTGGATGCCGTTGTCCAGGACCTTGGCCTCTAGCTGGGCCTCAGTAAGAGATGGTCTAAGAAATGGTGGCTGTATTTCCATTGACTGAGGGCTCCGCCACCGGCCCATGTATCTGTGAGAGACACATACACATACATTTCAATCTGAATTAAAATGATACAAGCATTAGGCTGAGCAGTATGTTGCTCTATTAACAAACATAATGTAACACCAGAAGCCACTCACACTGGAGACTTGTACTCACACTGTTTATTCCATTAACTAAAGAGAAAAGTGAGAACGATAAAAGAGAAGGGTGGAAAAGTGGAAGGGGAGAGAGAGCAATGGAAAGATAGAGGCGGTGGAAAAAAATAATTGTGGAACAGAGTTTTAAAGGAGGGGAGAAATCAGATGAGTGTAGAGGAGAGAGGAAGGCTGACCTGGGGGCCTGGGAGCTGCAGAGCACATGTGAAATATTCCTCAAGCAGCCGTTGGTGAACGGGTTAACGCCTCCCCGAAACTTTCCTGTCACCTACGGTGAGAAAAACATTGTGACACTAACATTAGCGATCCACAAAAGAAAAATCTGTAATTCAATCATGCAAGGTTTGATACAAACAAACAGCTCTTGTATGTACCTGTTCATTTGTGGTCCGTCCGCGGGCCACTAATACTATGTGAAACCCAGTCAGGCCAGCGACTGGGACAAAAAACAGACCAGCCACACACATTACAGCCATACTGAGATGAGAGGGTCAAGAAGATTACAACAAATGCAGCAAAAAAGGGAAATATCACAGTGCAAATAAAATGGAAAAAAAAAATCGTATAATTTGTCCTGCATCTTTGACTGCAGTGAGTCAAGTGAAGGATACGTAACAGCAGCATGTGGTGTGTCCAGCTGCTGGCGGTGGTGCAGGACATAAACCAAGCCAAAGCCAAATACATTTATGATGTGGGTGGTAAGTGATAGCAAGAAGAGGAAGAAATAGCGATAATTCCTCCGACCAATGCAGTTGTTCACCCAAGGACAGTGGTGGTCAAAGTCCTGAGAGAGCACAGAGTCAAAGACAAAAAAGTACAGAGAGAAAAATAAGGAGGATAAGCTAATACTGGAACCCATCAAAATCAGATGAATAGACAATTTGTACCTCTGATGCTCACACATGAAAAACTAATAATAGAACAGATCTGGGTTGAGCAGTCAAGCCACACAGGAGTTTATAAAAGCTCACTCTGAAATTAGGACTTGCTATTAAAACCAGAAGACACATTGCAGACACAGGTACATAATGCAAAATCACTTAAGTAGCATTTTCAAGAATTGGTACTGTTGAGACTTGATCCAGTCATTTTCAAATATGTATTTTAATAATTATAAAGCAATGGATATGATGTAAACGTTCCACTGACATCCAATCAATAAGTGAAAATAAAGAAAATATAGAAACAGTTTTAGCAACATAACGACATAATAAATAAGGCAAACATGAGCCTAGATATTCACACACTGTCACCCAATTTACCTGTAACGTTTACTCATGTAATGCAATGAAAAGAATCAATTTCAAATTTAGAGTCACAATACAGCAAGCCCATGACACTGTGTGTGTTTACCTCGACACAGTTGTCGCAGACTGAGCAGTGAGAGCAGCGTGGCGGGCGGTAGAAGCGGCACGTTGAGCACCACTTCATGCGCACCTGGATGCCTTTGATCTCCACTGTCTTATAGAGCGGAGCACGGAAATCATCCTCTTTATCCTCATCCTCCTCCGCTGAAGACAAAAGAAAAAAACATTGAGTCAGTACTATCATCATCATACCTGATCACATGGTCTTCATATCTGGTCAATCACGGTTGTTACATCACATACTCAAAAGCAATGCATATGCATCATTAGTATGTGATAACTAACCTTTAAGGGCAAAGACGGGCATACTAGCACTGTTCATGTGTTTACCTCTGGGAAAGACTCCAGGGTCCATGAAAGTGGCCATGCAGAAGTTGGCAAGGGTGAAGAGGAAGATCACAGCAATGTAGATGGGAATGACAGAGGACAAATGCTCTGACAACCACGGGCACCTGGAAAGCACGAAAAAGATGGAAACAAAATTAGAGTTTGACATATAATTACCCTAAGTACTAGTCTGTCAGAGACTGACATATTTTCTTGGTCTATTCAAGACAGAAACATCAGCAAGTAGATATTACACAAGCAGGCTCGAGTCCCTGCACTTGCTTGCAAGACTCAAAGTAAAAACACCATCAATGACTGCAATTTACCACTAAACAGCTCCAGTGAAGCTGTTCAGTGGCCAGAAATAAAAGACTGTGGGTGTAAATGGGGTGCACACAGGAGTGACCATGGGGAACAGTGTGAATGCAAGCATTTCTAAACAGAGGGCAAGTTAGCTCAGTGAACTTAAATAAATAAGGTTAAACAAACGACAAAAAACAACAGGAAGTCTTCAGATAAAGTATAAGGCACAGGGATAATTACATACGCCATTAGCAAACACAAATATGTACAAACATTATTAGTGAAGCATTGACAACTTTGCACCATGTTTGCGTATGAGCGAGAGAGAAAGTGATACTTACGTGAAGCAGAAGAAGAGGGTGGTGGAGCCAACGAGGAAGGTGGTGGCTGCTGACACCGGGACATATCGGCTGGGTCGAAATGGTCGGGGAGGAGCAGAAGCAGGGCCACCTACTCCTCCCCCAACCCCCCCACCACTGAAACCCGGCATCAGAGACAGAGAGAGAGGGGAGGAAGACAGAGAGAGAGGTAGATATCTACTGTCTACCTACTCTAAATGGTGCGTTACAGGTCAAAATGGCGAATATGGTGCTTGTTTGGAAGGAGGGGCCATGCCTATTGACTGGAAAAGAAAACAAACCCTATGCAAAGCAGCAACTGAATGGAAACATCAGGGATTCGCTGTGTCCAGACACAAAATGTCTCCCAGCACTAATACAATCACTCAAAAACAGAGGATCTTTTTTTTTTTTTATCTAGCAACATACAGCTTTACTTGCAAGTGTGCAGCTTGTTGTGAATATTTAATTTGTGTGCATAATCTTAATAGAGGCATATAAAAGCAAAACTATATAAGAGCAACGTGAAAAATATGTGTAGGTAATTCATAAATATTTTTATATGGCTTTAAAGTAACTGTATTTGGTGCAACACTCTAAGTAAATCTACTCTTCCTGGTGCTCCCTGGCACTAGCGCAACCTTAAAACAGCTGTGCATGTACACAAAAGCATAGACACTCGCACACGTCAAAAATGGGAGCAATCTAGGTTTCTCTCCACTCTCGAAACTCAGTGTTTACATTAATGCTCGTCACTGTGCTTGAGTTCTGATTATGCCTCTCAGAAAAAAAATGAATATAAAAAGAAAAGACCAGAAAATTATAGAGGTAGTGGGTGGATAGCCAGCAGGCTGAAAGCAGAAGCACATAGAGGAGAACAGGCAGAGGACTGAGCACAACAGCTGCTGATGACTTCTGTGATTGTCCCGAGAGGGCTTATTTAGGCACTGGGTGGGTGGAAGAAAGTGAGGATGGCGGCAGGAGAGACAGTTCCAGCGTTTCAAACTAGGTCCACAGGGGAAAGCAAGTAAACAAATAAATTCACTTTTAAACCAGTTGTGGGAAGCTGCTTGACATCAAACAAAGTCCAGCTGGAATTTCTTTTTTTAAAAACCTGCTAAAAATGTGTTTAAAATGATGTCTAACCTTGCTGTTACAAGTAAAATAGCTAAAATAGCCAAGCAGAGTCCCCTGATCTTTTGAGAGTCCTGCCTTCAGTCTTTGTGTCAAAATGAGGGAAAAAAAATCAACTCATTCCAAAAAGAAGGCCCATGTATGTCAGCAAGGTGTCACCGCACTTGGCTGGGTCTGGGTGTAGAGACCTGTCCCACCTCCAAATTCTCTGCAAATAGACCTCCTTTCCCATTTTGCATCTCTTAAATAAAGCCATGTGCAGCAGGGTTGTTATGTAGTTTGATACATTTTAGTCCTTTTTTGTCTTTGTCCTCTTGTCTTCTTTCACCCACTGGCTCTGTGGGTAAACTGCTGGATGCCCCTGTAAAAGAATGACACTGTCAGTGGGCAAAACCTAAGTAGACAAATACAAAAGTTGCTAATACAGCCATTACAGCAGCTATTTTCACAAACAATACATTTTTCAAGCAAAAATGCAAAATATTCTCTAGTTCCCGCTTCTCAATTGTAAAGGTGTGCCACTTTTCTTTGTCCTATGGGATGGTAATGATAAAGCAGAGCTGCAACTAAGGATTATTTTCATTATCGATTAATCTGCTGATTATTTTCACAATTAATCATTTAGTCTATATAATGTCATAACATTCATGAAAATGGCTAATCACAATTTCCCACAGCCCAAAGTGACGTCTTCAAATTCCTTCTTTTGTCCAAATAACAGTCTAAAACCTTCATTTATTATCAGAAATGACTAAGAAAAGCAGCAAATCCTTATATTAATATATATATTAAATTAATATATTAAATGGTTAATCGATTATCAAAATAGCTGCAACATATCATTACAGCTCTTAAATAAAGGCAGTCTGAAGACGTCAAATTGGGCTTTAGGAAACTGTGACAGGCATTTTAATTTTCACTATATTCTGATATTTTAAAGACCAAACTATTGATTAAATCATGGCCACTAAATAGTAATGCCCTACACATAACAGAATAGAGAACAAACGTACCTACAATAATAACACGTATGTAAATTTTTCATTTTGCAGGCTTAAACTTCTCTATCAAAAGTTCATTTCCTTGTCAGGTTGCATGTCAGACTTGTCTGAGAGAAAAAGAGGTTTCACTCTGATTTCACAACAATTAGGCTGACTAACCAATTCCTTACTGTGTTAAAAAGCTTGCGTTAGACTCTGTGCCCATGAAATTCTCACCATTACTCATAAACAGAGTTGTTCAACAGCCTGCTGTTGTTTAACAGGCACCTGTCACCTCAATGCCCTCAGGTGGTCAAATGAAACACCTTCTACTACTGGAAATTCAAAACACCTTAGAGACAACGATCTGTGATGGGAGTGGACGCCTTTGACGCACGCACACGCACGCACGCACGCACGCACACACATATCAGACGAATATGCCCTCATCTCCAAGTGAAAAACTAGTCCGTGCAGTGTGAACACAGTGAAAACGGATCCGGAGTAACTGTAATCTGATAGTTTGGACACACCCCTCTTCTCAACAATCATCAGGACTAACAAATACAGATCCGTGGCCAGGGCAGAGCGTCAATGTGTCCGTTGTTAATCATCTCATCTGCCCCACAACAAATCCCCCCCCGACTATAATGGATGTTAATCCTAAAATCTCAGTGTCGAGCCCTGCTCGTCATGTCACCGCAACAATCTGTAGTTCGCAAGCTAACTGCATCGCTAAGTAGCCGGTCGAGCTAATTTAAGCCATTTTCCGAGTAATTGTGACACATTGACAGTTACAAGCTGGTGTCTTATTTAAAGCTATAGGGTTACACTGACAATCACTTCATCTCTGAATCATATGTTGAAATTGACCAAGTGTTAAACAACAGGCCAGGGCAGCGCTACGATTCAGTCAACTAAAGTTACCATAATCTGCCCACACCACAATGAACCTCATGAAGATACACTTCACTTTATAAACTCAGTAAGTGATGATGCAATGTTTTAGTTCGATGTAATAATGAGATATTTAAACGGCACCCATACTTAGTAAGCAGTTAGCTTTTACCTAGCCTCGAAAGTTTTTTGCGACACTGCTCAGTCCTTTACCACCGCTGAAAGAGTTAGCTAACGTTACCTGGCTAGCATGGAAGCTTTACACTCGCGGAGTAGCTTTTAATTCACGACTGACAAGATAACTGTATCTACGTTCAGCCAAATAGTCACCACGAAGAGCAGATAAAACAAGCAGGACGTACCTAATATCGAACAAGCGAGCTGTTTAGCTTGTAGGGTGTGGGTCGTTACGGTCCTCCTTCAGTTAGCCGCTAGCAAACTCGTTAGCTCGCTTGCTAGGCCGACATCGGAATCCCGGAACTAGTTCGTCGTCCCTCAGGTGGGATGAACAGCCAATCAGAGGCCGAGGGGGTGTTGGTCTCAAGAAAGCGCTCAAACACCCAACACGATGATGAGGTATTGATTTAATAAGAAATATAATTCTTCTTCTTCTGTTGAGTTTAATGGCGGTTGGCATCCATATAAGGTGCATTACTGCCAAAAAATAATTACTGTGACCTTCATACATTTAGTAGTATTTATTTATTTAGTAGTAAATAAAGTTAAAAGAATATATCTTGAACAATAAATATCATTGCAGCACATCTAATGATAACATTTCCTCAAAATGCTAATTTTGCAACAATGAGGAAGAAGAACATGTCCACTATTCTAGAGAGATATCTCTTTACTTAAAAAACTTTAAGAGTAGGTGTCTTGATTGTGGGTTGT
This sequence comes from Holacanthus passer, assembly GCA_025331565.1. Classification (NCBI taxonomy): domain Eukaryota; kingdom Metazoa; phylum Chordata; class Actinopteri; family Pomacanthidae; genus Holacanthus; species Holacanthus passer. The sequence goes on along the minus strand of JAFREQ010000073.1, from coordinate 113,951 downwards.
AATGCTGTAGATGATTTGACGAAATTTAAACATTTATATTTTAAGAATAATTTGTCTGTTTCTTGTGAAATACTTTATTATTTTCCATTTATTCATTTGGCAGATAAATTTGTCTGAAGTGGCAAACTAATAGTAGATCAAGGAGAAGCCATTTTTCACCTGACAAACGTGCCACTAGTTTGCCAGTGCAATGTTTTTCCTTTTTAAATTAAACAAGCTAAGAACATTAGCAAATAAATTCAGACATACACAACATGTGACAAGGGGTTATAAGCAGATGCTGTTTCATTTGAAGAGATCACCAGTCAAGAAGGTTGCACTGTTGATGTAAAGGCAGGGCAGTCTCCCCCAATTCCTCAATTTCCCCCCACACAACCCAACGCCCTAAGACATTTCACCAAAAGAATGAACTTTTTATTCACTGACATTTCATTACATTTTCTTTAAGATAAGATAAACCTTTATTCGTCTAAAAAGTCCAATTTAAAAATGTTGAGTCAAAAAAAAGAAAAACGACAAAAAACAGATTATTGTCCACTATTGTTAATAGTGGGAACTGGGAAATTTTAGTCAGTAGCTTGGTTAAAGAATTTCTCTGTGAAGTTTTCACCACAGATCCCAGATGGTCAACTTAAATCCCCCACAACAGACCCACCTACGATGAAGCCATGTCCTGCTGATTAAAGCCAATGTTTAAAACAATAGCAAAGAAAATAAAGGGTAAAGAAAATGGGCTATATTTAAAAATGAGAACATAAATTTATTATTCTACATTTGTCTGGGCATCACACAGTACCTGTAAATGCTGTTTCATTTTGAGATATTGTTACTGTATGTTAAGAAGTTCAGTCCAACTTAAATTGTTTTTCATATTGCTGTCATAACATTTAGAAAAATATCCACGTCTTAATAATGCGAATCATTACCAAGGCATACCAACATTTTTACATTTAAAAATGAATTACTCAAAAGAAAACAGAGCTTATAAAACAGATTATCATGAAAATAATTCACTGATAAAACATTCCATGCCACAAATTGCCCAAACATCTGTACAGTGTGGTCTATAAATGGGGTATAATTTACAGCAGGTACCAGTTTTTGTACTCAAGTCTTCTTCTCTTTTGCCCTCTGTAGTCCTTGCAAAGCATAAAGACAACTGGCAAACAAAATCCAGCTCTTCTGGCACAAAACTCTTCTCAACAGAACTCCTCCCTAACACGATCCCCACTTCTTTTGCTTCCCTGATGTGTCACTATTTCATGTCCATGAAGCGGATGTCCATGATAAGCAGGGTGTGTCTAGGCAGTGGTCTGGGTGCTGGGGACAGCACTTTCATCACCTGTGTTTGTGTGTCCACATAAGTCACTACTATAAAGCCACACACAGGGCTCTCTACTATATCCTTTCTAGCACCTTCCTCTCCATCCTCGGCACTGCTCACGCTCAGCACGTGGTATGTGAGATCTCTGCCTGGAGTCACAGGCACCAGCTTTAGTTGTGTGTCATCCTGAGACATTCCCAGTGGCAAGCATGAGTCTGGGATGGATGGTGCCCCAATCTTGTAGATGCGGACATCTGAGAAACGCACTTCAAAGGAAAAAGGGTAGAAGGACACTCCACGGAAGCCGTAGAAGTACTCGCGGATCTTCTCATCTCGAGCATCCCGTCGGCACTCCTTGGAGCGCTCCACCACCCCTCCAGACTTGGGTAGGAGCACAACCCGCACAAAGTGAGGTAGGTCTCGTTTGAGTTCATTATAGAGTCTCTCATGGTCCAGCACCAGCACTACATCAACCTCAAAGGCTGAGGCACAGTGGACCAGAGCCTGGTATCCAGAGCCCTTCACCCAGCCGCAGGTGTTGATGATACAGCCTCCAACACTGGCTTTCCTGTTCACTTCACAGCGCTGGGAAAACACTTCGGCCAGGCGTGACGTCAGCTACACGTTATGAGAAAAGAACAGATTAAATTGGGCAGAGACAAACAAAATAACTGATGACACTGCAGACTAAATTTGTAGTTTGCCAGTGGGATTTTATTATCATACTGTTACTGTCCACAACACCCAGAATCTTTCTTCTCTCACCTTATTGTAAAGTTTGATGTTGGTCCCTGGGGTAGTAGAGCCAAAGTGGTAGACCAAAGGAGCCTGGACTGAGAAACCTTCCTCCACATCTGCCGGGCGCTCAATGCACAGTGCTGACACTGTCCCAGGTACAGACACCTGAGGAGCAGGCATCATAACTATTCTTTAAAATAGATGCCACATATACTGTATGTTCAGCTTGCATGAATTCAAGATAAGTCTGTGCGACATGATGTAAAATAATACAAATATCAGCCAGTTATTTGCCTCAAATTTTCACAGACTGGGCTGATGTTTATTATGATAATTACAACTAATCTTACCCCGCTCTGTCCAACATCCAGTTCCACCAGTGTTGGCCTCCGGCCCACCCTTACAGCATAGCTTAATAGCAACCGGCACACTGTTGACTTCCCCACATCTGTAGGTCCCACCACCATCACCTGAGGGATGATTAATTATTCAATGTCAATGCAAAATGCATTTACTTGGATCTAACAAGCTGGCATAGAGTTATTTATTCAAACCTACCCTCGGCCCCCTCTCATTGTCCCGCTCTGCTTGTTTTCTCATCTGTTCCAGGGCAGCGTGTGTGTTCAGGTAGAGCAGCATGGGAGTATCCTTGGACACATAAGCCACCTGTGGTGACAAGGGAGAGCCACTGGTTATTTGAGCCTCACATTTATCAAATGTCAAACTCACAAAGCCACACAGGATTAAATGTGATACTAAATTCCATTGGTGAGTTTAATTACCAGGTAAGCTAACATAGAACCCGCCTGAAAACTTGCAAATATTTGCATTGGTGCATAGGTGCTCACCTCTGGCTTCCCATAAAGATTCACACTGCAGCCTTGCCAGGTGAAAACTGCAATCTTGGAGCCTGGTCCAAATGTGTACTTCTTGTTGCGGTTCAACTCAGAGCCAAACACTTCAGCCATTCCTGTGAGGAGCTCCAGTTCAACTTGCTCTGCCGTCTCCCCTGCCTCCACTTCAAACCGAAGTTCAGTCTCCTTCTCCAGGTCAAACCTGGTGCTGACCTTCCCAGTAGCTGGAGCATCTTCACTCGTCTTCACTTCACCCTCTGTTGCCATTGACTAACTGAAAAGAGAAAGTCTGTGATACAAATACCTGGCAATGTCCGTGTCCATTTGGAAAGAAAATGTTAAATGCATGTACAGTACAATAACACAAGTTGTCACAATGTCCCTAATGCTGATAATAATGCTAATACTTTAAGGGATTCAGTTATAGGTTATTTTCATTTGGTATTAAATTCTTCTTTATAAGTAATCATAAACACCATAAAATGTTGACAATATTAACAAATGTCAAAATCTGAGCCACAAAGTTCTTAAATATGTAGTATAATTAAGCAGGAATTCTCATTCTCATCTCTTTGACAAGATACTGGGTCAAAACTGGCAATACACACAACACAAACACAAAATGTATTTACCACATTCACATATAACAACATAAAATAGTTTCTGAGAGGTATAAAGAGAGAGTAGCCCCAGTTTGTGCCTCTCGCTGATAATGGTTCATGAGAGGCACAAATGAAAGAACCAAAGACTTTACTTTATCATACACACAACCAAAGAGCCAAGGCATTTAATTAATGTCACCAGGTGCCTGCGATCCTAAGGGGCAACTCAACTTAACCTTACTGAGGGATAACGTTAAGCAAAGATCTCTTACTTATCGATGTGAGATAAATGTTTAGCTCGTCATTCATTAGCAGCTAGCAGGCCGTAGCTAACTTGGCCATACTAGTTTCAACAGTAAAGGTGTAATGAGTCTCGTAATGAGACTCCAAATGTTTGTAAACCACTCCCATATTGTCAGGTGAATGTCTACAAGTTTATTCTTTTAGTGTACAGTACTTACGGGTTACTTTCGAGCCTTATTTTCAAAATAAATTAAGTTCGAAGTCTCGAAGAAAGCGAGCATACGAATCTGACAATGAGGAAGCATGACCTGCCCCACTCTGCCTCTGATTGGCTTACCTTGATTAACTCTAACCAATCATCACGCCTTACGCCTACATCTAGCCAATCAGAGGTAGAGTAGGGCGGGTCATACCGTTGTCATTCGTTCGCACGAGGAACCGCCGCTGTGGCCGGCGCGCCATGATGAGGTCACATCCCTAGCAGTCGTGTTCAACGCTCGAGCAAAATGTTAATAATTACTAGTAACTATAAATACTACATATAGCATACTATAAATAAGTATAAAGACTATTTTATTATCTTCATCGTTTAAAACGAGCATTTCATTTCTTTTTTCAAACACCATATCAACTTGAATGTGTTGCGATGTGGTCAAAAGTTTTATCTTCAGGCTTTAAATTTTATTAAGTCGATAATACGTAACGATAAGAGATGAACTATGTATGTTTTATAAACAGAAGGAAAAAATGCATCTTTTTTTCTCATCATTGAATGAATTAATAGCTTAATTGGTTTGAGATACGATTTCAATGTTTGGAGTTATTAGAATACATGAATGGTTGTATCATTCCAACCCAGTACAGCAAAAACAACCTCCGAGACTCTCCTCTAAACATAGACAATATAGTTCCTGATACTACAGAATTAAACGCCTTCCCCATACAAATGACTGCTTGGCCGGAGTAAACAAAAAAACAAACTGACACCCACACAATAACTAAGAAACAAGAAATTCTTTATTTTCCAAAAACAGATCTAAAAGCACAGAAAACAGATGAGGAATGGGGGGGAACACTTATATCAGTGGGACGGTACATCTGAGAATATATTGGTTGAAAGACGCTCCACTAGGTGTCACCATGTATCCAGAAGATGTCAGCCGTTAAAGCTTGGATCATCAGAGGAGGGACTGAGAACTTCCCATTGGTCTCTCCTCATCATTCTGCTTCCAAGGGCAACATCTCCTGAACTCCTGGCTGCATGTAAAACACATTTTTTTTCTTGTTAAATTCTAAGATATAAATATTCTTAACACCCCGCAGGTACGAGACCTAGCAGTCTCAACCTGCTGCAGTGTAGACTCTTCTGCAAAGTATGTGGTTAAAGTAGTTTTGACTGAACTGAACGAACCTGACTGCACATAGGTAATTAAAACCTAATTCCACACATGCAGAAATTAGTATGCATTCATTTTGAGACTTGCTCATTTTATCTTATAGAAGAGTCTGCATCATTTATCCTGCCACTGAAAGTAAGAAGTCTGTTAGCTATAGTCTAAAGGTTGACACTGTGTCATAAGCTTGACTAACAAGCAGTTAATATCTCCCCTCAGCTGGTGACTCATAAAATGCTAAGACATGAAAGGAAAGCCAAGTTTATTTTTTGAAACATGGCTCTGGGGGGAAAAATGGAAACATATATAAGGAAACATCGAACCCAGACAAAACGAAGTATCTTATGACATGCTGGTGTACCAGCCAACCTTTACGGTTATAGTGGAGAACATTTCAAAGGGTACAGAAAATGTAACTGGCTTCACATTTTTTAAAAACCTAAATTAATTCTTGTCCACAAACCAGGCAGTTGGGAATAAATGGCAATACCAAACTTCCCTTGAAATGCATCCTTTTATAACTAAAAAGTAACAACTTAAATAATCTTTTGGACAATGACATTTCCAACATGTGTTCTGCATATCTGGAGTTTTTCACAAATAATATACCTGCACATTTGCATGTCTGTCAAAATCCGTGTTTTGTTCTCTGGTCTGAACCCTAATCTGAAAGCAGAACTCTTTTACATTTAACTCCTTTTACCTCCAATAGAAAATGTACCAAGCTCTCAAGTTTTATTCTACAGCTAAATGAAATTAATTATTTACATTGACCTTGTAATCCTTGATCAATTTTATACCTAGTGTTTCCCATGTAATATTATTCAGTCTGACAGCTTCGAAATGACAAACCTTCACTGGGCATCTACTCAGCCTTCAGAGCCTCCTGTAGAGCAGCAACCACAACATCATGTTGAGGAAACTTCAGCCTACGAGGTGGACCCTTTTTTATTCCAGTCCACAAAGATATTTCTTTAGGGATGAGACAGAAATGAACATTTGTATGGACAATATAAGGGATAGCAGTAAAATGAAATGCATTCAAGACAATTTAATATGTGTTAGCTCTGAAACACAAAAAGTAAATGGACAAAAACTGAACTGGTGTACCAACCTCTTAACTTTGGAACAAACTAATCCTATTAACATGCTGTATCGTGTGCTAGAACATCTCATTCTATGTGCAAACTTTATCCTCTCTGGTGGCTATTTTGCACTCCTGGTAAACAAAGCCTCCTGTAGACTGTTTGAGCAGGGTTTAATGAGGCAGAAGAGACGTGCACTCAAAGTACAAGTGTTGGCAAGATTTCACTTTCTTCACTTCCTTAGTTAACACCTCAGATTTACAGCTAATGTGAAATCTTTTAAATGTGATGATGAAATGAAGTTTGTGGTGTGACTTTCCTGAATGACTGGAAAAAATGTGTTTAATTTAATTCTGAGTCATTCTGAACTTCTCAAGGTTAAGATTTTAAAAAAAAATACAATGTATTAAATCACCTTAAATCACCACCAAACACCTGTGATTATCCTGACCAACTGTGGCATGCAACACATTGCTTAGTGATAATTCTCAATGCAATGAACAAAAATTAAAATCCATTCACCTCCACCAGTAACCATCTCAGAGGTAAATATCTCATAACCTCAGCAAATAAAAACAAACTAGGTGCGTGGCAAGCAGGGGTTAGAAAAATATTGTGTTTTTGTTGTAATTTTTTGAATAGTCACCACAAATGAGTACAAGTCCAAAAACTGTGATAAAGACACCAGGCTGAGAATGATGGTCTTCCCTTGGGGACAACAAATGGATTGCCCTCCTCACCTTTGCCTCCATCTAGCAGAGTGATCTCAAAGCTGTTCCTGCGGGGTTTCTCAGGGTTGAGGACCACAGTCAGTCCAGGGTGGGCAGCCAGGAGGGCAGATTTCACCTCCTCGGCATTACGCCCATACACTCGTCAGCTCTTACTGCCAGAAATAGCAGATCAAACATCAGGTGGACATCTGTGCAGGATACTTAAGTTATCCATGAGAACTAGTAGCGGTACTACTGGTGCTTTACTGAGGTAATTTATTTGAGTAATGCAGTTTTATACTCATAATCAGTTATATTTTGGGGGGAAATATTGTCTTATTCAAGAACTAAACACAGCAAAACAGCTACTTTGAACAAGTATGAGACTTTATTGTATGAGTTTCATGCTCTGAAGAAATCACGTTGTTGCAGTCACGTCAGTTAATGACATCTATGATGGATATGTATGACTCTTCAGAGCTGCTACTTCTTTTTAAAGTTATTATGCTTGTTTGTTGCCTAATGTTCTACAGTATGTCTTGTGTAGAAGAGCTGTGGTTCCCAAACCTTTTTGTCTAATGTACCTGCACAGTCCTGTCAGATGGGTAGTGTACTTTTACATTGTACTCCTTCAATAGATGGAATGGAATGTTTGTAAAACATCTGTCCAAAACATTAGCAACTGCATTAGAAAATGTCTGGTTCTTTGACAAAAAGTAGAAGGGACAAGATTGTGTACAATAGAATTTCAGGGAAGAAGTTAATTACAACTTCCAAGATGCATTTCGGCAACAAACATCCAATCCCAAAGCTTAAAAAAACTGGTGTTGCATTTTCTTAATAACTGCAATAAAGTGTTTTGAATTGACTACTACTCTGATTTACATCTCTGACTGGATTCTCCTCGGGCACCTCTGGCTGAGGCTCATGGGTACTGTAGTGTTTAGAGTCATCCTCCATGCCAAAATGACTGACAAAACATGATTTCTAAGCTGTGCATACATTAATGAGTATCAATATTCAGTAACACTTGAGGAAGATGAAATGCCAAGTAACACTTTTGAGTACTTTAACATTTCAGTAAATTTTGAGTGTAATAATTTCACATGCGATTCACTTCTGAATTAAAGTGAAGTATCTGAGTACTTATAAGATATCGCAAAGTTTCTCACCAGTGTTCAATGACCACTCTCTGGCCTTCTTGGCCATCCTCCCCCTCTCCTCTGTCCTTCTTCTCCACAGATGGTTTCTCCTCCTCCACCTGAACCTCCGCTTTGCGCTTCGTCCCTCGACGACCTGCACACACGTGATGATTAGATTACGCTTTCAATATAGACTAATTAAAGAGGCTGTTGTAGAAGACAGTTAGATAAGACAGTGAGTGGGCTTAGCCGTCATAACCTGTTCAACACTTATGTGACTGATATCAGGAACTGGCTCGTGTAAATGTTTTATCTAAATACTTGTTTCACTTTTAGCCATGAAGCTAGCTAATTAGCTAATCAACGGCAGCCTGTAAGAAAAAGACAGCAGCCGCTGTATAAAACACTGCACCTGTATGCCAACTAGACACTTTTATAATGTTGCTAAATTACACAGTCGTGTTCATTCATAGAGAGCATGTACAACACACCCACCTGCTTTCGACGCCATCGCTGATACAAAATATTGGCGCTTCTTCTTCTTCTTCTTCTTCTTCTCCTCCTCCTCCTCCTCCTCCTCCTCTTCTTCTTCTTCTTCTTCTTCTTCTTCACGCACACACAAACGGAGCACTATCGCCACCAACTGTCGTGTTACGTCCTTGTTTAAATAAATAAATAATTAAATAAAATAAATAAATAAATAAATAAATAAATAATCAGCCTCTGCACTTCCTCTCCAGTAATTCCCAAGATATAACAACTATTTCTGTTCGCTTACATTTCCTTTCTGCCTCAACAGCACAGTTAATCACCATGGTGAAAAAAAGCAAAGAACTTCCTCGACCTTACACAAACGTCATGCTTTCGACTTGATTTGCTCTCCTTTACTTTTCCAGCTGTTTCTTCATGGCTTTGCCTTCTCTTGGTCCTGATCCTCATGACTTCCATCTTTGGATCTTTTAATAGTCTGCTAACAATGCTTGTTGACTCCCCCCAACACTGATTATGCTGATTACATATAAGAGTGTAAAAACATATATGTATTACTTTTCAAGACAAGCATAATTTTGACTACAGAATATTCATCATACCTACAATACTGTTTATAGATACAGATTTTGGTGATAAATCAGTAGGCCTATTTTACCATGCCACCATTTAAAAAATGTTTGCTAAAGAAATATTTGTTAAATAGTCAATCATAAAGTTTGATTTGATTGTTTTTATATTTGTTTGTTCTTACCATTTCTTGCCTGACTTCAAGATCATTCATCTTACCTGCTCACTTTTAAACGAGGACACCAATCGATATTAGTTTCCAGCTTATCATGTTTTTATCCTAACACATTTTTATTGCACGTTTATCTACAATATGTTAGTTTATCACTGTAATTAACACAAAGCATCAATTGATGACGACTTCATAGGCTACTACAAATTGTTAAGAACTATAATCTTTTGTCTGCATCACCAGAGAATTTGCTTCTGCTCCAACAGATCTGGCAAGTATCAACACAGCTGCTGTTTAGGTGTTCAATGACTGTGACAAAGAAGCTTGAGAAAGAGGCCACCAATGGACTTGTGTTTGTTTTTTTCTTAAACAACTTTTCATAGTCAAAAAAAATCACTTTTAATACACATATAGTGTGTTTGCAACCTCTGACAGAATCAAGTCATATAGTCTTGGTCTCACATTTACGTCATCCCATTCAGATCAATTTCCCCCTTCTGGCTTTTCCCAACTGAAGATCTGTGATAATGTCATCTGCAAACAGTGGGACAGATGAATGGATGTCCCCTTGGTGAGGGACAGCTGAAAGACAGCATCCAAAACAAACAAGGAGAAAGTGAGAGAAAACCCTGCAGAGCAGCAGACGGACATGTTTGAATACTCCAAAGTGAAGTGCAAATATGGTGTTACCGGAATAGAAATACAGAATCCTCATGTCTTTCCCAGTGGATGTGGCACTTACATTTTTGGGCACTTAAACAAATTGTCTGAAGGACGTCACAAGCTGTGTCTCTGCCAACAAACAGGGCCTATACAACCTCCCAGAGCGAGGCGGTGTGACTGACTCACAAGCGCTCATTTAATCATTGTTCTTTTGTTCTCTTGCGAACAACAACCTCAAAGACCCACACTTCACCATGGCCATGCATTCAATTCTCTTGCTGTTTTTGTCATATGATTCAATCCTTCACTCAGTGTGTCACTCTTTCAAGAAACAGGCCAGACACAAAGACACATCAAATCTCTACTGTTTCTTTGGACCCCAATCTGTCTTTGCAGTCTGCTGCAGTGTATTTTTAGCCGTGTGCGTAAAGCTTCAGAGGAGTGGACAGACCATCGGACAGATGTGCCCTGTCTTCACCCCACTCTCCTCTTTTTACTTCTATCCGACTCAAGACTGGATGCACAGAACTCCCCCACACTTCACAATGTGTAGAACTGTGATCCAGTACTCATTCATGCGCACACGCAGATATTTCTGTGCGTACACACAACAACAGAAGGCGGATACTTCATTCATAAATTCAAGTCTTTTTTTGCGTGTTTGCTGCTCTCAGCTGCAGCGTCTTCACTCCTGATTCAGTTCTGACTTTGGTACACAGACCTTTATCTACACTACATTTGTCTGACTGCTATAATTACTAGTTACTTTACATAAAAATCATATGGTGAGCTTTTAAAATACAATGCACTAATAAATATTAAACCAACGGTTCCCAACCTTTTTGGCTTGTGACTCCTCACAAAAGCATCAGTGTCCAGTTGGGGCCTCCTGTCAAATTTCAGATATCTGTAAGTTGTTAAACCAAAGAGACATTTCCCCTCTGAACGTGTCACATATTTATAAATATCTGTTAAAAATATTCATTATTTCACAAAAAGCAAAGATTAGAAAAAGTCCAAAACATATTGACACATTTTTATCACAGAACTTTGTTCTTCTTTTCGCTTCAATAATCATTTCAAGTCCCTCAGATTTATCTTGTTACGCTCTGGAGAAATCCTGACCCACAACCTGGGAAACAGTACCAGACTTGTTAAACTCCACTTCAACCAACTGCAGCAGTAAAATGCTCCATACACACTGGTGCATCACTATTAACAATCTAATAATGTCATTTTTGTTGTATGTACGATGCTGCTGATGATCACAAGAATTTTGAATGTATGCCTTTTATTTGTGAAGGATTATTTTTACATTCTTGTACTGGTATATTTAGTATAATGTTACTTCTTCCATCACTGGATATTCTACAGTGTATTTTGAAAGCTGTCATATAGCTGTCTACATTTCACTATAATCAGTTCTTTGTGTATGAATGTAGCTTGAATTAATTTATCTACTTGAAGAATTACATGAACATCCGTGGTTTGTGGCTCCAGTTTTTAGGGTTATGAAAATAATTTTAAAACCAGTTGCATGAAATAAAATTGTATTAGTTAAAGCAATTACTTTTCCTTCTCATTAAGTTTTTTCATTTTGTTAATATTCTGGAGGTTTCCACTGATGCCCTTTTGTTAGCACTTTATCCAGTGACTCACACCAACAACCAATGGGTTCATGATAACGCAGTGGGTGAACTCATAAGTCTCACTGTTTCTGTGAGAATAGTCAGCGTTTCCACTCAAAATGATTAATTTATATAGTCAGAGGATGTCCTCATCTCCCTGTTTTGCTTTGCTCTTCCTTTCTCTTCCGTTTGGTGAGTTATCAGGAGCAGAGGTTCACTGACCCGGAGGCTCATGTTCCCACATGCTGAACAATGGGAGCTGATCAGTGCAACAGGGCTGTAAATGGTGTTCATTAATTATGGATGTCACGTTGACAGCAGCACCGCATTGTCATACTGCAGTTATAAGCCTATTCTCCTCTCTGGTTCTGTCCTAGGCCCTTCGACGTCAGGGTGCTAGTCTCAGTTCATCCTCTGCAAATAAGACACATGTGATAACGAACGTCAGCAAACACGCCAATGACACGCAAACGAACACGCCAACTCATACGAGCCAACACACAGGCTTGGCCAAGACAAACAGCACCATGTGGGGGAGACTGTGACAGGCAGAGAAGAGAGAGACGTACTGGAGTGATAGGGGTTCAGACAAAGACTGAGTGACAGCATATGAAAGGCAGGCAAACATACAAAAGAGAGGAAGAAAGACAGGAAAAACATGATAGAGAGTTGGGAGAGAATGAGTGGGCACAGTGTGTGATAAGGGCACATCATCAAAGTCTGACGACTTCAGAGAAATTCTCTCTGTTAATGGCCTGGTTGTGTTCCTGCACCGGAAAACACGGTAAATATGTCCCATGACCACCCAGGCAGCTGCTTTGACGCATAGAGGGTAAACGCCTACAGTTCTGCCATGAAATGGCAACTTGGAAGTATGGGAAGAGTAATCATATTGGTCACGATTTAAGTTTTTGATGTGCATTTCTCGAGGTGGTTAACACTGGCAGGAAGAGCTGAGAGGGCATGTCCACAGTCATTCATCACTGCCATCTGTACAGCTCTGTGGAATTATGACCCACAGCAAATATCTTTTTACATAACAGAAGTTCAAACTGCTCCCAAAGCTGTGAATTTTTACCATAATGTGAAATCTTTATGATTCTTTGTGGTCACCATCTGCATCTAACTGTTCATCAAAACTGAACATTTAGCACAAGAGCAGTTATATTTCACCGGTTTTCTATCACTAATAATGTGCAGGAAAAGCCACAACTGCACACAGAAACATTTGTTTTGAAACTACAGCAAAGAAAAAATGAATCTGAAAATGTTATTGAAAATGATAAATAGGCTTGCTTTCATATCTTTCATACAACAACTACAAGGCTTTAGTGCTTCAATCAGTCTCTCTTGTAGGATGGTATCAATACACAAAAGCACAATGACATGGTTTTGACATTGTTAATAGCCAACAGGACAAAAAAAAGAATGGAAGAAGACAAGGGGGGCCCTCCTACACAGCAGTATGTTCCTGCTGAGGAGCTGCTTTAATGAAGGTTGCACCTCAGTGGAAGGTGTGGAGGAGGGTGTTTCTATAGATCCAGGTGGAAGTGGCAGCTCCCAACAGGCCACATTTGTGCAGGCTATGTATCAATGTTAATCACTCTTTTACTAATTAATTAATAATTAATTACTCATTATACTAATTATTGTTGGAGTAAGTAACATGTATTTTACTGTCTATGTTTCCCCTTCCCTCTGTGCCAGATCATCTTTGTCCCTAGTGTCGAGCGTTCTAGCTTTGTGCAAGTCTTCCTGTGTTTTTATGACCGTTACCTGCCCCTCGTTTTTTACCTCTGCTTTTTTGCCTCCACCTTGTAGGCAGGTGAAGCAGCCTTTCAATATCCCAAATGGTATTTCAAGCCTGATCCTGGTTTTGGTAAGGGCCACAATGAATCTATTGTCATTGTTTGGATGTCTTAGTTTATTTGCATTTGTTCTCTAGTGTTTTTGGTTCAGGTTTTTCCTACAGGTTTGGTTTTGGTTCTTCTGGCACTTTTGGTTCAGGCTTTGCTTCAGTGGCTGGGGGCGTGGTCTCAGGGGCCCTCGGTATTTCACAGCTGCATCTCATCTCACCTCGTCACAGGCAGCTTTAAAGGACTTTTCATTTCACCTGTAAGCTCCCAGGTCGTCCCTTTCCATGCTACCTTTCCTTACTTACTCTCTAGTGCTTCGTGTTTTCCAGTTTCTCCCTGTTTCCCCTTGTTTCTACTAGTCTCTAGTGTTCCCCAGTAAGCTGCCTGATTGCTCCATCTCCTAGTGTTTTCAGTGTTTCCAGTTCCATTCTCTCCATTTCCGGAGTCTCCTGTGTGCCTCACAACCTGCTCCACCAGCACCCACCACCCAGCCTCCATCCACTGAAGCAACTCCACTCCACCTGGACTTCCTGTGTTCAGTCACCTTTTTGGTTTGTCTTGTATCCTGGAGTTTCTTTATTTAATAAATCCCTTTTACCCCTTCACCCTCGACTGTGTCTCGAAATCGTCACATCTATCAGGTGGCCCTGCATCAGGGTCAGGACATGGCATCATTAAATTAATTAATTAATTAATTGGACCCAGGAGCGAGACACAGACCAGGGTGAGTAAGTAAGACAGATTTATTAAACAAAAGAAACTCCTTACTTACACAAAAAACCAAAAAGGTGACCAAAAACAGGAAGTCCAGTGGTGTGGAGTTGCTTCAGTGGTTGAAGGCTGGGCGGTGGGTGCTGAGGCTGGATGGCAGGGAACACAGGGAAACACTGGGGAGAAAGCAGCAAAGACCGGGAGCATGGAAAGGGCACATACAAAGGGACAATCTGCAGCTTGCAGGTGGAATCAGAGGTCTTTTAAAGCTGCCAGTCGTTAGTAGAAATTGGGGACAGCTGAGAGAATAGAGAGGCCCAGCACCTGAAGACCACACCTCCAGCTACTGAAGCAACTCCTGTACAAAAACAATCCTAAACCAAAAACACAGGAGTATATAACTAAACATGCACAGAAAACAAACTAGAAAAACACCAAAATCAACTAAGAGACCAAAACCATGACAAATGATATTGCCATGATTGGTAGCACAAAATGCTCTGAACTGTTACCTTGACTGGCCAAATTACACCTGGGTCTTAATGTCCTATATCTATATGAGCACAATGAGTGGAAACAGGGGGAACAGCCTGGTTCTGTCCAATGTTAACAATATCTGCTTACCAGCACTTCTAAAATTCTAAATGGTTTTCATACTGATTAAACAAACACAATGCAGTACAAGCTGATAATTATTGAGCTTTAGAGGTGCTGAAAGGGAAATAACAAGACAGTGCCACAGATCTGTGGTGATAATGACACAGTGTTACTGGTTTAACCATGTTTCCCTCAGTTTGTTTTTCTATCAGTGATTGTCCACGTTTCCAAGGATGCCAAGCACCAAAGAACAGGTGTAAACTTGTTACAGTGAGTATTTTTGGGGTGAAAAAGTACAAGTGTGAATAGTAGCAGTAGCATGTTGGGGGAGAAGATAGCAAGTATTTTTAGTTAGAGAAAAACAAGTTACATCATCTCATGATAATTTTTTTAATATAAATTTTTTGATAATTATATAATAAATAATTGATAATTTTTGCCTCTTCTTCTTTATCAATGTCAGACAATTGCCATGACATTGTTACCTTAATGTTTACTGGACATGTTTCTGCTGCAAATTTGTGTAGTAGCAACATCCACTGCATCTGTGCTGATATTGAAATGACTGCATGGTACCTTGTTTATATCTGCAGGAATGAGTGCTTGAAGTGGAAAAAAAAAAAGTGCCAGTACTCTCACTTACTCACTCACTTATTCACATGTTGGCGTGTGTCTCGGCCACTATGAGGAAATCATTGAGTATTAAATTGTAAATTTCAAGAACTGGCAGGAACACAAAAGACACACGTCTACAAAACAAAATAGAACCATGAATGTCAAGTACATTATCGGCCTTGTTGGTATGATAGAGTACAGGTGAAAACCACCGCAGACACATGAGAGAGACTGGTTTCTTTCAACAGTAATAACTCTGTTTCATAAATAGTCTTCCGGGGTAAGTACAAAAATACCTTGATTATAAAACCAGAGAGGTGAGATGTCTGGAAAAGAAGTTGTGGTTGTTTGTATAGTCTGTATACATCTAATATATCCACAACAATAACAATCTTTTTCGTCTTTCATTGGTTTCTATTTCCTTTCTCTATTCCAAAAGTTGTTTAGAGTTTATTCAAAAATGTTTGTGTCAGTGCCTGTTAATGTTAAAGAAGAGAACAGGGCCAATTCAATATTTTATGTGTCTCTAGTTTGTTGCTTCTGCAGCCAGTCACAGGACAGTAACACAACCGCACCTCTGTGACACTGGTTCATAACATCTCTATTATTAGATATAAACCAACTCTAATTGGTTTATTAGAGTTTATATACTAAACTTCCCTCTATGGATTATGTTGTGCGGTGCACCTTCAGATATAAATAGAGCTCCTTTGTGGCCAAATGATGTACGTGTCAAATTTGACAGAGAAAATGCAGAGGAGAGGAAAAGTTCTGAAAGAAAGATGCTGTTATGTACAATAATGTACAGTACGTGGGTTGATGATGATGATTTGTCACTGGTAAACTGTGACTCGAAGGAGTGTGGGAGCTTTCGTCACAGAGAGGAGAAAAATAAAGGAGAGAAAAGAGGAAGAAGGAAAGGTGAGAGCAAAGTAAGGTGTGAAAGTGATGAATAATTTGTCAGCTGAAAGACAAAAAAGATTAGAAGGCCACTCAACCAAACATCTCTTAACTTTATAATTTGTGTGTGTGTGTGTGTGTGTGTGTGTATTTGCACATGTAAGTGTACGTGCATATGCGTGACTGTATGTATCATCATCATCATCATTATCGTGGTGAGAGTTAATCTGTTGAGGGGGTGTGTTCTGGGACACATCGTCACATTTTCATCCTGGCGTTTTCCCCATTCTGCCCCTTCCCTGAATCATACCCCCCCTCCCGGATCCCCTGAACCCACGCACACACATAAACACACGCATACACACACGCATGCACGCACTTTGACAGCTCATTCTCCATCTCTCTGTATAATATTTCCCAATATAGCCACACATGGTGAGAAAAGCGATTGGGGCGAGGAGTGAACACAGTTGAGGCTGGTGACCTTCAGCAAACACCCTCCCACTGTCACATGGATTTCTTACACTTCACACACTTGCGTACACACGCATAAATATCACCTCCTCCCTTCTCTAAGAGGTTTGACAGGAGCTGTATGACATGATTCTTAAAACTTTTTCATGAACATTGACTTATTTGCCCAAGGATGCCAAAGTTATCAGATGTCAAAATTAAAGACTGACCACATTCTTACTCATAATTCCATTTTTTTACTGTGCTTTTAGTGTGATTAGTGTTTCGCCTTTATGCTTTGAAACTCCAACTAAATTCATGTCAAGGTTACTACTATCTATTATATCTATACACCTTTTCATCATTTCACCTTTGCGGCACCAAAAGACAGCAGGGAAACACAAAGAACATCTGTGTTTGATTATTTCTTTATTTTTTTAATAAAGCAAAACACTTTCTGAGCAAGTTTTTCCATTGAAAAGTACAGAATCTAACAGCATCACAGTATCTTTCATGTTCTATGCAGAAACTCACAGTCATGGTTCGGGTTGACTTGCACAGCACAGACTTATTAACATATGGGGTTAACAAGGACCATATGGCCTCCATGAATAATGCAGATCCCAAACAGGTTGGATTGGCATTGTGTCGATTGCTGAGTAATTACCCATCTCATTTTCCAAAAACACACAGTGAAGTTCTGTGGAGACAGAATCTCGGATAAAGTTCAGCTTTAATATGGGAAAGATTTCATGTATGACATCTTGATTTTCTGTGGTCTGTAGTACCATAAAATACACATATATCTCACTGATATCAGATGAATCCTCTGATTTACCAAATTTGTAGAAGAACTGTAGAAGAAAATAGTAAAAAAAATGATACTGAAATTCACATATATTTCTGAAACTATACAGTTTTGAAACAGTTTTGGGTCCTTAAGATGTGCATAAAGGACTTTCTCAACTTTCAGCCAGTTAAAAAGAAATTCACACATCCTCACACACACACACACACAGTCACACTGATGGAGACAAATTGCAGGTTAAAGTGTAACGTAACAGGAGCCAGCAGGACAGAGACCTGAGGCTTCAAACTACACAAAGAGCAGTGTTGGATTAAGCCCTCATGTTTCTTTTACCTTATTCTGTATCAGGGTTGAACGTCCAGACTAACAGACAAACAGAAAAACAGGCACTCATTGTAAGAAAAGACCTAATCAAACTGGTCTTCTCAGGACTTTGGTTATTGGTCTACAACAGTCCAATCCCACTCACACAACAAAAACTGAATCACACTCAAAAAATAAATACATAAAAATCTGAGTCTGGAGTGTGAAGCTTCCCTTTTTGGGTTGGGAGCATCTATTTCTCTGCTTGTGTTGAAAGTGAACTCTTGTATGGTTAATCATCATTAGAGTTTGTTTTCAGGTTGTTTGAAAGAGGAAGAGACAAGACTGGAAAACATGAAGGACGAAAAGGAATTTCCACACATCTTTTGTTTGCCTTCCATTTACAAACTGAGCATCTCGTCTATCACCACAAGCTGTTGTTTACTAAATGGTACGAAAATGAAAAGTAAAAATCCAGCTAGTCTAAAATACAGAGCAGTTTTGCGATGAGTGTATGTACAGTGATGGTGTGTGGTATGTACAAGTGTGGGTGGTGGTTTGCTGGCATCTCTGGGATCACACAAGATTTTAAAGCTGAAGGAGGGAGGAGAGTCGCTCTTGGCTGCAGATCTAATGATCCTTTTCTGCCTTTAGATGAATATCTAAAACTCGCTCTGCTCACGTTTTCTTTTCTCCCTGTAATTCTTTATTTTTCTTGTAGCCTCTCACGTGTCCACATCTTCCTCCAACTTCTGGTGGTGCCAAATAGCCTATCATTAATCACCACTTGTATTCATGAAAGAAATAAATCATGGAGGGATAATGTTAGCAGGTATTGGATTGTGAGCACTAGTTGATATAGAAAAGAGCTGTTGATGAGTCACAACGCCTGCGTTGCTTACAGCTGCGATATCAAAAAACATCTGGAGACGCCACCAGTTGTTGTGTCTCTATCGTTTCATGATGTTGTCGTAGGTTTCTGCCTTTGTACTGTCGCTATCAGGGTAAGTTTCCCTGATGTGATCTCTGCTTTTTAAAGCCTGTACTAACAAGCAGCAGCTACTTCAACATTGAAATCGTGTCCTGCTCAACTCAACTGATAACTGCTCTTCAAATCAGTTCCCCGCTGCCTCACCTGTCTCCTGTGTCAGTGTTGCACCCCCTCCTGCAAGTCAAGGAGGTAACTGAAAGGAATCAAGACCCAGGTTTTGGTTAGAGTTGGAAGGAGCAGGGGGAGAAATCGGAGGAGGAAAAAGGGTGTGGAGGAGAGAAGAGTTCAGCCAAACAGGAAATGGAGTAGGAATGTGATGATGGAGAGGGAGAGGAAGTGGAGGGGAGATGGGGTGATGGTTAAGGAGGAGGAAAAGGTGAAGGTTGGGTTGTCAAAGCCCGGTGGGCACTCGAGCTCGAAGCAGCGGATGGAGGCGTCTTCGTTGCCGTAGTTGGCCCAGTATTCTTCTTGGTCCAGCTTGGGGAGCGCCACCTCATGCTCCGACAGTTCATACTTGGTGGAGAAGGTTTCAGAGGGGGGTTTGGGGGGGAACTGAGGCTTGACAGCGGAGAAGGGGAAGGCCTTCACCGTCTCTGTGCTCTTCTGATACGATGCCTTGGATGAAGATGCGGGCTTGTTCTTGGAGAACCACCAGCGGGTCTTGGTGCTGAAGGTGGTTGTGGTGCTTCCAGCCAGAGAGCCGGGGTCTGGCAGAGGGCAGAGGGCGAAGTCCAGCTCCCGGAGAAACCTGAGGTCCTGGCCGCGACGTTGAGGAGGGGAAGTGCACATGAGCTCAGAGGAGGAGATGCGGGCCTTGCGGAACCACTCCCAGAGGGGGCGAGCCTCACAGCCGCAGGACCAGGGGTTCGCATTGAGGCGGAGGAACTGGATGCCTTGAGCATCTTTCATGGCCTGGCCTGGCAGCTCGGCCAGGGAGTTGTTGAACAGGTAGAGGATGGTCAGGCGGCCCAAGTCACGGAAAGCACGACGGTTGACCTGCCTAATGCGGTTGTCATGGATAAGGAGGCGGTCCAGATTGACCAGGCCTCTGAACACATTCTCAGAGAGGGCACGGATGCGGTTTCCATGCAGGAAGAGATGGGTGAGGTTGACCAGATCTGAGAACAGGTCATCCTGCAGAAAGTGGAGCTGATTCTCCTGGAGCAAAATCAAAATACAGGCAGATTTAGTGCTGTGTGACGTACAATGAAGGCTAATTTTTATATCTCAACTGCTCATAGTTTATGTAATTGAGCCATAAATGTGAAGATACCATATATGTCCACTTGGGGAGTGTAATATTTGAAAGCAGCTTTACTGGTCAGAAGTGACCTCTACCACCTGAAACCACACTCAATGTGCTGAATGTGGGAGAGATTTTTTTTTTTTTTACATTCCTTGAAAAGGCCATCTTGGCAGGGATTTACTGTCTGAATAAATTGCTGGATTCAAGGACGCTCCACCAGCTGAGACTTTAGTTGTCAGCTTCCAAAAAAGCTGACAACTCTGGCAAAAAAACAAAAAACAAACAAACACAGGTGACGTCTTCTAATTATCTGCCTGAAAAGTAGGAAATCAATCCAAATAATTATATGAAGAATTGAAATGTGTGTCAAAATATTTATTATTAATAATAATATAATTCATAATTTACTTTAATTTATTTTTTGCACTTCAAAGCTATTTGCTTTTACTGTGTTGGCTTTTATATGCTATATAAATAAAGCTTAGAGTTTAGTTGAGTATTTTTATTGTCTTGTAAACATGATTTTTCCCCAGTACTTATTTTTAATAAAGAAGAGTATTCAGATGAAACTCTGTATTATAGCTTGATGTTTAGGTGAAATGTTGCACTCTCAGTTGGTTTAATCATTTTCACTCATTTGGCTGTAGGTTTGCGTACAGATACCAGTATATCTTTGTCTTTTATTCTATCCGTTGGTAAGATTGGCCTCTACCTTGTTCCGGGAGTTATGTGTAATCATTTCATTTCTTATGACTTGCAGCTAGAACAGCTACGGAGAGCAAATGTGTGGGCACATGCTCCCATTTGTGTATTACACACTCATTTATATGCATGGACGTTTTGGCAGCCGCTAACTTTGCTCATTCCCTGTAATTTCTTCTCTGCAATCAATATGAGCGTAATCAGTTGTGCTTGATAAATATGATGGTAATAGAAATTAAAATGTTGTCTTTCCACTGTTTAATAGTGCTAATTGTGCTTATGCTTCGGTTCTAGAGCTTTTGAGTGTTTTCTACCTACATGTATTCTTAATTTGTGACTGTGTGAAACTCACTGAACCTTCTTAAATCAATTCTTTATATGCACAGTATAAAGTGTGTGTGGGTGTGCCACCTACAACTTGGCAACTGTTTTGTGACTGATGTATCCATAAAGTAATTCTCCAACACAAGTGCATGCATGACTATCAAATATGTGTCTTTGCATGTGTGTGTTTTTGAGTGTCTGTGTGTACATGCTGGGTTTACCTGCAGGTAGAGGAACTGCAGGCTGTACAGCTTGTGGAAGAGGTCATGGGGGAGAGCAGCCAGCTTGCAGCGATGCATGTGCAGGCTCTGCAGCTTCTCCAAGCCCCTGAAGGCTCCACCTTCCAGGCGCTGAAGCGGGTTATCGCCCAAGTCCAGCTCCTCCAGCACCCTGAGGTTGCTGAAGGCTCCGGCCTCGATCCATGTGATGTTGTTGCCGTACAACCAGAGCACCTGCACAGAATGAAGAGAAAAAAATGGGATGAGAGAGAAGAAATAAAAGACTGTTAGGAATGTCTGTAAATATATCTGGGGGAATTCAACAGATGCAAATAAACACAGTGCCATTTTCTACCTGTGTCTCGAAGCCAAAAGAGTCTGCACGAAGCTCTGTGATGCGGTTGTTCTGCAGAAAAACACGTTGTGAGTCGTACGGCACACCAGCCGGCACTATGGTGAGGTTCTGGGACTGGCAGCTGACCGTCATGGGCGTAGGGTAACACACACACAGCCTGGGGCATGCTCCCACCCCGCCCGGCTTCACCACCACCAGCCACAGAATCAGCCATAGACACAGTCCACCTGGAGGGAGACAGAGACACAGACACAGAGGAGGTTAGTTTTCATGAGAAGAAAAGGAACAAAACTGAAGGTCTGGTTAGCAGCAAAGGGCCATTGTTGCAGTAGTTAGTCCTGGTTTGGAAAACGTGCACATTGTATGAGTGTGATAAGGAGACAGACAAAGAAAGAGAGGTTGATTTCAGCTTTTGGCTTCAGTCTTTCTTTGCTGTCTGTCTGTCTGTCTGTCAAACCTGTGATTCTTTTCAGCACTGCTGTGCTCTCACCCATGACTTGTTGATGGCTCCCAGAACTTTGGGCTTCATATATAATTCACCAGATTACATTACAGAAATCATTCACCCATTCATATCCACCAGATCACTTTACATAGGTCTCATAGGCTTTTGTGACAAAGTTACATAACTCTGAATTTCAGGAGTTTAAAACAGAAAAATCACCACAGATCTACTATTAAGACAAGAGGCAGAAAACGTGAACCCCACGTGCCTCTCTGCATTAAATTAACCTGGTTTCCTAGTTCTCAGGTTGACAAAAGGATGTTTCCGATGAGAGGTTTGTCACTCAGAAGGCACGCGTAAAACCAGAAACCAGAGCCGGATCTGTTTCGGTTCTTGTTAATATTGCAGCAGCCTCTTGGCACAGCTCGGATAACGACGCACAAAAGTAGCCACCGCAGGAAAAGTACATGCCTGAAATAATGATGAGGTTCCCATTCATCTGCTGTGCGCAAGATTTTCCAGCGGCTCACCTCTTGACCTCTTAACAAGTTGGACTATTAGCTCTGCTGGGCGCTGAGGGAGACCTGGAGCTTTTGAGTGCAATACGACACCTTTATGGAGTCTTTGTAAGTCTTATTTACCATAAAGTTGCAGAGAGATGAGAAATAAAATTCATAATCATGCGCGTGTAAATCATACCCGCACCTCTCTATGCGTAAAGGGCATGTGGAGAGATTGGATAAGGAGACTTTAGAGGAGATGTTACCTAACTTTGATCACAAGTTGTAAATTATTTTTTATACAATGCAATATCACACGAACTCACACTTAAATGAGATTTCCTCGAGAGCGTTTGGTGCCAAATCTCTGCGTAAAAGTGCACTCGGGCTCCCTCTATATGCTTCTAAATTTCTCACAACTGACAAACACAATTTGAATTTAAATGAATGAACAATGTGCAGGTCTACGTCTTGGCAAACATAAAAATATGAAAAATATTTGCACTATATGTAAAATAAATGTCCGTGCGTAAAAGCGCACTGTAGTCAGGGAAGATTTTGGTGAACTTTTACAGGAGAGCCAAAACATGTTAAATAACTTTGATCACATCTTGTAAATGATATTTATATAATGCAATATCACATAAACCCACACTTAAATTAGATTTCCTCAAAAGTTTTTGATGCCAAATCTGCCAAAAATGCTTCAAAAGTGTGCACCTTTTATGCTGTATTCTTCTAAGTTTCTCACATCCAAAACAGACAAACTTATTTAGATTTTTAAAAACGTTGAACAATGCGTAGGTCTACGTCTTGGTGAACATAAAAATAGAAAAAATCTGTGCAGTATTTGTAAAATAAATGCACAATGTCCGTGCGTAAAAGCGCACTGAAGTTTATCCCCAAACAACAAAGTTTACATCTGACTATTACTCACATCACTTCTTTAAATCTTAAGTAGTGCACACTAGTAAATGACAAGTAAATGACAAGGATGCATTTGCAGAATCAAACCCCATCAGTGCATCTACTCACTTTTCAAGTGGCGGGCGTTGAAGCCCTTCACGGACCGACGGGTCTCCATCTCGAACCAAAGCCGAAAGCGAGTTAGCCTGCGCGGCGACCAGGTGCCTGCTTGCTGCTATCTCTGCTGGGGCTCCGCTCTGGTGACCGAGGTGCTGCTGCCGCTTCGAGCAGTGACGAGCTGGAGTCCCGGGAAGCTGTTTATACCCGCGGCCGGCCGGTCGCCTACACCCGTGGGCGGCGGAGGATCCTCTCTACGTCAGGCCGGGAGGAGGGGGGAGGGCCACCGGAGGAAGCGACATGAAAGGCAGCGGCAGGGCGGGCTCTGACTTCACTGTGGAGCTGGCCAGGAAAGGAAGGCATCTCTGTCTGTTAGAGGATTGTTGCTTGATTATTACTCATTCTGGTGAGGTCATTGAAGGCATCATGAAACACAGTCTTTTACATTTAAAGACATGTTTGGGTTTTTTTTCTAAACATGAGCAAAATATCCAACATTTCATTATTTTAAAATGCCTGAATTTATTTTAATAGTTTGATAGAGCAACTCTTCATTAGGTAAGACAAAGAGCAGCGTGGGAGGAAGCTGATAATGAACAGTGGTGGTGGGATGAAGGTTTTTGATTCAAACTAAGAGCTTCGGGAAAAATAAAGGTAAGATTATTGGCTGCATGACTGCTGGTTATCAAGAGCATGCTAGTGTTTGTGTGGCTCCATCATGGCACATGTGTGGCTCCATCATGGCACATGCGCTCTCCAGGGAGCTGGAGGAGGACAGGAGGTGGGAAAAACTCATTTGGCATTAAAGCCAAAAAATCATCTGCCTCATTTAGTGTAGGCCAAGTTTGGAAAGGAGCCGAGAGCCGCCTACAGCTCAGAACAATCGATGAACATGGAAGGGAAGCCCAGCGGTGGAGCGAAATGATCCAACGCAGCATATGGACCCAGGAGGAGAGATGACATATCACACACAAATGTTAGTAGGACAACACACACACACTGTATATCCACATACAGATGTCGCCAATACATACTCTGTTTTCTTCTAAAGCAATGAGATTCAAGATGGCTTTACTGTAAATGCTATTATGGATAGAAGTAACAAGACCTTTATTTGCACTGGATGTGATAGAGGATACAGTCAACCCAGTGCTCTGACGCTAAAAGACACTGGAATAAGTCATAGTTTCGGCCTAATTATACATTGGCTACAGCACAAACGGTTTGATGGAGAAGGTGCAGTGCAGCATGTGGGTGAGACGTGGGATGGGACACGGAGGTCTTCTGCATGTGAAATAAACTGTGTCAGGGTACGGGTGGGCCGGGTTTACTCACTACTGAGTCCTCCCTTCATGGCACAGGTCAAGGCCAGGTCCACCATGATGCACATCATCTGTTCCCAAGTGAACACACACTCACCAAAACCTGCTCCATGGAAGGTCATCTGCAACTCCAAGCTGTGAGCGCACCGTGGCGCATAAATTGTGCGTCTGGAATCAAGCTGTTTCTTGGCTGTTGTGGAGTGATTTGGGGAGGCAGATAGCTCACCAGTCAGGCATTAGTAGCCTCGATGGGGGTCTGTGGGAAAGATAAGATCGTATGTGTGTGTGCGTGTGTATAACACTATTCACACTGTTCTTGGCCCCAGGATAACTGGGGGAGGCAGCCTGCTCACCAACCAGACTCCATCTTCAGGGGGCTGTGGGTGTGTGTGTGTGTGTGTGTGTGTGTGTGTGTGTGTGTGTGATGTGAGTAGAAAAAAGCTAAAATGTATGTACCAGCATACGCACACATACACATCTCCACTCCCAGATCCCCTCCCTTACGTTCTCTCACTAGCCTGCTGTGTCAAAGTGAATCACAGGCACACTGGCATTTGAACTGGTGAAAACACAACATGTTCAAAGGATCTGTCCTGATCCTAAAAAAAAAATGTGTTGCTGACTCTTTTCATAACCCCCACTCACAAACACACAAACACACTCACAAACGGTGCTGAAGACCTCGTGTCTGTGTTTCTGCCCACTGGGTGGACTAAAGCAGGGTTGACAGGCGTGAAAGTTAATTCTCAAAATGTAAGTGTTGAGTGGTTTTTGACACAAAGATCTCTGTCTTGAATTGACTCTCTAAAAGTTTCTTCCGGTTTCTTTTAGTGTTAAAGTTTTCTTTTTATGCCTCATTTGAGAACTTGGGCAAGGTCACGAATCGCCTGATTGAAATATTTTCATGTGAAAGAAAGCACGTTTATTTTACCCGAAATGTGACTGCATGCTAAAATAGTGTGTGGTTGCCAGGGCCCAGAATTAATAGTAATAAAATGCCAATGTTGTTCACATTCTTCAAATTCAATATGAGATGCAGCGTGAGATGTGTAGAAGTGTATGAATCAGGCAAAATGTGGGTGTCATTTGGGACAGTAAAGGTCTGACAAGACTTTGTTAACAAGACAATGAATCATTTGATATTTAGTTGCTCTGTCAGAAGAGACGCTTCAGTGTGTAAAGTTCATATTTGCAAACAATTTAAATACACGCCTGTTTAGGTTCTTCAAAATTGTAGATAAATGCAATGTGGGTGTCAGAATTTATGATTTCTCGTATGTGAGTTAGTTTTCAGTAAAGTAGAGCCACGTTGCCTTTTATCCTAGAACATGTCAAATTTAATATCACACATATCTGACATCCTGTTTAACTTTGGTTTACAAACATGGAGAGGCAAAGTAGGAGAAGCCGAGATTGTGAATTGTGTGGTGTGTGTGTGCTGTATTAAGAGTAGCAGCCACAGAAAGGTGGAGAGAAAATGACAAAGAAATGCACTATATGGCCAAATATATGCAGACACCAAAACTTAAAAATTCATTTAAGATTACTGAACATCTCATTCAAGTCAGTATTATTTCCCAAATCACAAATTTGCCTCAAAGCCTGGTGCCCTCTTTCCACAGAATCTGGATTCAGGGATTTGCTCTCATTCAGCCACAAGAGCTTTCATGAGATCCTACGTAAAGTCAAGGCTTGTCAACCTCTTCCACACTAAACCAGGTAAACCATTTCTTTCTTGCTTTGTACACATTATCACGTTGAAACAGGAAAAGGCCAAACACAAATTGTTAACACCAAATTGGAAGCACACAACAGGCCTTTTTCACTGCAGACATTTTGACTTGATGTAAGAAAAGCACAGCTGTTACTAATAACATTAACGATGACTCTGTTGTATTCAAGCGTCCCAGTAAGCCATGACAGTGGCTTTGTTTAAATGCACAAAATATTACCATTTTTGACTCGAGTTATATTCCCATTTACCCCAATTATCAAGATCTAAATATTGACATGACTATTATTCATCCAAATACCTTCGTGAAAAGGTCAGTGTTGTGATATTTGCACATATTAAAAACCTGTTGATATCCAAGTCTTTCGTACTGTTTAAAGGTACGTGTGTTTCTCCATCTGACCAGAAATGTGGGCTTTTCTTTTCTGCATGCATCTCTACCATATATGGTATATAACATATATGTTCAAAGAATGTGTCTAAAACCTGAATAATATCAGCATCTCCCACATGTCTTAATCAGAAAATGCCACAATTGGCCTATTTTGGAATGTCCAAATGGAATATGCTGTTTACATGACACATGAAATTCAGAATATTGCCATATTCAGAATAACAGTGGAAAATGAGTGTTCATGTAAATGTAGTCAGTGTGATAGTGAGCAACATGCAGAATACATGAAACTCAAGCAGCTGAATGGAATTCAATCATCTTTCATTTTATTTTTTACGCTGAATTTCCTGCTGTGACATGTTGGAAAGACTTCTGTGAAAAAGGTTGTTATTGTTATTGTTATATGCTGTAGAATTAAGATTTTCTTCATTGGAACTAAGGTGTCGTGGATGAAGTAGTCTTCTCATTTGCTTAAGTAAAAGCAGAAATGCCATATTGTTGAAATACTAATTACAGGTTAAAGTCCTGATGTAATAATTCTCCTTAAGTAAAAGTACACAAGAATTAGTAGAAAAATGCACTTAAAATATTAAAAGTAAAACATCTCATCATGCAGAGCAATGCCCCCTGTGAGTGTTATCGTACATTATATTATTGGACTATTATTAGTGATGCTTTCATGTTTAACTACTACTTGGTAGTTTGTAGGAAATATTTCACAAGATCTCATGTTTTGTCTGTAAAGTAATTAATGGTTATTTTAGCAGTGGAGTAAAAAGTATGATATTCCCCTGTGAAATGCCATAAAGCAAAAGTAAATAAAACTGGAAAACAAATAAAGTGCAAATACTTCACAACTGTACCCAAAAAAGTGCAGCACTAGACTAAAATGTTAACATGGGTGTCCACATACTTTTGTCCATATAATGAAACTTATTTTGATGCCTTATTCAGACTTACAGTCAAGAGAAAAGCCACTGTGCTGTGCATTAGCATGAGCTGGAAACCAAAACAGAGGCCATTTGAGATCATTAGCTTTCCCTCCAGCTCCTTCCAGCAGATGGAAAACAACAAATTAAGGCTGACAAATTGTGGCCATTACAGTTTTTCTCCTGTTGCTCCGATCAAACAGAACAGACATGAGTTAGTTGACACATTTTGAGTAAGCCTGTCAAATCTGTGTGTCATAAAGACCTCCTCAGTCCCTGCGACAGATTCAGTCCAATTAAAACAAACAAACAAAAAAAAAAAACACACAACGAATCACCTCATTAACAGACTGGTTTATTTTTATCCTCCACTCCTCACGCCTTCGCTCTTATTTCTGACATACATTTGTTATGCAAGTCTTTATTAAATCAGAGACACTGATGTTGTGATCATCAATGACGCACATGCAAGGGAGGAACCTGTCACCATGCGCATGTTCCCTGCACACACACACAAACACACACACACACTTTATGTGACAGACTCTGTCAGTCATCAGTTTTTCGGGGCTCACTGAGTTGTCACACAGCAGGTGGACAGAGAACTTGAGAGAGGCTGTTGTGGGGGAGTGTCCCTGTTTTTCAGGTTTAAACCCTGCCAGAGCTTTCCCCCACCAGATGATTCTCCACTGCTATCAGCAACAACATGGCAACTCCCACCCAGACAGCCATTAGTGGTGTCAGACTGTCCTCTGAGGCTGCTGTGAATCCTGCAGGTTTGGACTTCATTCATGGAGCCAGATCTGTCTTTAGAAGAGCTCTCTATTGATTCAACACTGCAATCTTGCAATGTCGGACTCAAGATGGACAGTTACATCATATCAAAATGGATCTTTTTCCCTCTAACTATGTTGTGCAAGATTGTTTAACAGGACAATTTAAGGGTAGTAAAGACCTGAAACTTCTTCAGTTTTCAACTGTTATTTCACAGTTCACAGCACTGAACTTTTAATAAGTTGGGGGACTTGCGAGTGATTATAGAGACATATACAGGGTTTTTTGATCTGCAAGCCCACTACTATTATTTATTATTGCTTTTCTTACTATTCCTAATGATGAGTAAACTGATTCTTTATTATATGAAATCTTTAGAGTGCCCCTTTAATTTGTTGTTGTTGGTGATGAATGACTTTAATCTGCAAATGAATGTATTTGAGAACATCTTGTTATTTCTGAGTGTTTGCACTTAATTTTCTGATCTTTCTGAAAATGTTTCAATATTATACACAGTACTGTGCAAATGTTTTAGGCAGGTGTGAAAAAATGCTATTAACCAAGAATGCTTTCAAAAATATAAATAATAATTGTTTATTTTCATCAATTTACAATATAATAACTGAGTGAACAAAAGAAAGAAGAAAGAAAAATAAACAAAAACAGAAGAAAAAGAAAAAGCTAAAATCAACATTTGCTGTTACTACCCTTTGCTTTCAAACCAGCATCAATTCTTACAGGTACACTTGCACAAAGTCAGGGATTTTGTAGGATTATAGTCAGGTGTGTGATTAACCAGTTTTACCAAACAGGTGCTAATGATCATCAGTTTCACATGTAGGTTGAAACACAGTCATTAACTGAAACAGAAACAGCTGTGTAGGAGGCTGAAAACTGGGTGAGGAACAGCCAAACTCTGCTACCAAGGTGAGGCTGTGGAAGACAGTTTCATGTCACAGGTCATACACCATAGCAAGACTGAGCACAGCAACAAGACTCAATTGAGTTATACTGCATCAGCAAGGTCTCTCCCAGACAAAGATTTCAAAGCTGACTGGGGTTTCAAGATGTGCTGTTCAAGCTCTTTTGAAGAAGCACAAAGAAACAGGCAACGTTGAGGATCGTAGTCACAGTGGTCAGCCAAGGAAACTTAGTGCAGCAGATGAAAAACACATCAAGCTTATTTCCCTTTGAAATTGGAAGATGTCCAGCAGTGCCATCAGCTCAGAGCTGGCAGAAACCAGTGGGACCCAGATACACCCATCTACTGTCCAGAGAGGTCTGGCCAGAAGTGGTCTTCATGGAAGAGTTGCAGGCACAAAGCCAAACCTCCGACATGGAAACAAGGCTAAGTGACTCAACTATGCATGAAAACATAGGAACTGGGGTCCAGAAAAATGGCAACAGGTGCTCTGGACTGATGAGTCAAAGTTTGTAATATTTGGCTGTAGCAGAAGGCAGTTTGTTCACTGACGGGCTGGAGAGTGGTACAATAATGAGTGTCTGCAGGCAACAGTGAAGCATGGTGGAGGTTCCTTGCAAGTTTGAGGCTGCATTTTTTGGAGATTTGGTCAGGATTAATGGTGTCCTCAATGCTGAGAAATTCAGGCAGACACTTATCCATCATGCAATACCATCAGGGAGGCGTATGATTGGCCCCAAATTTATTCTGCAGCAGGACAACGACCCCAAACATACAGCCGATGTCATTAAGAACTATCTTCAGCGTAAAGAAGAACAAGAAGTCCTGGAAGTGATGGTATGGCCTCCACTTAGCCCTGATCTCAACGAGATCATCGAGTCTGTCTGGGTTTACATGAAGAGACAGAAGGATTTGAGGAAGCCTACATCCACAGAGGATCTTTGGTCAGTTCTCCAAGATGTTTGGAACGACCTACCAGCCGAGTTCCTTCAAAAACTGTGTGCAAGTGTACCTAGAAGAATTGATGCATGTGCAGTTGATGTTGCATTTAATACACCAGTCAGGCCAAAGTACTCCGTAAAAAAACAAGGAAGGGGAATGTTTATTTTAAAATAGTTGGATATTTTGTATGTCAGGGTGTACAACATACAGTTCCTGCAGTGGTTCTTATTTATGACCTTTTATAAAATATCTTCTTACTAGATTACAATTGCATTTTCTAGTACAAGTACATACGCTTTCTCACAATATTTGAAAGCTGAAACATTTATTTGAGCAAAAGTAAATATCAAAAGGCAGTTAATTACTTTTACTAGTCTACTTACGGTCATACCAAAAGGCACATTTAATTTGGTGCTGCACAATGAAGAGTTTGCATATTTATAGAAAGATTTTGATGGCATTACCACCACTTGAGTCTTGGCACAGCAAACAAATACAGTCAACCTCAAGCATAATGGTAAACAAATGCACAGATTTCCCTTTATAAATGTTTACATGACATTTCTTCTGGCACCTTTTCATTAAACTCCTTCATGAGACCAAATTCTTCTTCCGAACTACACAGAGACACTGAACACCTGAGACTTCATATGTCAGATACAACCAAAACATGAAATGAAATGCTTGACACAACAGTGATATTAGTGGCTAACAGCTAAACTAAGAGGCCAGCAGGTGGCAGAGCTGTGTCTCCTGCTCGATTCAATGTATCAGAATGAACTCACGTGGCAGAGCAAACAGGATCTTTTTCCTGACGATGGTGTTTCTGAGCAGTTTTTATACCAAAGAATGAGCCTGAGATTATCTTTTTTTACACTGTACACATCAGTGATTGGTCCAAGTAAAACAACACAAACTGATCTTTGTGATTTTGACTCCCAATTGTCCCTTATACAGTCACTACACTCAACATTGTTGGTCCTATTGATATAAACAATATATGTAATGTTCAGCATCGAGTGCGTCGTCTTTTGGCACCGTAACTGTGGTGTGACAGGTGGCTGGCATTACACAGACTATAGCACACATCAGCTTGCATAAAACAAGTAACATAAGACATGTTACAGTCATGGAAAATTAAACCTAGCACCAGGAATTTTAACTGTAAAAAAACAGATAAAGCTCAGCTGGGTTTCCAAAAAGCACACTGATTATAACTAGGTGCTGATATGCTTTAGGCAACAGCTCAGCATGACTGTAAAACTGCACCAGAGTGCAAAAACATTTATGCATCAGATCATTATGTGAGAATAAAATAATGTTTCCTGGAAATCTCACAAGAGGTAAAAGATTATGCAGAAGGTCAACCACAGCAAGCTGCACACAAGAAGCTCTTCATTATTATGGATGCATTCATTTTGGCTGTGAACATGCTTCGAGAGTGTGCTATGAATGGACCTGAATCTGCACTTCACTGAAATCTGAAATGCGTTCACAAGCACTTGTGGCAAATGCATGTGGCAACACAACACAGCCATACGAGCACTACCAACCAAACGAACTGAAGAGGTAACGGTGTCACTGGTGACATTAAGGACATTTTAAGCGTGAGTCGTTGCTCTCATTTCACAGACTCTAGTAGGAAGTTTTGCTCTTGGCTCGCTGGGTGGCAAGATTTCGGCAGTGCAGGTAGACAGAGAGAGGATGGATGAAGGCGAGCAGGCTGAGCACTGTCAGGCCGACGTTCACCTGTGGACACATGAGGGGAGAGAGGAGGAGGCAGTGAGAGGAGAGTTTATAGGCAGAGGTGGCGATAACGGGAGGAGAAGAACCAGACGAGGTACAGTGGGTGGGATTTACAGTTGTATCGTTTGAATGTTGTGTACTCACATATAAAGGGTCTCCATCCAGAGCTCCTTTCACCAGAGCAAAGCAGGGATACTGCAGCAAAGAAAACACTGCAGACAAAGCCATGACCATCCCATACAGCTTCCCAAAGTGGCATGATGGGAAACTACACACACACACCAAGCAATGACATGGCAAAGAGGAGGAAGTGGTGAAAAAGTCAGAGAGTGTAGAAAAGGTTACATTTTAAAACATTTAAAATATTCCTTCAAGATATGTATGTACAAGTTTCTCATTTATACACAATATATAAACAATACATTTTATTTTATCATTTGGTACAACACATTTTTACTGGTCGCTTCTTCTTTAATTTTCTGTTCATGTGTGTTCATCCATTTTAGCATTTAATAAATAAATATGCAATTCTTTAGCTATGAACACAGTAAAAAGAATAAGCTGAACTCCAAAACAAAGTGTCTTCTGCATTCATGTGTTACTGTAACACCTTACTGGTATGTGTTTGTGCAATGGCCTGATTGTTCATGCAAGTATGAGAATTGTGCACATAAAAAAGGTTATATATAAAAAAAGTGGTGTGTGCATGTGTGTATCTGATACTCACGCCACACTGATGAAGGCTGCGTTGCCGCCGTAGAGGAAGGAGCGGTTGATCACCTGCAGAATGAAGGTGAGGTACTGAAGCGGCAGGTACGGGGTGGAGGCACAAACGGAGAACAACACACACTGCAGCGCTGTCAGGAAGAGAGAAAGCACAGAGGCTCGCAGGTCGGCCTCCTGTTCGCTCTCTCCTACAAACAGGAACACACACACACACACACACACACAAATGAAAACACACACCTGTTCCTCCAAAGAGAAAAAAATGATGACAGAGAACAGGGCACTGACGGGTCTGTAGGCTTTTATACCAACTAAATACTGCACCAAATTTCACCGACAACGGAAACTGCTACCAGAGAGAGAGAAGTACAAATCTGGGAAATAAGCAGCCATGACTAGATTAGGCATCAATGGGACCCAGAGGTGGAAGAAGTACTCAGATATTTTAAGTTACAGTAGCAATACTACAATGTAGAAGAGGTCTTGCATATAAAACTTTATTTCAATTTAATTTAACACATTTTTTGGGGAGATTTGTGCATGAACTTCATTCTACATTTGGGCACCACTTTCTAAGAAGGCGTATAAAAATATAAATGGCTTATAAATGGTTAATGAACCACTTATTAAAGCTTTATCGGTCAGTAATAGGCCATCAATAAGGATGTCAAAATTCCCTTTGGCTGTGGTTTATTTTTCTCTACCTGGTCTTTTAGGAACATGAGGTTGTGCCATGGGTGCAGCCTGCTGCCTGTTAGGTTCATCACTATGATTATTAGTGTTAGTAATTTACCTGCAGCACGAGGTTTGCCCTTGTGTCTGTCCATGATGAGGCCATTCCAGGGAGCACACAGCACGCCACACAGCTGTGTTATAGCAAAGGCATTGATGTACTGGCTCACTGCAGGAACACATGAGCAAAGACAAGAAGGTTGGAGAAAAAAGACCCTGACAGCAGCTTCTTGCTTTTTGAATTTTTTTTCAGTTATGTCATCTTTGTTGAAGTATTGAATGAACTTTCCTTACTTAGGGGGAATATGATGAAAGTTTTCCTAATGAGGAAGGTTTGCACAAACTTCCATCTTTGCTAAAACAGTGACAGTGACAGTGTGTGTTTACCCAATGAAGGCTCTCCCACTGTCAGCCTCTGCAACATGGGGTTGAGGGTGCCGATGAAGAGGTAATGCCGCAGTTGCATCACCGACAACCAAAGCAGATGCCACCAAAAGAACCTGGACAGGAAACACTCACGGAAACTCTTCTCTGAGAGGGGCGAGGAGAGACCACAGAGGTGAATGAAGAAGAGGAAACAAGAAAGTGAAATTATGGTGGAGAAAGAGTATTCTGTTATAGTTTACTATGTGTTAATCATTGCCACAGTAAACTTGCAGTTGCTCACACACACACACCCTTGTTTCACAGGGACGTCCTTGTCAAGTGGTGTTTCCTCTACCCTCCTCTGTATGTCACTATTCGCTGTTGTCTGCTCTGAGGACTGGCTCTTTGATTTACCACAAGTTATCCTGACAAAGGTCAGACGTTACAGTGGGTAAGTCACAGATTGTACACTGTGGCACTTTGATAGTTATTTCCTTTATAAATGTGGTTTTCAAGTCACAACCAGCTATAACCACATAACAGGCCGTGAAATACATTTTCAAGGGATGATGATGAAATATGATGTGAAAATAAACTGGGCTAGTAAGATGAAAAAAAATGTTGTTTTTGCCTTTCAATACTTGCAACTGAACTGAACTCATTCATCATCAAGCAGATTTTGTAGATAAGGAAAGTTCAGCGTTTTCATTTTTAACAGATTTTCCCTCTAAAATATGTTGATGTTTTTGAAAGGAAGAGGATAGATTTAAGTGTTTTTCTTGTCCCAGACACTATATCCAGTCACACTTTAAACCTGTTTTTCTTGCTATAAGAGCACAGCATACTGATGTGTTTACAGTAAATAAGGTTTTCTAGTAAATAGCCCACAAGTAAGTCAAGTCTATAACTGGATAGATCTGTGGTCAGATAAAATCTCATTTTACTTGTACTTTTACAGCATTGGTTTCAATTCAGTTTTCACTTTTCATTTTTTTAAATAGCTGAAACAACATAGATAAATTAAAGGATTTCTTTTCATCTTTAAAAAAAAAATAACAACAACAAATGAGCCATATGTATCCCTGAAGCATACATGAGGCGCTGATGTGCGTGTTCAGTTAGTTGGGGATTCATACCCGTATGTGTAGTGATCAGGCAGCGGGTAGGGAATGAACTTTCTGGGCAGCAGGAAGAAAGTCCTGAGCAGGTGAATGACGCTGCAGGCAGACAGAAAGAGGAAGGACGCACGGAGGGAGATGCCAGACTCATGTAACAACTGCAGGAGAAAACAAGATGGGGTCAAGATCATCGTTTCAACATGAGACGGTTCAAACGTATTGTGTTGATTTCGTTCATGAATGCAGAGTTTGGATGTTTCTCACCTTGATGACGAGGAAGAGTGCAGAGGAAGAGTCAAAGGCCCCATTGTACAGAGTGATGATGGTGGAGCGACGTGAGCCAAACAGGTTACCTACCTTTAGGAGAGAAATTTGAACTGATTAAAATAGATGAATGTAGAGTTTAATGTGTCTGTGGGGCTTACTTTGAAATTCGGTGTGGAAAATGTAATTCAGTGTGAAATGAGTTCTTGCTAAGCTGAATGTCCTGTTTGGATGTGAGAATGTGGTTGTGGACTCAAAGCTTCACCATTTGAACTCACAGTTTCCCTGAGAGAATTTGTGTGTTTCTTCCCCCCCCCCATGATCATGAGCTCAGTCATTGAAAAGCCCTGCAGCCAGGAAAAGTAAACTAGGCAGACTCTGTCTTTTGTTTGTGTTACTGTTTAGAGATGACATGGGACAGAAATGAACATTTTGTATCTGGTGAAGATGTTGGACATCATTAAGTCAAACCTCTGTTACTTCCAGAAAAGCTCTGACAACCAGGTTTCTTAGTCAGCTTTCCTCAAAAGTATGTCATGGGATGAGTTTCTACGGCACCTCTAGGTGATACTCACACATGTAGGCATTCAGAAACAGCTTCAAAAAAGATATATCACCAAACTTGTAATAATGAAACAAAAGAATGAAGATTTTGTTTTTTAAAGGAAGAAAATACTTCAGCATTTAACATTGTAATAGAATTCTGAAACACTGATTTTCAATAATTTTCTCTCGCTGCAATTTGCCAAATTAGAGTAAATATCAACCATCCACTGATTCTGAAACATAAAAAATGTCAAATAGAGCTGAAAGAATCATTATCGCCAATCATAATTAATCATGTTGGTTTGATATTATTAAACATTTCTTTTGTTTGTTTTTTTTAAGCAAAAAATGATAAATATTCTTTGGATCCAGCCTTTCCAGTTTTTGCTGCTTCTCTCTGTTTAACATCACTGTAAACTGAAACTGAAACTAAAGACCGACAGCAATCTCTTGTTCCAATCTTAACGACAGATTCAGTACCTGCATGTTGGTGATTAGAAACAAGATACCGCCCACTGCCAGGAGAGAGAGAGCTGGGAAGAGCAGGTTGGACAAAGCTGATGGGAAAGTAAAAAAATGAGAAGAATGAGCATCTACTTTTGCCAGCATTTGTTTAGACGATATAGGCCTGAGAGAACACAAAGAAAAGAGGCAGAGAAATGTTTTTCACCTGGAGTTGCGAAGGTCACCATTATGGTGCCCATGGTGTATAGAAATCTGGTGGGGGAAAGAAATTCCAGTGTCATCATGTCATATTATTTCCAGGACAGAATTTTATACAACAAAGAACTTGAGAGGGGAAAATTGGTCTTAAAATTTATACAAATACACTTTCAGCAATTAAAAGGAAAACATGACATTTGATACAAAAATACAGCAAACACACGTTCTTGCGCAGCTGTTTCGCACTTTTGGCCGACTTTAATTTCCTTTTCTCGGCCCATCCTTAGCAAAGATCTTTCCCCCTCCTCACTTGCCACCTCTTGTCCAACTATTTGCATTCCTTGACCTTCTATTTTCCCTCCACCCTCTTTTAGTGGAAACATATGGATGGCTTTAGTACCAGTTTGTTATTGTGGATTTAGATATATCTGGGGCAATAACCTGGGGAGGCCTGTGTGCATGGTGTTATGTTATACGATAGACAGCAACTCTGAGGCAGTAGGGAGGACAGGGTGTGTGCATCAAACCATAAAACATATTTCTTTCTAACACTCCTTATGTAACATTCCTCCATCCTCTGGTTATT
Organism: Holacanthus passer; assembly: GCA_025331565.1. NCBI lineage: Eukaryota > Metazoa > Chordata > Actinopteri > Pomacanthidae > Holacanthus > Holacanthus passer. The sequence continues at coordinate 76,528 of JAFREQ010000073.1, read as the reverse complement.
AATAGTCTTGACCTATATTTCTTAATCACGCTCTTGGTCGTCCTCTTTCCAGTTTCATTTTTGTAAGGGTCACCCTTTACGGCTTTGTCTTCTTTACTGCTTCCTTTTCACATAAAACATGTTCTCCACATTTTGCATTGCTAAGTGTCAGGCTTTGGTATGTGTGCTGCATCTCCATTCATGTATCTGCTGCAGTGTGGAGACCTCAGCTACTTCACATAACATCCCTCGGGGGAGCTGTTCTAACCTCTCTGTCTTCATGTGCTGTCTCGTGCCTTCTGACTTTTCCAGCTGTCCTACCTGTTCCTTTTTACTTCACAGGAGCATGTGCAGTTTATTTATCCACATGCACACCAAATGTACAATTTCCTCGCCTCTCTCCACATGTCTCCATGTGAGAAAACAACTGTTATTGTAAGCAAATACATTCAGGAATCCCTCAGAGGGAAATACCAGAGATGGACTGAAATTACAGTAAATTGCCTTTTTGTACAGCAGAACGAGCTTGGCCACCGCAGACAGAGAGAGACACAGCCATGCAGGGACAGATGCCCATCTGTCTTTAGTGAGAATGTGTTTGATTTAGTAAAAAGAGAAAGCTGCTGCAGAACAGGACTCAGCTTTATCTTTACTTTTATTGATGCATCAAAAAAGTGAATGATTTGGCTAAGCAGCATGTTACAAACAGTCCTCAAAAAGGAGTCGCTGTCAGATGGATCATTTCCAGGTTGTAAGTAAACAGCATCAATCACGTCTGAACTGACAACAAATAAATATTACATTTAAGTACATAAAAAGCAGTTTTTGGAATCATGTCCAAGTATTTAATTATCGCTGACTTCACAACTTGTTATAGTCAGTTTTCTAACTTTTTGTATATTATTTATGTATATCAAAATGAATCTACCTTCAATCAATCCAAATCATGTGCAGAATTTTTGCTGCATCTTGCACTTGTTGCTCGATGGACATTAATTAACAACCTCTTGTTGCTGTTCTTTACTAGTCAATGTTAATCAATTCATTCCTCTTAACTACTCGTCCGGTGGGCTTTTAGTCCCTAACTGAGTAACTTTCACCTGAAACAACATAAGAAATCTTTGAAATCCCTATCAATCTTGAAAAGTAATTAAGGTTGTTGTTGTTGTTCGACTCACATTCCAAAGAGCCGAGCCACCGTGGTTCCAAACCGGTCAAAGAGGAAACCATTGGGCAGCGTCAGGAAATTGTTCATGAAAGAGGCGATAGTGAAAACAAGCGAGAACTGTTCATCCTGTCCACTGCAATCTGTCAACACATAAAACAATAGAGACAGAGAGAGAACTAGGGTTGAGACGTTTGTGATAAACAGTTGACAAGAAGGTCAGAGAGGTCGACATAAAGATGTTGACTGTAGAAATTCAAGTGCTTAGAAAGACAATGTTAAACTTTCTGCAGCTTAAATGCTTTCAATAATTTTTTACAGACAATCACAATTCAAAGTAGTGGAGGTGAGGATATTAAACTGACCTATGACCTGCGTTGCATTGACTCCTGTAGTGTTGACGCACAGAGAGCTGAAGTAACCCTCCGTCTTCAGGACGAAAACAAGCGAAGCCCATCCGAACACGGCTCCAGCGAAGCACAGACACTCCACCAGACCCGTGGCAAAGGTGAGGTAGCGTTGGACCCCCATTGTACCACACACTCACACACACAGGCAGACAATTCACAAACACTGTATTTTCACCTGCATGGACACACACATGCACACATATGGCTTCTGTCACTGCACCTGCCAAAAAAAGGAAATTAAAATTAGCACCTTTTAGAGAACACTAAGTGTTAACATGAGCCCATTCTGCAAATATAAATCGACAAAAAACTTGTTATTATGTAAAAAAGAGAACTTGGCCTGACATAACATGCGAAAAGCCCTTAAATGGAAAAGCTTGCACAAGCAGGGCATGAGCTACAACTGGAAACATCTGGGAACATTTCCTGCCTGAGTTCTGAAAGATGAACTTTTGCATGAATTGAGAGGTTGGATAACACACAATCCCTTGTTTTTACTGAGAAACCATTAAAAAAACTCCCATTTTAACAGCAGAAGGTATCAATTAATCAATTCCCAGAAAGAAAATGTACAGTTGTCACGTTGTAATATTCACCAGCTCTAGTACTCACAGTTCAACGTCTTTGGGTCTCCCTCACTGTGCTCACAAACCACACCTCTCTGCTGTTGCCCCACTGTCTTCCTTTATATAGGCACTGGTTTTCCTTCCTCTTCCTTAACAGTTCACCCCTCCCTCGCTAATGTTTTTCTCTTTCTCAATTACTCTCTCTGATGTGCAGCAGAGAATATCCCTATCCTCAGCTCATGGCTGCAGAAAATAAACACTCCCACATTCCCAGCAAGCTGCACAGCCACTGAAGCTGAGAGACATGCTCCAGATGTGGACGCTGGGAGTGAGGGCCGGACTGGTTTAGCTGTAAGGTCATGTGACTTGTACAAAAAAGTAACTCGATGTGGAAACTGGTTCTCTGTGTCATAACTGGGTCTGTCTGAACGAGGTATCCCTGATTGACCTCACATAAACTCCTCCTCGGCTGCTAATGTGCAAAATCAAACAAGCATCACTTTGCAATTTAGTTTTAACCTATAAAAACATTTTATTTTTGTCTTGAATGATTACAGAGGGAGTGTAACATTTTCAATTTTACAACATATTTACAATAATATCCCCATAAACAGCATCATTAAACACATCAGTATATAAATGATGGAAGCCCTGAGTAATCACTCTCCTCAGCTCTCCTCGGGTAACAAACACAAACAAGGCTCAGTCAAAGATCACGCCTCGACTGCAGGTGTAATGCTTGAAGTTGGAGGACAGGTTCCCAAGATTCTTTTTCAAGTCACAGGTCAGGTTGGGGGTATGAATAAAAGGCCCACACATTTGGATTCATTGAAACGGAGGAAGTTTGTGACATCCAGCATTTGAGATCAAAGAGACATGCTCTAACACGAGAAAATTTGTCGATGTCGCTACCAGTCAGAGGAACATAAAGTTGCCTGCCATCCACATAACAGTGGAAAGGAAGCATAGAAATAGAATATAGGACCAAGACTTGACCCCAGGGGATCACCACATGAGAGCGGAGTTGGGGATGAGGAGAATTCTCCCATTACAACAGAGAATGACCTGTCAGAGAGATGGGAGCGAAACCAGGCAAGATCAGTGTCCTTAATACCAGCACAGTTTTCAAGGTGTTAAAGTTATCATGGTCAACTATTTGAAATGTAGAACTCACAAATTTAGCTGAATTAAAATTGTATTATCCCCAGAGTAAGTAGTGAGTAGTAAATCATTAGTAGCTTCAACAATAACTTTTTCTGTGTTGTGCTGGGCTTTGAATCTTGAATGATATCTCTCAAAAATATTACTGTTATTCATGTAAGAAATTAATGGAGAGGTAAGAGACTTTTCTAAAATTTTAGAATAAAATGGGTAAGTTTGAAATTGGTCTAAAACCGTTTAAAACAATAATGAAGTCAGGAGAGAAATCCTGAGATCTGATCAGAGTAAAGATTTCAATAAGTCTAATAATGATAAACCCTGTTGTTGTGGCAGATGAGAAATCAGAGCACACACTGCTACATCATCTTCATCAGTGAGCCCAGATACTTTGCATCATGTTCAAGGCTCATTCACATTGCTGCTGTTCCATCTTTCAGTGCGATCCAGCGGGTTACTGGAGGTTGACAGAGAGGTTGCTGTCAGCTGGGGACAGACATGTAGATCAGCCATGGAAAACTTCCTTTAAATTCCACACCACTCACGAGACTTCAGAATATATGTTTTTCCACAATCATAACCTGATCACAAGACACAGCTTTTTTTACACACACACACAGACACATTGTGCGACACACACACACACAAGCTTGCACACACTTCCTAAAACCATTGATCAAGCTATATCAACCCTCTACATTTGCCTGAGTGTGTATGTGCAGATATCGCCTTGAGATGCGAATTTCAAAGATCATCAGGTCTTAAGTCGTGTGACTTTCATCTAAAAAACACAGAGTCACTATAGCTTAAAGGATAACCCTGGCATCATTTTGTGTTATTTATTACGATCAACAAATCACATGAAACCGAAATCAACAATGTTATCTTTATAACAATCTGTCAAGCAACTGCCCTGATTCAGCTTGTTCCTATTTGCCATCGACCTCCATTACTGTTCAAAAAACATATTAAAGCAAAACTGTTCCACTGCTACATATTCTGTCAAGCTGAACTTTCAAACCAACGAGGATGACTTTTATGTGTCCTAAAAATCTTCAGACTGAGGGATGAAGTCTGATGATCTGCAGCTCCCAGATCACTGAGCAAACCTGTAACATGGTTGAAAGCTCGAGAAGCAAGCCAGTAGACCTTGGCTTTTGACATTTGACAAACTTAGTTTGTCAAATGCTTATTATAGCTTATTCCTGTGACAAAGTGGGTGAGAACACACCATTTGTCTCAATTGTTCTTTTGTTACTCACCTTACCTTACCCACCATGTGCTCCAGGGGACAAAAGGAGGAATGATTAGATCATCCCCTGTATTTATACCCTGGGTGACATCACCAGTGATGTCATTGGTGATGTCACCAGGCGAAACCAAGAAAGAGGGGTGGAGGGTAAATTTTGGTTAAATTAATTAGTGATGTTAACAGTTATTTATGAAAGTGTGGTTCTGCATATACGTTATCAGATATTGTAGTAGTGTTTGGTTGTGAAATATGTTGCGGAAAACGATTGTGTTATTTACCTGCTGTCAGAGGAAGTATTTGTACGCACCCGTGCAGATGGAGCTGCTGAGATTGACTCCTGTTAACAGGAGTCTATTTAAGCAAATGGTCATTGACTGTTAGGGGGGGACATCAGTGTAGTCGTGTGCACGTGATGCTACAGTAATCTGAGTTTGTATGAGTTAAATTGTGTTCTGTTAAACCGAGTTAACTGTTTAGTTGTTTCTTTGTTTATTTGGGTTTATTTTTTGTACTTATGTAGCATATGGTCACAGCTTGTAAATAAACACCTTTTTGTAACTGGAAGTCTCTTTCGCCTGCCTCCTACCACATTTTTAGCCGCTTTGGTCCCACTCCTTAACATTTGGTGGCAGCGGTGGGATCCAGGCCAGTAGGAGGCAGTGAAGAAATGTCGTCCCGACCAAAGAAACCCCCAACAACAGAGCGCCCACCAGAAGCATCCATAGATGCCAGTGGTCAACCCCAGGGGATGGAAAGCATGGCTGAGCTCTCAAGTCTTCTGCGAGGTTTGATGCAGCAACAGGCTGATCGAGATGCCAGGGCAGACCAGGAGCGCTCACGACAGGAGGAGAGATGGAAACGTATCCAGCACCAGTTTACCCAGCTCCAACAGGAGGTACAACAGGACCGGGAGGATCGCCGACGGCCAATGGAAGGTGCAGCAGCCATGCCCACCTCCTCAAGAGAGCTAACAGCTGAGCCCCTGCCCATACCAGCTATCCAAGACAGATCCGATGCAGTGCAGCTAGCAACCGGAGAGCAGCATTCTGGTTTTATGAGGCTGTCAGGCTGGAAAAGCCCAAAAATGCAGCCCTACAATGAAGGTGAGGACATTGAGCATTATTTAATCACATTCGAAAGAATTGCTCTCGCTTGCCAGTGGCCTCAGGAAGAGTGGGCTCTGCGTCTTGCTCCACTGCTAACCGGGAAAGCCCGTGCTGCATATGTAGCTATGGACATTGATGACACCATGGACTATACAAACGTGAAGAGTGCTGTGCTACAGAAGTTTGAGATAAATGCAGAGACTTACAGAATAAGATTCCGTTCCAGTGTGCCAGGAGAAGAGGAGACACCGAAAGAGCTGCAGGTCCGCCTCAAGGACCTGTATGAGAAGTGGATGGTCCCCAAGGAGAAGACAAGGGAACAAATTGGAGATGCCATTATTATGGAACAATTTCTCAAAGTCCTGAACCCTGAGCTTCGCACCTGGATTAAAGAGCGGAACCCAAAGACTTCCAAAGAAGCAGCAGAAATGGCAGAAGTTTTCCTGGCAGCCCGCCGACCATCAAAAGACTATCTTCCAGCTAAGTCCTGCCCACCCACTCCATGGGGTAAGCCTGTTGGTGGGAATGAGTTTAGAGCCAGGAGTACAAGACATAGTCCCCTTCCCTCAGTTAAATTTGAGCCTAGGAACAAAGCTAATATGGCATGTCATGTGTGTGGTCAGACAGGTCATTTTAAAGCAGAGTGCCCTCAAGCACATGTTAGTAAAAACTACATGTGTTTTGCTCCCCAGTCACCAGTCAGCGAGTTGGTTAGGGATGAGATATTAGGTCACCAAGAGGAGCTTACAGTAGGGGTTTTGATAGAAGACAGACCCTGCGTAGCGCTTCTTGATTCAGGAAGTAATCGCACCCTAGTCAGACAGGATAGTCTCCCGAGGGATGTTATTTTCTGTGGAGGGACAGTTGATGTTTTTGTATTCATGGAGACAAGGTAGGGTACCCCATAGCTGAGATAGTTATCCAGGTGGAAGGTCAGGACTATCTCCTTTCAGTAGGGGTATTTGAACAACTCCCCTATCAGGTTGTGCTAGGTTGTGATCTCCCTATCCTTGCTGAGTTGATAGCCAAGCAGTCTTGTGAGGCTAAGGCTAGCTATCATAGTAAGAACTTGCTTGCTGTCACAAGGTCCAAGAGCCAGCAGAAACAGGAGTGCTCAGAAGTGGGGTGGGAGGAGTTGCCTTTTGTAAATGAGGACGTGCCTTGTGTGGAAACTACTAGCCGGTGCCAGGAAAGGAAAAGTAAGAGACAGAGAAGACAGGACAGAGTGAGGGGGACAAAAGTAGCAGAGCAGATATCCAGGCCTTTAGACCCTAGCCTTTTTGTCATTCCTTGTGACATTGCGAAGCTACAGAGAGAGGACCCCACACTTGTAACCTTGTTTTCTAAATGTGTGCCCGAGTCAACCCAAGTTACAGGGAGGGGAAAGGAAGAGTTTGTGGTTAAGGAAGACAGGTTGTATCGCCGTAGTCAGATTGGAGATCAGCTTGTTGTTCCTAAGAGTTTGAGGCCCACAATCCTTAACCTGAGTCATTCTGTTCCATGGGCAGGTCACTTAGGACAAGCAAAGACATTTTCTAGGATGGTTCCACGCTTCTACTGGCCCCAGCAGTATGCAGACACAGTGAAATACTGTCAGGCTTGTCCAGAGTGTCAGTTGACAGCTCCAAGCAGGAAAGTTGATAGGGCTCCCCTTATTAACATGCCCATCATTAGTACGCCCTTCTCCCGCATTGCCATGGACATTGTAGGGCCACTAGAAAGGAGTAGTGCAGGCCACAGGTATATACTAGTAGTCTGTGACTATGCCACAAGGTATCCTGAGGCCTTCCCATTGAAGAAAATCAAAGCCCGCCAGATTGTCAACTGCCTCATTCAGCTGTTCTCCAGAGTCGGCATTCCAAAGGAAATCATCACAGACCAAGGAACAAACTTCACTTCCCGCCTGCTGAAAGAAGTGTACAGCTTGCTAGGGATTCATGGTGTAAAGACCAGTCCCTATCACCCACAAACAGATGGCCTGGTTGAGCGTTTTAACAAGACCCTAAAGTCCATGCTGAGAAAGTTTGTGAATGACTCAGGATCAGACTGGGACCAGTGGCTGCCGTTCTTGATGTTTGCATACAGAGAAGTCCCTCAAGCATCAACTGGGTTTTCACCTTTTCAGCTGGTGTATGGACATTCAGTGAGGGGTCCAATGGATGTTTTGAAGGAGGCCTGGGAGGGTCCAGAGCCACAACAACAGTGCAGTGAGCTCTCATATGTTCTGAAAATGAGAGACAGACTAGCCCAGTTTCAAGAACTCGCCAATGGAAATCTGGCTCAAGCGCAGCAGCAACAGAAGCAGAGTTACGATAAAGCTTCAAGGAGGAAGGTTTTCCAGGAGGGCCAAAAAGTTCTCCTTTTGCTACCAACATCTGACAGTGGACTTCTTGCCAAGTGGCAGGGGCCATATGCAATCAGTAAGAAGACTGGCCCAGTCACATATGAACTCTTTTTGCCAGATCGCCGGAGGAAACATCAAGTGTTTCATGTCAATCTTCTGAAAGAGTGGGTAGACCAACCAGACCAGTCAACAACTTTATGGGCACGCACTGTTGTTGACGAGGAAGACCCACAGGAGCAGTATTTTCCCTCTTCATCTGAGACCCCAGTTTTTCCAGATCTAAGTCACCTCACTGCAGATAAAGGTGAGGTACTGCAAGCCCACATGGCAAAAGAGCTGTTTAGCCTGAAGCCAGGTTGTACACACCTCATTGAACATCAGATCCGTCTGCATTCACCAGAGCAGCAACCAATCAGGGACACTACCTCCCGAATTCCAGCCAAACTGGTTCCAGAATTGAAGAAAGAGGTTGAGGATATGTTGGCTACAGGAATCATCGAGCCCTCTCACAGTGAGTGGTGTAGCCCTGTGGTGTTGGTTCCCAAGAAAGATGACCCCACCCTAAGATTTTGTGTCAACTTTTCAAAATTGAATGCGGTGTCGGCCTTTGACCTCTACCCTATGCCAAGGGTTGATGAACTGATTGAGCGCTTGGGCAATGCCAACTTCCTGACAACCCTTGACCTCTGCAAAGGGTACTGGCAAGTGCCTCTAGCAGAAGCTTCAAAGGACCTGACAACATTCAGAGTTCCCAGTGGCCTGTTCAGATTCAAAGTGATGCCCTTCGGTTTGCATGGAGCCCCAGCAACGTTCCAGAGGTTGGTGGATGAGGTTTTGAGAGGAGCAGAGGACTACGCAGCGGCCTACATTGATGACATCGTGATCTTCAGTCGGACTTGGGAGGAGCATGTGCAACATCTCGCTGATGTCTTTCAACGGATCCGGGCTGCTGGTCTTGTCATCAATGCGAAGAAGTGTCACATTGCCAAGTCGGAGGTTCAGTACCTGGGGTATGTGATCGGGGGTGGAAGCATCCGTCCACAGGTGGGAAAAGTGGAAGCGATTGCAGCTGCACCACTGCCTAACACCAAGAAGAGGTTACGGTCATTCTTGGGGTTAGTAGGCTGGTATCGCCGACTCATCCCTAACTTCTCTTCAAGGTCTGCGGTGCTAACTGACATGACTCGCAAAGCCAGCCCCGTAAGGGTTAAGTGGACTCAAGAGAGTGAGAATGCTTTTAATGAGTTGAAAAACTGTCTGTGTCAAGAACCTGTTGTGCAATGTCCAGATTTCAGTCTGCCCTTTACAGTACAGACAGATGCGTCCGGAGTGGGTCTCGGAGCTGTTTTACTGCAGGGAGAGGATGGGAACCAGTTTCCTGTGCAGTACATCAGCCGAAAACTCTTCCCAAGGGAAATGAGGTACTCAACAGTTGAAAAGGAAGCTCTGGCCATTAAATGGGCTTTAGACACTTTTAAATATTACCTCATTGGCAAAGAGTTTGTGCTTGAGACTGATCACCGGGCTTTGCAATGGATTCACAAAATGAAAGACACGAATGCTAGAATCACCAGATGGTACTTGTCTCTCCAGCCTTATCGCTTTCAGGTCCAGTATAGGCCGGGGCACAAGAATAACATCGCCGATTTCCTGTCCCGTGACTCTGAGGAGTAACGGTCTTAAGGGGGAGGGTGTGTGACAAAGTGGGTGAGAACACACCATTTGTCTCAATTGTTCTTTTGTTACTCACCTTACCTTACCCACCATGTGCTCCAGGGGACAAAAGGAGGAATGATTAGATCATCCCCTGTATTTATACCCTGGGTGACATCACCAGTGATGTCATTGGTGATGTCACCAGGCGAAACCAAGAAAGAGGGGTGGAGGGTAAATTTTGGTTAAATTAATTAGTGATGTTAACAGTTATTTATGAAAGTGTGGTTCTGCATATACGTTATCAGATATTGTAGTAGTGTTTGGTTGTGAAATATGTTGCGGAAAACGATTGTGTTATTTACCTGCTGTCAGAGGAAGTATTTGTACGCACCCGTGCAGATGGAGCTGCTGAGATTGACTCCTGTTAACAGGAGTCTATTTAAGCAAATGGTCATTGACTGTTAGGGGGGACATCAGTGTAGTCGTGTGCACGTGATGCTACAGTAATCTGAGTTTGTATGAGTTAAATTGTGTTCTGTTAAACCGAGTTAACTGTTTAGTTGTTTCTTTGTTTATTTGGGTTTATTTTTTGTACTTATGTAGCATATGGTCACAGCTTGTAAATAAACACCTTTTTTTTTGTAACTGGAAGTCTCTTTCGCCTGCCTCCTACCACATTTTTAGCCGCTTTGGTCCCACTCCTTAACAATTCCTCTCAGCTCTTTGTTGCATTTCATCTGAATAACCACATGGTACAGAATTTATATATGTGTAAATTCTGTAATGAAGTCCAAAGTAAGTCCAAAGTATCATAGGACAAGTTGCAAAACAAAATATGAAAGTAGTGTAAACACACAGTGAGCATGCTCAGGTCAAAGAAGGTCAAAACTTGGTTTTAGGGTTAAAGTTAGACTTAGGTCTATGCATGTAGATTAGGGGGCCCATGGTAGTAATGAGCTTCTATTAACCCACCGGACCTTCCTGTCCCTGTGCAGTGTGTCCCTCTGCAGGAGTACTACATGATCCAAGGTTTAGAATATGAAAGAACTAAAGCACAATATCAGCTGAAATAATAAAGATCATAGAGGAATAGTTCAACATTTGGGAAATACACCGACTTGAATTATGATGAGAAGATTAATGCCACACTCACGCTGTACTATAAACATGTAGTTGGACCCAGCTGATGGTTAGTTTAGCTTAGCATAAAGACTGGAAACAGAGGGAAACTGGCTCTCAAAAGCTCACGAATGAACCCTTAATATTTCCTTTATTTAATCCATTCAACCCACAAGTGTAAATCTGACAATTCGCTGTTCTACAGAGGGTTAAGCGATGGACTATTTCTTGGCTGGGAGCAGTCACTTCCTGTAATCCCCACCAAATGCCTGGCAGCTTGTCATCCCACAAAATGGGGAATTATAATTTTACGCTTTGGTTTGCATACAGATTAAACACACAAAGTACGATACTGGTTAATTAATGAGATTTACAAGTGCTGGTAGGCAGATTTTACTGTTTTTGTTTCTGGTTTTTGTGCTATGATAACCAGCTGTTGTGTATTTCTCAAAATGTCAGAGAGGGCCTCGAGATCTGGACCCACTTTTTCATGCCAGTTGATATTGCGCTTTATTACTAAGGCACAAAGTTGATTATATTACCACACACCACCTGCCACACAGAGATCTTAGGGGCTTTTGGTGGGGGTCGGGGGACTACCTGTTGGTAATCTGCCTTTGAGATTAGGTGAAGGTTAGTTCAAGTGGGCCTGCAGGTTAGTCAGCCGTAATGGTTATGTATAGAGTTAAGGTCTGGAGAGTGCATTATGTCATTAAGAGTATATATTGGTATAAAAGCAGAAGTCAAACACAGTCTGCAAACGTGCCAACAGAAAAAGTGGCAACATCAGCAACTTCTAAAACAGCTAATAGTCAGATGTTTTCACCTCTCATCTCTTTTCTTTAGAGAACAGTGCCAGAATAGAAGCAAACCACGAGACTCTTACTTCATCTCACTCACTACTTCTTCTTTCTGAAAATGTTGAGGCGGAAGAGAAACGTAAAGATACAATGCTGCATATGACTTATAACATCATCTGATGACAAAATCTTAAACACGTTCTCTAATACGATGATTTTCCTAATTAGTGTTTTGATATGCATGTTTGTGCAGTACAATGGGTACTAATGCAGTACAGGGTTGCAATGTAGAATGTATTGCTGTCTGAATGTTTTATGATGTTTGTTCTGTCCCTCATGGACAAATGACACTTTTAATTGAACCAATTTGATAAATAAAACTCCAAATAAAATGTATTTAACTGAAGTGAATTGGAGGATATGGATATTTTATTGTCGTTCCAGAACGTTATACATGAAAGGGAAATAAATAACATACTCAGGTCATCATTGATTGTATTGAGCTGTTGAAGCTGTTCAATGTCCATCTGACCAGTGAGAGGGTTAAACACACACCTGGTTAATGTACAACACTTTTCAGCCCCAGGAAAATACTAAACCTCTGACAATGAGAGTACTTTTCTGTCCTCTTTCTATGTATTCCTGGTTTTACTGGTACTGGTACTACAAGTACTGATTTTCAGCTCCACTCTCGTTTGAGAGTGTTCATATTTACATATGTTTGGCGAACAATCGGCTGAGCGATCGGAGCGATGACGCCCCTGAAACAAGCACAAAGTAAAGCTGGCTGCAGTCCAGGCCTGGCAGAGCATCACAAGGTAAATGGCCTCAAGTTCATGTTTATCTGTCTGATTTTTTGTTTTGTACAGTCTATGGTCTGAATATATTTTGGTCCATTAAAATTGGAGGGTTATGTATAAAAAGGGCTATAATTTAGATACAGTTGACCTGATGTGGATGCAAACACCCTCAAGTTAAATGACAATAACCAATTCACTACAGTTTATGTCTTGCTTGAGGTGCTCTGTACACTTCAAGGAAAGGTTTCTCAATCTGGCCTATGAAATCCTATTTAAAGTTACCAAATTTTTATGACCCCAGCAGTTAAACAGATATCAAGTTGTTCAGAAAATATGAATAATTTGTTTTACTGTGTTGTTTTTAGGAACACAGAGTACGGAGACAGCTCCAAAAGGATTGTATAGACTTTAGGATATATTTTGCAACTGAAACAAATCAGTCTAATTTTGTGGCCATATCTGCAGATCAAGTGAACCTGTGTGAGATCCAACACCCGGGGATGAGAATCTTTACTTTCAAAACTGAATACAGCTTTTGTGTGATTTGACAAATCAGCTGCTCATGTCTGGTTTAAGATAAAATATTCCTTTGTTAGTCCCACAACGGGGAAATTTCCATGCTGGTTAGAATGAAAACCTGCACACACACAGAGCCTTTGATGGTCCAAAGCTGATCAACTCTGCCTTAAGGCCACAAAGATATGTAAGTTGGACATTCACTAAAAGCTTATTAGCAGGATTTATTTCTGCTGTGCTACTAAACAGCCCTGTTTCTCCGGCCTACTGTCTTTCTTCTAAACTTCTCCGCTCCAGTGATTCCCATCCTGGGTGTCACAACCCCCACAAGAGGTTATGAGATGAATCCAATAGGCTGTGAGCTGATCGCTCGGTAGAAAATAAGAAATTCTGCTTCACAAAATCACACAAAATATTCAAATGAAATCATCTCAGTCACAAGCTAAAGAAGTTGGGGATTACTGCTCTACACTGAAGGACCACAGACTTCCTCATGAAATCACCCAACGAATCATGTGAGATACAAACAAGGCTACTACAAGACTACACCATCGAACTAAGTACACTGCTTGAGTACTGTACAAATTTGAGGATCACTTGAGTCTTTTTCTTTTCACGCCACTTTATACATGTTTACTACATGAGAATTATTTGACAGCTTTAGTTACTAGTTACTTTACAAATTGAGATTTTTGCATACAAATCATATAAAATAGGATGTTTGATCATAAATTAAACTACCCGGAAGAATATACAAGTACAGTTGATATGATTAGTCAATTAACTGATTTGTGGATTTGAGAAAAATAGGAATCATTTGTTTAGGCAAAAATGCCAAACATTGTTTCATGGTTCCTGGTTCTTAAATGTACGGCATTATCGAGGTGCCACTTTGGACTGTAATAGCTTGTGATGGGATTTTGTCACTATTTTTCGGAATTTTTACAAACCAAACAATCAATCTCTAAACCCCAAAAATAATTAGCACATGAATCCATAATGAAAATAATCATTAGTTACAGTCCTGTACAAAATAGTGAAAGAAGTACAATCTTGTTTTAAGTGAACTTTCACTTTCAATTCTCTTAATACATTTTCCTGATTATACTTACATACTTGTCCATTAGTAACATTTTCACTGCAGTAATTTTACTTGTAACAGTATTTTTACAGTGTGTGTATTAGTACTCTTACTTTAGTAAAGGATTTGAATACTCCACCACTGGACTAAACACATTTCAGATGTAGTTTATTTAAAGGCTGACCAAGGTCTTAATGCATATTGTGCAAAGGTGACACTCAGCAATGCAAACACTTGGCATGATAAACAAAGTGTGATTAACAGTGTTTGAATAGGTTGGATGGTTGGATGAAAGCACACTAAAGCTGCCAGCTCTTCCTGCTTGACTTCTTTGCAGCACATGTCTCTCTAAATGTCTGTGGTCATGCTGTCTGTGGGCTGCAGAGTGATTTCTGCCCACAATAACCTGCATCCCACATCCCATAATATGCTGCACGTAAGAGTCGTGCATGGGATCACACAGAGGAGAGCTCCTGCTCTATTTTCAGTCTATAGCTGTCTCATGTATTTTCATGGCAGGATGTGCACTTACGTGATGCTATGGCCTCCTACTGGGATCCCATTGTCCATACCATCCACATATTGTTGGTGCTATAGGATGCATGGAGCCTCATGCTGCGGCCGCTGCTGCAGGGTGGGCGGGGTGCAGAGGGTCTGTCTGGGCCGCAGCTCCCATCTCTGCTCCCTCTAAGCTTCCTCCAGGTCCAAATGCCCCTCATCCCCCAACAGCTGCAGGAAATAGTCATTATAATTGTGTATCTGCAAATGATTGGAAAACAGATGAGAGATTAAAGCATGTGAGACTGTTTTCAACATGAGAGAAGGTTTTAAATACTTTTGAGATAATAAAATCTAATCTTTTTTGATGGACCCATGAATCATCTATCATAAACTAAGTCTTCAGAGTAAATTAATAGTATTCCTAATTAATTGTAACTACAGCCACCTCACCATTTCCCGAGTTTGATCATCAATATTGTACCACAAGCAAATGAAAAGACAACTATAAATGCAGTGTATGGGCTGTTTTTGTTTGCTGGCGCCACCTTGTGGCCAATTCATACAATTACAATGTATTTTGATGGTGAAAGTATTGGCACTCATAAATAAAAACATGATTGATAATGAAATGAAATCAAAAATAGACCCTACAGCAGTAGTGGAGACTAACTAGTACATTTACTCAAGTACTGTGTGTAATCACAGATTTGTGATACTTGTACTTACTTCTATTTTATGTAACCTTATACCTAAACTGCACTCTCACTTATTTTATAGCTATCACTTGCAAATTACTTTGCATAGTGAGATTTTACATAAGTTATGTGATCAATATATGGAATATAATATAATGTAAAATCTGAATAAATATGATACATTCTTATAGATGTTAACATCACAACAGAATATAAAATAATTCAACTGTCCTCCTCCACAACTATATAATATAAAAACCTTTTAAATCAGTAGTAGATGATGAAAACAAAAAATTGAAAATGGACCATTTTGCACAATAATTACTTTTACCTTTGATACTATAGTGTTTCTTAGCAGTATTCAGTTTTGATACAAAGATCTTCTCTATACTGTTGCTTGCTAGAGCACACAAGATATAAATTGGCCTACAAGGTGAAAAGAAGAAGATTTCCAGGCATTTCAGAACTGCTGGCAGATAAAATAACCATGTTGTTATCTGATGAGGTATTGAAATGTGTAGGATAGATTTAAAAAAAAATGTATATCAATTTCATGTTTTATTCACCAAGGCTGACAAACAGGCAAATACTCACAAGTGGATACATCAGTAAGGCCTCCATATTAAGATTATAAATGTTAATGTGTGGAAGGTTGTTGTATTGTTTTTTTGGATCAACATAATTATTGGTTTTAATATTTTTCAGAATAAGAAATATAAAAAAAGTTTAACTAAACAGACATATAGCTACACATACACAATCATTATTCTGTCATGCAGTAACTACATTTCTTTGTCAGAAAGTAGAGTTGGTTTCATAGTTCGGTTTCCAAGCGGTGCATAAAGAGACCCTATATTATTAAGTGTTTGTAGGTGGCCTTTAGTAGCGTACATCAGTTTTTCCATTGCTAGGCAGTTTGACACACTGACCAGTTTTATCCTATCTTTTATCCTTAAGCGCACATCTAGATTTCCCATGATAGTGCAACTTCATCAGGACATTTGGTTCAGTTCAGGATTTGGGCTAAATGTTTTGAATTACAGAATCTCAATGTTAGAAGAAGTGAATGGATTAATGGCTCGATCATTAGATTTCCACAAAGCGACAAAAAGGTGTAAACACAAATAAAACATGATTCATTTCTGCATCCATCATCTACAAGTGAGACAACTATGTTAAGCCAGTCCCGTGTTAGACTGCTTGTGAATTGAGAGTCATTTACCAGCAGCTGTCTGTCATAACTCGTTAAGCTCTGATTGGCCAATGCTGGTCTCTGGTAACATTTAAAAGCTTTTGCATCTGATGAGTCCCTTGTGTTAGGCGTCAATATGATGACTGCACGGTTTGTCTCAGGGTAAGTAGCGGGTGTTCTTTAAATGATCTTTTGGTTGGTTATTGGAAGCACTTGTTGATGTCCTGTTTCAAACTGTTTCAGGGCTTCCCTCTTTGCTCTGCTGATTGTGGACATATGCTGTGTCCCTCTTAAGAAAGGTATAGTCTGATTTCTATAGTGAAAGGACGCATGCTACAGTTGACTTTGCTTATTAATGTATATTTCTTTGTATCCAGGCAGTCATGTTGGGACATCCTATGGAAGCAGTAAGGCCAATGCTCCTCCGTATGTTGGCTCTAGCCACATTTCACCTGGAGTTGCTCAGCCTTACAAAGATCCTAAAGTTGTCTCTGCACCATCTTATCAACCTGTGCCAGAGTTGGAGCCCAGTTTCTCTCAGCCTGCTGTCCAGTTTCAACCAGCAGCATCTGTTGGCTCTAGTTTTTCTTCTGCACCATCGGGCTACAGTGGAAGTTCAGTGATGCTAAACCCTGCCAGTTCTACACAACCAGGAAGTGCTTATCAACCTGCCTCAGAAGGTAAGTATCAGTGCTTGATATTAAGTTTAATATTGGGCAAGAGAGGTTGATGGCAATTTCATTTCTAGTAAATCTTTGCTTTGTAAACTGTCCTAAATAGAAATTCTTGATCATGGATGAGTTTAGTTGATACAGTTTTTTTTTTTGTTTTTTCTGAATTCTTGTTCTCAGACATCCACTGGGCTGTTCCACCTCCCAGTCTCCTCTCTGTAGATGAAGAAATGTCAACTGTTGCTAGCTCCAGTCAGCCTGAATACGTGAGTCCACCTCTCCCACCGCCTGGACCAATGTACCAGCCAGGAGAGTTGTCTCATTATGAGGGAAGCTTTGAGAATGGTGACTACCAGACTGAGACAGAGATGCAAGACTACCTGCCTTCTCCCCCAGCTCCTCCTGTCAAAGATTCTCCTGGACATGTTTTCACCAGCCAACCTATTCCAATGTTTAGAGGCTGGGGCGTTTATCCTTATTACGACTACATGTTCCTGACCGGCCAGTATCCTCCAGGCACAGTCACTCACGCCAGCAGCAGTTATGAGCAGGGGCGTGACAGCTGGCAGGATGCTCTCTATCTGAGAGAACATGTTCCCTATAATCCTCCTCCTGTTCAGCAGGCTGTGACCTTCAGTGACTTTGCAGTTCCCCAAAGCCTTGACGCTCCCAAAGTTTAGTCTGTCAAGTTGGTTTGAAGAGCCAGCTCGCAGGTGGGCAAGGTGTGTTGGGACAAATGACAATCTAGGCTTTGTAACTTGTACTAATGTTGTTTTTCTGTCTTCAGGTTTGACCCTATCCCTACAACATGAAGGCTCTGACTTCAATAAAGATTTTCAGATACTTTAACTTCCAATTTCCTCCGACTCTTGACTTTAAAAAGGAGCCCCCTTGCAGAAGGTGGCAAGCAAAAGTATGTTTGCAATGGTTGAAACTGCCTAATGTAATTCTAACAACCTTTGGTGTTCAAATAATGAAATATCTAAGATTTGAAAACCCAGTGTCTAGACTGAATTGTCAGTGTGGTCATGTGATGATGGCAGTCCTGCTACACTGAGATGGCAGTCGGTAAAAGTTTAGTCTTATCTGTGTTTCAACGTAGAAATGCCAATAATACAGAACCTAAAAACAAAGACTGGCTAATGGAGTTTAAGATGACAGCCTAGGTTGCAACATGTAAATATTTCTAATCTCATTGCAGGTTAGTGACAAGTTAGATTATATCACCACATGTAAGTGCTTCAGTCAAACTGTGTAGTTTGAACCAGTCACCTGTAGCAAACTAGTCCAACACCTTGATGGGACTGTCTTCTGGAAAACCTCTGGGACACATGGATGTCTTTGGCTAAGGCCCACAGTGTGCTCGAGATACCAAACCACACAGATGGCATCAAAATAAAATGCAAGTTCAAAATGACCAATTCTTTAGAGACCAGTTTATAATTGTCAGAGATTCACATAGAATATTATAATTGCTGATTTATTTGAATTGGCTGGAAAAGTTTATAAGATCACTTACATTACAGCTTAGCTCAGATGTGAATCCTGTTGCAAATCCTGTGAGTTTCAAACAGCTACAAAGATTAAAAGCTAACATATGATGGCTAGTTTATACATTGACTAAATTTGAGCTGATTCTTTAAGCCCTCAGTTTGCTTGCTGTGCGTTTGTGTCAAACCAAAAAAAAGCATGTTTTGCTTTGTCTTTTTATGCATCTAGTCCAAGAAGCAGAAGACAACAGGAAGAGTGGTTGACCACAAATTATAAAGCTAAGCATCCAAGGCAGATGCACATGCACATATTGTGAAAAGTGAGGAGAATACGACAATGTGAAAAGATCCTTGAATGTTGTCAAAACTAATGGCACAGTGACTGCATGGCCACACACACAGAGCCTCATGTTTCCATCACTTCAGAGGAATTACATTGATTTACATTCATTTCCTGGAGACTTACCATAACCACTACTTTCCTAATCCTAACTTTAAACCAAGCCTTCACCCTAAAAATTAATGATTTACATTATGGGTATTTCAGCTTTGTCCCCAAAATGAAGGCGAGTCCCCACAATTTGACTGTTTAAACAGATTTAGATTCCCACAACATGAGAAATACACACATAGTACTAAAAAAGACACACTCATTGTTTTGCTGTCCATTACAAGCCTACACATAAATCTCTCAACATGATTTTTGCTTTACCCATTTAATACTGTATTATCAAGTCCTCTAGTTTTACATACATACAAGAGGAACCCCTGCATAGTTGTGCTTTTGTGATTGGGCTATGAGTAGGAGGGAGTGGGACAGATACACAAGAAGGCGTTGACATATTTATAGCCCCCAAGACTTAGACAGAAGGGAGGAGGAGAAGAAGGATGCGGGGGGTCAGAGAAGATAATGACAGACTGAGTGGGAATAAAGATAGACGCTTATTTTTAAAACCATCTGCTTTGTGTTGAATGAGTAAATGCATTGTTTGTCCAGGATGCCAAGTTGAAAAGCTTGTCTTGTTTAACCACATATTAACATTTAGTGTGTGTGTGTGTGTGTGTGTGTGTGTGTGTGAACATTTTATATTAGATTTACTGTAAAGTCATAAGAAAACAATTTGTTGAGAAGTTTAAAAAAAATGGTGGACAGGGAGAATCAAATGGGAGAATAGGTAAAAAAAAAAAAACAGAAAAAGACGAGGTGTGTGAAGTTATATAAAACTATTAATTAAATAATTTCTTATTGAAGACAAGTGCAAAAAAGAACATGAGTATAAAGCGATGGAAGAGATTGCATTTCATGTGACTGGGTTACAGTTGTATTTCTTAGGACAACGTAGTGATGCATAACTAAAAAAAGCCCAGTACATTCTGTATGTGTAACATCATTTGGGGTTTGGGAGCGTGTGAAGTTACTGTATATTGACTGACACACTTGATACTGATTTACAATATTAAAGCTGCTCTGAGTACAAGGCAGACAGAGGGAGAACATGCTCATTGGAAATCGGACTACAGCTAAACTAGGAGTGTGTATCAGGAGATACATGAGACCTTAAATGTTAGTAGCTAACAATTTTTCCATCTCTGACAACAGTAAGTGTATTACTTTCATTCCCATTTAATTTGAAGGTTCCTCAAATTGTCGTCATTTTTACTGTACAGACATGAGAGTGATATCGATCTTCTCATGTAACTCTTGGCAATAAAGCGACGAGGAATTCAAATTTGATTGACAACACTGAGAGAAAAAAAGGAAATGGCAGATTGTGTGTCAGTGAGCACAAGCATGTTTGAAGGACAACATGCATGAACCCACATGTGTATTCAATGTGTGTGTACAGACGTGGTTTCCACAGCAGACCCAGCTGTCTGGCCCGCTGTACTGTGCCTATGTCATTGCGACTCTATTTCAGGACCCTGTGTTGTCCAAAAGGTCAGATAAAGAAGCATAGGAATCCTCACAAAGCAGAGGGTGGGGGTGTCGGGTGAACGGGGTTGAAGGCGGATATCCACAAACCAACACACACATCTCAAACGCCGGGCAGTGCCGACAGAGAGGGGGTGAAAGAGAGACAGGGAAGCCAAGTAGAGTAGTGAGAAGGAGAGAGAACAGAGTTCCTTTCTAGGGAAGACAGAAGGGGTCATTTCAGAGACCAGGAGCATTAGTTAGAAAAGCCTGATTTGACCTTTGATCCAGTGGATAAACAGACATTTCTGGACATGATGGATGGAGAATCACCCAGTCAGGGGACATCTGGGTCCACAGCGGCAATCAGTCAGACTGACACCAACAACAACAATCAGGTTTGTGTTTTTTAAATGTTATATTAAGCAAAAGTTTTCACGTTTGTAAAACCCGCAATGAGTGGTGTCTCGACTCGTACCAGGAATAGGCTGTACGAGTATTTGTGGTCGTGGCAGGTGTTGTGTTTGGACAGCAGGACAGGAGAGGCTGTGCTCCACCTGTTCTTACTCCTGACTGAAGAACGTAACACACAGACACAGAAGTTATGCAATGTAATGCTCATGTACACACACAAACGCACACTGTGGAGTTTCCTGTTCCCTCTGATGAGTCACACTGTGAGGCCTGGCCTGGTGCAGGTCATACTACTGATACTTTGATATATACAGCATTTCAAAAATGACAATTTAGTATATGGCAGACGAGATCTTGTAATCACATGATTTTAGTAAGGCTTTTTAAAAATGTATATATTGTACCTTTTCTTGCTCAGCTCAATTAATAGCACTCATGGCAAAAGAAACCATTTCATATATATCATATATATTTAAATGTAGAAACCCAAAGGGGTTTTGTTTTTTGATTAGTTTTAGATTTAAAAGTTTTCATTAAGTTGAAGTTGACCTGTATTTAGGTTCAGGTGTGATTTAATAACTACAAAAGTCATATTTTCCATCTGAGAGTTCGGCCTCTCAGCCCATGTTCAAATAAGTGAGATAGTCAACAAATCCCAGAGTAGAGCTGCGGGTTTCATGTTACCTTATGCTTTAGTGTTCGAGGACCATTATATCCCAAGAGCAAAGTGTGGACACTAATCTTAGTACATATTACATAATGTTACATTTCAAACAGAAGTCAGGTTATTAATAAGAACAATAAGATTGTCGCCAGATTAATTTCCTCTTCTTCTTAAAACCTATTGTACTGATATTTAAAATAATCTCTGCAGTGAAAATAGAGCAGGACAGAAGCAGGATAACAACAGAATGTATTAGGCTTCTGCTCATTGATATTGATGCATATGATTTTAGATAATCTGTCGTCAGTATTGATTTTTTAATATAATGTTAAATATCTTTTAGTTTAGCCACAGGAATGTAAAAATTGCTTTAGTGAAAAAAATTCTTCAGTAGTTTGAACAACACTGGGCACTAAAACTCTTCATTGGCTGGCTGACTAATGAACAAAAACAAACAGTCAACATGTCTGTTATGAATGAATAAATGAATGAATGAATGAGTGAATGAGTGAATGAAAGGAGTGAGGCAGAGGTCATGGTCTGAGCAAGTAGTGATTTATATGTATTTTCCTTCATGGGTCAGTCAGGCTTATTTTAAATGATTTGACACATTAATGAGTGAAGAGATGATGTAGCGCTCCTCATGATCCCATCAGAAAAATGTTAAATGTGAAATATTTATTGGCAGATGTGAGATACATCCTCAACATTTGGTAAATTAAAATTAATTAAGTAATAACGAAGATCACGTATAAATTTGGATATACTGTCTAGATATATTGGTCCAACCATTAGAACAATAAAACATCGAAGAAAATCCACAGATGTTTATAAATAGCTTGAAAAAGAGTGCAAGATGCAACTTTCGACCACATGTGATGTCTTTCCTCAATAGATGAAGTTGCTCAGTTATTACAGAGATGGTTTGGTTGTTATCATGTTAACTAAATATGGAATTTCAGTCACATGATGAATTTGAATAATGATTGACAAGTAAATGTTTTAATTAAATGTAGAAACTATAAAAGATGCATAAAGTCAAGGCATATTTGTCAACAGATGTACAGGTTAGAAATAGTGCAACTGTGTGTGTGTGTGTGTGTGTGTGTGTAGATGTACAAACATGCTTTGCAGATGGATTTGATGCATAACTCTTTTTTTTGTTGCTTGTCCTCCAGACAGATGAGCCAGAGCTGGAGCTGAGTAAAGAGCCTCAAGCAGGGGAGACAGCAGAAGGTCAGGAGGTAATGGAGGTGGGGGAGAAAGGGGAGGAGCATTCAGTACCAGAACAGGGAGCGGAAGCAGAGGCCAGCACTGGAGACACAGACGAACCCCAGACTACTGCGTCAAAGCATGTTGAAGGTGACGCTGAAGAAGCTGGACACGATGAAGATAAAGCCTCCACTGATGTTGACGTGAAGGATCCTGAAGAGATGAGTGGAGAAAAAGATGGGGAGGGAGAGAGGGAGGAAGACCAGAAAGGTGGGCAGGTGGAAGAGGTCAAGAGTTGTGAGACTGAGCGAGATGTTGAGGAGATGAAAGACAAAGAGAAAGAGGAGAGTAAAACAGAGGAAAAGGCAAAAGCAGCTGAAAAAGGTGCAAACGAAAACATAACAAAAGGAGCAGAGAAGAAAAAAGAAGTCAAGGATGTGGATGTAGAGATGAAAGACAAAGGAAAGATTAAGGAGGCTGAAAAGCAAGGGAAGCCCAAAAGAAAGAGTGGTCCTGCCTCCTCTGCTCTTTCTCGACCGAGACCCTCTGCTCGCTCCATTAGAGCAGCCGCTAAAAACGACATCATTGCCAAGTTCCAACAAGGCGCACCAGAGTAAGTCTCCATATGATACAAAGTACCTCTGATAGTTTTAGAGAGTGACAGTAAAATATGGTCTGATAAAGAAAAATGTGTAATATTGTGACATTTTTAGGACACCAATACCCCGCAACTTCAAGATTCAGAGGTCATCTACAGCTTTGGCTACAGGAGCTTCAATCAAGCAGAAGATGCTTCAGTGGTGTCACAACAAGACTCGCAACTACGAGGTGAGCTCAACTCAGAATCTTCATCGGATGCACCAAATTTCCAGATATGTCATCTAGATTTGGGACAAGAGGACTTACAAAATAATATAAATAAATCTTGGAGTATATGTGTCTTGCTCTATCTATCATCTTCCTGTCTTTTGACCTTTTAGGGTGTCAACATAGAAAACTTCTCATCATCCTGGTGTGATGGGCTGGCCTTCTGTGCTCTGATCCATCGTTTCTTTCCTGATGCTTTTGACTACAGCTCCCTGAATCCAAAGGAGAGGGAGAAAAACTTCACTTTGGCCTTCCAAACTGCAGAGTATGAAGTATTCAATTATTCATCCCTCAGTTTAGTTCACATCTTTATTGCACCACAAGCAGAAATTTGTTTTGCAGCAAGACAGCATAAATACATAAACAGTAAGACAAGTGAAGACATTAAAAGTCTTGGTACTATACACACAATACATAATACAATAAAATGTTCCTATAGTAAAAGCAAACAAAAACTGCAGCAATAAGAATAGGGATTAGATCGAGTTGCATCAATGTTATGTTCACAACTTGTTTCTGTTGCCTCCATGTGGCCAGAAAAATCAGTTATTGCAGGTTTAAGAGTACTTATTGCACAGTGGAAAAATGAAAGGAAACCTCTTACACCTCATTGTCTCAAACCTGCATTTTACAAGCAAGACAGATGTTAAATTGCATAAAAAGAGAATAGTTTGAATTGGCTTTGCTGGATTTAGCTTTCCATGCAATTTTTGGTTAAAAGTTGATTCCTGTTTTGCATTTTAACATCAAATCAGTGAGAAGGTCAGAATTCTCCCTCTCTCTCTCTATCAGTAATTACTATATGTCTCTGCTCTGTCTCACTTCAGTTGTCTCCTTTCCTGTCTCCATCACTTTGCTCCCTGGCAGGTCCCTGGCCGACTGCTGCCCTCTGCTGGAAGTGGATGACATGCTCATGATGGGGAACAACCCAGACCCTATGTGTGTGTTCACATATGTCCAGTCCCTCTGCCACAGCCTCTCCAAAATTGAGAAAGAGAGGAAGGACAAAGAAAAGAAGGAGAAAGACAAGGCTGGCGATGAGGGTGAAGAGAAAGAGAAAGGTGAAGATGGAGTAGGGGAGGTATCGCCAGAGAGGGACGAGGGGGAGTCTGCTGAGACGATGGAGAGCCAAGAGGAGAAACAGGGAGATGTCACAGAGACAGATGGACCCGGCGAGGAGGATAATGCACCAAACAGCTGTGAGATGGAGGGAGATGGAGGAGTGTTAGTCGAAGCAGAGTCCTAGAAAAATACTGGCAAAAAACTCAAAGACTGAAAAGACCAAAAAGATTGTTGATGGTTGTGGTATTTCAATGAGTAAGTCTTAGTGAGGTGTTGGATTGACTACTGGAAGAGTAAAGAGGCACATGAGTTTGACTGTTGGCAATGTGATGTTCTGATGATTGAAAGTATACTATTCTGTGTGCTTGTGTTTTTTTTCATTCACTGCTGTGTTGATGTATAAGGTTTGTTTTGAGCACATAAAGCAGAAATGTTAAGTTCCTCTATTTTCTGTGTGTTTATAGAAAAAGTGAATTAAATGAAGGACTTGTAAATTGGAAAGTGTTTGATGGATGGTGCATTACAATGGCAACAGGTTACAGGTTAGACAGAAGCATTTTATAGCACAAAAATGACGTAAAAATGAATGAATGAAAATTTAAAAAATGACTTTGTAGAAGTATAACACAAGCATGTGAGAAATCTAACTTAAAAGGTTAAGATGTATCCGCATTAAATATTTGTTCTTATTTCTTAACCTATTCAAAATGTTAAACAGCATTTCTTTTAAAAACTCTATTTGAGCCAATTGAGGCTACTATTCTTTTTTTGTATAGCCTATCAATAGTAAAGCTATTGTTGTTGTATGTTGTTCGAGGGGCAATCTGAGGTCTATAATGAAAAGGGTTCAAATTAATAGTAATGGATAACCAGCTGCACGCCCAACTGACTGACAGGTCTTATAAATACAAGGACTAACACTAAACATCTAAAAATAAACAGAATATTACAGCTACATAAAAAAAAACTTTTGAAAATAGTTTACATGAGTTACTGTTATAAACATATAAGCTTTTTTCATGTAGTTAACTTCAGTCAGGTAGGCTACTCTCCAGTTTGTTAATTCGATCAAAATATAATTGATTGTTTAATTATAAATAATTGCCTCTGGTTAACTCTTCAGTTAATTAGGCTACTTTTTAATACCTCAGTTAGGCTACAGATCAAAATATAATTGATTGTTCAATAACATCAACAATTGCCTGTAGTTAACTCTTCAGTTGGTTAGACTTCACTCTAGTATCTCAGTTAGGCTACAGAGGAAAACACAATTGTTTATTATTGACTAGTTTACTCTTTAGTTATTCAGGCTACTTTTTAATATCTCAATTAGGCCATAGATCAAAATATAATTGATTGTTTATTATCAATAATTGCCTGCAGTTAACTCTTCAGTTAATTAGGCTACTTTTCCATCTCAATTAGGCTATAGATCAATAAATACTAGTGTAATTGATTAATAACTGTTGGTTGTTATAACTGGTTGATGGGTGAGCAGGACCCAGGAAACCATCAACCCGGCTGCCCCGTCTCTCCAGGAGTTACGGTAATCGGCGTCATGCTACCGGAAAGGCCATTGTGTTGGCCCCTCTGTCAGCTCGCCCACCGACTGTGTTGCCCCTCTTTAACAAACTAATTCTCGGCGGCAGCAGAGTGAAACATGTCCGCAGACATGCCGGCGGGCAGCCTCAACCTGGAGTCCCACCTCCTGTCCATCATGGACGTGCTGGTGAAGGCGGCGGTGACGGAAATCAGTCAGCTGTTCTCCGAGAGCTCGTCGTCTCTCCGGCTGCATTTAACCCAGAGCCTGAAGGAAAACGAATCTCTGAGGATGAGGATGAAGGTGATGAGGAGCGAGCTGTTCTCCCTCCGGCTGCAGACCAGGACCACCCGGCCGACCAGCCGCTTCTCCCCCAGCAGAGGAAACGTCCCCAAACCGCGAGCCAAATCACAAGGTAACGACGAGAGTACACTTTGACAATAGTTACTCGAGTAACTAGTAACGCTCCTCCTCCTCCCGCAGCTGGATAGTCAACAGTTACACACAGCTCAAACTCAAACCAGCTGCTGTCACTGTTGCTTTAATGGGGATTCAACAAAAAACACAGCAGACCAGCTCAATAATCAATAAACTGCTAATAAAGCGTGGCTCCTTAACACGTGACGCATACGTTACGACTTCCATAGTTTGTCCTCGTGGCCTGAAGTTTACGAAATATGAGTTCGACCTGATTCACTTTATATGACATGTTTAACTTTACACGACATGTTTACCTTTAATGAAGTTAGTTAGTAAGGTCAATTCTACAGTTTCATTTCGTTAATTATCCAGACAAGTCCATAATATCTGTTGACTGTTAAAGTGCTCATTTAAAACATCTCCAATTATTATATTCTGGCTATCTAGAGTATTTAAAGTGTATGTAATGTCCTGTACAACTAATGTACAATTCAATAAAATTCTTTAATCACTAGTTTAGTTTGCTTTAGATAATTTCAGCCAAATATAGGTTTAATATTAATACTAAGTTCTAAGCGCAAATATATGCCATCATATTATAATATATAATATGATAGCAGGTCAGTCTTATTTTGCAGGTAACTGTCATTACAAGTTGGAATCTATAATGTCACTTTATTTCTTTGTTTGAGATGATTTTATTTTTGTATTTTAAATCTTCCATATAATATAATATCTTAATGGTGATGATAAGTCATTAAATCTATTAGAAATGATTTGCAACTTTTTGGTAACCGATTATTCGTTTTTGCCATTATTCAAAAATGGCGACTGTTCTGTGGTTGAAGCTTCACCAATGTGGGTTTGCTGCTTTTCTCTGCTTTATATCATTATAAACTTAATACCTTCAGGTTTCTGACACTTGAAGATGTCATGTTGAAGGAATCTGTGATAAATATGTTTCACTGTTTTTATAAACATGTTCCCACTTGTTCAGCACATTTAGGAGAATGTAATTTAAGGGGGATCCTTATATGCAAATACTATAAATGCAGAAAAAATAACCTCCAGTTCCTTGGATCCTGCCACAATCACTTGTATTGTCATCTGAAAATGTGAATTCTAGTTATATAAGGAGAGTCAGTATATAATGGAGAAAGTGGACAATTCGACTGAACCACATTATATCAGATTTTATTTATTTGGCAGATGCTTTTGTCCAGAGTGACTTACAACAAGATGTTTTGGATGCCACTCAATAGATGCCTCGATCAGCTGTCAGCCAATAAAACTCGTACCATAAAACCTTTGACTGAACCTTTTTCAATTCATTGCATGATCACTGCCATTGCTTCCAACAAAAGTGAGAAAGTTTACGAGACCAGTATCCATTGCAAAGCCTCACATTTTAGCCAGTGCTACAGATTTGTCTTGTCAGAATTCAGACTATAAATGAGTCGTTACAGAAAATGTAACTTTCTCTGTTTGGTGGTTTATGTGTATTTAATTCACAATTCTGATGTTGTGGACAGTTATAGTACAGCTTCCTCACCCATATACCCCTACCAATCATCTGTCACCATCAGTGGTCCTGAATTTTGTCTTTTTCTTCCTTCTAGTTGTCATTAAGCCACTAGTGGCTCAAAAGACTGTTGTGGAAACTGCTTCTATTTCTCTGCAATCAGAGAACAAGACTTCCTCCTCTGCCTCTCGAGTGAAGGTAAATACAGGACACACTTAAAAAATGTAGAAAAATTCACTAACAAACAGTGTTGTTTGAAGTTTTGTTTGCTCATGCATATGTATTCTTACTTTTTAGTGTACGGATATGGAGACCCTAGATGTGATCCTGATCAAAGATGAAGATGATGTTGGAGGATGTGGGCAGGCTGCAGGTGAGGAAGCTTTTTTTGGACATGTGATACCTGATTGTCAGTTTGTAACCCATAACGAGCAGACAGGGATTCTATGTCTTGTTCAAGAGCACCCAAGCAGATTGCAATCGATTGATTAGATTAATGATTAGATTCCAGTACATTTGTTGCTTCCAAAATACATATTGGCAAAGCCTGGATCAAAAGCTGCTGACTTCATGCAGCGAAGTCTGGGCTGGTAGACTGGCCATGTTCTTTGTAATGATGGAATATGTCAATAAATGCAATAGTACGACTCTTTTATGTGTTTCTGTTGGTGTTGGCACGATGCCATTTCTGATGTTAGGCAGTGGCTACACATACGAGACTCAGTTAGTATTGTTAGTAATACAAATTCATTGTTGGTTTAACCTTTTAATGAGATTTGTTGACATAAACAATGAATAAGGAAATATGTACAACATATACATGTCTGCAACGTCACAATGGATATGATTAAAATCTTAAAAAGACATTTATCTTGCCTCAGACAGATCATGATCACTTTTAATATCTTGTTTTCATACCTGAATTTATCCCAAATCACACATCTGGTGATGTTATTTTTATAGGTATATGTTAATTTACAAGCTTTCATTAAATTGAGGCATATGTCATATTGGATGTCAATGAACAAGCTTTCAGGGTTTTTTATTACAGCACAGTGTGCATGAAAACACAGTGAATGATGAATGATTCAAGCCATGACTCATAACTGTTTAAAGTCCAGCACTGATTCAGTACTTGAGGATGGGCATTTTGGGTACACTGTAACTGTTATTTTAACTTGACAATCACATGTAGACTTTACTGAATTTTTTGACTTGTAAATCAGAGTCTAGAGGTTTTATAGACACAAAACCTGATTCATGTCATGTCATTTCATGGTTTGTCTTTTTAGGTCAGGGTGACTTTGGAAACCAAAGTACACAGAGTGGTGTTGACACAGAGAATTTGGAGTCCTCCTGTCTGACAGGTAATGATAAAGAGTTGAGAATTGTGAGTGTTCACGGACGAGGAGAAGGGCCTCTGCAGGAGGCGGGCGACACCCTCTTCACCGCCTCTGAGCTCCAGGCTTTTAGCTCTCTGTCTCCTGACCACAACATCACCCATGACAGTCTCCTGAATTTTACCACTGGTGCCAATGACAGAGCCCCGATGAGAGGGATGCAAGAAAACAATGTTGGACTGGCAAGAAACAGCCAACTGGAAAGAAATCATTCCAACCAAATGGCTTCAACAACACTGAATCCTACAATAACAACACCAGTAATGGGAGCTGATGTGGGGCACCCCAGTCATATCAGCCAGTTCTCCCAGCAGCAGAACGTCTTCCCTCACACCGTCAACAAATCCCTGGACTGCAGCTTCTGTGGCGAGTGCTTTGTCAGCCGTGAAGAGCTGATTGTACACCGGGCAACTCACACCGGGGAGACGCCAATTCCTTGTTCCTTTTGCGGCAAGTCATTTGTCAACAAGACCACACTGACCATCCACATGCGCATTCACACTGGGGAGAAGCCGTATGCCTGTACGCAGTGTGGGAAACGTTTCACGCAGAATGGCAGCCTGAAGATCCACCTGAGGACTCACTCTGGAGAGAAGCCATACACCTGCAGCCAGTGCACGGCCAGCTTCAACAACCCCAGCAACCTGCGCAGGCACATGATCACACACAACACAAATGGAGTGCTTTGACCAGGAAAAACACAAAGGTGTTTCTGTTTGGAAGAAAGATTTGTTTGCTGTGTCAGTATCTCATGGCCTTGTCCTTTTGTGTGTCTGTTTTTTCAGCTCCACGAGGAACATTTAATGGGTCAAATGTACTCAATAACCTACAAGTACACCAATGTATATCTTTACAACTTTCCAGTAAAATCAATGAACTGAGTCAAAGTAAGGACACAGACAAGCATGATCTCTGTTCAATGTGATGAGCCTTGTATTCTTTTTAATTCTAGGAAAACCAGCAATAGGAAAGCAACCTTCAAAAGTAAAATGCCTTTTTAAATTTTTTCTCTGACTTTTTTTATACTGACTGAAAGGCAGACAAACTTGAAAGTGTCTCATAATGTTTTCATGCCCAAAATATACAGTACCTTAATTTGATTTGAATTTGGTAAAGAAATTATTTTTTTAAACTGACATGACCCACTCTTCATATTATAACACTGGCTCATTGCTGAATAAATAATCAGTCAATGCGTAAACAACACAGTCTCACATTGATGCAACAGTCCTGTCAGTCCAGTATTGCCAGAAAGCAGTCTCACTCATTAGTTTGCCTGCATTGACCTAATGCAAATATTAAAGGCATTGCATGGTGTCTGGGAAAATACAGTTATGACATGGTCCACAAATTTCTATTGTGTCACATTATGTATTGTCATAGCACCTAACCCAACTGCCGATACAATAAAAACTGTAGTCCTAAAGTGATGTAACTGTTTTAAAAGTTCACATCCCGCAGTTAACAAAAAATCCCAGATATACTGACTGAACTTCAGACTTGGATTTATCAATCTGAACATTAGAACTTCCCAGGAATGAAAATGTTTGGTTTACAGTAGAGTGAGCTGCATACTGATATAATGAGAGTCTTTCATTGACTATATGTGTGTGTTTCATTTAAAATGCAAACTACCTCCAATGTTGTCTCCACTGCAGCTCTCTTTTTCCTCCCTTTGTTCTTCCCAAATTGTTTCAGACTGGGCAATAATAAATTTTGTGTGGATCCTGTCTGTGGTTTCATTATCTGGATGTAAAGCTATGAATAAATGTTGATTTTTGTTTACAGCTTTCAACATCTGACAAGTCTCTTATCATTTTGCACCTCTAGAGTGCAGCATTGTTTTTTGTTCCCAGCGATTGTTGTGACTCAGGTTTGCTCCTACACTAGCACTGTGGGGGACTCATAAGGAAACTGGGGGAAATTCCTTGCATTGTTCCTCTTTCCACCCTTCCCACACTAAAGCAGTGTTTATCACGCTTCTACTTGTTTGGCTTTGATTTAAAGTCAGGAATATATTAAACACCAATAGTCAATTACTTCAAAAGCTATACAAAAAAAAAAGATAAACATTGAGATGGTGCTTCAGAGTTACAGTCATGCAGTGATCCCTCAATAATCCAGCAGTGGGGCATGATTCTTACAAATCAAGTGATCACAGATGACCTTTGCCATCTTTTTTACTGATGAGGCACATGTGGAGGATGTGATGGTCACTGCTGGTGGTTTTATGTGCAAACAGTTTTGCCATGTTGGTGTGGAATGCATTTGTTGTACTTCCCCCCCAAAGAAATGCCGCTTCCTCTCAGGCTATTGTTCTTGGGCAATCAATGAAATGACATCAGTGTGTGTGTGTGTGTGTGGGGGAGGGAGGACAGTGGAAAATAAATGGGAGGAGAGAGGAGGCGGTGGGTGGGAGCCTATTTCTCCTACCCTTGCAACAAAATTTAAATCCCCCTCCTCCTCTATTATCAACATATGCTTCCTCATATCAGTGTATGTGGGTATTATATTGGCTTTGTTCCCAGTCTGGGAACGTCTTCTGAAGAACTGTCTCCGTCTCAAAGCTTGTGACAAACACCTGTATGAGAAGCAGAAATCCGCGTGCGCCGTCTTTACGGTAAAGCCGCGGCTTGATCCCGCCTCCTCTTTGATAGAAAACTCGGTGATGTCGCGTCGCCTCTAACGAGCTTGACCCAGAACTCGGAGAAGGAGGGGGAAAGAGAAAACACGAAAAAACGGAATAGTCTGGAAGGGGTCGGACCAGGCTTTCCAAGAGCAGGTGAGTCGGTTTCTAAATCTTCCCAGGTGGTTGATAAAGCGGGGGTCTTGTTTGTTTTTCTTCCATACATAGTGGGTGCACTGCAGCGTTGGCAAGGAGTGGTCACATCATCGACAGATCAGCAACACGACTCCCCTATGCTAACGCTAGCTAACGATGCTAATGTTAAAAGTTCATGCCGTGACCAACAGTTCAATTACCTGCTGTTATAACTGATTCAAACGAGTCCTTGATACTAATGGCTAACACAGAAAACGCCGTCTAAGTTAGCTTAAAATGCCGCTTAGCCGAACACACGCTAACTCCGGCTCTTGCGGCTAATCTGTCTTTGCTATGCTAACGCTAGCCTGCTCGTTGGCACCGCTCTCGGTCGCTTATGTGGGTTATTGTGATGCTAACGTAGCAAGACAGCCAAACCAGGTCACAGGGGTGCCGAGCGAGCATCCGAGCCAACTGGGCTGATTTGATCTCCAACGTTGTCATTTATCTTGGCATTAGCTTTAGCACAAACCACCGAGCAACTCAAGGCTCAAATACGCGAGTCTTTTGTTCGTGAGAGTCATTTTTTTAGACCCTCGTCTTATTGTTGCTGCCTCCTCTTTTGGCTAATGCAGCTCTGCTCGTGTGTTGCCCCAGATTAATATATAACGTGAGCAAATTAATTCAAGACAGTCTGCGGGGTTTTGCTGGTTAGAGAAATGCTAACTAGCTGCTAAAGGCTCCAGATGGTTCAGGTTTTGGACGTGATCCCCAGACGGGTTTACAACATTGAAGTAGACTTGGTTCAGTTCCCCAGTCTTATACATTTACCATGTTTAGACCTAGTTAACGTTGATGTCTCGTTTTAAGCGTCTTTCTGTCGGAAGCACTTTTATCAGTTTAAGCAGATAAGTAGATTTCATCACCTCCATGTTCATTATTAGTAAGGAACCCGGAGTGTAGTTTGAGGTCATCGGAAACCTCGCTACCTGTTGGAGACATTTACACATTGAGCCCGTTTTGTGTGTTTCTGTTTTAAGGGTGGTGGTCGTCCAGTTGTAGTCTCTCACGTTGGCTTGGGATCTTAAGTTTGTTGGCTTGTGAACCTGTTGGGTGGGTCCTGTGTGAACTTGTTTTGGTAGGAAAACGCCTGGGTGGGGATAACTGTCAGCCTGAGTGTGAACAAGTAAACTAGCTTTTCCATTGTAAACACTGGTTTCATGCAATATATAACAGGGTAGGCAATATATAACAGGGTAGGTAAGTGTCTTCCCTGTGGGCTTTAGAGTGATCCTAGTTTATGTTTATACAGTATGTGTGTAGGTATCAGTGGGCCAGGGATGTGGCTTATTTAATGTGCTGCAGGTGTCACCACTAATAACACCATGTGCGATTGTGTGCACCCATATATCAGTCTTTCCTGACTGCTTGTCTGCAAGTAATTGTTTGATTGTTGATGCATGCTTCCAACACAGACTGCAATTGTGTCTGCTCTCTTGAGGTGTGCAGGTTAAGCCACAGAGGGCCTAACCTGCGTGTGTGTGTCTACGTACATGCGTGCATGTTAACATAATGTGTGTATGTGTCAGGAGGTAAGTGGATTAGTGGGCTAAAGTATCAATCCCATTACAAGCCACGCTCAGCTTAAACCCGCGCCGGTGGCATCACACTGACTTATGAGCGAACTGCAGTGTGAGTTACCTCAAGATGTGTGAACAGATGTGCATTTTGACACTGAATGTGTTGTTTTAGTGGGGTTTTTTTTTCTGCTGGTGGCAGGTGTAGGTGCTTATTGCCTTAACCAGAGTTTCATTACGTTGATAAAGGCTGCATTGTTGGTTACGTGTGTGTATGATCACAGATGTCTTCTGACGGAGTCAAGTGAGTCATGCTGACTGACGGCTGCAGAATCAGATGGGCATGTGTGACTCGTGGTGTGTCAGGGCTCAATCAGATGTTTGAGGAGCAAGTGTATTTTGCTGACCCCAAGGCACTGTGCTTGACATTTTGACCATTTGTTGCCGTCGTGTTTGGGATACACATAACATAACTCCCAACCTTTTCTGTGCACTCTCGTTCCCTCACACTTTAAAGATGTGTACATGAGTTATTGGCCATACAAGTACATATAGTGTAGTAAATGAAGGCTCAGCATCAGCATGTATGACAAAATGGTCGAGTCCATTCTTAGCAGTTTCTGTTCTTTTGCTTTAAATGTGTTTTGCTGCTTTTTTCATTGATTGGTCTACCTGGACATTTCTGAGATGGTAAAACAGTATTTTAAAAAAGGCCTGTTTTCATTATTGATGACTGTGCAGATTATAATGTTAATTAAATGTCAGAAAACAGTTAGAAATCACAATTTCCCAGCACAAGATTTGATGTCTCTCTCGTTTTGCTGAACAGCCCAAAACCTGAAGATAATCAATTAACTATTGTAGAGGAGTAAGACTAATTGTTTCAGCAATATGAGAATTTATATGATATATATGATGATTCAGCTATGCAGGTTCACAGGGATTGCTTCTGAAAGTTCATGAAAGCAGAACGGAAAGCAGCAGATGGAGAACAATATTAGCAAAATGGGAAGTAGTTTGTGGTCCTGTGATCAACATATTGACAATGGGGGATTTACACCGCAAAATGCAACTACAGATTGTTGGAGGAAGATGACCATCAGAAAGTGATTTATTGTGTACATCGTATAGGCTCTTGTGAGTTTGTGCACAAGCAGTTCTGTTGAAGAAAATGGTTTTTGGTGAGCTTAAATCGCTGCTGTGTCACCTTACTCACCTCTGATGTCGAATCCATAACATCCTGTTTCTCAGGAAGCTAAAAAGAGGGGAAAGGGGAGGGGAGTGGCAGTGGGTCCGCACTGATTGTTTTTATTGTTCAACGAAATTCACAGCTGACTTTCAAGGCCAAAACTAACAGCTGTGAAAGGAGGAGACGAATGGAGGACAGTAGTCATGAGTATACTCAAATATGTCCAATAATGTCCTCCTTGCTCTCAAACTCTTTTCACACCAGCGTTCATGCTCTCAGTTGCACAAACTTCTTATTGTTCCACCAACCTCCCGGACTGACAGCTGCAAATTCCCTCCTCTGTTTGCGGTTAAACCACACAGACACACACACAGGAATCACATTCCCAAGTACACTTGCCAAGAAATGTCAACCACAGTTTATAATTCATCTTGTATGAATGACAGTTGTGCTCATTAGCAGGGTTTTCCCTAGGTTTCTGAAGGGCTTAGGTGCTGGCTTTGCAGTGGAGGAGTCGTGTGCTCATAGAGATTTGAGGTCCTCCCCCAAGGAAATGTGATGTCTTTTGATTAAAAAACTATGCATTTTCACATTTTAGACTATTAGAATTCTGTAATTATGAAAATAAATACACAGGTTGTATTTTTTCCACATTGCTGTCAGACATTAGCAAGGAAAAAAGTGAAACAAAAAGGCTCACTCATGAATAAAGTGTGATGTAATCTTTCACATTTGTGAGTGATCGCCCTGTATGCCATAAAAAATAATCCCAAAATAATAATGATTAAACAAATCTTATAGTGAAGGGATTTGAACTGCAGTTTGTTCATCCTTCCAGCTGTTGGGGTGTATCTGTTAGGATTTTGGTTTGGATTTTTCTTTTCCATACACTTATCGGCCTGGTTCTTTGTCAGTACTGATACTGGTTCTTTTTCATTACTTTTTAAAGTTAAGTTTAAAGAAAAGGGATTGTCATTACAATATTTGAAAACGTGTTAGAGAACTCTGACTCTCAGCATGGTTTTTTTTGGTATTTTTTTGTCTTTCCATTTAGCTAAGGTGCCAATATGTTATTGGTTGAGCTGGAGTTGGCTATTAAGGCTATACGGTAACATAAAATTTGCTGGACCTCGAACCCAAACTTTGTCATTTTTAGTAATGTTATTACTAGTGCTGTCAAACGATTAAAATTTTTAATCAGATTAATCACAGGGTTGGTGTGGTTTAATTTCGATTAATCATGATTAAATATCATTCATTTTTAGTCTATATTAATCGTGTTTCATTTTGCATGAGCAAACAGACTCAAGAAAGAAGGGAATATATATGCACTTAACGTGTTGCATGCGCAACGGTATCTCTACTTGGACAAACTGCCAGAAATGCGTTGCCAGAGACGTTTCAGGGATTTTGAGTCATTCTGCGCTGCAGATGGGTTAATTGCATTAAAACTTTTAATCAGATTAATCATGATGATGGATTAATCCACGTTAACGCGTCAATTTTGACAGCCCAAGTTATTACCAAAACAGACATTTTAAGAAACCAGGCTGAATTTGCCCTGCCTCAGCTCCACCCACACCCCAACTCTTTGCCTCTTTGCCAGTTTTTGGATTAGCCGAGAGTTAGGCGGAGTCAGGCACTGCCAAGATGATCCTCACATTGGTTCTTCATAAATTTGTGGGTGACGTCACTGAAACGATGTCCATGTTTTCTACAGCCTATGGGAAAAACCCTGATTAGGTAAATATGATGGTGTGTAGCATGTTAACGATGATTATTCCCTGCATCAGAGAAGAGATTAGGAACATGACCATGTTTACATGTGGCATGAATTATGGAAAGATGCCAGATGAGAAGAGATTTGGTTAAATAAGTTGTGTTTCTGGTATCTGATAACTTGCCTTGAAAAGCTGCAACAGTACAGTAAACACAGATCTCTAAAAGATTGTCAGCCAATGTCATGCTACAGTTTTACAGTGGATGAGTGGGTGGGCTTCTGTACTGAATTGGCAGGGAGACAATGCTAGGAATGTAAGATTAGCTTTTATCTTGTATTCTCCTCCTCTCCATATCTCTACCCCCTTTTTTTGCTCCAGCTTACCCTCTCACTCCTCTGAAAGACTGCCCGTCTTTCGCCTTGTTTTATTTGTTTGCAGCTCTTTCTCTGCCCATCTCTGTCTGTCTGTAGTGGATAATATCAGCCCTTGTCCTGACTATGACCATATATAGGCATGCGTGGTACAGGACAGCAGTGTGTGATTTGCTCAGGTGGGAGGTTACGGCTCTGGGGCGTCACAGCCACAAAGCAAAGATGGTGTGTGTGGGTGTGAGTGTGTGTATGTGACATCATGTCTTCCTGTCAGTCGGCCTTATCCCGCATGCAAATCCTGGTTTTGGCTTTCACAAATTCCTTTGTCTTGTGAAATGCACTTCAGCCACTCCTTGTTTTCTCATCAGGCCATCCCACTTTCCTCCCAGTTTTCCCACACTGGTCACACCCCAAGCTGGGAGTTTTTAAAAATACGCAAAGTCACATACGTGCTAGTCATTCATTTGAAAGTCACACAGGAACAGAAGCAGCCTCGGCAGAGTTCATTTTACCAGCTCAAGGGTGTCGTAATAGTCTGTCTATCAAACAGTGATATCATCATGTCGCTCTCTTTTTTTTTTTTTGGTTTGCACAATCTAATGAGGGTGAAACTGTGAGTCATTTGGCACACACTCTCCACTCGATTACACCTATGCTTGTCTTTTTATTTGCCCTTGTTAACACTCTACCTGTCATGCACAACAACACCTGCTGTCTGAAATGTAAATGCAGGTCCCTGTTTTTCCCCAAATCGCTGTGAACTTACACTCACAGAAGAGTGTGTCTGTGCATGTTGGCAAGACAGAGAGAGACATTGAGAAACTGAAATTTGGTAGCCCCTCCTCTACCTTGTCCAACCGGTCATGCAGGTGTGCATGTGTGTGGCAGTGCCTGGGTTTATTCACCTTTGAAGCCAGGGCTGATGGGGAGCCGGCCTGCTGCAGCAGAGGCTGTATTAACAGATAAGAGGGTCTGAGTCTCCACTTGTTTGGCTCTGATATAACAATGTCTTTCTCTGAGAGCACTGCCAAGATAAAAGAGTCGTAGGGGGAGGGCTGAAAGGCAGTTAAGTTGAGAGAACACGAGTAGTGCATTGACAGAGTTGGGCCAGATGAAGACTGATTAGAGAGGAAAGTATGGAAGAACACAAAAAAGGCAGGGTTAAACTGGAAAATAAAAAGATGAGTGGATAAGAGAACATATGGTTCTTGAAAGATGTTACTATCTTTAAAACCCCCTTTCTCTTTCTGCTGACGGTCGATGTTCTGTGGCCCAGAAAGAGCTGCAGCAGGTTGGTCAACTTCCCGCAGATAGCTGCTGTGTACAGGCCAAATGTTGAGTAAACACAGGGTGTGTCTAAAGGCTGGAGCTACTGTATGTCTGTCTCTTGCTATGTTTCTCTGCTCACAGAGCAAACGCAACCCTGTTGACACACTTGTATGGTATTCCCACAATGTTGCTGTTTTTCAAACCGAGGTGCCTTCATTCTTCACTAAAACATCTCTCCCTCTTTCTCCTTTATTATTCTCTTACCTCCACCTCTCTGTCTTTCTCTCTCTGCAGTCCATTCCTTCCTGTTTCTGGGCTTGGTGGTTCGGTGACCTTCTACCCATGAGCAACTAGAGCTCAACCTCTGACCTTGGCGCGATCTCTCACCTCTACTACCAAACCACGCCCACAGGTGAAGGTGTGTATTTCTGATTTTCTCTGAAATGAGCTTCAAGTGTGTCTGTGTTGTTGTGCACGTGTTCTGCTTTGTGCTTAACCCAAAAAGACAAGTATACACATCTCCTTGGACTGAGTGATTGCTTCTTTTCATGTGAAACAGGTTTTATTTTCTTTGTCTGACAGTTTTTTGTGTGCTGTGGATCTCTTAATCACCATAAACTATGCTGCTGATGCATGGATGAAATGGTCAAAAATAATTACATAACTAAGGCTACATCAGGCATTTGAGATTTTAAAATGGTGGTTTGTACATCTATGAAATCAACAGACAGTATATATGCAAGCCACACATCTCATGCAGTACATCACTGCTGTTTTGCAAAATATACATACTGCAGAGAATTTATCAAAATATCTTTTCTATTTTTCTTTTCTGGTTTGTATTTTCTGGTGTTGTGTGTGAGAGAGTCAAAATCCCAGAGAACTCTTCCAGGCTTGAGTTAAGTGGTAATATGTTTATTGATCTGAATGCAAGCAGTGGTGATATTGACAAATGTAATATTACTTATTAAAAGTTATATTATCTCGTATTGTGTCTACTGTCAGGTCTAAAACTTACTGCATTGTGTCATGTTGATTATGCTTCACTCATGGCACACACTGGCACTAATTAGGCAGTTTATTATTCTGCTTTATTTTATTTTCAAATTAGCACCACCTTGGAACGAATTCACTGTTGCATTTAGCCTACACTCTGCATTTAACCTACTTTTTTGGATATCGGTTTGTGAGTGCTGGCGTGGTCAAGTATTGCTGAAGGAATTATGAAATATGTGCAAGCCATCACCCTTTAAAGTCTCTGTGGGGAAAACTTGAAGGAATGAGTCATGATTCACCGTGACATGCTTTCAAAGGAAACACAAGAACCTAGAGTAAGGCTAGGGAAGTTTTCATGTCTGAGTTTCAACCTAAGACATGTCTTCACAATGGTGACTGTTGCATACTCATTATTGATAATAAAGAAAGGGATCCACTGTTGTGCAATCACTATGTTGTGGATAGATTTCCAGGAAGAGTCGCCAAACAAGATCTGTCAGCAGATAAATCAGATAAGATGACATAACCCTTCATATCAGCCCCCAAAATTCTGCATCCACCAGATGTTGCTATACTTTCTATGGAAAGGTGTGTCTGTGTTTTAGTTAGGCACCCTCTCCCTGTGCTGTAGCCTGTTCAAGGCTGTATGGATGTGTGTAACGCCCCCCCCCTCTTTCCCCTTGGGGCCGTGTAGTGTGTATGGAGCAGTGTGAGAGCGCAGCGGCTCTGCTGGAGTCGGTCAGGGAGCAGGAGGTGCAGTTTGAACAGCTGACCCGGGCACTGGAGGAGGAGAGGAGGAGAGTGGGCCTCCCCGCCACCAGCCCCTCTGCCCTGGGTCGCCCCCTCCCTCACACACAGGTAACCCTTCCCAACAAACCTTATCATCCCCATCCAGAGTCTCCCGTAAGCGTTTACAGCCCCATCTTTCACTTATCATCCAATCTGTGGATCATCGTTTCCTCCATCCAATCAAAGACATCCATCCGTTCATCATTCATCCCTTCTCTGCCTCTGCCCCTTCTACACCAGCGCTTGCGAGTTTGTGTCTGTCAATGTT
Organism: Holacanthus passer; assembly: GCA_025331565.1. Lineage (NCBI taxonomy): Eukaryota > Metazoa > Chordata > Actinopteri > Pomacanthidae > Holacanthus > Holacanthus passer. Next base: position 36,073 of record JAFREQ010000073.1, on the reverse strand, counting down.
TGTTTGTGTCATCATTAAATATTTCTTCATTTACTTTATACCTCCTAAGTCCATCTGTCTTTCAACCCTCACCTGCAAAATATATCAGTTTGTGCCTGCACGTAGTTCCACAGCAACATGCCTGAGATGATGATGATGATCATCATCATCACACACTTCGAGCATGCCTTTACTGTCACTCACCGGATGCAGACTGACACACACACACACACACACACACACACACACACACACACACACACACACACACCTTTCGTCGGCCCCAACTGTGGAATCTCACTTATTTTTCTGTCTGTTCCAGCATGTCCTGTTATGGAATGCGGTCATTTGTGCATGTGTCGCATAGTCCTGCATCTGTTGTGGTTGCTTCATCATCATGATGGTTTTTGTTTTCATTCAAATCAGTTATCAAGCACTTTAATTCATTACTTCTGTTGTTCCAGCTATATACTAAGTATTCTTTTGCATGCAATTATCCACAGTATTGCAAGCTCCTTGATGAAATTATATAATGAATTCACTGTTACTATGTTTCTGCTCCATTCTATGTGTTAGGGTTGGGCAACATACATGATCAGGCTGATGTAAATGTGTCTACCACCAGATGTTTTGATAGAGCTTAAGCTAAATCCTTTTTCTAGTGATTAATGTGCTGATTATTAGCCCAAGTTGACGGTGCCAGTGAATTTTTGGCCCATTTGGATAAAAGAATGACATACATGATTAATTGTTTATCAAAATAGTTGCAGATTAATTTTCTGTCAGTAAACTAATTGATTGATGGACATTTCTTTTCTGCTCGATTATCAGTTGTGGGCAATGTTGCAAATAAATGAGCAGGTTTGCTGTGTGGCAAATATGGATTTTTATATGGTATTCACATCAAAGTACATTGATCTGCAAAGTATTTAATTTGCTGGCTGAACTAAAAACAGACATTCCCACCCGTCTTATCTGGAAACAGTTTCAATTGATTTCCCTGAAATTTTTCTATACTGTGATATATGTTAATTTTGAAGGTGATGTTTAGCCTACCTGTCTTCAGAATTGTAAGACTAGTATCACTTGTCTGGTTTACAGCTGAGTTATCTGGTTTAATGAGGTCTTCACTTTTGTCTTCTACATTCTGTTGCTTCAACCAAAAGTCACAGTGTTAAACTGCTGAGCAATTAAAGGAGATTATCATTTTGCTCTCAGGAAACAATAAAGGTCAGGTGCTGCCGTGACATTTTAAACATGTCTGAGTGGAATAGTTTAAAATGTGTTCCTTCCTTTAAGGACTTGCTGACATAGATTAGATTGTATGTTTTGTCTTTTCGAATCCTTGGAAGTGATTTGATTAGTGTGTGGCAGTTGGAGAATGAAGGCTAAGAACATGAATCTGTTTTTGGCCTTGTGCTAACTGTATATGTTTTTATTATTTTCAATAATGTTAATGAAGACATTCATGTTTTACCATCCTCACAATCTGCTCATTTCTCCAAAACCATGACAGCTGTTGGTAAATGAGGTGGTATTATAGGAAGGACCATCTATAAAGGAAGTGTGCCCTCTTTGTTGTTAAAGCGTAATCTGCACTTCCCATTGTTTTTTAATAACAGCCCTGCCTCCTTGTGGACAAAATATGAAGTGCAGTATGACATCTTACTGCAAATGAACTGGGCGTCAGTGTTTGATAAGGTTCATAACCTTATTTCTTCTTGCATTAGTCAACAGAAATAATGAAACTGACAGTAACCTTTGGTGGTGGAATGGTTGCTGAGAAAGATTGAAAGTAGCCCGATTATGGAGTGATTCAGGTCAATGCTGAAAACTGAGGCAGTTATATTGCATGAATGTGAATGTTGCTCTCGGGCTAGACAGAAAGTGTCTATGTCATACAGTGTGACAGCTATCGATTATGTAACAGAGTAAAGCAGGAGGAAGTAGGGTGTGAGGGCGAGTGGCTGCACTCCAGAATGTCCTCCCTCATGTCTGGCAGTGATTCACAGAACACGCAGGGACGGTTTGGTCAGCACTGAATGTGCTCGAGCAGCAGTAATATCGTCTGGGTGGTTGTAAGAAAGTCGATAGCAGTGGCTACAAAGAATCATGCCTTCAACCTCACTTTTATATGTTGTTTCAGTAAATTGTCTGATATTTAAAATTTTTACCGTACATATTTCACAGTTGTCTTTCTCTTTCATCCCAGAACGGGCGTTTAGGGGATGCAGACATAGAACGACTGAAACTCACTGACTCGTACATAAACGGCACACAGGTATGTGTTTGTTTGTAAATTTAAATATATAAATTTAACAAATTTTTACGTCTATGCAATGAAGTGCAAGTGATTTAAAAAGTTATGTGCGCTGTGTGTCTGCTACAGTACAGAATGGTGGATCCTGCACACAGCGCTCTCGATGAGAGCTACACACCAGAGGACGACCCCCAAGAAGTACACTCAGTCTTTTCTGAGGAAGGAACCACACGACGGCCAGACAATGGGGTAAATACCGAGACACATGAATCATGCACCGTTTTAATGCTACGTAGCCAGGGATCTTACAACACTTGATTATCTTCTACCATAAATCTATTTTAATTCATCCCTCCCATCTTGCTCTCCCTCAGATGAAGAAACCAATTTCACGCACAGTCCTGCCCTCTGACTCGATGTCCATTGACGGGGGCTTGTCAGTGTCTGGTATGGGTGGCTACAGCGCCACACTAGACCGTCCTTATAGACAGCCTGGACCTGGAGACTACCCCACAGCCACAGTGCCCAGAAACTACCACTACGGCCCCGTAGGGGGTTATGATGACTACAGGGGAGGCCCACCATCAGAGGCATACACTAGCCTGACCAGGGGCTCACACATGGATGACCGCTACAGGTACAAGACCCCTGCATAGGTGTTCTGAGATCTTTTTTTGAATGGCACATTTAATTTGATAGTTGTTTATGCTTACTTTATGCTCAATCCATCCAAAACCAGCATTTTAGCTGTCATAGTTAAATCCTTAGTCAAACACTGATCGTCGCTGTTAAAACAGAACTGGAACTACATCTGTATACACAACACAAAATAACACATTAACTTAAACTAAGCACTGTATATTTAATAGACAGACTTTGATGTTACAGTTTCCTAAAAGTGGTCACTAAAACATTCACTCTGAAGGTTAAACAGACATTGTGGACAAGTGGTTTAACTTGAAAAAAGTTAACGGAACAACCTCTAATCATAAAGTATGTCTAAGATTGACAGAGCAACTTTTACAGTTGAGATGGTTAGAAATCAACACCATAAAAACATTTCCATCACTTCTGGGGTTTCATTTTGACAACTCTGTTCTCTTCTGTCATTCCCTTCTTTCCCCAGGCCTGTCGATGGCTACAGGACCCTGGACTCTGGCTACCGGGCCCCAAGCCGTCAGCAGCTTGACCCATATGCAGCACAGCCCCAGGTGAGCCGGGGAATGAGGGCCTTGGGCTCGGCTTTAGAGATGCGGTATGGCCAAGGCCACTATGGTCTGGAGGATGACCAGCGCAGTGTGGGATATGATGACTATGGCATGGGGCCTCCACCCATGCACCCTGGAGGCTACGGTACCATGCCACGGCTGGGGCCTGGCCCTGGGGGTGTGGACAGACGAAGACTCAGGTAAAAACAAAGGCTTTGCTGTGCCTTCATACCGGACTTGTTTTTCAGTCAGACCATATATGTAAGAAACATACCTGACTGATGTTCTGCAATGTGCAGGAGCTGTGAGGATACTTTGGACGGTGACATGGGAGGAGTTGACCCTTATGCCTGGGGCGTTCCTATGACGATGGAGCGGGGTAGCATGGCTTCACTGGATAGCACACTGAGGAAGGGTCCTCCAGCTTCATGGAGACAGCCAGAGCTGCCGGAGGTCATCGCCATGTTAAACTATCGTCTGGACCCAGTCAAGACCAACGCTGCCGCCTTCCTCCAGCACCTCACATTCAAAAATGATAAGGTGAATCAGTGGTCAGATATAAATGCAGAATATAACCTTGTATTGTGGCTATTTGGCAAGTCCTTAATGTGAGCTTGATCATTTTAATGTGTAGGTTAAATCAGAGGTGCGTCGCCTGAAGGGCATCCCAGCCTTGGTGTCCCTGCTGGACCACCCCAGCAAGGACGTGCACCATTCAGCCTGTGGAGCACTAAAGAACATTTCCTATGGGCGAGACCAAGACAACAAGATCGCCATCAAGAACTGCGATGGAGTGCCTGCTCTGGTCAGGTTACTGAGAAAAACCCATGACCAGGACCTCACTGACACTATCACAGGTATCAACATCATATGGTGCTTGTACAGATCAGTTGTTTTTAGTTTTTATTTAACATGGATGGGACCAAACAAACATCAAATCTGACTTTTTGAGAGCTGTAGTATGATTCATGCAAACTTGCTTATATTCCATTATTAAATGGCCCAAACGGTCTCTTTTTGATAGTAACAGTATGTATTTTATCATCCCAGGCACCTTGTGGAACCTCTCATCCCACGACTCGGTAAAGATGGAGATCGTAGACCATGCCCTGCACGCCCTTGCCGACGAGGTGATCGTTCCTCACTCTGGCTGGGAGCGAGGGAGCAACAGTGGAGAGGAGAGCTGCAAACCACGCCATCTGGAGTGGGAGACTGCCTTGACCAACACTGCTGGCTGCCTTAGGTACACAAGGGATCAATGGATGGAGCGCAAAGAAAGTCCAAGACGGAGAAACTTATTTTGAGACGAAAACCTGCAATTATGTGCTTAACTTCCCTCTCTATCCAACAGGAATGTGAGTTCAGAACGCAGCGAGGCCAGGCGAAAGCTGAGAGAATGCACAGGATTGGTGGATTCACTTATGTACATTGTCCAGTCACAGATCAACCGCAAAGACGTGGATAATAAGGTACCTGTTCACCAAAGTCAGATAACAGAGTTTTATGTTTGAAACCAAGGCACCTTTCTCCCTTTGTCCCCATCTTTGATTATGTCGTCCCCTTTTCCTTTCTTCCTGCAGTTGGTGGAGAACTGCGTCTGCCTCCTGAGGAATCTGTCCTATCAGGTTCATCGTGAAGTCCCCGGCAGCGAGCGCTACGCAGAGGCCGTGCCCCTCCACCAGGGGCCACCCCCTGCTAGCAAAGGCGGCTGCTTTGGCTCTCGAAAGGGCAAAGGTCAGTGTCAGACAGCTATCAGAGCTTAGAGTTGTACTGTGTCTATGAGATTTGCTGTTGAATGATGGGAAACTGCTGGTGGGTTTGAGCCTGTTGGTGGTGGAAGCACCTGTCACTGTTTTTCACACTCTACCACTGTTTCCCTCCTTTTCCACTTCTCCCTCCTTCCTCTTACCTTTCCCCGATCTTTCTTCCCACCCTTCTTCACTTGCCCCTTTCTCTCTGCTGTGTTTAGATGAGTGGTTTTCCAAAGGTAAGAGTCTTCTCTTGGTGTTCTCATGAACTGTTGAAACTACTGGCCACTCTCTCATCGCTCATTTTACTAACGCAGAATGACCCTCACCTGATGTCACACCAACATTGCATGTTCACAGTGCCTGCCCCACTGGTTGCATGGTCTCATTTGACATGACAGCGTACCAGAATAGAGGACTGAGGATAACGGAATGCTTGCCTCAGCCACCATCACAGAATTTGTATTACTTCTCCAACTCAATCTTTCATGTTCTTCCTTCTTTTTTTATTTTATTTTTTGCTGCAGGAAAGAAGGACGGAGATGACGGAAGTGGAGATCAGGTTGACATTCCAAAGAGGACAACACCTGCCAAAGGTATGCACATGTCTTTTCCCTTCAAATTATTTATAATATTGTATCAGTCAGGGAAATGGCTGGATTCCTTTCTGGGAAATCAAGTGAAAATGTTAATACAGGTATTTGTCCCTGCATTTCACACTCAAATTGTTTGTTGGTTCCATCTTCTTAAATGTAAAGATTTGCAGCTTTTTTTGTCATTTATGATAGTAAATGAAAGTTTTGGACTGTTGGTTGAACCAAAGAAGCTATGTGAAGATGTCGGTTCTGGGAAATTGTTATGAGCTTTCTTCACAATTTTTCAACATTTTATCAATTAAACAATTCATTGATTAATTGTGCAAATAATCTGCAGATTGATTGAAAATAATTGTTAGTTGCAGCCCTATTTTACAGCCTCTTTGTTCAGCACAAATATTGAAGTTTGTCAAACTAACACTCCTCTCTTTGTATGGATTTCAGGTTATGAGCTGTTGTTCCAACCAGAGGTCGTTCGTGTTTACACATCACTGCTCAGAGAGAGCAAGAACCCCTCAGTGCTGGAGGCTGCTGCTGGCGCCATCCAGAACCTGTGTGCCGGCCGATGGACCGTTAGTACCATTTCTTAACAACTGAAATCTGTTTTCAGTCTCAGTTTTACACCAAATCTGAATGAGTATTTTGCGTCCTTCAATGAAGGTCTTATGAAGTTACTAGAATGACACTGATGTCAATGTGATATTCATTACTCCCTCTCTATCTGCTTGTTCTTCAGTATGGTCGGTATATCAGGGCCACTGTGCGCCTAGAAAAGGGTCTTCCCATGATGGCAGAGCTGCTGGCTCATGGCAATGACCGTGTGGTTCGAGCAATGTCCGGAGCCTTGAGGAACCTGGCCATCGACAACCGTAACTGTGAACTACTTGGTAAGGATTTTGGATTGCGAATCCAAATGAACTACAAAATACTCAGTTATTCTTAAACAATATAACTTACATTTCTATTTTGCTGGATGTTCTTCAAATTGACAACCCCAATTCCAAAAAGTTGGGACGCTGCACCCCCAGCACCCCAACTTTTTTGAAATTGGGGTTGTATTCTAAATACAGTATTTAATGCACTTGTGCAGGTTTTTGGATGTTTGTGTTTGTGTCACTCCACATATGTTCTGACCTCACTGTGTTTCTCCTGCAGGTTTGCATGCAGTGCCTCACCTTGTGGCCAACCTGCCTGGAGGCCAGGGTCAATCTGGGCGCGCTCTATCAGAGGAGACAGTGGTGTCTGTACTGAGCACGCTCGCTGAGGTGCTAGGCAACAGTCTGGAGGCAGCAAAGACTCTTCGAGCCTCGCAGGGCATTGAGAGACTGGTTCTTATCAACAAAGATGGGTAAGTGTGTTCTGGAAAGTGAGCTAAGAATATACAAGTAAAAACAAGTGCTTTCACTTTGTAGCTATGACGTCTATAATAAAGATTTTCCACTTACTGTTATGGAGTGACCCTTGCAAACCAATGCATGAAGATCCCTGAATATTTATCAAAGCACACTAGTGGTATATATGTGAACATATCTTTGTGTGTCCTACAGCAAGCGCTCAGATCGCGAAGTGCGGGGGGCCGGCCAGGTGCTGCAGCTCGTCTGGGCCCACAAAGAGCTGCGCCGGCCTCTTGAGAAAGACGGCTGGAAGAAGACTGACTTCATGGTCAACCTCAACCCCAGCGCCAGCACAACCACCAACGGCCCGAGCACCCGAGCCAACGGCACCTATGAAGACAGCACCACACCACTGCTGGACAGAGGTCAGTATGCAGGAACAAACCCTAAAGTTAGATCATAAAATTAGTTTATAATTAGTTTATGAAGCTGATGTGTTTCGTTTAACTTTGTGACTATTTTTCTTCATCTTAGGAGAAAAGAGGGACATGATTCCACTAAATGACCTCGGCCCTGGTTCGTACATTTTCCATTACTGCATATTAAGACAAATTTATATAAAATGTGTCTTTCAGGATGAGATGTAGTAATTTTTTTCTTATTCTTGTCATCTTCTTTTTCTCAGAGGGCTACTCTACACTGGACCAGAGGGAGAGGAGACACACTCTGGATGAAACCACAGACACTTTACCGGTACCTTAAATCCTTCTCGCGTATTCCCACATGTTGGATTGCTCACTTAACTACACTAACCCATAATCTCCTGCACCACTATGAATATTTCCTGACTTTAACCTTTTGCCTTTGGCAGCCTTTAAAACTTCACAAATACTGACCTTTTTCTTTTCTCAAACTCACTTCCTCTCTCTCTTTCTCTGGTTGTCTCTCAGCGAGGGGTGTATGGGGGCAGAAAGGGCTCCTTGCCCCTGTTGGACTCCTACGATGGTTAGCCCTCCCCTCTACCCTCCCTCTGCATGTAACAGCATGGTATGTCCAACTGACCTCTCGTCCTGCATGGACTCTATGAGCTCCTTTTGTCTTTTAGATCTTCAAACCCTCAGTGAAACCTGCTCTGTCTCTGATGCTGATACTGAAACACTGGTTGAGGTCTACTGTGCTGATATATAACTATATGATGCCCTGATGTGATGTGTACATGCTGGTATAGTATGCTGCAAGGTGCTCCTTGTGCGTTGTGGTCCACGCAGTCTGTCAGTGTAGAGATGAACCCAAGGCTATTAAGATTTAAATCCTCAGAATAGTAACTGTTGTTTGTACAGTAGTGTTATCACAATACCAGAACTTTGATACCATTACTTATTTTAGCATAAAGGATAACTACTGCAGTGTCAAATAATAAAATAATACTGTATCAGAGAAAAACAATACTAAATACTTATCAAACTTTCCTTTCCTACAGTTTAGTAACTTTTGCAAACAGGATTTTGACTTGATATTCAGTGTGATCTTTCTCCTCTTGGAGAGGCAGCTGCCTTAGTGGATTTTTTGCCATGGTGTGCATCATCGTCCTCATCTGCAACTCCTATCTGTTGTTGCCTGGTTATTGTGAGAGCACTATTGTGCAATGTGCCATACTTATACCACAAAATGAGTCCTTGTGTTCCCTCTATGTTTATAGTGAAAATTAGCCACATTTTGTTTTTTGGGCTTGTATTCTCACTTGGTTTTAATTGACGTATTTTGCTTTGTTCCTCCAGAAAAACTGATAGTGTGCATCACCCAGACTGGGCCGTCCCTGCCCTACCACTGCTACTGAGGAGAGAAGATCCAGATGCACAGACTCTCTCCCTCTTGTCTCCCCCCCTTCCACCTCCTCCTCTCTTTCTTTCTCCATCACCACACAGATGGGATTAGAAGATGAGGGTTGGCATCCAAAGAAAGTGACTGTGTTGCAGGCAAAAACGTTTCGTGCAACACACACGTACAAATACATACACACCGACTTTTTACAAATTCATTCAATTGTAGCAACAGAAATATATATTCCGTTGTTTTTTTTAAATTATACTTCTTCTGTAAAGGCAATCACCTTTGTCGACAATCATATAATTCTGGTGTTCCTGCTTGTTTTTGATTTTTTCCTTGCTATTGTTAACATCTTGGTAATTTTGTTGCTGCCAATACCCACATCCTAATGTTGGATTTGTACGTAGACTTCTATGTAGGGTATATACTGTATATAAAACGAAATTTGGCTCATTTAATTTAAATCGTCCCTTCACCGGGATTGTTGGGAGGTTTTGATGAGCGGACACACAGAAGGCCGCCCTGTAGATTGAGAATGTTGTTTATATAGGAGTTATTTTCCTGTCTAGAGTTATTTTCTCTCGGTTGGGATGAGCACAAGTGTAGACAAGAAAGGGCAGGTGTGTGTATATTTGTCATACAGTAAACCTGTGTGTGTGTGTGTGGAGGGAAAATGAATATGGACCCTGGAGTGAGTGTGTTTGTGTGTGCGTGTGTGTGTGTGTGTGTGTGCGTGCGTGCGTGCGTGCGCACAGACCAGACCCTTAAGACCACATGTTAATTATTTCACCTGTTCATGTTGTCTGTTTTTATCTTGTGCTCCCACTCCTGTGACTAAGCATGTTTTTTTTTCCGTTTATGTAGAAACTTCCTCTTTTTGTTTACATATACTACTAAACCACTAAAACATGATATTCTGCTTCAGAAACCATTCCTGGCTCTACTGTAACAGATTCACACCATAGACACAACTTTCTCTTTGACTTATCCTTTAGAAAGCAACTAATACTTCAGGAGGACCTTTGGAATAATTCTCTCAACTTTAAAGGTATACTATGCAGGAATTGTCTGTTACTGTTTCTTGGCCTCTCCTCCCTGGCTCAACAGAGTTTGCAGACAGACAACAAAATGTTCAGCCTGCAAGTATGAATATGCAAGCTTGCTGCTCTGAATTTACAAGCATAAATGTACAAATTTACAAAACTACCACCAGCACTGAGTCTCAACTTACTACATTGGTTTGGGCCTTCTGTCGCGTGGCTTGTCTGTTAGAAAATGATTCAAAACTCAAACTCAGCACTACAAACCAAAAAGGTTATTTTTTCAAAATGTAAACTTATTTGCATTAGTTGATAGTAGGGTATAGTGTGTATGCCACACTGCCACTACTTTAACAAACTAACTAAGCTAACTGCCAGCACCTACCTGTCCAAGAGAATACAGGCCAACTCTGCGTCGCTCTTCATGCCCATCCTCTGCTTCAGTGCTCGCAGTGGGTAAAAGCCAATCCCAGATTCACTGTTGTTTTGGAACAAACCTTTTCACTTGCTGTTTCCTGACACTACAGTTGCATTTTTTTCGCCTGACCTCACCTGCACGCTGTTATTGGCTGGCTGCTACACACACACACACACACACACACACACACACACACTGCCCAAAGGTTGCAGCCCAGAAAAATCCTGACCACAGCAAAATAAGATGATAATATAAGCAGAGGGCAGGTCTCTGCAGACACATAAACCACCACACACTTCCAGTGGGTCATAAGTGATGATTGAGAGGGATTACTTTTGTATGAGTCTAAGTTGTTTTTGCATAGTATACCTTTTTAAATATGATTTTTTTTTTTACCAAAAAAATCACTACTTGCTGTTTTTTGTTCATATTGGCATTAGTCTTGTGCCGATGTACAAAAAAAAAATATGGGAGACGTCTTCATGCAGAGGAGACTTTGAACAGACGGATTGGCGAGAGAAACTGACTAAGTTGGGAGCTAGAAAAAAGCACATTTTGTTCTATTATCTATTTGTTTTTACCTTTTTTCAGTTGCATTTTTTTCCACTTCATGTCTGGTTTGTTTGTATTTTATTTCGGGGGTTTGTATGTGTGCAAGAGGTGGGTGAGAGCATTATGCAATTTGTTCAACTTTTTAGTTCCAGTTTTGCCGTCGAGTTGTTTTTAAGGCAAAAGAGACCAATCATCTTTGTTTTTTTACTCTCCACACACAGTATATTTGTAATATTGCCTATCCATGTGAAATTATAATGTACCATTCATACCTGCCTTGGTTCTGAGAAGTTGCTTTTTTCAGTAAAGTATGTAACTGGTAATACTGTTGTTTTTATAAATAAAGATCTTTTCTTAGACAAGATTTGGTAACGTGTGATTGATGTGGCTGTGTGCTGAGGTGAGGAAGGACTGCTGTATCATGTAGATAAACACGTCTAATTAAAGAGAGGCAGTCTGTCCGTCTGGGTAATTTCATCCTCGCGCTCTTGTTAAGGCAAATGGCAAACACAAGCTTGACACTATGTCAGACATTCACTCTCAAACGTCACTCTGCTACAGGCTTGGTTTTTTTTGTTGTTGGATGCTCTAATTGTCATAGCTTGTTATCCGTGAAGTCGCTTGTGTCACCAGACCTTTTTTAAACTCACTGCAAACGCATTCATCTTCCAACTTAAGACCTCAAACTGTGCTGGAGACTTGTCTCCATACCTGCATAAAGCCGATTAACCTTCAAACACAACACACATCACAGCACAGTTAAAGACTTCTGGGTGTTGACATTCTCAGCTTTGCTTCTGTCTCAGGTTACACATGATGGCAGGGAATAGCTGAAGCGTGTTTGTGTTTCTCAGCCTACAGACATTTTGAAGCAACACATGAGGGTTGTACAAGGACGTGAAAGTGTCTCAGCGTTTCCAGTATGCAGCACATCTGAAATGCATCCCGCACAGATTGAGAAGCAGCTGCTGGATCACGAGGGCTTTGAGTGCAGAGTGTGAAAAGTTTGATATTAGTCAGGTTATGATGTGCATGTGTCAGCATGTGACCCATACAAAGTCTAGCAATTTCACTCAGCACCTTTTAAATGTTATTTAAAATCTAATTGTAAATCTTGATAAAGGTTTTCACTCTCACACAACTACTTACATGGGTGTGTAAGATGCAGGGCTGGAGCTAATAATGTGGACCCTCACATCAAGTAGTTTGGGGGAGTTTATAATGTAAAATAAAAAACTTCCATATGACAGGTATTTTAGAGGTAGATAGACTAGAAAAAACTAAAATTTACTACAGACCTGCAACTAATGATTATAGTCATCAATTATTTTTGCTAATTATTTTCTTGATCACTGGATTGTTGAGAGTGAAAAAATGTGGCTTTTGCCCAGCAAAGAGGTCAAGAGGTTTCATGTCTATATTTATATATTTCCTTTTTTTTTAACATTCTCTCTGTACTTATTTTTCCCACCTTTCCCCCAAAAATTTCACGTTCAAAGTGGCAAATGATGGGTCTCGTTTTCAAGAAATCCTACCAATTATATGTAAGAAATAAATAATAAGAAATAAGAAAAACAAACACCAAAGACGTTCAATAAAGAATCATTGATCAGATATCAATATTGTTGCTCTTCAAATACTTTACTTTGACTAATAAAAACATGGTTTGACCTGTTTTTTTATTAGTAGAAAAGTTTGAAAGGTTTTCTGATTAAAATCATGTAATATGTGATCAATGAATCGTTAAACAAACCAAAGAATCTGGCTAAATAGTCTTGTTAGTCTACTCTTTGTTGTCAGTCTACTCATATGTAAGTACAGAGATCAAAGTGAAACCGCAGTCAAATTCCTTGTATGTGTACGCATACCTGGCGAATAAAGCTGATCCTGATTCTGATTCTGAAATATTTAATACACACTTGATGCAATGCACACATTTTGCTTGTTTGTTTCCTTGCTGGGAGGGAATTTTGTACTAAACGGGCTATAAATTTGGATTACTGGATTCAGGGCTAGTTTGGAGAGGAGAAACAACTACAGAGACAAATAGCTCCCGAAATGCATATGTCGGTATGCGATCATTATTTTCAGACAGACTTGGAAAAAAAAGTGAACCCTTCTTTTAAGGTTTGATACAACCTTTTGTTTCCTTGCAGTGTGGAGACGAGTTCGAAACATTTAGCCTTCATGTTGCGAAATACAATTTAAAGAAAATCTGATACAATTGACAGAACAAATAGAATATGAAAAATCCTAATAATAAAACAACAGAGAGGTTGGGGTTACATTGGCTCATGACTCCAGTATATGTCGAACATTGGCTACAGCCCTGCTAAGAAGTGTGAAGTTTATGTTGGGTAATAAAACTCCTATAGTTGCACCTGCCACAGTAAATAAACTGCAGTGAAACATAAACGGTTTTGTCCTCTAGCTGCTGCCAGCGAATATATCTGAGTGACAAGGGTGTGTGCATGTCTGTCTTAGTCACTGAGTGTGTGTAATGTTTGTAACCTGTGCAGCTGGTACACCCACAAACCCTTCCTTAAACCTGAGACCACCAAACGCAGCAGATTCTCCCTCCCTCCCTGTGTCCTGTCATTTGGTGTCATATCTATTTAGGGCTCCCCACAGTTCTTTATTTCCTCTCGATCTCTCTCTCGAGCTCAAATAGAAACAGCAACATTTAACTCCAGCACATGAGGTCTGGTGGAAAACTGCAGGGAGGTGAATATGTCCTAAGGAATATAACACATGTTCAGAGAGGAATGATCGTTGTGAGGAGTTCAGCACCGGATTCATCACAGCGAGACAACATTTGGGACAACGCCGGGCGTGAAGGGGAAACCACACCATCGGGAGATTATGTGTGACCCTCCTTCCTTATGATCCCTGGAGGTGATTTGTGGTGGAAAGTGACTCCAAACAGTTGAAGTGCAAAGGAACAGCTCAGTCTTGCCTCATAACTCATGGATTTACTCAGTGTCCCTAGTCCGTCCTCTTCAAACTCAGATGACGAGTCCCCTGATCGCACTCCGGCCCCGGACTCCTCCCGCCATACCTCCCACACCGGGAAACAAAGCGGGCTCGGAGGCCTGGGCTATGGGTTCTGGGTGGCTTGGCACCAACTCAGGCCCTTCATCCCCTTCTTCCTCATCAGCTTCATGGTCGTGGCCCTCGTCTACTTAATGCAGGCCATCATCTACGGGGGGCCCTTCAAAGACCCGCTCTTCTTTGTCAAGTTCAACGAGCGCTGGCCCCGGCCCGCTCCAGACCAGCAGGACTCTGCAACGCCTACCGAGGTGCTCAGTTCGGTCCCCTCCTCGTCCTTAAAGCAATTCCTCCTTGAACTGCACTCAGGCAATGAGACAATGTGAACTGTTTGATTACAGAAAGTGGAGGAACTTTTCTTTTCTCTGTGGATATGAGCAACTAGGACTCTCCAGGGATTACACAAGGTCTGAGTGCTATTAAAAGGACTCTGACTTTGACTATCAGTAATTTAATTTGGGTTATTGCATATGTCCCCTGTCTGTCTTTTTTTTTTTACAAAACTGCAGAACTAGTTACGTTACATGTTGGAAAATAACATCTAAGACTGGTTGGTCTTTGCACATCTTCCAGTAATGTGCAACTCAGTCAGGTGATTCTTATATTAAGGACAACAAACTTCAATCAATCAATGTGCTCCAGTCTTTTTTTCTTGTGAGACATTTAAAACTGGGCCATGGTTTATATATGACAACCTTTTTAATTCAACAGTGCTGTAGTTTATTCATGTTGTTTGTCTCTGTAGTGTTTTTTGGGGGACAGGCTTTGGACAGGGATTTTATAAAACATTTTCATCAAACAACATATAAATCAACATTTTATGTATAATGTTTTATTTCGAAAAGGTGGCTGCCTGATAGATACAGCAAAGCACCAACGATTTCATGCAGTTTTTTTGGCCTGTATTTCAGTCTGTGACAGTGGAGGTTCCCACTTGAACAAACACTTGTTTGCTGAAGCTAAAATGAGGTTTCAGCAAGTCAAGTGGGAATCTTTCAAGTTACATTCTTTTTAGTACAAAATTCCTGTTTTGTGCTGCAATCCCTCCTGGGAAACACTGTCCATGGAAGTAAGAAGAAAAGAGGGATTTATGTACTATGAAGAATTTAAGATACCAACCTGATTGGACTAACTTAGTGTCATATTGGCTTTAGCTGAATTTTAGAGGTTTGTTTAGAGGTCAAAAATGTGAACCACACTGAAAAGAGCAGATCACAGCAGCAGACTTTGTTTATTCCCACCTCCCATGAAATAATCTTCCCAACCAAACACCTAGACCTAAGCAACCATTTTTGATGTACTATACCTGAGAAACCATTTATTATCACCATGCCGTCTGGATTATTGTGACATTTTGATATCCGTATAACTGCATCTCATGTGCTCTTTATTGCTATCACTATCATCATATATCCTTACACTAATGCTCGAACAGGGAGGCAGGGCTTGACAGACAGGCTGGTAGCTGTGTACAAAATAACATATAGGCAGATAAAAATAACAACTTGTCTATGTGTTTATTCATATTACTCAGGGGTAGCATATCCAAGATCCGTCATTAAAACTGTTTACCCCAAATAAGATTTTAACCAGACTGTGATAGAGTTGGGTAATCACAATTAACATGGGCTTATGTTTTATTGTGTCTTAATATGGAGTGTCTTCAGTCACAGCAATGCACTATATATAGTGTTTCACTCATTTTAAGTAATGTTGTGTTTTATTGCTTTTAAAATAAACTTTTCATTTTTAAAAAGAAGAAGGCGTTGTTTCTTCCCCTTAAAAGTTACATAGTCTGGCTTTAAGTCCTCCCAGACGTACCCAGTCATATAGACATACCTTCATTAATGTTATCGTGTTTAGTTTTATTTAAACTGCATTTAAAGACTTATCATGTTTAACTTTATAGCTGGAGGCTGCAGTTTGTGGTGCTGTTCAATTGTACTGTGTTATACTGAGAGGTGAGTGAGCTGAGTTATAGCTATAGACTGGCAGTCGTGGCAGAAATATGCAGATCATTCATTAAGTAAAAGTAGTGGTGCCACATCATTAAAATGCTCATTTATAAGTAAAAGTCCTGCATTCAAAATTTTAGCGTGTATATTAATATTTACAAACATTTTTAAAATCAATTTTGGGCTCTTAACTTACTAAGGGCACATCTGTGTGGAGTATAAGCTTTTGAAGCGAAAAAGGAAGTAGCAAAAGTGAATATTCTTGTGTTTTACGCTTTTTCTGTAATCTTTGGCTGTGCGTCGCGTGGTGACGCTTCTGCCCTCTGGTGGCGGACTGACGCACTACAGTGGGCCGTAGCCGCTGCTGATCACGCGGACCCATAAATTGCCTCATCAAAACGGACAGAAAAAACACAGCAATATACCGTCTGTTAACTGTATTTTAAACATATGTATATATTTTCAAACAGCCCAGTTTTATTTATTTGACGTGGGGACAAATTTATAAGGAGCTTTGAGACTAGCAGACGGTGAGTGAAGCAGGTTTGTGTCACCTGCCTAACAACATTACTGTCCGCCTGGTTAATGTAGTTTAAACAGCTCAGATTTTACTTAAAAGTATTTTAAGAAACTACAATGTAATGCTAATGACATATTATCTAGTTATAACTAGTTTACATCAGCTTTCTCTGGGCGATCTGTTTGTCTTGTGCACAGCTAGCTGGCTGCTAGTTATTAGCAGTGATGCTAATCTGCACGTGCTAATCACAGCTTGATAATTGACTTTGGACATGAAACACACTTTAAATTAGTTTTGTTCCTGCTGCTGAGAAAGTTTTTACTGCTGATTTTATTGAGGAAAACATATACTCTCAGTTATTTAAAGAAAAAAACATAAGGTGGGAAACTTCGACGGCCTAAATACAACTCTTAATTTTGACATTGAACTAGTTTTGACATTGAACTAGTTTACTCTACATTCAGGGGAAAAGAAAGTTTTCATACAATTTAGAGTGAGATCAAGGCTTTTAATAATTGGATTTAGAAATAAATGACATTTTAGTGTTTGTTTAGTGTAAAAAATAATATACATAAGTAAAAATATTAATGCAGGTTTAAGTACACAACCTCGAATTATAATCTAAGTTTAAACTAAGTTTAAGTTTAAGTAAGTCTAAGTCTAAGTTTATAACAGCTCATTGCAGTACTCCACCACCCATGCTCAATGAAATAATTTTTTTAAGGCTGCCATCTGTGGTACCTTCTTTTCTGATGTTTGTATTCACTGCTGTTTGTTTGTTTGAAGTCATTTATGGCCAGCTAGAATTCAGCACTCACACAGAAGGACATATCTGCACCAAAGTCCAAATACAAATTGTCGCCACCTTTATTAATTCACCCTCTCTCTCCTCCTCTCTGTTCCTCCTCTAAAGTTGATAGAGACATGTGGTGCTACCAAAAACCAGGGTTTGAAGCCCTCCTCCTCGCTGAGCTGCAGAGACAGCAACAGTGCAGCCAGTTCTGTGACACTCTGCTCAAGACAGAAGGTATAAAGACACTCACGAAAGCAGCTAAATTACACACTTAATTAATAATAGCTTCATGTCGTTGTGGAAGCCATTATCACTGCTGACATCTCTCCTCTCCTCCAGGTGCATCTGTGCCAGCACACAGTTGTATTCTCTCAGCCATCAGCCCCCACATCTCCTCCGCTCTGTCCTCCACACCACCGCCCCCTGCAGGACAGAGCCGTCTCTTGGAGTTTCAGGCTCTCGGGGCCAGCACCATGCTCCACATGGTCAGACTGCTGTACTCTGGAGAGATGGCGGGGGAGGGGGAAGAGGAGAAGCTAGAGGCCATTTCTGCTGCAGCCAAGCTGGGCATCCACGGGCTGGTGGAGGTCACAAGAAGAGAGTGTAAAAGCAGAAACGAAGTAGGGGTGCAGACAGAGCCACTGATACTTGAGGGAAATGAGGGGAGAGAGACTCTGTCAGATGGTGAAAAAGACACACGGACTCAGACAGAGAAGCTGCAGGTAAACACAGCTCCTTCTTCCCACTCAGCAGCCTCTTTTGGGACCATGGACATGGCTGTTTTCCAGCATTCCAGTCTTTTCCCCCCTCATATTCCCTATGTTCCCATATCCCACATCTTCCCACCCTCTGTTTCTGTGGAATCTATGCAAGAATCCATAGCAGCTGGAGAAACATCTGTTGCTGTTGTGGCACCACCATCCACTCCCACCATCCTCCCATTTTCCAGCCAAGCGACCCCGAGTGCTGCCGATCCTTTAAGCTGGTGTACCGGGCCCCAAAAAGCAGCCAGAGACGTCACAGCAGGTGAACAATGGGAGGACGAGCAGTATGAGCAGGTTCAAGGCAACATCCCAGGATGCGCCAACTACTTTCTGAATCCAAAAAAGGAGAAGGGTTCACACAGGGAGCGACTAAGGAGGACGCGGGTTGCAGGAGTGGGAGGTGCAAAGAGAGCCAGGACGGGTGGGAGAAGAGCCAGGAGACGACAAAAAAGAACAGGAGGGAGGGGGAGAGGAGGGTTAACGCAGACCATGGATGTGCAGGAGGTGGATGTGAGCAGGCTGCAGAAGTTGTTCCTGCAGAGGTGGGGGATTAGGACATCCAGGACAGGTCAGGGAGGAGGAGCTGCAGGGAGGAAGCTGTACCTGAAGACCAGAGAGCTTCTGAAGCGAGCCAAGAGGCGTAACAGAAGAAGAATGGGGCAGGGTGGAGACGTCATGCCGTACAGAGAGAGACTAGCAGGTAAGCGTGGACATCGGAAAACTCCGGCCTCTCCTCCTCAAGTGGAACAGCCTGAACCCTTTGATCGTGTACTGGAGGAAGTGATGATGGGCCTCAACATTTTGCCAAACAACAACGGTGCTTCACATTATCAGCCTCGTCTTCCAGCCAGTAGAAGCAGTTATATCGGCACCTACTCTGGGAATGCTCTGGCCCAAAACGAACAACAAGGCCAAACCACCAGCCTCCTAGAAGCAGGTCCAGGTTTCCATGAGTCCACACAGGTTGTTCCTGTAGAAAGAGGAGCTGGCAGTTTCAGTTCTGCAAACAGTGAGGTGCCGTTTCTGCAGCCGCAGGGTGAGTCTGAGCTGAATGAGATGCTGGAGCACTTCTTTCTGTCCTTTGAGCGGCATGTTGACAGCAGTACAGCCAGGGAAGAGGTGGAGATGAGTGGTCAGAGCTGCTCAGACGCTCCAGTCAGAAGCTCTCAAATAACAGACCGGCATCAGAATGATGAAGCTGAAACACTAGCGAGATGTTCACAGCCGTACAAGGCTTCAGCTCACAGAGCCGTTCATTCCCGAAATACTGAGGGAAGTAACTATCGTAGCATTAGTGTTGGGAAGCCAGCATCTTCGAGTGACGCAAAGACCAAAATTGTTCATGACCGAGGAGAGGGGCAGCTCCAGCAGATGCCTGCGTTGAAACTCAAGAAGAGTGGTCCACTGCCAGTCAGCGATACACTGCTGGGACACAGCTGTCAGAGTCTGGAAGTCAAGGTGACAAATATTTCTAACTCCTCTCCAATCATGCTACTGATGATGTCTGCTGACACCATTGTTTGAGGAAATAAACAGTTTTTAAGACAAATGTTGATATTAATATGAGGGTGATATGTGCGTTTATTTTTTTTCAAGCGTCCTCCACAAAGAAAGGCCAGTTCTTCACCAGTGAAAAGCCAAAGTGACAGCTTGTTTGACAAGAATCAGCCAGTCTTGTCGAGCAGAAAGATATACCCACTCAGGAGCAGGCTCAGGGGTGAACATCGGGTGAGCACCGACCTTTTTTTATCAGATTGAAGACAAACAGGTTAATGTGTATTCCAAACATCTGTCATGCGATAAAGAGGCACCGTGTAGCTTGGCTTTAGGGATTACTGTGTTGTTTTATTAATCCGTCTTCCACCTTGGTCAAGATTCAAATATATCAACAACTATTGGATTGACTGGCACAAAACCTTGCACAGACATTCATGGTTTTCATGGATCCTTTGGAACTTTTCATGTACTACCATCAGGTCAAAACTTTTTCCAGCACTTTGATTTATGACCAAATACATGCAACATTAACGACGTTCCTGAACTGTGTTTAGTTCAGTGATAGTTGACACATATTAGCATACTAGCACAGAGAACTGAGATGGTGAACATGCTAAACATTTTACCTTCGAATCATCAGCATGTTTGCATTGTCATTGTAAGCATGTTAGTATGATGCATGATATATAGGCATTAGTGCAGCTTTGCAGAGCTGCCAGCGTGTTTGTAGAGTCTTAGTCTTGTGTAGGTGTTTGTCTGTATGTCTATCAAATAAGGTTAATTTGTTTTACAGGACAGTATCCCCTTTCTTGTGGCGCCACTTGAATACAAACAGCCACCCTCAGGTCCGTCACAACCAGGTCACAAGCGAGGCAGGCCCAGGAAAAATGGACAACTTCTTTGTTTATCTAATGGTGAGAGTTCAACCCCAGCAGTCCCGCCGCAGCCTGTGAAGCCCTGTGACACAGAGGAACAGCGAGATGATGCCACTGTGGCTAAGAGGGCTCGCTTTGAGCAAATGGCACAGCTGACCTCTGAAACGTACACATGCAGCTCTGAATCTGCAGACTTTGATCAGGCAGCCATAAGGATAGAGGAGGTAATCGACGTGGAGACTGTTTCTCTGATCAGTGTAGGAGACACGGAGCAAATGTTGACAGATGAAAAGATGGAGAGCAGTAACGAGATAATCGATGTGGACGGAGATGTGGAAGAAGACATCGAGGTGATCAGAGGTTCCAGTCCCATCCCCGAGCCTGTGATCATCAACTGAAGAGACTCCTCAGGTGGTGAGAAAGAGGAAGAGTATGTTGATTCTGTTGGAGAGAAGACAGAGGCGTTCCCTACGATGAGTAAAGGTGAGCTTGCTAACAGACGCAGGTATCATGTCCGGTCCGGTGCCCAAAGTTGTCATTTTCTTTTATACTGGTCGTCTTCAGTTCATGTTACTTCATACATCTCTCGGAAAATATTCCTGAATTGTTTCATTTAACCGCAAGTTACAGAGCAGGTTGAGAAAGTAATAGTGGGTTTCATCATCTTCTGTTTTTAGTCTTTATTCACCTCCCTATGCAAACACACTAACAGCCATGTGAAGGGTGTTTGTTTTCCTGTTCCACCAATGTTTAGGAAAAGAGGAGCTGTGAACATGTTTGCTGCTGTTTTTTGGGGGATTGAAAGACCTTAAAGAAAAGATGTGCACAATAATGCATGAACACACTTAGTTTAATTTGAGTTTGAGTTTAATCATGAACAGACTACAGTCTGTAGTTTTTGCGCAGCTACTCAGCATCAACTCTTGAGCATTCAGACCTAACAATTGTCAAACTGTCAGAGTGACTGAGATTGTTTTTGTACTTTCTAGATATTTAGACTTTTGATGTTAGGTTAAAATTTACACGTTTGTTACTGCTAAGTTCAGTCATTTGTGATTTTTACACAGATCAGTTTTTGCACTGACAGAGGATTCAATAGAGTTTTATTTGTTCTAAATATAACTATGACTGTTATTAAATATGGTTGATAATGTCTGTTCTGCCACAGTTTGTAAATGTTCCAGAAAAACGGTATTGTATTACAGTTAAGTTATGTTTCACAATGTTCCCAGTGGTTTTGAGTCTAGGACTCTACAATAAAAATACTCTTCTCTACTTCCTGTGGCATCAGCTCTGTTCTGTTACTTCACCTGCATGTCGCTGAGAATTAAATGAGGCTCGTCATCAGGGTGAGTTCATTTTCGTCCTTCACTTCATGTTTGGGATTGTAACTAAAGACACAAATTTACAGGAGTTGGAACGCTGACTAAAGCCTGACCCATATGTCAGCATGATGATTGAAATATGGTGTTTGATGTTTAATTAAACATTTCTAAAAATACTGGAACCACACAGAGTGTTACAACTACAATACATATTATCTCATTTTTGAACGTTGACAAGTGGCTGATGCATTTGTCAGCTTGAATGCAGTTGTTCTGTATTGGACTTGCTTGTGTTTTCTGGTCCTGTTTCCTCTCCTAGTTTAGCACCTTTAAATATTTTGTCAGGTGTTTAAATACAGATAATCATGTGGCTACATTTTCAGGCTTGAAAAAATGTGGAAATAAGAACCCTGGCTGTAAAGTTCAGAGAGCTCATTAGCTTGACTTCATTCCAGTTGCAATGTATAATAGTACCAGCTTTCATTATGGGACAATGTTTTAACATTATAGAAACTTATCAAACCACTTTTGCCACATACTTAAAATTTGAGAAGTGTTTATCTACATCTTAACACTTTTAAATGAATTAAAACCCATTGTAAGTGATTTAAACTTTACTCAACCATGACTGCAGTCCCCTGTGAAGACACAAACTACAAACCTGACCTCTCAAGCCTGCAGGATATTTTAGTCATGTGCATCTAAACAAATAATGCAGTCACAGGCTGTAATGAAATCACACACACACAGGTATATAATAAAACAAGAATACATGAGGTGAAAATGAGTTTATTAGTTATCAACCTGTGGATCAACCTCCTACACACAACAAAAAAAACACATCTGAGCTGCACCACAGCACAGTCTGCTGCACTGAGGAGGGGGAGTTCAGCTGGGGAGCTCTTCCTGGTTCACGGCGCCATGTTGGAGCTTCACCTCCCCTCTGTTTGGTCCCTCACTCAGCTCAGGTGACAATACAGCACAGGTGTGTGTTTGTGTGTGAGTGTGTAGGGAAACCAAATAAAAAGACACTGTGTGTCAGTTATGTCAACGTGTGTGTGTGTGGAGTGTGTGTTTCCCTGTGCTTTAACAGTGCGATATTGTCTCTTATCACACTCTGGCAGCGGCTGTAAATCAGTAGTGGTGTTGAGTCGGGGCGGGGCGGTTGTTGCGGCTCAAGTCAAGAGGAAGGAAAGGATTGAAGAGAGAGGAAGAGGAGAGGGTTATGGGTAAAGGGAGGGGGGGAGCTGCAGTCTCAGTCTCAGCCTGTCCTCCTCTCAGTGCTGGATACGCCTGATGGACTGGATCTGGGGGGTCTGACAATGGGAGCCCCAGTTCCTCCAGTGCTGGTAGTCTCCGCTGTGTCTCTCACACTCCATGATGTACTGCTGGCCCCTGTAGCCAGGGTGCTGGTAGCACACGAAGCTGTGGGTGGACAGAGAGGGCAGGGAGGGTTAGTGGGACTATTTTAGTCGCTGCATGAGTGGGAATATAGTGCATGCTTAGAGCTTTCAGCTGGTATGTCTATTACTTATAACACATGTTGGGTTGTTGTGCCAGTGTCCAGATTTATTTGTGTAGTGTGCAGATTAATTGATGTTGTGACAGAAGAGAAGCTTAAGACAGAGAAGTCTAAAATCACCTCGAGTCTTTGTAAAGGTGCGTCCTGATCAAACATGCGCATACAGTGACATTCATGTTAACTTACGCGCCGCACTGCACATGCATGGAGCCGACTTCAGGCATCATCCAGCCCATGGCCTGCAGAGAGGGGTAGTCGTCACAGATCTCCACGCTGCGGCCCATGAAGTTCTCCCTCTCGAAGATGATCATGCGGCTGCTCTGGTGGGACTGTAGGGGAGAGAGAGAGAGAGGATTTTGGATTCTTGAGGCCGTTGTTCAACGCCACCTGAACACCAGGAGACAGGATGTAACTCACGGCGCAGTAGATGGGGCGCAGAGACATGAGGCGCTCCACGTGGTAGGAGAGGGAGCCACTGTAAGCGTCCCAGTGGGGGTACTCTCCTCTCTCCAGGATGAACTGCTGGCCCTGGAAGTCATGGTGCTCAAAGC
Organism: Holacanthus passer; assembly: GCA_025331565.1. Lineage (NCBI taxonomy): Eukaryota > Metazoa > Chordata > Actinopteri > Pomacanthidae > Holacanthus > Holacanthus passer. Next base: position 12,261 of record JAFREQ010000073.1, on the reverse strand, counting down.
CCACCCAGCTGTTCAGAGAGGGAGAGGCAACTTCACTACATGTCCACCTGAAGATGTCTGATTCTCGTTTGATAAAGTTCTAACTATTGCCTCAAATGTTTTGTACAGTCGGTGCATCAGGTCTCATTTTTGCCTTGTTATTACCAGAGGAAATATCTGAGAGACTTACGCTCCGCTCTCCACCCTGATAGAGCGGATGTTGTCCAGTCCGCACTCCTGAATGTTGCAGCACTCGGAGGTGAACTCCAGGCACTTGCCCTGGAAATGCTCCTGCTCGAACACAGTCACCTGGGGAGAAGAGAGGACACATAGTTTATCCTCCTTCGCCTCAAACAGAGATGCATATAAATCCATCTCACATCCACCTCATCTAGATTTGAATCACATAATTTGTGCACAAATGAGTGTGTGTTTACCTTGAAGAAAGGAGCCATGCCCATTCCTGAGTTGACCAGCGGCTGCATCATTGGGGACCTTGTAGTTCTGTACATCTTTACTCCTGAGGGGGCAAACGAGGACAGAGACAAGGAGGTGAAGTCAAAGGCAAGAAGATATGTGGGAGAAAAAAAATGTCTTTTAACATCAATGACTCAGTAATGTATTATTATAAATCTTATGTTTTCTGAGTGCAAAACATGATGTTCAATTTCCACTTAGAGGAAAAAACACACAACAGATGTTTTAAAAAAAGGTGACATGTGAAAAACAGTAACAAGTAACATGTTGCACAGGTGTTTCAGAAAGTGCTTGTTGGTTTTCAGAGTGCACCTGTCTGTCTGAGTCTGAGCTGTGTGGAGAGCAGAGATGCAGCCTTACCCAGATTGGCACTTTATTAGAAGAGCTTTGGAGTGGTACGCGCCTACCGCCTGCCTCGCGTAGAGCTTTGGGAGAACCTGGCGCTTCAGTTTTATACCGACGGTCGGGGAGCGCGCAGGCCGGTGCGCGTTCACGGCGCGGGCCAGGATTACGCACGACGTCCGTTTGGCCCCGGCTGCGGCGCGCGCTCCCCGGCCGCTGGACGCTGTTGTCCCGCTGCAGAGACCAGCTCAGCAGATCCCATAGAGCCGGAACAAAGAGGCTCCGGCATGTTCGGACCCCGGTCAGCAGTCCAGCGCGTCCCCAGGCACAAAGGGCCGGGATCGGGCTGCAGAATGTGGGGATTAGAGAGGCACCTCTGGGAGGGAGGGGGGGGACACACAGAAGGAGACAACTGGGTGGGTCTGCATGCACGTATAGAAATGTTAAAGTTTCATTGCAGTCCTGCACACAGTGGCATCTCGTTGTCTCCAACCGCCTTTGCGCATGCTCCTTCAAGGGTGCAGGTACACCTGAGTGCACACAGGCGGATCAGCAAAATCGCCGGTTTCCAAATTGGAGTCATGCTACATTGAATGCAACAGTTCTGATCTAAAAAGCATCCTCCTTTCTAGACAGTTATCCCATTATAAATAACATCAAACATACAAATCCCATCCTATCAAAGGCTCTGTGGTCTGATGCCTTCCAGATGAAAAGTTTTTATGTGAGGAAACATTTCACTCAGATTTGTGTATCACACCTGAATGTTACTCACTGACATAATCTGGAAACAAGTAGCCTTTCTGTTAAAGTACATTCAACTATAACCAACAGAGGTTTGATGCCACATAGTCTTGCAGCCATGATCAAATAATTCATGTAAATATTTTGAATAGCTGGGCTGTTATGATTGCATGAGAATAAGGAATCTGAACAACAGGACTCAATGATTATGATTTTGGTACATTTATTATTAAGAGTTGAAGAGAGGAACATGAACTTGTACTAGTTCGCTCAGTAACAGGTCTCCAGGCTCTGTCAGTCCTCCTCTGCCTCAGCCCATCCCCTCCGTCCGTCCCTCTCTGATGATGTGGGGTTTCTTTTGTCTCGTGTTTCTGACCTCAGCAGGTTTGTTTCTCTGCCCGTAATCCCTCTCCTATGGGCGCCAGCGTATAAAAGGGAGAGGCGCACTCCGAGCCACACACACTCTGAGTGAGGCTCGGCGTAGGCATCGCACACACAGACAGGTAAGGTGCATGCACACACACACGCATACTGTACGCCTGCAGGTGTGTGGAGATACAAAGCAGGAGGAAGAGATGCAAAATACTTCATATTTTTGCATTCATGATATTTACTTTGTTTCTTTTTCAATTTCACCCTAACACCAATCAAAACAGGCTCCATCTGTCACATGAACATACCCTCTCTCAGTGTTTCTCCCCTCTCTTTCCACCCAGTAATCATGTCCAGTGGAGATAAGTCCAAGACCTCTTCCCAGACCGATGGGAAGGCTGCTCAGGGCAAGAAGTCTGAGATGGGAATGATGTCCTACAAGGTGGGTGGCTCTCACATGGGACTCAGAATCGTGGCTCTTGTAAACTGAGACATATTGAATTCATCACATCACGGACCTTTACTGTTGGTGCGCTGACTCACCTGTGTGCACCTGTCCCCTCCAGATGTACGTGTTCGACCAGGAGAACTTCCAGGGTCGCATGATCGAGATCAGCAACGAGTGCATGAATGTGTGTGAGATGGGCATGGACCGCGTGCGCTCCCTGCGCGTTGAGTGCGGACCGTAAGTCTCAAACAAAGATGCATTTTCACTCCTTGTCTTTGCACGTATTCTTCATGATTTTGTCTCATCTGCAGCTTCGTGGGCTTTGAGCAGATGAACTTCTGTGGTGAGATGTACATCCTGGAGAAGGGAGAGTATCCTCGCTGGGACTCCTGGAGCAACTGTCAGAAGAATGACTACCTGCTGTCCTTCAGGCCCGTCAGAATGGTAAAACAAAACACACTTGGTTTCGTACTGTCAAGCTTAACTTTCTCTTTTGCCTTAGACCACCTCCCTAAATGAGTGTTTTTCTCTCTTCCAGGACCCTGAGAAGCACAAGATCTGCCTGTACGAGGTTGGAGAGTTCAAGGGCCGCAAGATGGAGATCATGGACGATGACGTTCCCAGCCTGTTCTCCTACGGCTTCACCGACAGAGTGGGCAGCATCATTGTCAGCTGTGGAACGTGAGTGTCGGCTCCAACATCAGACCCTCTGACAGAGCTCAAAGACGGGACATAAAGTCAATCCTCCACTGACATGTTTCCTCTTGTTTCTCCAGCTGGGTGGGATACCAGTTCCCTGGATACCGTGGCAGCCAGTACCTGCTGGAGAAGGGCGACTTCAGGCACTTCAACGAGTACGGCGCCCGCCATCCTCAGTTCCAGTCCGTGAGGCGTATTCGTGACATGCAGTGGCACCAACAGGGCTGCTACACCATGGCCAGCAAGTGAGGCTCAGGGAAGGAGAGAAAGAGAAAGAGCGGAAGTGAGGGAGAGGGGCGGAGGAAGAGGGAAAGGGGGAGAGATGTCTGAGGCCTTACCTCAGTACTTATAAAGGTCTAATGTTGTGAGGGGAAGGGTGAGGATATAGATCTGTGCCTGATTGGAGACAACACCTCAGTGGAAGGACCAGCTGGACCACCCTCCATCACTCTCTGTCTCTATTTTTCTCTTTCTCCCCTATGGGCTGAGTTTTGCTTTCCTCCCTTTTCTCCCTTTTTTTAGTCCCTCACTTCATTCCCCTCCACAGTCCTCTGAAACACCAAAGAGGGAACACGACACCTCTGGCTGTTTTACACACTTGATTCTCGGCTCAGGGTTTGATGCACCATGGGAAACTGAGTCCCTAGAGCCCCCTGCCCCCCTGACTTCTTGCCCCTGTGCTTTGCACACCCTCTCTGCTGTACAGAATCCAGGCCAAGTTTTCAATAAAAAGGAAAATCTTGATTTCAAAGATGTTGCTGTTGTTACTTATTACTGAAAAAAAAATCACCTGAATGAAAATGTTAATGAACAAAACAGACAAATAAAATAACATGATGAATAAAAATTGAGATTAATCATTTTTTATTAGCAATTAATCGATCTTTTCTGAAGCTCAGCATTTTGGATGGCAGCTGAATATCATTTCATGTCTGACTTCAAAGTTGTCAAGAAATGTTGTGAACCAGTATGTTGTATATGTGATGTCAGTGTTCATAGTTTTAATATGATTGATACAAGGAAAGCGAACAAACACACCTACACCTGTGTGTTGGAAGCTAAGAAATAGCTCAGAGTCATACAACCCTTTGTAAAAAAAAAAAAAAAATAGTGTACAGAAAAAGAGAAGAGCTGATCATGTGACACAGCGATATATTGTTGTGGAGTCTGCTGGATTGTTAGATAACAACAGGACACATCAAGTTCTGCTGACATTCAGTCTTATTTCTATTTTGAATTCAAACTGAGACGGTCCATCAGCACGCGGCATATTACTGCTGTGTCCTAATTCAGAGGTCAATACGATGCTTATACCTGCCTCCTGACTATGTTTACCTCAGCACAGGCAGTGTGTGTCCTTGTTGAATCTCCATTTGAGTCATGAATATTCTCTCTGGCCTGGTAATGATTCAACAAACCATTTGACTGTCAATGTACTGTAAGCTGTTTATATCTTAATCTCCATATTTATCCTTCATGAGGTCACCTGGTTGAAATAATTTGCCCATTCGTCCATTTTTTTTAAACATATCTTTAATTAAAAAACATTTTTACAGTTTTACAAACAAGATTTTACACTCAAAGGACACACATTGATTATATAAAAATACATCTAAAAAACACTATAATAAATATTGTCTATGATGTTTTTGATATGTTTTACAGCCGTTTATTTCAGATCAGTTCAGATGTGGATAGTCATGTCAGCTGTAGTCCAGATTCGATCTGTCTATTCAAAGCTTTTTTTTCTTTTTTCTTTAATATAAAAATACAATTTTAGATAAGTGCTCTTAGGAGCAGAAGAATAATGTTCACTACAATGTAGTGTGTGAACTAATCCAGCAGTTGCATAACGTCTGTGTGTCCATCTGACGTGTGGGCAGCTGGATCGGTCAGCGAGACATCATTCGCACAAACTCTGCAGAGACAAGAGAAGTGAGTGAGAGGGCAGAAGATGAGGATGAATGTGGTTGGTCTCCTATGAGATCCCATAAAGGAAAAGAGAACATCTCTCACCCTCAAAGTCCACCAGACCGTCTCCATTGAGGTCGACATCTCGGAGGATCTCGTTGATCTCTCTGTTGGTCACTTGTTCTCCCATCAGCTTCTTCATGGCTTCACGCAGCTCAGTTAAACTGATCTGACCATCACCATTTGAGTCAAACTGGACAAACAGACAGAGAGACACACATCACATCTAAATTCAATCGTGTGTCGAATACAATGGGACATCATAGGAAATATACTAGTTTTCTTTCAATACACAGTGTCATTCTTTATACTACCACTGGGTGGCACTAAAGTAAGAAGTTTTCAAATCCTTCACGTTGTGTCCTTCCTAAACTTTGTCCAGTGTGACCCATTTGAAAGCTGAAATTAGTTTCATCCTGACTCTGACACACTGGGAAAACAGCACGAAAAAGGTTATGTCACATGTATTACAGTTATGGTTTTGGGTGCTAGTTTAGTTGTTTCCTGTTTTTGTTTCCTGTTTTATTTTGTAAGAGTCTGTCCTCAGGTATGTTTAGTTACTTTACTTCCAGCCTTTGTGTGTATCCCACCTTTAGGATTGTTGATTGATTTCACCTGTGACCTCCTTGTGCATTCAGTGTGTTCCCTTCACTCTGTGTCAGTTTGTCTTTGTACAATATGTCAAGTGTTCCAGCCTTATCTAGTGTTTATTCCTTGTGTTCTCTCAGTGTTTTTGCCTTATGTTTCCTTGGACCTCACCTGTGTTTTTTGGACTTCTGTTTCAAGCTTGTTCCCAATTGGATTTGTTTACCTCTGCCTTTTTGACCCAAGCCTGCCTAACCATCTAGTAAGCCTGTTTCCTTTTGTTAACAAATCATTGACCTTCTCCAGTCCTGCCTTTATTGTCCACATTTTGGTTCAATCTCTTGTATGCCTGGTACCTTGCTTGCACAATTGTAACATAAGTAACAAAGGCTTTTTATCAAGACTTTACTCTTGTTACACCCGAGCGCCTGAAGTATGAAGATTTCAATCCTTTTTCTTTAGGAGCACCAGTGTTTGTAATGTACATCCCAAGATTTACCCACTGAATGCACCACTATCTATTTCAGCTCTTGTTTCTCTATTGTTCCCACATGAATCAGATTCAGACCCTTTTCATTGCAGATATTTTGTCCTCTCATAATCACACTCATCCCAGCAACTACTGAGGTGCAATGCAGCAGTTGATAATGCTTTTAGTTACACTTGTGTTTGGTTGGTTGAAATGTCTGCAGTAAAAATGTGACTTCCAACAATCGGCTTTAAGTAACAACACGCACATCCTGACCTCTTTGAATGCATCTCGTAGTTCTTTGACTCCGATCATGTCTGCGGTCTCCGCCAGCATCTTGGGTCCCATCAGCTCCACAAAGTCCTCAAAGTCTACTTTACCTCCACCTACAGCACACAAGCTATATTAAAAAATGTCATGATGTTGGTCCCTGCTCATAAACTATCAACTCCAAACAATCTTTTCTTTAGATGTCCAAGCCTGTCTCCATTTAAAAATTATTGAATTATCACTAATCAAATGCATTAATAACTTCTTGCTTCCAGTTCTCATTCTGTTCTGCTCTATTTGAGTCTTGTCATGATTTTTTCCCCCATTTTTTTTATTTTGCAGTGTAGTGACTCCTGACTGGGAGACATTGTGATTATGTGGTATGTGCCTTAACCATTAGACTACTGGGGTGCTCAAGTCTATTCTATTTGACTCTATTCTATTTTCTTCTCTTTTCTGTTCCCATTCCTGTTCCTTTTCTGTTCTAGTCCTGTTTATAGTCTATTATAATCTACTCTACTCTATTACTATTACTACTCTATTTTATTCCTATCACTATTCTTATTCTCTCCTCTTCCATTCTATTCTGTTCTGTTTTGTTCTCTTCCTGTTCTGATCGTTTGGGTTCTACTCTGTTCTGTTCTCTCAGATGTTCCTGGCTGCCGTTCCACTCACAGATCTGCTGGCTCAGTTCGATGAGCTCCATCTCTGTTGGCATGTATCCCATGGTCCTCATACACTCCCCCAGGTCTTTATGACTGATGTAGCCTTTTTTGTTCCTGTCAAACTCCACAAACGCCTCGCGGAGCTCTGATAGAAAACACACAGAAAACACGTTTTAATATTTGTATGTCAGCGTGTCGTATTAAATATGCTGTAAAGACACTGAAATCACCTTCAATCTCCTCTGGTCTCAGCTCTCTGTCCTGGTGGATGAAGGAGGGACACACACATTAGCTTCTCACATCATACAGTGCTAAACCACACACACACACACACACACACACACACAAACAACTCATATCATGCTGAAAAGAGCTTGTTTGGCATAATACAGACATAGAAACACCATCGGATTTAAAGTAACATCATTGCAGGGAAGAAACAATGCACAAACATAAACATCAAGTCACCAGAAGAAATGACACAAATGATTAATGGAGTGGCTCAACCGTGGGGATGACATGAGATGTTATTTTGCTATTTAAAATTTCTGTTCACGTCGCTTCAAAACTGCATCCATATGTGTATTATAGTCAGGGTATTATGCTTCAACATAATTTGCAAATGTAAGTGTAGTTGTTGAGTAAGCTGTATTAGACCTGACAAACTCAGCGCAGCTTGAAATGAAAAACGCCATCTAAATCTATAGGGATTAAACTGCATTATCATGTATATAACAATTCATGTACCATAAATCACAAAGGGTAACCAGATTATTTGTGGGAGGTGGCCAGGCAACACACATCTGGAGATTATGAGATTTGGGAGGTTTAATTTGTACAGAGACACATGTCCACTGTTCAGACACACATAAATACACAAACGTATATATCTTGCACACAGCACTCAAGTCCGACCATTCAAACACTCACGCAATGGAAGTTGTGGTTCAGTATCAAGGATGTTCGGCTAAGAGCTTTAGAGAGATAGCGATATGACAAATCCTCTGAGATCATTTTGTTTACTTTGGTTGTCCTCAGCCTAATTTCACAACAAACTAAAGTTCAAACTAAATTATAACATGAGTAGACATCTTCTAACCTGACAACAAGGGACACACTGACAAATTAGCTGGAATTCATTTTGATGAGTTTCTGTTAATAATACAAACTGAAAATGGAAAATTCCCATCATGTTCAAGGTTTTGTACTGCTCCTTTAATCCTCCTTTGAACTGTCCTGTTCTAGTTGTCTATATGTATTATCTAGATGGGAACCCACAGACACAGCTGTTATTTAACCTGGCCTATACTGGACCCATTATTTCTTGCAGTGAACCTGGAGCCTTCAGGGGGCTTTTTCCGGAGCCCAGGGGCAGTCTCCCACTTTGCCCAGTTGGTAACTCAGCCTTGACCTCCACATCATCACGTTTGAGAGTAAGCGCCACAAAGCCAGTCAATAATTTCCATGGAACTGAATGATCGACCCCTCTGAGCATGTGCGGTGCCAGCAGATCGGATTGTCTGACCCGGAGCAGTGATGGGATGACACAGCCGGTGTGGTGGAGAGCAGGAGAGTCAGCCACGATGTGGGGATGAAAATGAATCGACACGAGCGGAAAGGGTTGCACCGGGATTGTGTGAGAGGGCAGTTTGTGTTCTGTTACATACGAGTGTCTGTGAAAAGCCCTGTTTAAGGAAGACGCAGGCAGGGCCCACGATGTTGTGCAGCATGTTGCAGTTCTTCACCAGAGCACCAAAGGGATGGTTGAAGAGCTTATCCTCCGCGTCCTGGTCCTCCTCTCCCTCCAGCTGCAGACCCTGCTGGCCCACTGCCCTCACTTTCCCATCCACTACCCCCTTTAGAGGCAGACCAGGCTGTTATTGCACCACTCCAACTGTCTGCACGACCGATTTCTTAACTCAGGAAACATAATCATATCTTTCAAGGCACAAAGCTAAGACCAGCTGTTTTCTAGTCACGCAAGCATTAGACAGAATGCAGTTGTAAGCCTGCATTACATAAGCTGCTTATTATTTCAAGGCAATCCACTCACATCAGCAATTATCCTCACTGCGAAAAAACGTCTTGATCTCAACATTCTCATGTGTCCATCCTGATAATAATGATAATTCTGCTAATTGTCTGGTCTAATGACTAAGATCAGTGCTTAACACTGTTGTGTTGTGTGTCTGATTTATGAACATTTTGAATAATGTATTGACTTTTCTTGCAGCTACTGACAAAAACATTTTGTATAATGTGGTTTTAAAAAAACAGTGCACATATTGTCATGATTTTGACTTTAGTTTAGTTTCTGTGTTTCTTGTGTTAAAACTCCAGTGTTTTTGGTTTAACCCTTCGCCTTGTCTGAGTCTTGCTCTTGGGTCCAATTAAAAGTCATTACTAATCGTTACACTATCTTTGACTGCTTTCTTCTTTTTTAGAAAAAATATAATTGTTAAAACTATTATTCAGAGATTAAATAATTAACAAATGTTGCAATACCAATAGGTATTAAGTGTTTTTTTGAACTATCGTTATTTTGTTACTTTTCCCAAATGGCAAGAATGAACATTTTCAATCATAGAACTTAAAATTTCAACAATTGCAAAATAGCAAAAGTTTCAATTAGCAAGTGCAAGTGAAAACATCAAGCTTCAATAAAACACAGTCTAATAAAGATAATACAGTCTTACCTTCTTCATTTTGTCTTTCATAGATGCTTTGGTGCAGTTGCCCATTACCAAACCTCCCCTGGTCAACAAGCAGTCTCACCCACTGTTCTCCTCCAGCTGTCCAGATCTTTCCTTCCTCTCTCTCCCTCTCTCTCTCTCTCAGACACTTCTCTACAAACTTATTTGTCTGTTTTTATCTCTTCTTCCCCTTTTCCCTCTGCCCTCCTCTCCTTCAGGGGTCCAGCTCAGGTTCGAGTTCTCACTTTGGTGAAAACCTCTCTGAGTGTCCCATGCTCGTTATCAGTTGTCACATCTGATGCAGCAGAGATAAAAAAAAAACCCAAACAGCTCTAATCCATGCATGAGCAATTGTGAATGACTCCACCCATTATCTATATGATCCAAAGTCAGGCGGTGTCACCAAACAAAGCAGCACAAAAACCAAAGTAACTCAACCAAGCCAGACTCTCTACTGAAAGCAGCTCACTCTTCGCAGCAGAAGCATCACTGACTCTTCCTCTTCACACTGATCAAAGCTTTTGATCCCCCCGCTTTCCTCCTCTTTCCCTTTCACTAGCTCTCTCTCCCTCCTCCCTCTGCCTCGATCTCTCGTTCACATATTGCACCAGCGTTCAAACGACTTCATCAACAGTCTGAAGAGTTTTAGAGGGAGAATTAAGAGGACGTAAACAGAAAGGGATTAATCCCTTCCATTTGAGATTAAAAGAGGAAGATGGAGTAATGGAAAGGAAAAGAAAGAGGAATACACTAAAGAGATGGAAAACAGGAACCCAAAATATGGAAAAACTGACCTCGACATGAGTACTGTACATTTAACTAAAGCCAAAAGAAGTCAAATTATGAAAGTGAAGTGAAAATAGAAACATTTCGGTGTTAACATCTGAACTGAAGCCATATTTCTTAACTGAGTGAAATACAGTTCCCACAGCTTTAGTCTTTTAGTGAAAATGAACATATTGCCATGGATAGATTTCTAAAACAGAATTATAGTAGTGAATAAAAATGATAAATGATTTACTGTTTATCTGCTGCAATGACTGGATGACTAGATATTTGTGTTTTTGTTGCTAAAAATTGGACGGGACTAGTACATAAAAAGGAGGAAAATTCAAGTTACAATAAAATTTTAAAACTAGAACAATGGGGATTGATTATTATTATTATGATGATCAACTGGGAGCTGACATGCTTCAGTGAGAGAAATGCAGCTCTAAAATCGATTAAATCTGCAAATTGTCAAAGTTGTCAAAGTAAAGGGCGTTTTCCATGAAGAATTCGAAATGTTTAACAGTTCAAAGCTAAACCTTCAAACTAATGAAAAAGTCCTGCAACTGAGCTGTGACGCTTCAGCAAATGACAGCTTATGTCACCCACAGTGTCGGTCACTCGTGTCAGTGTCAGCTCAGGTCACACTGGGCAGGATGCTACGGCTCAGCCCGAGGTGGTTTGAGCTCTTGTTGAACTCTGACCTCTTTCACCACAGACCCTTAGTTTTCTAAAATTATGACAAAATCAGAAGTCGAGGTCATGAGTGCAAGGCTAAGTGGTCTGAGCTTGTACAAAGCATCTGTCAACAAATCTCTCCAAAAGCAGATTTGGCATGACTCTTACTACAGTGCATCCATATGGAGAGCACAGCTTGTGTGTGTGTGTGTGTGTGTGTGTGTGTGTGTGTGTGTGTGTGTGTATTTGAACATTTTATATTAGATTGACTGTACCAGGAAGTCAATTTTACCTAATAAATCTCCAATTGTAACTTCAAATGTCTCCAAAATTGAAATACACTCTTGTACAGTACATACTGTAATGTACATACTACGGACAAAGTAGAGAAGCAGGGAGACAAGTAAAAATTATACTTACTTTTTTGAAGACAAAAGTGTTTGTATAGTGAGGAAAAACTGGTGAAATGTTACTTTACTACATGTTCTGTATTAAAAAGCTGACTGATAAAGCTGCTTGTTGGTGAAATAAAGTGTTTCTATAAAAACTAAATTTGTTTCTTTATATGTATATCATTTAGGTTTTGGTGGCCCTGGCAATTCAGCATTTTTGTTCAATCAGTCATGCAATAAAACATAGTTATTCCTTTTATGAATGCATTCTGCAAACATTGTCTCTTTTCTCTCATTTGCATTCACATGTCTGTCCACCTGATGAGTGTAAACCCAATGTTCTTTCTCTTTTAGTTCTGGTTTTAGTCTCCACCAAGTCCTGAGAGAAATATCCATCTCTTTAGCTGCTAAATGTGTGTGTTGTTTGAGGCTGAGCAGGTTGTGAACAGTAGCTTTTCAGAACATTATGAAACCAGTGAGAGTGAACCACAACAACAGAGTCGCTACTGGACAGTTCAACAAAGAGCTGAAACTCACTATAAAGACACAGGGAGCTGCATTATTCTCTATAGGTTCATCACTACAAACAACCCCTTTAATAGTTTTCACATTGTCATTTAAATCATTGTTACTATAAAAATATGGATTATAGCTTTTAATTTCATAGCTTTGACAGGTCTCCCAATTCACATTGTTCCTGCAAGGTGTT